>JAUNZO010004234.1:3600000-4279185 GCA_031894775.1 Chloris gayana | reverse complement strand
CAAGTTAAGGTATTGCTTCCCAAACCCTAAACCCTAAACCCTAAACCCTAAACCCTAAACCCTAAACCCTAAACCCTAAACCCTAAACCCTAAACCTCAAACCCTAAACCCTAAACCCTAAACCCTAAACCCTAAACCCTAAACCCTAAACCCTAAACCCTAAACCCTAAACCCTAAACCCTAAACCCTAAACCCTAAACCCTAAACCCTAAACCCTAAACCCTAAACCCTAAACCCTAAACCCTAAACCCTAAACCCTAAACCCTAAACCTTAACCCTAAACCCTAAACCCTAAACCCTAAACCCTAAACCCTAAACCCTAAACCCTAAACCCTAAACCCTAAACCCTAAACCCTAAACCCTAAACCCTAAACCCTAAACCCTAAACCCTAAACCCTAAACCCTAAACCCTAAACCCTAAACCCTAAACCCTAAACCCTAAACCCTAAACCCTAAACCCTAAACCCTAAACCCTAAACCCTAAACCCTAAACCCTAAACCCTAAACCCTAAACCCTAAACCCTAAACCCTAAACCCTAAACCCTAAACCCTAAACCCTAAACCCTAAACCCTAAACCCTAAACCCTAAACCCTAAACCCTAAACCCTAAACCCTAAACCCTAAACCCTAAACCCTAAACCCTAAACCCTAAACCCTAAACCCTAAACCCTAAACCCTAAACCCTAAACCCTAAACCCTAAACCCTAAACCCTAAACCCTAAACCCTAAACCCTAAACCCTAAACCCTAAACCCTAAACCCTAAACCCTAAACCCTAAACCCTAAACCCTAAACCCTAAACCCTAAACCCTAAACCCTAAACCCTAAACCCTAAACCCTAAACCCTAAACCCTAAACCCTAAACCCTAAACCCTAAACCCTAAACCCTAAACCCTAAACCCTAAACCCTAAACCCTAAACCCTAAACCCTAAACCCTAAACCCTAAACCCTAAACCCTAAACCCTAAACCCTAAACCCTAAACCCTAAACCCTAAACCCTAAACCCTAAACCCTAAACCCTAAACCCTAAACCCTAAACCCTAAACCCTAAACCCTAAACCCTAAACCCTAAACCCTAAACCCTAAACCCTAAACCCTAAACCCTAAACCCTAAACCCTAAACCCTAAACCCTAAACCCTAAACCCTAAACCCTAAACCCTAAACCCTAAACCCTAAACCCTAAACCCTAAACCCTAAACCCTAAACCCTAAACCCTAAACCCTAAACCCTAAACCCTAAACCCTAAACCCTAAACCCTAAACCCTAAACCCTAAACCCTAAACCCTAAACCCTAAACCCTAAACCCTAAACCCTAAACCCTAAACCCTAAACCCTAAACCCTAAACCCTAAACCCTAAACCCTAAACCCTAAACCCTAAACCCTAAACCCTAAACCCTAAACCCTAAACCCTAAACCCTAAACCCTAAACCCTAAACCCTAAACCCTAAACCCTAAACCCTAAACCCTAAACCCTAAACCCTAAACCCTAAACCCTAAACCCTAAACCCTAAACCCTAAACCCTAAACCCTAAACCCTAAACCCTAAACCCTAAACCCTAAACCCTAAACCCTAAACCCTAAACCCTAAACCCTAAACCCTAAACCCTAAACCCTAAACCCTAAACCCTAAACCCTAAACCCTAAACCCTAAACCCTAAACCCTAAACCCTAAACCCTAAACCCTAAACCCTAAACCCTAAACCCTAAACCCTAAACCCTAAACCCTAAACCCTAAACCCTAAACCCTAAACCCTAAACCCTAAACCCTAAACCCTAAACCCTAAACCCTAAACCCTAAACCCTAAACCCTAAACCCTAAACCCTAAACCCTAAACCCTAAACCCTAAACCCTAAACCCTAAACCCTAAACCCTAAACCCTAAACCCTAAACCCTAAACCCTAAACCCTAAACCCTAAACCCTAAACCCTAAACCCTAAACCCTAAACCCTAAACCCTAAACCCTAAACCCTAAACCCTAAACCCTAAACCCTAAACCCTAAACCCTAAACCCTAAACCCTAAACCCTAAACCCTAAACCCTAAACCCTAAACCCTAAACCCTAAACCCTAAACCCTAAACCCTAAACCCTAAACCCTAAACCCTAAACCCTAAACCCTAAACCCTAAACCCTAAACCCTAAACCCTAAACCCTAAACCCTAAACCCTAAACCCTAAACCCTAAACCCTAAACCCTAAACCCTAAACCCTAAACCCTAAACCCTAAACCCTAAACCCTAAACCCTAAACCCTAAACCCTAAACCCTAAACCCTAAACCCTAAACCCTAAACCCTAAACCCTAAACCCTAAACCCTAAACCCTAAACCCTAAACCCTAAACCCTAAACCCTAAACCCTAAACCCTAAACCCTAAACCCTAAACCCTAAACCCTAAACCCTAAACCCTAAACCCTAAACCCTAAACCCTAAACCCTAAACCCTAAACCCTAAACCCTAAACCCTAAACCCTAAACCCTAAACCCTAAACCCTAAACCCTAAACCCTAAACCCTAAACCCTAAACCCTAAACCCTAAACCCTAAACCCTAAACCCTAAACCCTAAACCCTAAACCCTAAACCCTAAACCCTAAACCCTAAACCCTAAACCCTAAACCCTAAACCCTAAACCCTAAACCCTAAACCCTAAACCCTAAACCCTAAACCCTAAACCCTAAACCCTAAACCCTAAACCCTAAACCCTAAACCCTAAACCCTAAACCCTAAACCCTAAACCCTAAACCCTAAACCCTAAACCCTAAACCCTAAACCCTAAACCCTAAACCCTAAACCCTAAACCCTAAACCCTAAACCCTAAACCCTAAACCCTAAACCCTAAACCCTAAACCCTAAACCCTAAACCCTAAACCCTAAACCCTAAACCCTAAACCCTAAACCCTAAACCCTAAACCCTAAACCCTAAACCCTAAACCCTAAACCCTAAACCCTAAACCCTAAACCCTAAACCCTAAACCCTAAACCCTAAACCCTAAACCCTAAACCCTAAACCCTAAACCCTAAACCCTAAACCCTAAACCCTAAACCCTAAACCCTAAACCCTAAACCCTAAACCCTAAACCCTAAACCCTAAACCCTAAACCCTAAACCCTAAACCCTAAACCCTAAACCCTAAACCCTAAACCCTAAACCCTAAACCCTAAACCCTAAACCCTAAACCCTAAACCCTAAACCCTAAACCCTAAACCCTAAACCCTAAACCCTAAACCCTAAACCCTAAACCCTAAACCCTAAACCCTAAACCCTAAACCCTAAACCCTAAACCCTAAACCCTAAACCCTAAACCCTAAACCCTAAACCCTAAACCCTAAACCCTAAACCCTAAACCCTAAACCCTAAACCCTAAACCCTAAACCCTAAACCCTAAACCCTAAACCCTAAACCCTAAACCCTAAACCCTAAACCCTAAACCCTAAACCCTAAACCCTAAACCCTAAACCCTAAACCCTAAACCCTAAACCCTAAACCCTAAACCCTAAACCCTAAACCCTAAACCCTAAACCCTAAACCCTAAACCCTAAACCCTAAACCCTAAACCCTAAACCCTAAACCCTAAACCCTAAACCCTAAACCCTAAACCCTAAACCCTAAACCCTAAACCCTAAACCCTAAACCCTAAACCCTAAACCCTAAACCCTAAACCCTAAACCCTAAACCCTAAACCCTAAACCCTAAACCCTAAACCCTAAACCCTAAACCCTAAACCCTAAACCCTAAACCCTAAACCCTAAACCCTAAACCCTAAACCCTAAACCCTAAACCCTAAACCCTAAACCCTAAACCCTAAACCCTAAACCCTAAACCCTAAACCCTAAACCCTAAACCCTAAACCCTAAACCCTAAACCCTAAACCCTAAACCCTAAACCCTAAACCCTAAACCCTAAACCCTAAACCCTAAACCCTAAACCCTAAACCCTAAACCCTAAACCCTAAACCCTAAACCCTAAACCCTAAACCCTAAACCCTAAACCCTAAACCCTAAACCCTAAACCCTAAACCCTAAACCCTAAACCCTAAACCCTAAACCCTAAACCCTAAACCCTAAACCCTAAACCCTAAACCCTAAACCCTAAACCCTAAACCCTAAACCCTAAACCCTAAACCCTAAACCCTAAACCCTAAACCCTAAACCCTAAACCCTAAACCCTAAACCCTAAACCCTAAACCCTAAACCCTAAACCCTAAACCCTAAACCCTAAACCCTAAACCCTAAACCCTAAACCCTAAACCCTAAACCCTAAACCCTAAACCCTAAACCCTAAACCCTAAACCCTAAACCCTAAACCCTAAACCCTAAACCCTAAACCCTAAACCCTAAACCCTAAACCCTAAACCCTAAACCCTAAACCCTAAACCCTAAACCCTAAACCCTAAACCCTAAACCCTAAACCCTAAACCCTAAACCCTAAACCCTAAACCCTAAACCCTAAACCCTAAACCCTAAACCCTAAACCCTAAACCCTAAACCCTAAACCCTAAACCCTAAACCCTAAACCCTAAACCCTAAACCCTAAACCCTAAACCCTAAACCCTAAACCCTAAACCCTAAACCCTAAACCCTAAACCCTAAACCCTAAACCCTAAACCCTAAACCCTAAACCCTAAACCCTAAACCCTAAACCCTAAACCCTAAACCCTAAACCCTAAACCCTAAACCCTAAACCCTAAACCCTAAACCCTAAACCCTAAACCCTAAACCCTAAACCCTAAACCCTAAACCCTAAACCCTAAACCCTAAACCCTAAACCCTAAACCCTAAACCCTAAACCCTAAACCCTAAACCCTAAACCCTAAACCCTAAACCCTAAACCCTAAACCCTAAACCCTAAACCCTAAACCCTAAACCCTAAACCCTAAACCCTAAACCCTAAACCCTAAACCCTAAACCCTAACCCTAAACCCTAAACCCTAAACCCTAAACCCTAAACCCTAAACCCTAAACCCTAAACCCTAAACCCTAAACCCTAAACCCTAAACCCTAAACCCTAAACCCTAAACCCTAAACCCTAAACCCTAAACCCTAAACCCTAAACCCTAAACCCTAAACCCTAAACCCTAAACCCTAAACCCTAAACCCTAAACCCTAAACCCTAAACCCTAAACCCTAAACCCTAAACCCTAAACCCTAAACCCTAAACCCTAAACCCTAAACCCTAAACCCTAAACCCTAAACCCTAAACCCTAAACCCTAAACCCTAAACCCTAAACCCTAAACCCTAAACCCTAAACCCTAAACCCTAAACCCTAAACCCTAAACCCTAAACCCTAAACCCTAAACCCTAAACCCTAAACCCTAAACCCTAAACCCTAAACCCTAAACCCTAAACCCTAAACCCTAAACCCTAAACCCTAAACCCTAAACCCTAAACCCTAAACCCTAAACCCTAAACCCTAAACCCTAAACCCTAAACCCTAAACCCTAAACCCTAAACCCTAAACCCTAAACCCTAAACCCTAAACCCTAAACCCTAAACCCTAAACCCTAAACCCTAAACCCTAAACCCTAAACCCTAAACCCTAAACCCTAAACCCTAAACCCTAAACCCTAAACCCTAAACCCTAAACCCTAAACCCTAAACCCTAAACCCTAAACCCTAAACCCTAAACCCTAAACCCTAAACCCTAAACCCTAAACCCTAAACCCTAAACCCTAAACCCTAAACCCTAAACCCTAAACCCTAAACCCTAAACCCTAAACCCTAAACCCTAAACCCTAAACCCTAAACCCTAAACCCTAAACCCTAAACCCTAAACCCTAAACCCTAAACCCTAAACCCTAAACCCTAAACCCTAAACCCTAAACCCTAAACCCTAAACCCTAAACCCTAAACCCTAAACCCTAAACCCTAAACCCTAAACCCTAAACCCTAAACCCTAAACCCTAAACCCTAAACCCTAAACCCTAAACCCTAAACCCTAAACCCTAAACCCTAAACCCTAAACCCTAAACCCTAAACCCTAAACCCTAAACCCTAAACCCTAAACCCTAAACCCTAAACCCTAAACCCTAAACCCTAAACCCTAAACCCTAAACCCTAAACCCTAAACCCTAAACCCTAAACCCTAAACCCTAAACCCTAAACCCTAAACCCTAAACCCTAAACCCTAAACCCTAAACCCTAAACCCTAAACCCTAAACCCTAAACCCTAAACCCTAAACCCTAAACCCTAAACCCTAAACCCTAAACCCTAAACCCTAAACCCTAAACCCTAAACCCTAAACCCTAAACCCTAAACCCTAAACCCTAAACCCTAAACCCTAAACCCTAAACCCTAAACCCTAAACCCTAAACCCTAAACCCTAAACCCTAAACCCTAAACCCTAAACCCTAAACCCTAAACCCTAAACCCTAAACCCTAAACCCTAAACCCTAAACCCTAAACCCTAAACCCTAAACCCTAAACCCTAAACCCTAAACCCTAAACCCTAAACCCTAAACCCTAAACCCTAAACCCTAAACCCTAAACCCTAAACCCTAAACCCTAAACCCTAAACCCTAAACCCTAAACCCTAAACCCTAAACCCTAAACCCTAAACCCTAAACCCTAAACCCTAAACCCTAAACCCTAAACCCTAAACCCTAAACCCTAAACCCTAAACCCTAAACCCTAAACCCTAAACCCTAAACCCTAAACCCTAAACCCTAAACCCTAAACCCTAAACCCTAAACCCTAAACCCTAAACCCTAAACCCTAAACCCTAAACCCTAAACCCTAAACCCTAAACCCTAAACCCTAAACCCTAAACCCTAAACCCTAAACCCTAAACCCTAAACCCTAAACCCTAAACCCTAAACCCTAAACCCTAAACCCTAAACCCTAAACCCTAAACCCTAAACCCTAAACCCTAAACCCTAAACCCTAAACCCTAAACCCTAAACCCTAAACCCTAAACCCTAAACCCTAAACCCTAAACCCTAAACCCTAAACCCTAAACCCTAAACCCTAAACCCTAAACCCTAAACCCTAAACCCTAAACCCTAAACCCTAAACCCTAAACCCTAAACCCTAAACCCTAAACCCTAAACCCTAAACCCTAAACCCTAAACCCTAAACCCTAAACCCTAAACCCTAAACCCTAAACCCTAAACCCTAAACCCTAAACCCTAAACCCTAAACCCTAAACCCTAAACCCTAAACCCTAAACCCTAAACCCTAAACCCTAAACCCTAAACCCTAAACCCTAAACCCTAAACCCTAAACCCTAAACCCTAAACCCTAAACCCTAAACCCTAAACCCTAAACCCTAAACCCTAAACCCTAAACCCTAAACCCTAAACCCTAAACCCTAAACCCTAAACCCTAAACCCTAAACCCTAAACCCTAAACCCTAAACCCTAAACCCTAAACCCTAAACCCTAAACCCTAAACCCTAAACCCTAAACCCTAAACCCTAAACCCTAAACCCTAAACCCTAAACCCTAAACCCTAAACCCTAAACCCTAAACCCTAAACCCTAAACCCTAAACCCTAAACCCTAAACCCTAAACCCTAAACCCTAAACCCTAAACCCTAAACCCTAAACCCTAAACCCTAAACCCTAAACCCTAAACCCTAAACCCTAAACCCTAAACCCTAAACCCTAAACCCTAAACCCTAAACCCTAAACCCTAAACCCTAAACCCTAAACCCTAAACCCTAAACCCTAAACCCTAAACCCTAAACCCTAAACCCTAAACCCTAAACCCTAAACCCTAAACCCTAAACCCTAAACCCTAAACCCTAAACCCTAAACCCTAAACCCTAAACCCTAAACCCTAAACCCTAAACCCTAAACCCTAAACCCTAAACCCTAAACCCTAAACCCTAAACCCTAAACCCTAAACCCTAAACCCTAAACCCTAAACCCTAAACCCTAAACCCTAAACCCTAAACCCTAAACCCTAAACCCTAAACCCTAAACCCTAAACCCTAAACCCTAAACCCTAAACCCTAAACCCTAAACCCTAAACCCTAAACCCTAAACCCTAAACCCTAAACCCTAAACCCTAAACCCTAAACCCTAAACCCTAAACCCTAAACCCTAAACCCTAAACCCTAAACCCTAAACCCTAAACCCTAAACCCTAAACCCTAAACCCTAAACCCTAAACCCTAAACCCTAAACCCTAAACCCTAAACCCTAAACCCTAAACCCTAAACCCTAAACCCTAAACCCTAAACCCTAAACCCTAAACCCTAAACCCTAAACCCTAAACCCTAAACCCTAAACCCTAAACCCTAAACCCTAAACCCTAAACCCTAAACCCTAAACCCTAAACCCTAAACCCTAAACCCTAAACCCTAAACCCTAAACCCTAAACCCTAAACCCTAAACCCTAAACCCTAAACCCTAAACCCTAAACCCTAAACCCTAAACCCTAAACCCTAAACCCTAAACCCTAAACCCTAAACCCTAAACCCTAAACCCTAAACCCTAAACCCTAAACCCTAAACCCTAAACCCTAAACCCTAAACCCTAAACCCTAAACCCTAAACCCTAAACCCTAAACCCTAAACCCTAAACCCTAAACCCTAAACCCTAAACCCTAAACCCTAAACCCTAAACCCTAAACCCTAAACCCTAAACCCTAAACCCTAAACCCTAAACCCTAAACCCTAAACCCTAAACCCTAAACCCTAAACCCTAAACCCTAAACCCTAAACCCTAAACCCTAAACCCTAAACCCTAAACCCTAAACCCTAAACCCTAAACCCTAAACCCTAAACCCTAAACCCTAAACCCTAAACCCTAAACCCTAAACCCTAAACCCTAAACCCTAAACCCTAAACCCTAAACCCTAAACCCTAAACCCTAAACCCTAAACCCTATAACCCTAACCCTAAACCCTAAACCCTAAACCCTAAACCCTAAACCCTAAACCCTAAACCCTAAACCCTAAACCCTAAACCCTAAACCCTAAACCCTAAACCCTAAACCCTAAACCCTAAACCCCAAACCCCAAACCCCAAACCCTAAACCCTAAACCCTAAACCCTAAACCCTAAACCCTAAACCCTAAACCCTAAACCCTAAACCCTAAACCCTAAACCCTAAACCCTAAACCCTAAACCCTAAACCCTAAACCCTAAACCCTAACCCTAAACCCTAAACCCTAAACCTAACCCTAAACCCTAAACCCTAAACCCTAAACCCTAAACCCTAAACCCTAAACCCTAAACCCTAAACCCTAAACCCTAAACCCTAAACCCTAAACCCTAAACCCTAAACCCTAAACCCTAAACCCTAAACCCTAAACCCTAAACCCTAAACCCTAAACCCTAAACCCTAAACCCTAAACCCTAAACCCTAAACCCTAAACCAGAAAACCCTAACCCCTAAACCCTAACCCCAAAACCCTAAACCTTAACCCTTAAACCCTTAAACCCTAAACCCGAAACCCTTAACCCTAAACCCTAAAACCCTAACCCCTAACCCCTAAACCCTAAAACCCTAAAACCCTCAACCCGAAACCCTTAACCCTAAACCCTAAAACCCTAACCCCTAACCCCTAAACCCTAAAACCCTAAAACCCAAATCCCAAAACCCTAAACCCGTGACCCCAAACCCCGAACGCGTAAACCCTAAACCCGTAACCCCAAACCCTAAACCCTAAAAAACCCACTCAACCACATTTTAGTTTGTTTCTATATTAACTTGCATTGTTCCAAGGAATGCCTTTGTTATATGAGATAGGTAGACATATGTATGAAGGAATTATGTTCCGTGAATACTTTTAGATACAATCCGTCTATTAAAAAATAAATACTTCCTCGTGAAAATAAAACTAAATTTAATCAATTAGTATGTAATTGGATGATTTTGATTTTCATCTAAACACCACGGTGGACATGACGATGTGTGGCATCGATACATCTCCATTTGATTCTAGATTGGAGTTTTTAGACAAGAATGTTTACTATAGAAGGTCGGTGAACTGCAGTGATGCAAGCCTTTGTCAATGAGCTACGGAAAATGATTGCACATTGTGAGGTAAGGGTAACACAAAGGCATGCTATGATAGCTTTGTGCCTTTGTTTAACTCGTTTAGAGGCAAAACATAAATGGTTTCTTGAGCTGTTGATTCAACAAAGATGTTTTTCTTGAGTTCTTGATTCAATGTAAGCTAGGATATTCAATCTCGACTTCCAGTTGGTAGAGAATACGAGATATCACACTTCTAGGCCAGCAACAATGATCGCCTATGTTAATTTTTATTAGAATATTGTGTGTTGTTTGATTCACCATAGTTAATTAGTTATATACTATTGCCACATATATTTGACATCCTTTTATTCATCGGTCCTTTACCAAACTATGTTGATTGAAGTCGTGGCAAAAACTACATGTTATTAACAAAACATTAATCTATTGCTGATTGAAGAAAATAACTTGCTTTGAGACAATCTAATTGCTTTGCATTTGTGAATTCTTATTGTCTTACATTCTTTGCTTGATAACCTCTCTCTCAAATACTACCTACTCATAAATTATTTCAACCAACTGCCGCATGAACTTTATCCCTTACCTATGTTTTATCACACTATGACCTCGAGATGTTGATTATGCTTTAGGTGCATGGATTTTGATGATTCTTCCTAATTTCTTATTAGTATGCAACAT
Source organism: Chloris gayana (assembly GCA_031894775.1). NCBI lineage: Eukaryota > Viridiplantae > Streptophyta > Magnoliopsida > Poales > Poaceae > Chloris > Chloris gayana. The sequence continues at coordinate 4,268,568 of JAUNZO010004234.1, read as the reverse complement.
ATTGCCGGTGAAAGTGGAGTTATCAAAAGATGAAACACTGGCATAGCACAAGGCAGACAAGACGAACATGTTCCTCATATGTCGTCCGGATCCGTTGTGCGCATAACCTTCATAGTTATGATTCAGTGTCCAATTCTTACATTGATAAGTTTTTTTTTCATTTGAAGATTTGTATTAAAAAAGTTATGGGCAGCATGTCTCGAATGTCATCTATCCATTGTGTATAAACGATGAGCACCTAAAGCCGATGACAGTCCTCGATGGCTTACATGTTCTCGATTGCCACTAAGACTACTATGCAGTCTATATTGCCATGTAGGAACGCGTGTTATTTGACATTTTTCAAGCAAAATGTGCATTCTAATAAAGTTATTTGTTCACTATCATCTTATCTTCGGTTTTAATAGATAGCATGTAGACTACTGTTATGACCAAACACTGGATGCATAGATTTTGGACATCCTATTACAATTTCTACACAATAATTAAATTGTCGGCTAATTAGAGACGGGCGCGGCGTTAGCGCACCACCCACCTAGTATATATAGCAGAAGTGAAGTGAAGTTATGGACGGAGCGGTTGCCGCACCAGTGGGCTCCGCTCAACAGCATGACGCGAATGTGTTTGGGAGATGGATTTGCAACAACTTAGAGGTGTACCTTTTTTTTCTTGGCTGCTGGAAGAGGTGTCCAAGGGCCTCGCCGCCCGCGACCTGGTGGCACTCTCCGGCGCGCACACGGTCGGGTTCGCGCACTGCATGCATGCACGTGCTCGGTCGCATCTACGACTTCCGCGGCACGCGGCGGCCGGACCCGCTCATGGACGCGCGCCTGGTCTAGGCGCTGCGCATGTCGTGCCCGTTCGTCGACGCCTACTACACCAACCTGCAGGCCAGGCTGGGCCTGCTCGCCTCGGACTAGGCGTTGTTCCTGGACACGCGGACAGGCCGCTCGTGCAGGAACTAGCCGCAAACAGGACACGGTTCTTCCAGACGTTTGTGGCCACCATGGATTTCGGGAGGATGCATGGAACAATGAAACGAAGGAGGAGTGAATTCTAGAAGCGAACAGTCGCGTGATTTGATTTCACTATGATTAGTGAGTTGGGAATCCCAAGGAGCGACGGTCAGTTTCTTCTACGGTTTCCTTCTCGCTTCCTTGTGGCTTTGATTTTGCGCGTAAATCCGGTAGATACCACAGTGCCCCTTCCGTTCTGGCTATATTTTTTAATGTCTGCGACTGTCAGCTTACTACATTTTCTGAGAAAATACTAGTAACGATCCAGCTAAACCACAAAGCTAGCCATAATGTTTCATGTGGAATGTACTTGTCCAAATAACGTTTGGACAATACTTTCTAAACCTGAGAGTATAGTTGTATAATCTGTTACACACCGAGTTCCTGCTGCTAAACTTATAGTCCACTTAACTTTATGGATCCGTTTTAATGTTTTCGAAAAAAGGTGATTTGGTAGGGTGTTCCAAGAGATTTACGCTGCACGGATACAGACCAGGATACATCATTAGTACTTATCGTAGTATCAGGAAAAAAGGGAGAAAAGAAAATTCGTCGAGACGTCCTGGGCCGAAAAGGGATACGGCCCAAACAGACAAAACAGCCCAGTAATATTACCAAGAGTAGTCCAGCTACCTTTATTACCTAGTCTAGGCCTAATAAAAAGGCTCGCTTTTAATTACGGCACCTAGTGCACCAACAAATTAGCATATATACATGTTACATGTCATTACCTAAGTTCGTTTGGGATGATGACGCAACCAACTAACAAGCATTAACCTCTATTTCTCATGATTCTGGTGCAACCACATCATTCTTTTTGTTTCCACCATCCGATCTCCAAAAATCAGCACATTCTGACCATTCTTCCTCCACATCTCCTCCATCAAACCACATCAATGGCCCTCATTTGCAAAAGCGCAGCCACTACCCCATCAATTGCAATTCCTCCTGCTCCACCCCTTCTTTATTCAATCAATGGTGCCTTCTCCAAACCAACGATTCCTCTTCCTTCGCCCCCTTCATTATTCAATCAATGGTGTTAGAAATATAGGATTGGAGGTCCAATCAAGGTCCGGGGATTCCTCCTGCTACGTAATGTTGTTTTCATTCACACTCATCAATGACTTTTTTTATTGATGTTGCTAAACGGGCAATTGCAATTAAACCATTGTGTTGATTGATGTTCATTTTTGGCAAGACCTCTCCCATATGCCTTCTTACGTTCCTTTTGCAAATGCAGGCAGATGTTGTAGCAGTCGCTATTTCTATCTTAATTATACAATGACTAAAGATGTGTATCCCTCACTTCCTCATTGGTGGCCACAATTGGCAGAATGGTAGAGTCATGGAGCGAATGATCCTTCGGTGTCCTTGGCCTCCTTTATGATGGAGTTTGACGCTGAAAATACCGTGACGTGTTCATATTTTTTAGAAAATTCCATCATATTCTATTTTGTGTAATTTCATTTTTGACGGTGGTTTTTTTTTTCTTTTGCTTTTGCTCCCCACCAAAAAAATTCATTAAAATCGGACACCGAACAAGAAAATTGCGCTTTTTCTAGTGAACTAGTCTCATTTTACCCATGGTTCGCTCATTCGCACGGCCCGGTGCTGTCGGCAAGCTCCATTGGTTCATTAACTACCAATAAGTACAGGAGTCATGGAGTGAATGATCCTACAGTGTCCTTGGCCTCCTCTATGATGGAGTTTGAGGCTCAAAATAGCATGTGGGTCGAATATTGAAGATACCCGAACGGCTACCTCATTCCTATATAAGTGTTCGTATTTTTTAGAAACTTTCCATCATGTTCTATTTTCTGTAATTTCATTTTTCATGGTGGTTTTCTTTCCATTTGCTCACCCCCCCCCCCCTCAAAAAAATCATTAAAATCGGACACCGAACGATGAAATTCCGCTTTTTTGCGAACAGATCTCATTTTACGTGTGCTAACACCCACGGTTCGCTAAGGCCCGACACTCGTCGGCTACCTCCTCTGGTTCCTTGGCTACCAATAAGTATAGGAATCATGGTGCGAATGATCCTACGGTGTCCTTGGCCTCCTCTATGATGGAGTTGCACGTTGAAAATATCGTACGGATCAACATGTTTCCAACATCCGAGGATGCGGTCTATGCTGCCACACTCATCTTACTTTACCCGCTTTCAACATCGAGCATGGCTATACCATGAAAAGAGAGAAAATAGAGGAGAAAACAGAGAAAATAGAGGAGAAAAGAGAGGAAAGAGAGGTGAAAAAAGAGAAAGGAGAGGAGGAAATAGCTTTTATTTAAAAACAATGGTCTAGCCATGAAAAAGATGAGAAAAGAGAGGAAGAGAGGAGAAAAGAGAAGAAATAGAGAAGAAAAAAAAAGAGAAAAGAGAAAAGAGAGGAGAAAATAGTTTTTATTTAAAAACTATGGTCTAGCCATGAAAGAGAGGAGAAAGAATAGGTGCTTTTATATATTAAACTATAGAGCACAAAGGCTTTTATAGGTGCTTTTGCATAGGTAGTTATTCAACCATAGAGCACTCAAATCAGCAAGCCTGACATTAATAGGTGCAACATATTTGATATAATTCACAAAATAAAGAACAATTCAGGGCACAAAGATTAACAAGGTAATTCAGGGCAAAGCTTTACTACTTGCTACTAGGTACTGGAAAGCAAGAGGATATTAGACAAGCCAAGCTGAGAGCTAACAAGTTATTCAACCATAGAGCACTCAAATCAGCAAGCACTGAGCAGCACTTGACAGGGACAATGTTCGATAAAATTTCCGATAAACTAAGTAGAACACTAAATCAGCACTGAACACAGCTATCAATCATTTTATTGAACATTGTCCGAGCACCGAGCAGAAGCAGGAGCACCGAGCAGCAGTTGACAGGGACAATGTTCGATAAACTAAGTAGAACACTAAATCAGCACTGAACACAGTTACCAATCATTTTGTCGAACATCGTCGAGCACCGAGCAGCACTTGACACGGACATGCATTAGCTAAATAGTTATCGAACATAGCTAAGCGGGCAATTCAACCGCTAAGCGGGCAATTCACGAGAGCAGGACAGATTTAACACTTGACAGAGCTAACACGGTGTAGATTCAATTGGATATGCTCATGGAGCATTTCAACTTTCAAAGCAAAGAACAACAATCCTGCTGAACAGAATTCCAACGTCAAGCGGTTCAGGTGTTAGACCAGATCCATAGTTCCAGGTTGCCCTATGTCGCAACAGCAAACGCCAAAGCAACATAACTAGAGCCGATTAATCAAGTGAGCAAGTTCTCTCGGGCTAAGCAAGGCACATGGCCCATCCCCACCCGAGCAAACAGATAGCCAATTCCCACATAAATCTAGCCACGTAAATTCCACATTCAAGATACAAATGTATATCCAAATAACAAAATCATCTACCGGCAATTCATAGCAATCAGTAATCATCGGAGAATAGATAAGTTGCTCCAACAGTAAGCGAGCAGCAGGAGGGCCATGGAGGGTTCGCCGTCGGGGAGGGGGAAGGGGAGAGGAGAGGGGGCGTACCGGGGAGGGCCACGGATGGGCTCGCCATCGGGAGGGGGAAGGGAGGAAGAGAGAGGGGGAAGGTGAGAGGGCATACCAGGGAGTGCCGACGAGGAGGGAGGGCCGACGAGGAGAACCGGCGAGGTGGCGTCGTCGAGGAGGGAGCCGTCATCGAGGAAGGATCCGATGTCGGGAGCGCCGGTGACACTCATAATTTTAAAAATTCTAACAAAATTACAGTAGATTTTAATTGGTATGACAGATGTGTGTGCCAATTGCAAATTCAAAAATAATACAAATTCTTCGATACAAAATAATCAAATGATATCACGATTTTCCTATTATTTTGCACATTTATCATTTGCAAACTAAGAGTCTCGTTTGACCTACATTTTGGCATGACATCTGTTTCCCGAGCATTCCAACTCACTTATATTTTTAATAATTTTTTTAATAATTTTTACAAAAAAAGTAGTTCAAATGGGACTATGTCTCGAGTCGAGTATAGTTTTATACTCAAACTGATGTTGTTTGATCCAACACACCTTTATATGTTTTAAAAAATTGAACCAGAAAATCCACATGTGCGTTTATAAATAGCATGCATACCGACCAAATGTTGAGGTTAATATCGATACGGTTTATGAAATAAAAATGATTAAATAAATATTAAAACATATCATAAGTAAATTTATAGATAATTCAAGAAAATAGGTTTCAGATTCTTACAAACAAAGTGAAAATGTATAGATTGGAATTTTACAAAAAATTAGAAACAAGAATCACTGAATTTGGACAATATTTGAGCACTACATACAAATTTTAAAATTTAAATACAAATCAAAAAAAATAAAACACACTACATTAATGAACTACTAATGGGCCCAATATTAAAAGCTAGGCCCAAATCACTATTGTGATTTTAAAAAATATATTTAATTGATTTAGATTATCGAAAAACAATTAATCTATTCTTAAATTGTCTTATGTTGTAGAAAAATAATTACTCTAATGTGTCTTCTTTTTTCCCAAGGAATTATTAATTAAATACAATTAATAAAAAATGTGTGGTGCCTTCTTGTTTTTTAAAAAAAATCAGAAAAATTCACCCGAGTGGGCCCAAGCATTGTTAATTAAAAACATTAAATAAAAAATGGCTTGTGCCTTTCAATTTTTAAAAAAATCAAAATAAGTGACTAATTGGCCTAAGCATTATTAATTAAGTACATTAAATAAAAATGTGTCGTGCCTTCTTATTTTTAGAAAAAATCAAAAAAATTGACCCACTAGAGCCAAAGCATTATTAAGTAACCACTTTAAAAAAAATGGTGCACGCCTTTTTATTTTTTAAAATTTCAAAAAAAATGTCCTAGTGGGCCCAAAATGGCCTCTACCTTCTTATTTCTTATTTCCTGATATTTCAAAAAAATGGCCTCTAGCTTCTATATTCTTTTTTTCTAAAAATTCAAAAGAGTGGGCCAATGGACCAAACATTATTGATTAAATACTTTTTATGATTTTATAAAAAGTATTTAATCAATAATGCTTGGACCCACGAGCTTCAAAATAAGTAACTAGTGGGCCCAAACATTATTAATTAAATACATTAAATAAATAATGCGTCGTGCCTTCTTGTATTTTAAAAAATTCAAAAAAAATGACCCATGGGCCCAAAGCATTATTAATTAACCACTTTCAATTAAAAATGGTGTTTGCCTTTTTATTTTTTAAAATTCAGAAAAAGTGTCCTAGTGGGCCCAAGCATTATTAATTATATACTTTAATAAAAAATGGCCTCTACCTTCTTATTTCTTATTTCTTGAGATTTCAAAAAAATGGCCTCTACCTTCTATATTCTTTTTTTATAAATATTCAAAAAAGTGGGCCGGTGGACCCAAACATTATTGATTAAATACTTTTTTACTTGATTAAATAATTTATTTAATCAATAATGTTTGGACCCACTGACCCACTCTTTTGAATTATTTAATCAATAATGATTATTTTATAAAAATTCAGAAAAGTTGACCAGTGAGCCCAAGCCCCTAGTCATGGGGCCGGCCCACAGGTCAATGTCGGAACGAAAGGAGTTAAGCGGTACAATCAAAACGGCAGACGCGACTAGGCTTATAAATTGGGTGAGCCATGTTGGAGGAGCGATGTGGTACTAAATACGTGCCCGCCTCGCGCCCGCAACTATAGCCATGATTGGCTTCTTAAACCGTGGCTATAGTGTGGCCACTATAGCAGCCACTATAGCCACGGTTGGCTCCTTCAACCGTGGCTATTGTATGCCTTATTAATAGTGACCACTATAGCCACGGTCGTTTGCCACAATAGCCCGCCACCTACTGTAGCTACAGTCAATTTTCCTCGCCGTGGTTACATGATTTTGGGTGGTGTGGCTACAGTGCGCGGTTGTTATAGTGGATAATGTGAATTTTTGTGACTTCATGCAAAAGGGGTGCTAACCAATTTTAAAAACGTCATAAAATGTGCAAAATAGTGGCGTATACCTCTTTTGTCACCTATATTACCTGCTAGATTTCTTGTAGTACATTTAGGTTCCACATTTTAAGAGATAATATTTAGACAAAATCATTACGTGAAAAAAAAATGTATCCTGATACCAGAAACAAACGTTAGCAGCCCAGTGCACACTGTTACACGCGTGACGACAAGATAGAACATGCTGATGCCTTAGCTTAATAATTAGGAGCGTGATATTGTTTATGAGAGTGTTTCTGCAGATGTGCTTATACATAGAGCTAGATATGGTGATGAATGAAAGGAAGGTAGACATATAATAAAATGATATATGTTTATATCAACAGCCGCTTCATTATCAATAAGGTTTCAATTGACTAGCTAGGTGTATCTCCAGCAGCTTCATTATCAGGGTGGAGGGGTTGCAGTACTTGACGCACTGTCCGCAGTTGATGCTTGCTGGGCACCCAGATCGGAGCCCCCGCTGATGCATGGGCATTCAGGTCAACAGCAGGATATATATACATATGATCATAATAACATGAATATGCATTACCTTGCCATCAGGTTTTGGTGGAAGCGCGTGACGCCGAAGATGTCCAAGTTTAAGCCCACGCCATGGTTTGTCTCTTGGGCCTCCTGCATACGTTTCATGTTGTAGTCGTCCACGTCGCCGTCGCCGATCTGTATGTGCGCCGTCGCCGTCGATCCCAACAACAGCACGCACAGCACTGCGGCAGCCATCCCCTAATCATCTTCGATCGCCGTCGACTGGACCCAGCAACCACCATCATGCTCTCTTTTCTCTATATATGTACTCGCGCACGCATGCATATGAAACACGTCGACCATCGATCTCTACGGCCAGCCGCATGCGTGTGTGGAAGATAGCTTGTTGCCTCCGGATCGCCCATTATATTCGCCCAATATATAACTTTTGTGCTCCTTGCATGCATGTATCCCGGAAATTTAGTGTTGATAGGTGAAGCTGTGTTTTTTTTTCTTTAGATAATCTAGCTAGCTGGTGTTGGAAGATGAAGTTATGTTGTCTTCTAGCTATGTCTCAACAGGTGCTTAAAAAGAACTTGTTCGTTATAGAAAAGATGGGGTACAAATCGCAATCCAACAGATACTCTATCTTCCTCCCCTGTTTTTATCGGACGGTATCCCCTACCGATGCTACGCCATCTTTGGCTCACAAGAAGTGTGCGCGTAGCTTTCTCCCTCCCTCGCACGTCCATGTCTTCGTTGGACCATGATCCACCTCGCGCAAGCGAGGAACCTCCGCCTCTCACGCAACCCCAGGCCCAGCCAAGCGTAGCATTGTTCTTCTTCCACAAACATTCGCCCCTGCCTCCAGCCTCGCCCGCGGCCGAGGCGGCTCCATGCCGCCTCACCGCACCAAGGCCGGAGAGCCACCCAACCCAAAACCCTAGTGTCGCCACCCAACCCGAAAACCTAACTCGATCCTCCCCGTCGCCACCGTCGTACTAATCCACCACCGGCGACGCGCCGGCGCCCCCACTGCCACGTCGCACCACCTGCACCACCAAGCAAGGAGGAAGAAGAGAGGAGCGGGTGAGCGAGAGGGGTGTTTCCTCGCGTATGCAAGACCTATCGATTCCGGTCTCCGTTCCCTCGCGTCACAAATCGTCGCTGCATCTATAAATTGTTGCGCCGAAGCACCAAATCGTTGTAGGGCTCAGTGCTAATCTCTCTGAGATTGAGATTACATAGGTTAAGATATTATAGTTCATTGTAGCGTCAATCTATAGCTCTCCAGCAATGTCCTTAAGAGCGCCTTCCACGTGGGGGTACGCATAGGAAAAGCCTAGCTCCTTGGCTTTCACCGGCAGAACCTTTTGCCCTTCCAACACCTGCAAGGACAATTGACCAAGAGTAAAATGCATGGCTGGTCCTTAAACTTGTTTTGTTGTGTCATATAGGTCTCTTTACTCTTAAATTACATTTCTAAGTCCTTAAACTTAGCTTCGGATGACATTTAGGTTTCTATACTCTCAAAATAAGAATCTAACTCTCTAAACTTGGCTCTATCAATGTCATTAAGGTCCCATACTTTTTAAATATATCATTATTTCAAATAAATTGATTAAAATTATTTTTTCATAGATATAATGAAACATGCATGAATTTCTGATCAAATGTGTGAACTTCTATAAACACTATGATGTTAAACAGTAAAAATACTTTATATCGCTTGTTAGCTTCATATTGCTACTACATGGACTTTGTTTTCTTTATTTTTCTTCTTATAACTGATGTCTTTATTGATCAATTTAGGGAACAAAAGTATAAAATTAGTTATGCCTCCCGAATGGCTAATCCATTATTATAGCATTATACTATATGACCTAGATAATACCCGAAGCGAACGATAGGGACCTACATTTGTATTTCAAGAGTATAATGACCTGAATGACACCCGAAACTAAGTTTGAGGAGACAAAAATGCAATTTAAGAGTATACGGACCTAGATGTCAAAACAAGACAAGTTTAAAGATCACCCATGCGCTTTAAAACGCTCCATCATGAACTAAATTATTATTTACCAGATATTATGTATGGTATGGATATTCTATAAGTTTAAACATAAATGATTATTTTCCTCAATAAAGGATAATAAATGAATACTTTGGAACTAATAATTTTGTGTTTACAGTAACCTTATCTAAGTTTAATTAGTGCTTATTTGTGTCCACTATTTCAAAGTCTAACATATGAACGTCCTACTTGTGTAGAACTAAGATTGTAGGAACCAGATATCACACATTTGGAAACTTTAAACATCTAGCCATAGATTTCTCAGAGTCGGAACAAAATTGAACAACATAGTTTGACATATATAGGAATGCCCATTTCAAAATGCCAACCTACTACATATGTCCCGTTTTAAGGAGGGTTTAGGAGGCAGGGTGTTGTTAATGTGGTATCTGAGTCTTATCGTCTAGGGCTATGATTGAATACCTGGAAGCATGGTTAACAAAACTGGAAAGAAAAACGGTTGGTCTTCACGATTTTCTACAAAAGCGGTCTGATCGGTCTTATTCCATCAACTTTTTACCAAAGGAATTTTGAAACAAAAAATTACAAAGAAACCACTAGGTTTTTCAAGAAAATCAAATGGTTAGTTAAACATAAAACCGTTCGGTTCCCAAAACTGCAAAAACTGTGTTCGGCTTACCGAGAATACCAAGCCGCTGGTGTCCAAGAATTTGGATATTTGAATTTTGGATGCATGGTAGACCGCCGATCGTTTGTTTTTTATTTTCGTGAAAATTGTGAAGCTGGTGGGTAGCAGACTTAAATGATATTGTAAACCATGTCTGAAAGCATTCATAACATTGCTCACAAAAAGTAAATGATTCACACGAAGCCAAGAATATGAATATTACCACAGAAGCACCTTCACCAAGCACCGCTTTGAGTGCAAATTCTGGTACGGGCAACCAAGAAGGCCGCCCGACAACTTTCCCTAGCCGCTCACACAGCTCTGATAGGCGCACAGGATTAGGTGCAGTTCCATTGATCACACCTAATAAACATTACAAAAACTAAATTACATTGTTCCAAACACCACGGTGTGAGTAATATCAATATAACGAGTTGTTCGTGTAAAAGGAGATATAAGACTCTACGATGCATGTAACAGCACCTTTGTATGCAGGGTTCTTTAGAGATTCATAGATGAGGTTCACCAGGTCGTCCAGGTGAATCCATGAGAACCTAGCAATCAATTAAAGAGGCAACCATCGATCAGTCAATACATGTGCTCCTTTAGGAGCTAAACTTTAGCCCCTAAAGTTCCATCCAGGCAAAACATTAGCCCCTAAAGTTTAGTTCTAAGCTAAACTTTAGTTTTCACTTTGAAAAGACTCATTTACCCCTAATTCCCTACTTTAGCACCTCTTTTGGGGAGGAAAGGGGTATGGGCAGGTAGTGTCCTCGGTGAGGCAAGAAAGTTTTAGCCCATTTAGCACCTCTTTTGGGGTTAAAATTTTGCTCCACTTTTTGTCCTTTTGACTAAACTTTAGCCCTCCTGTTTGGTGCTCTTTGGACTAAAGCTTAGCCCAAATAAGCTTTAGCTTTAGCCCTTTAGCAAAGAGAAACGAACACCCCTAACTGAAGGACCATTTGCAAAAACAAGATTCATACCATTGGCGTCCCGTCCCTAGAGGACCTCCGGCAAACATCATGAAAAGAGGGATCATCTTGGCTGCACGTGAGTGAATATATAGGCATCAAATTGAGGTTCAAGGCTAATTCAACCAGGTAGTTTAACTAGGGAAAATGTATTATACACTTTACTTCCTCAATCAAATAATTCAATGCAATTTGTTGTTTTTTCTTCACTTTGTACAATTTGAATCTAGTGCTTAAATTTTGCATAGTGATATATACTATAGGAGTCTTATGCTAAATATATATATAAGGTATATTTTAACAAGATTAATTATAGCTTAGAAGCATATAATTTTATCTTAACTATATAGCTCTACAACTGTATAGAAAATATTTTCTTTTATATAGTGATCGGTTATTAAATAAAATTTGAGGTTTATATTCAAATTGTATAAAGATAAAAAAACATTTAATTATTTAAGGGTGTAGATTTTATTCAAGTACTAAAGTGGATAAAATAGATTATTCATAAAAGTAAAATGAACTTTTCCATTTAACTAAAAGCCTAAGAATTAAACAATCAACACAAATGGTGAAACATAAACCAACCAAGAGCACCGCCATCCTTGCCAAGGACGACCCCAATCCTGAGAAGCACAAGCCGAACATCATCCTGGTTTACTTCACGTGCCCTGGCCTCCCATTCTCTACACACCTGCCCAGATTTTAACATGACGAGTGATGCTGCAAATGAACTCTCTTGTTTGACTTGCATTTTGCGTGTACTATGTATGCTTTAAATTAATGATATATATTAGAATATATGAATATGTAGGTTCATATATCTTAATAATTCTCATTAAATCTTAAAGATTCATTACGTCGAGAAAAGGCCCATGATCTATCATCGCCATATTGCTAATGGAGGTAGATGTGTAACCCTCTGCCATAAAACACACATATTGAGACTTGGAGGAGCGCAAATATTGGGAAATCTCTCAAGTGTTACGCTATTCAAGTAAGGGTTTACCTCATCCACTTGTTGCACCACCAAGGTAGTCTAGTTATTTTCGATTATTTGCGTGCACTAGTGATTGGGAGAGCAGGTCTCCGTCGTCCTCTGTGATCCTTCATTGGGAGAGGGCGGATAAGGTGTTTCTAGGAAGCGTTGTGTGCGAATGCTCGATCGCTTCCTCATCTTTATTGGATTCATCACCATGGTTTGTCTTCGTCCTCATCAGAAAATATCAAGTGTTACAAGGGTTTTAGGTGTTACCATGTTACCAATCCGAATAACACTTCCAAATGTGCATGTAAAATTACAACAAAAATCTAGATAGATAGAGCATGCAACTACCTATCATCATGCAAAAGTTGAGGTGCAATTGAAACTTGTCCAAAGAGAAACAAAAAGAGAAATCAGTCTATGAATAGTGTGGATTGTTACTATTCATCACAGACCCACAACCCACTACTATTCATAGACTCATTACTCTTTTGTTTCTCATTGCATAAGTTTCAGTTGCACCTAAACTTTTGCATGATAGCAGATGGTTTCATTCTCTAGCCATTTATATTTTTGTTGTAATTTTAGATGCACAATTGAAGGTGTTATTACGATTGGTAACATGGTAACGCCTAACCCGCTTGTAACACTTGATATGCACTCCGTTCTCATCACGTGATTCACGCACGCCGCTACCTACTTTGTGACAGTGTTGAGCATCATCATTGCCTCCTCAATTAGATAAAAAAGGAAATGTTCATAATATCCTCGCAAACTATGCCTCCCATACTAGCCATCATGATTTGTCTTTGTTTGATAGTGATGGATAGTATGGTACATGTTCTGATATTCTCTAGCATATTAGACTTGTCGAGATCTTGCATAAATATGTCTAAACTAAAACTAAAAATGCGTATATTTTCAATAGTCCAAAAAATTATTGTATGCACTTTAGTTTTAGGGACAATTGTGTTTTTACCCTCACTCTAAATTCTAACGGTGATTTTGACCTCACTTTTAAACCACGTGGTTTTTTCCTAACTTTTTCAAAGTGAAGTGTGACTTTATAGTGATTATACCACCGGTAGGGATAAACGAAGGCTTCACATTGAAAAAATGAGGGCAAAATCATGAAGTTACAAAAGTTTGGATAATATCACAATTATAAATGAGAGCATGGGTAAGAACAAAATTGCCCCTTAGTTTTATGGTTGTGTTCAGGCACTCGACGCAACTTATTGGCGTGTACTTCAAGAGACGACAGGTGAAAGTCACTATGTGGCTTACCTGTCATGAATGTGTTTAGGGCTTTCACTGGCAAACCTGAAACTAATCTTACTCCTACTCAGGAGAAATATTAAAAGGAATCCAATACTCTTTTTTATGGGTGTTATGATTGGAAATCTTGTAGAACATCTACAAGATATGTATATCCGTCACGCAGTTACTAGATTTGGGATGCTCTCTATGCAGATTATGGAGGTGCAGATGGTGGCACTAAACTGTACTCCTCCATCATGATTTTGTTGTTGTTAGGACAGGCCAACTAGTGTAAATTTGAACTAGTTTCCTTGTCCTAACGACAAGAAAAACATAATAGAGGAGTATATCATGGAGCACTTCTATGACTAAGATGACTGAAGGCAACTCTATAGTCGTGTGAGCTCATGAAGTGCATAATCAAGGAACTCCACATGCTTAAGATAACCTTACCCGACAAGTTTATGGTTGGAGGCATTATTGACAAGAGGCCAACATTTCTATTTCAGATTTCATTGCATCTCTTGATATTAAGGAGACAGCTCCAGCTAATGATGGATGATCTAAAGTTGTTCGGGTCGGACCAATGCTAACATGGTGCACCAACTACAAACATCTCAGGGTAATGGTGGCAAGGGCAAGGGTAAGAACAAAATAAACCTAAGTAGACCACTACCTTCAAGAAGAGAAAGAACACGAAGAACGAGAGATGCTTCATATGCGGCTCTACCGAGCATTGAGCAAAAAAGTGTCCACGACGTAAAGGAGGGAAACCTCCAAAGCAGAATTCTGTGAGCATGGTGACCAAAACTAGATATACTAGTGGGTACTACCTTCAGTATTTTTCAGCTTTACAATCTATAAGTTGGTGACTTGATACTAGTGCAAATGTTCATGTGTATTCTTCTTATAAGGTCATTCGGTATTCTTCCATCCTCATGGGAGATGGATCACATGCTTCGTTCATGGTCAAAGGGTCGATCCGAAGTTCACTTTGGGAAAGATTGTGCAATTGAAAAAACATGCAACATTACCATTCTATCAAGAATAATTTAGTTAGTGACTCTTTTGTGTCCGAATGGTTTTAAAGTAGTGTTTGAGTCAAAAAAAGTTGTTGTGTCTAAAAGTGAAAATTTTTGTTGGTAAAGGCTATGAGTGCGGAAGTTTGTTCCACTTTTTCCATTTAGATTATTGCAATAAATCTGTGAACTATATTTATGATGGTGTTCATGAGAGTGATGTCAATGTTTGGCATTCATATTTATATCATCTCAATTTTGGTTCTGCCTCAGCTTGAATTTAATTTCTAACTTTTCCATTCTCAAAGGTTCTAGGTGTCATAATTGTGTGCAATCCAAGCAAACTCAAATACCTCACAAGGCTACCAAGGAGGGACATTTAGCACCACTAGAACTTAGGGTTAATTGTCAAATAGCACTCCTGAGGAGTGGCTACTCTAGAATAGCACTTCGAATGAGTGACTCTCCAAATAGCACTCTTTACCGGAGTTTCCACAACACACCTAGCATTACTAGTTTTCTTTTTATATTTCCCAACCAAAACCAATTCTGAAAGGACTGTTTTGCCCCTAATCCTAATGAAATTGATCAATTAGCGTTTCTCTCATTCATGGTGGCTCTGAGCTAGGGTTTCTCGTTCAATGCTCAGGTTTTGGAAGGCGGCGTACGCTCGGGCGGGGCGCAGTCAGCGGCGCGCGGTCAGGCGCGCGAGCTGGCAGGGCGGGTGGTGCTCGCTCCATGGATTCCGTGGCTCAAGTGTCGAGGCAGAGCTCGTGCCATGGACATCAATCGATCGATTTCGTTAGAGGCAGGGCAATCAGAACTAGTTTTGGTGGGAAAATAAAAGAAAACAGGTAATGCTATGTGTGTTGTGAAAACTCTAATAAATAGTGCTATTTTGGAGAGTCACTTATTCTAAGTGCTATTCTAGAGTAGCCACTCTTTAGGAGTGCTATTTTGGCAATTAACCCCTAGAACTTATAGATTCAGATCGTTGTGAAATGAGTAGTATATTGACAAGAGGTGGTGGAAAGATATACTTCATGACATCAATTGATGATGTGTCTAGATATTGTTATGTTTATTTATTGAAAACGAAAGATGAGGTTAATGATTCTAACTTATTTTCTATAGAAACTATTATTTATGCCTCACTATTCACCCCAATCATGGGGTTGACGAAAGAATGAATCGCACTTTGACTGATTTCGTTAACTCCATATTAGACATTATTAGATTATCTAAGGCATGGTGGATGTTCTGATTTCCTGCGGTATGTTAGGCTTGTCTAGATCTTGCATAAACTTGTCTAGTCCTTTCAGTAATATGTTTAGATAGTCATTGCCATGGAGTGGATTAATGTACCTCTGCTAGATAGTCATTGCCAGACGGACTTGATTCGTCGAAGCTATTGATTTCGCTAGTACCTGCAGCATAAAGTTTGTTAGTTGGAAACTACACTAGAACCGGAAGATTAGCCATTCATGCATGCGGTTATCTGTTACCGTAGTAGCCGATTGCTGTGGCACTCACAAAAACAGAGGGCCCCGCATCAGCATTTCCAGCATTATTTATGCACTTCACCACCTTTAGCAAAGTAACAAAAATTAGAGGAATAGTTAGGAATGAATACGATCGATGCATCTTTGGATACCCAACCTTCGATGTAACTTTGATCCGGCTCTGTTTAATTTCCCTCTTAATCTGCAACATGTATACCAAGCATCGAATGAAATCTACTTCTCTCGAAACGTGAAAGGGGATGTGCAAACAACAAGGGGCAAGATAAATGGTGGAATGGAGAAACAAATCAACCTCCGGTGACCATCTTGTGCTTATGGGCATGCCTGCCAAGTTAACAACAGCAGAGGAGCCCTTCACGCACGATTCCCAATCCCCTTCTTCAGCTATTGTGACTCCAGGATAGGTCGATGCTGATATAACCTTAATGGTGAGTCTCTGAATTGCAACGACCCTTAGCTAGCTAGAATATCTGAATTACCTTGAGTTCTTACCGGGAAAAACCGACGCGGCCTTGCGCGCGGACCGTGTTAAGACGCACACCTTGTGATCATCTGTATGTGCCAAGAAAAACCAAATATGCTTACTGGCTACCTGGCTAGGCTAGGGAATGAATCCACCATTATCGCAGCGAGAAGAGTAGAGAAGAGACCAGAAAGAAGCTTTTGAACCAATCTGCGCCCAATGAAACCTGTGGCTCCGGTGATGGATACGGTCATGGGAGGCTGAAATTATCAGAAGCAATATGCGATAGTGGATTACCTCTAGGAGTTGAGAGGGATCGGAAGATTAGAGAGGGTGAGTACCAACCACAACCAGGGGTGAGGAATCATCAGAGTTGAGGGCGCAGCTGAACCTTCGCGTGGCGGGCGTCGTGCTCGGCGGCGCGTATCTTCTGACGGGAAGCTCCAACTTCAATGGAGTGGGAACTCCCATCCTGTTCATCATCGCTGATGCTGTTAAAAGAGTGAAGGTGCTACAACTCAGCTAAGCTCCGGCTCCCATACATTCCCCTAGTACAATCTCTCCCTGCTCGTGTTCAGCCATGGATTTGGTCGGTTGGATAAGGCATCACTAAAGAGCTACGTGCAGCTAGGCTGGCTGGCCGGCCTTCTGCCACCAGTATCACTGACGTGGCTGCTAGTTGTCATACTCGTTCTCTCTCTCTCTCTCTTCCATACACGAAGCTGGTCAATATATGTAATCAGCTCATAGTTTCAGTAACTGATCAATTAGGAAGTGCAGTTTCTCTAAAACAAATGTCATACTCGTCCTCTCTCTTTTGGGTCTGTCTAGATTTCAGGTGATTGAACTTTTTCCAACCACTCAAATTTTATTCACTTGTGGCCAAAAAAATATTCCCTAAAAAATGAAAATGTCCCACACGAAAACTGTTTGTTCTAACAGTTTTGTTGTTCGAGCGGTACATTTTTATTGAACCATATGTAAAATTTCAGTTAAAAGTAGAAAATCTATTTTTCTTCATATGTGTGTCACAATTTTTTTTGACCTGATGCGTGTCACAATTTTACTCATGCAGGAGAATCGTTTGGCTACAAAAGTTATTTTCTGGATTCTATCTACACAAGTTCATGTACATTGTAGTACTCGGTTTCATGCTTTCACGTCTACTGTAAGACTGTAACTGTAATAATAATGTAATTCATGGCGCAGACGGGACCGTCCTGGCAACGGGCCGTGACTTTTCCTTTGCACGACAGTGTCTCTTGCGGCTTGCGAGTGAATGAGGTCCAGCTTTCCCCATTTTTCATCTTGAGAGAGAGAGAGAGAGAGAGAGAATGCGGGGAATCTGCCGCTCCATTCTTGCGCTTGTCCTGCTCTGCGTTTCGATTCTGGGAGCTGTTTCCACTGCAAAGATTCATGGTGAATCTCTCCTCCCTCTCGGTCGTGATTTTACTGGATCCGTTCCATGAGGTTCTGATGACGGGGAAATTAGCAGGGAACCCGGCCAACGATCTGGTGGCGCTGATAAACGGCAAGAGGGCGGCGAGCAAGCTGCCTGCGCTGCGCAACAGCGCTGGCCTGGGATGCATGGCGCTGCAGTACATCTCCGAGTGCATCGACGACAAGGCAGCGTGCAGCAGCAATAACACGGTGGAGTGCGAGCCCCCGGAGGCCCACATCACCGAGGTGTACGCCGCCAACTGCGGGGTGGAGCTCCCCACGGTGGATATCATCTCCGGCCACCTCATCGGCTGCCACCGGGTCCGGGAGGAGGTGCTCCTCAGCGGCATTGCCAATGGCAGCGCGCTCTCGGTGATCCGCGGCAAGGAGCACACCCAGGTGGGCGCCGCGTTCGACCGGCGCGGGCCCTTCTTCTGGTGCCTCCTCTTCAGCAGCGGCAGCGCTAATTCCACATTCCTTCTCGAGGCCGCCGGCAAGGGCATCCAACAGACCCACGGCTGCTCCAGCGGTCCAGATCGCCTCTCCTGCAACGCCACGCCACCACGCCCCATCGGCGCAGCTCTCCTCCTCATCCTCCATTTCCAACTGTTTTATGTCCTTTACATCCATGTTTAGGGTGCCTTAAGCACTGTTTATACTTATGCTCAAAACTGATCATGCTTATCTTTATCCACCGGAGAGTTAGGGCCTCGCTGTGACAGCTGAGGTGGGTTGAGGTTGCTTTTGTGAATGACCATTACCGATGAGACCTGATTTGTTTGTAATTCATCAAGGATACTCTCAACCTTTGGTGGCAGAACTAGCGGGGACAACACAAGACTTGCTGATCTCGAGTGTCATAGAATAGAGCACTCGTAGCGATCACCATCTTTTCATAGATGGCGAGTACGGCATGTCATTCCGGACGTCTAGGCGACATGTATCATCGACACGCTAGAGGATTGATGTCATTGGCGTTGAGATCAGTTAACTGATAGTTGATGGAGGTTGAAAAGTTGTCTATAGAGGGGATGAATAGGCAATCCTAAAAATTTATGCAAATTAAGATTCAAGGTATGCACAGTTAAATAATAGAAAGTTACTACAGAATACGAAATTTGCAAGAATTTAAATCTAAACAAGTTCTAGCAAAAAAATTACTTGAATCAAAAGACTACAAAGGTCACCAACAAGCATATCTACGGATTACTTTACACTAGAAATAAGCACACGAATAGATCGAATCAATTTAAGCAAGAACACTAGTATGAACCCTAGAACATGAACAATGCAAGAACAAGAAGTAAAAACACACGGAGACAAGTATTTGTTCCCGAAGTTCAAGTCCACAAAGGACTCTATGTCTCCGTTGAGAGGTCCGCCAAGGATCCCTTTTTCTCACTCAAGTGATCACCAAGATTCAACTCGAGTTCTCCACTAGCAAGTCCCTTGCGGGATAGGTAATATAAACTTCTTGGGGCGTCACCACACGAGTTGAGAGCTCCCAAACACCACTAGCCGTCTAGGAGCAAGTTCCAAAAGCAACAAATGCGAAACCAAGCCAAGTGTCTTAAATGCTCTTGGGAATGGATCACCTCGAGCACCGGTGTACTTAGAAAGCACCAACACCCTCCCGTCGGACGGTGAGGCCTCTCGTGACGGTGCCTAGGTCATCGTATGTGAGGCCTCGAAGAGTGGCGAGACAGGTGGAGCAGGCCACGAGCCGCATAGGGGCAGAGTATAAGCCTACGGTAGGGAGCGGGGAGGGCGATAGAGGCGGATCCGATGCGGATGACGGCAGATCGGGTGCAAATGACAGAGGAGTTATCGATGGGTTGGGGCTGGAGTAAGAGCTCGACGGAGCCTTCTCCAGGGTAGGCAGCACCGGATCTTGGCCCGAGGACCTCGGATCTAGCACAGAACCCCGTAGAGGAAGACACCGGCGAGCGGCACAAGGGTAGGGGAGGGGGTGAAGCTTTTTTACTGCTTTCTTACAATAAAGTCCTTCCATTCTTTCACATTACACAAAGGTTTCTTTCTAACACAACAGTCCTCCATTTACATGCCTTGATTCATGCACATGCCTGCTTGCACGTCCCAGTTAAGTTTATTTTTGTTTTCAGTTTTTTCCTTTGTAAACAGATATTATAATTTGTTTAGTTGTAATTTACAATATTCTATTTTAGAAATCAGAACTATATCATTCAAACGGAACAAAACAAGAAGACAACAACTTAACCAAACATGCCAGTATCTCACACACACCATTTTACTTACCAACCTACACTGATGCACGCATAATTAACAAACTCGTCCCTAAATTTAGCAATCTGCTATGCTGCAAATCAACCGATCTGCCTTGTGCATCAGATTAGGCTATGAATTACCTTCTTGCCATCTTAACTAGCAGTATGACACAACAATACAAGGCTATACTCAGAGCTGGTGGCATCAGGCGAAATTATACAACACGGGGGATGGTTTATCCTTTAGAGACAGAGACCGCAGATAGCTTAGACTGACATTTAGCTACAAAATGGTGCATCCTTTCTGAGCCTTTCTCTTTTTCTTCTTTTGCTTTGGAGGCTGGAGGACCACCTTGATTGCCGCATCAAACACTGCTTTGATATTCTGAAGGTGCAATATAACAGCAGTCAGTACAAATCAGAGAGGTCAGTGCTGAATGTCAGGAGATAAAAATATTGTAGTACTTGTTGGGTTTTCGAACTGCATTCGATGTAGGCCGCTGCACCAATTAGCTTCCTCAGCTCTTCACCCTACATTGATTAGTAAAATAATGTTAATGGCATTCAATTGTGCTGGGAAGCTATAAGGGACAAGCAAATAACATGTGACATACCTGGGCTGTGGAAATAGGAACAGCACCAGGGTGATCAACAAAAAATTGCTTATCATCCCGCAGATCTATTGACAGTAGAGGCAAGAATCAGCAATAGCGCAATAAACAGCAGAAAAAGAAATCACTCTTGAGACAATGGTTTGAAGATAACAGAAGGAAAATTGCACCCATATTCCCTCAATTTCTAATGTTGCATCAATTTTCTTCCTCAACTTGCATTTTACTTTATCAGCTTCCGCAACTTGCATCTTTAGCAACATAGTACCTGTTGTTCGCTGATTCACTTGGATGTACAAAGCACAACACACGATGATGACTGAGGATTGCACAGATCACAGTGCTATGTCCGCGAACTATTTGTCTCCTCTCCTAAAAATTTTCTCCATTTTTTCCCTTTACTGCTGCTACAGCTGAAGCCACTTGATAGTGACAGCAGTCAGAAGCACCTATAGCAATCATCTAAGACTCATATGATTGTGGCGAAGCTAGAGTTAACACCAGGGTGGTGCCAAGTATATGTATTAGGCAACGTATCCTATGAGAACTAAATTCGTATGCAAACTATGAGAACTCCAACCAACATCATAGGATCCTCAATCGATGGACAGGGGTAGAGGTGGGTTAGTTTAGCCTATATATTATGGGCTAAGCGTGGTGCCAAGTATACTATGGGGTAAAATAGGTGTGCTAATGGCCAAAATTGGGATTAATAGTGCTTAAAAAAATCTACCCTGGTGCACTGGCTTCTCCTGCATCTATTTGGGTTCATTTACTCACTTTTGCTGTAAGGCTGCTGCACCGTCATCTTAGCATGTTGGGCGGACACGCATTCGATCATTCGATCATGTAGTAGGCACAATAAATCACCGCTTAGACCAAATACCAGAAGTTAAACTGCTTGTGATGACCACCCCTTTCCTCCACTCCCTCGATGGTTGGCTATAGCATTCCATCTTCTCTCCATTTCGCCACTCATCCCCCTCACCAGTCATCATTACCTTGAAGCTGCTAACTCCAAAACGACTCATGAAGCTTAGTTGTAGCGGCATGAGATTTTTGTGACACGTAAAACCATGGATTGCAACTTCAGTACATGTTGAATGTTGAAATTACATGGTTTTCTTTTTTGTCTTACATTGTACCTACGTACACAGTACCCACCATGTGAAAAATAATGTACACATGGCATGAGATTTTTGTGACACGTAAAACCATGGATTGCAACTTCACTCCATGTTGGAATATTGAAATCACATGGTTTTCTTTTTTGTCTTACATTGTACCTACATATCCAGTACCCACCATGTGAAAAATATATAGTACATCCAACGATAAGATTTCTATGGCACATCAAACCATGAGATTTTTATGATGCATGCATCTATGGCTTCAATGTGAATCACATCACATCTCAAGCCAGCATGGACTGAAGTTTAGGGAACTGACAAAGTTGAGCGAAAGTTGAGGGACAGACATGCTACAAGCTGACAAAGTTAAGCAAAAGTCGAGGGATGGAAGTGCTACAATGTTAATATTTCCTTGGAACACAGGTTTGTTAGGAGAAAATTAAATGTCTTGAGCAATCATTGCTGTATGTAGTTGCAATTCAGTCCCAAGTTTTCTCAAAACATTGCTTCAGAATATATATATATATATGCACATGCATATTCACATTGTCAAAACAGTAGCAATTATCTTTTGATAACTTTACTTAAACAAGCTCCATGTTGTGGTCCTTGGATTCCGCATGCCAACGATCTAGTTTAACATAAGTTTGCTGTGCTATCTTTGAAGACAACAGTAACTAACACAATGCCATAATTTTGTATCATGCTCAACAATGTATTGGCCTTGCCATCGTTCAATGTGGGTAATAAATTCAAGCAAATAGGAGTAAATTTTTCAACAGCTATAATGCATCCACCGAATTTAAGCAACTTGTCTTTCTTTCTAATATGTATCATATAATTTTGACATGCAGCTACACTAATTTTACCGTTAAAGGTAAGGAGCTATCAGTAATTAGTGCATGTGGCACAAAATGGCTTGACACTATAAGGACTAGGAATGAATTTAAAGTACCAAAAATGTGTCCTGAACCATGATTTGAGATCACGTAGCTAATAAGGCAATGGTGAACCGTGACTCACCATTTATGGGTGCATGGGATATGTCCACAATCAATTTAGTGCAACCCATAATTTTAAGGCAAATGTTACACTTCACAACTAAACTAACAATGAATGGGGAACAAAAGGTCAATTCTGGAGAAACATGATATTTTCCATAAAGCCATAAAATTTGATGTGAATACAAGGTGACAAGCGTACCAAGCTTTGTGCCAACAAGAATTATGGGCACACCAGGTGCATAGTGCCTTAATTCCGGAATCCACTGCATGGAAAAGACATCCCCACATCACAAACAAGAATTGTATGTACTATGTAGTCCAGCAACAATAACTATTTATCAAATGATGGAGCAAGGCAAAATGAGGGATTATTGCCTTCTTAGATACATTCTCGTAGCTTGCTTTGCTGATAAGAGAAAAGGCCAGCAGAAAGACGTCAGCACCTCGATAGCTCAATGGCCGCAGTCTATTGTAGTCCTCTTGTCCTGTAAAATTCAATCATGTGATTTCGGTTATTTTGGATTCGGAGTAGGAGCAATAGCAGATGCAAATGAGGATATGCCATGGAAAAAAGGAGGGGGAGCAAACCTGCTGTATCCCAGAGACCCAAGTTCACGGTGCTCCCATCTACCACAACGTTTGCACTGAAGTTGTCAAACACAGTTGGAACGTAATCCTGCCACATTGAAATGCCCCGGTGTAAGTGTGTAATAAAAGGCGTAATTTCTTCAGTTCCAACTTCCTAAGCGACCCAACTTAGAGAAGACACAAACACCCGTTTATTGGTAAAAGTGCATTAAGCCCAGGACACATAATCAAGATATGCCGCTCAAAAAAGAAAACAAGAGATAAGAAAAAATGCGACATGTTCCTTTTACCTATGCTATGGGCATGGTAAAATTTGTTGTTAGGAGTTAGGACATTTAGCTGGTTGAAATCGCATGATTTTCTCTTTTTGTTGCTTCTTCTTTTTTCATCTTACATTATACCTACGTACTTACTATTCAATTGGGTCGAAATAAATGGAGATGATGGTGAGAAAATCAAATTTCTATGAGCATGGTGGAGATGGGCCCAAGATCCTAGTCGGAGAGCAAATTTGCTGCAGATGTTTTCTCGATTTACTCTTCGCCGGAGCGAGTACGGAGGAGGCTGCAGCTGCAAGCAAAGTCAACTCACCGTAGGGAAAGTGTTGGAGGTGTAGGAGATGAGCATGCAGGTCTTGCCTACGGCGCCGTCCCCAACCGTGACGCACTTGATGAACCGAGACGCGCTCATCGGAGTAGATCTACACTTTGCTCTCCTCCGCGTACTCCGCCCCTACTCTCTTTGCTTCGCTGCCGGCGTCACCCTCTACTCTCCTCTCTTCTCTGGAGACTTCCAAGTAAGAGCAGAAACAGGCCCTCCCTCTGTAGGTGGGGCAGCACAAAGTGAACGGGGGATGGAAGAAGCCGGGGATGGAAGCCCAGCCCAACTACGGCGAGGTTTTTACAATTTTGCCATCACCACTCTTTGAGTGGAATTGTACTCCCTCCCATTCAAAATATTTCAGTTTTCTCAAAATACTCTCTCTGTTCAAAAATCTAAGGATGAGATTTCTACTCGTTTTGGACGTCTTTACCCTTTGTGCGTGTTATTATGGCTGGCTCTCGAGGAGACAATAAAGCAAAAACGAGTGAGAGCTTAACCCACAACCTCACCTCGCATGTTTGCATGACTAAACAATCAGGACAAGAGTGGCATTTGTGTAGAAGAAACTTTCTACTCATTTTGGACGTCTTTGCCCTTTGTGCGTGTTATTATCGCTGGCTCCCGAGGAGACAATAAAGCAAAAACGAGTGAGAGCTTAACCCACAACCTCACCTCGCATGTTTGCATGACTAAACAATCAGGACAAGAGTGGCATTTGTGTAGAACAAACTCCGCAATATACTTAATAAGGGTAGAAATGGAAGAATAGATCGAAATTAATTGCTATTTGGTATGCTAACCGATGTCTTAAATGTCTTTCTTTTCGAACTAGAGGGAGAACATTTCTGGATGGACATAGTATTTTGCATTCTCACTTCCCGAGACATCTTTTCTCCTTTCATAATATACCTCTATATCTATATCTTTACTCGTGTAACTAGTTTATTCCTTCTCTTCTTAATCTCCGTACCTAGAGCTACTAGAGTGTCAAATATATCAGGACTAGTAGATTGTAGCCCAGCTTATATCCATTATGTTATAGTGTATTATCTGGTGTTATAAATATTAAACATCTAATTTATGAAACTGATCAAACTTGATTTTACCACTATTGATAAAGAGTGAGCATGCTATATTATCACTACAAAGTTTACGTATTTTACCAATTTTGTTCTGTTTATGCTAATCCTTCACTCCTCTTTATCCTATTGGATTGGCTAGACTATCTCTTTTTCGTACGTAGTCTGCCTCAGCACAGGGTCATCGTATCTCTCATTTATTTCTTCCAACCTGACGCAAAGTGGATAAAGTCAAACTAACCATGGGTAAGATTGTTTTTTTTTTCATTAAGAAAATAGAAGAGACTTTCCGCCTCTTGGAAGTTTGAGAAGATCCATACACTAGATTACAGATGATGAAATGAAACGAGAAGAGTTTCATTAATTCTTCATGGTAGGGTTCAGTTGAGGCGCCTGCAGTTTGCTCGGACCTCGTCGCCTCCGTTGAGCCCGCTCATCCTGAGCATGGACTTGGCGAAGGCCCTGAAGAAGGCCTCCTGAGACGAGGCGTAGAGAGCCACGAAGGCGCGCGTCTTGGGGTGCGTGAGCAGCGCCTCGTCGGAGGAGAGCAGGCCCCGGCCGGCCTGCAGCATCCGGAAGTAGGTGTTGTCGAAGGCGGTGGACGTGGCGTCCAGGCCGGAGCCGGCGGCGCGGACGGTGTTGTTGGCGGGGCATGCGCGGCGGAGCGAGGCGGCGAAGGAGGGGTTCAGGGCGGGGTCCACCAGAGAGGCGTGGATGCGGTCCTGGAAGGAGGAGCAGTGGGCGAAGCCCAGCGTGTGGCCGCCGGAGAGGACCACCAGGTCCTTGGTGGACAGCCCGCGAGCGTGGAAGGCCTGCTTGAGCTGCTCGAAGTTGGCCCTGGGCCCCGGCAGCGTCGACGTCTCGCTCACCAGGGACACGCGTCCGTCCCGCCGGCCCACGGGCACCACCCACGACGGCCCACCGGACTGCATGCAATCATTAGATTTTTTTTTCCTCCTCCTCTAGCGCTCTCTCTCTGGACTTCTAGTGAGAGGAGATTTGATTAAAAAAAAAAAAAGTGGGGAGGAGATTGCTTATACCTACCAGCGCTACGGCGTCCCTTGCAGCGAATGCGAGGATGTCGGCGCAGGAGACCACGCCGGGGCAGAGGGCCTCCACGGCCTGCTTGGCGTTGTCGATGACGAAGAATGAGTGCAGCGACACGTTCGGCGGCCCGTCCTTCTCCGCCGTGACATTGGCCGTCGAGTCCAGGAGAACGGAGCCGTCGCAGCCCTGCCAATTATTTGGTGGAGAGATCTCTGTCAATTTTTTTTAAGAAAAAATGAAAAATCCAAGAACCCAACCTACCCTGACGAAGCAGTCGTGGAAATGCAATCGGAGTAGCCCCGCCGGCACCGTGCTGTCCTTGGCCATGGCCTGCCTCACCGCCGCCGTCACCGCCGCCTC
Organism: Chloris gayana; assembly: GCA_031894775.1. Classification (NCBI taxonomy): domain Eukaryota; kingdom Viridiplantae; phylum Streptophyta; class Magnoliopsida; order Poales; family Poaceae; genus Chloris; species Chloris gayana. Next base: position 4,242,020 of record JAUNZO010004234.1, on the reverse strand, counting down.
CGCCCCAGGGCACTTGTCGTCGTAGTAGTCCAGGCTCAAACCATGCACCTTCACTGCTAGCAACAACAGCAGCGCCGCTAGCATCCTCCTCCTGCTGGACGCCGCCACCATCGTCTTATGGCTACTACAAAGTTGTGGTGGTGGTGGCGGCAGCAGCAGCGCCGGCCCCAGGCATATATGCAAAAATGCAAATCCAATGCAACAGACAAGCCACTCGTGCTGCTGCTGCTGCTGGAATACAGCTTGTCCTCCCGGTTGAGGAGAATATACTGGCCCCTCCTCACTTCTCCTGCTACTTCCAGCTTATAAATTATCTCTATTGCTGGATCGGCAAAGAGAAACAGATTCATTTCACCCAAGGCGGACAAAAATAGCACGCACACCATGTTAAGTGGGTGCGGGGTTTGCACAGAAAGAGAGATTAATCGACATAGATTAATGGAAGAATGAAAAAAAAAAAAGATGCCAACCTCACACCTACCATGCGTGCATCCAAGCATATGCATACGAGCCCCACCTGGCGTTACAGCAGTGTCACGTGACTCGATCTCTGCCACCACGACATCCACCATTGCGGGTGCAGGGGTTTGTAGCTGCTGGGCCAATGCATCAAAATCTATATATTCTTTGATTTTTGTTAGAATAACGATTACTCCAACCACTCTATATAGTATAAAATTACCAGAATCATACCAACGTTACCACATGATTGGCCCAAATTGCACATTACAGATTGCAATTACAAGTTGATCATCATTTTTTAAACAGCAGACATGTAGCAGAAAAATTTCTAAACATTGAGACCATTTGTTTATAGATCAGTGATTATAGGTAACATATAAAAATATATGTAATAATATACTACAAAATATTGATGTGAAGATGAAAGAGGACCATCATGTTCATTTTATTATTTGTGGTTCTTTGTTATATATCATTGCTTGTTTTTTATTATCAGGTGATGAACTTTGAGCTCACTATTGAAGAAAAACCAATCCGAATACTTTTCTTTACATAGTATTTGATGCAAAACCAATGTAATCAGGACTGTCTCTACATATTTCAGGGCCTGGTGTGAAATGTAACATGGGGCCCTAAAATTTAAAAATTCACGTAACCAAAATACACTAGTAGTTAACTAGATAGAGTATATTACTTTCATATATGGTGATTTTCACAACATATAGGAATGTATCACATTTTAATGCTAAAAGAGTAGTAGTAGTAGTAGTAGTACTGAAAAGCAGAATCCTTCTAGTATTTTTTGAGGTGAAATCTTCGATTATATCTTCGTAGTTAATCTTGTCCAAGACATCATTTTCCAGTGCTATGGTTATCAATCCATTGAGTCTTTCTTGTGTCACAGTAGAACACAAATAAGTTTTCAGCAGCTCGAGTTTAAAAGCTCCTTTCCGCGGTTGCAGTTGTTACGGAACCGTTAACAAAATATGCTATGCAATAACAACATTGGGAAAGCATCTTGGTTGTTTCAAATACTTCAAAAAATCAAGAGCGGCCATATATTCCTTAATGAACTCTTGGATGAGCATTAACTCCACAAACAAATCTTTTCCATCAAAATTTGAATGATCCCATCAACAATATTAGCTTTTGGAGCTTCATAATCAAAATTAAGTTGAGATTCTTTCACAACAAAACGGTCAAGAGCCCCCTTTAGACATTAAATAAAAAATAGCCGCCCCCCCCTTGATGAGATTGAGTTGCTTCTAAATCTTTGTTTCTTCTTACACTTTTCAAAACCGGAATCATACTTTCTATCCCTAGAAAATATGATAATTGGTGATGGTTGATTCCTGTTTGATAAACAAAGTATCAAGAAAATTAAGAAAAAATGAACTACGAGGCTTAGATCTTAGCCTCTCATCAAGAACACCTAGCGAGAGAAGGAGCTAGCATTGCAAGATTAAGAAAAGAAGCCATCGTTTTTTTATAATTAAAGAAGCCATCAATTGTTTCTAAATTAAAGAAACCAAAAGAAGGTAGCTACTTGCTTGCTTGCGCCTTGCCTCTTGCTAATTCTTCGAGTCGTCACGCGAGGCCCTGCGGCCTACCTCGTGATCACACACTTTTCTGCCGAGAACGAGTGTGCAAGGTAGACCGTCGAGGAATATGGAACAAGTGTCATTGCTTGTTGCCAAATATGCGAATTGGGGAAGAATAGCGGTGTGACTTCCTGTGGAAGACAAACATTAATTTCATACCTACCGAACCGCGCCAATCGAGGGAGTGTGAGGATCATGGTAGATAAGATGAATCGAGTCTAAGGATTAACCTTGAGTTTGTAGGAAACCGGACTATCAAAATGGTATGAGCCATACTCTTAGGTCGGAAGAGTATCGATGCTTTGTGAATCTCTTAAGCGAGTAGAGTGATAGCGAGAGAAGAGGAGACACCAAGATGAGTGAAGTTGAGAACAAAGGTCGGTTTGAAGACAAGAAATTTTAGCTTCAGAGAAAGTCGCCATAAGGTACAGTGGAATCACCGTAGAATAGGGTAGCAAGGCTTAATCAAGTTTGGAGTCGGGAAGCTCAAGTTACCAAAAGATATGACAGAGAGACAATGTAAGATACGATGAGGACCTAAATAGACCAAGCAAGTTGCGGGGTTTCTGGTCGAAGGATCAAGAGGTCACCGTATGACATGGTGAGTCAATGATGATCCGGAGTTTTATGCGGATAACCATGCTATAGACCCGAGCTCGGATAGGGAAGGGGAGATCATCGTGGGAAGGCCACCATAAGACACAATGAGGTGCTTGGATGGACCTAACAAACTACGGGGTCTCTCGGTGGGAGGATAAGAGGGTCACCATGAGATATTGTGGGGGTCATCCTAAAATATGGTGAGGACCCGGAGTCCTATGCAAAGTGTTAAGTTACATATTGGGTCTCTAGGTAGATAGAGGTTAATTCATCGTAAGATACGGTGTTCCTTAACGAGAGGATGTCTCGGTGGTTGACCTATGGAGCCACCATAAGATATGGCGACCTAGTTTAGCCAATCCAATGGTCCGAATCTCCCAAATCATGACATGGTCACCGTATACTATGTTAGGAATGATTCCTCTAGAAGCTTTATGTGTAACTACTAGTTTTGAAGATAGGTAGGCCTATATATAGCCAAGTATGAGCTCATGGAGAGCTCTCTCTCGGCGAAATAACCAAGAGAAGCAAGGGAGGCATGAACAATATTAGGTGAGCCTTCTAGTGCTTGAGAGAGTAACAACAAAACACCCATAATCATGTAGACTAAGGAGGTTGTAGAGTAAGGTTCATGTTGTTACTCTTGGTTTATGGCAAGACCTAGACCGGTTAGGAGTTAGTGATTGAGCATTATGTGGAGATTGTGGAGGGATTCATAAGTTTTTAAGGTGTTTTGGCTCGTCGTTGTAAGGAGCCAATAACACCCTAATTTTTAAATTCTAAAATAATTAAAGATTTATCTAATTAGCTAGGACATTACCATTAATCCTAGACAATGAAATTATTTTCTAAATAAATTAAATTAATTGTTTGTTGCATTCATGTTCTATAGGGAAATGGAAAGCACGAGAAGAAGAAAAAAAGGAAAGGGAATTTTTGTCCGTCGAGACTTAAATCAAAGCTCGTAGTCGACGGACATTAAGAGTGCCTTTTGTTGAACGTCAAGGTTATCATCCAATCCATATTTTTTAGGATAGAACATTCAACTCATTGTTTGTTTGACTAGACAGGGTCATCCATTGTTTGTAACAATGGAGAGGTGGGAAAATATTGAACAAGAGTAATTAATATAATTATACATCTTATTTACAAATGATATTAGTTAATTATACACTAATTAACCTACTTTATTTTTTAAACAATATTATTATTAATTGTCAATATTTATATTTAATTCACACACCTTTTGCACATGGATTAACTCATTAGTGTTTGTTTATCTTACTTTTGTAATAAAATACACTAATTCATATCATACCATGCTAATTATCTCTAATTATTTACTAATGGTCATGCTTAGATAGGTTGGATAGCCTTGTCCGGCCATTCTGGACATGCTCATCCAAAGATCTCTAAAGAATCTCTATACTTCTAAAACGCGTGGGTTTTCATGCAAAATAGCCATGCCACGTCATCTGTAAATTATCAACCGTCGGATGCATCGGATGAGAGGCAAGAAACATTGGATATGCAGTGCATATTTTACATTCAGATTCCTTGTGAAACAATAAATTATTGCTTGGTACTCCCACCATTTCTCTGGAAACTTTCATCTACACCCTTCGTGTACCTTCATTTCCTTGTCGGCCCTTCCACCCTTCATCGGCATTCTTTCCCCTGAACCCTTCTAGAATTTAAAAATTTCATTCCAGCTTCTTCCACCATAATGTGGCCTGTCGCCGGCGTCCAACCAGCACCCTGTCTTTTTTTCGACTCACCAGTACCCCGTCGTTCATGCCCGTTTGGCAGGACTGCACAGTGGTGAGGGGAAGGGAAAATACGTGTGTGGGTATCACGCCTATAGCCGTTGCCGTTGCCAACAACAATGCCATCTAGCGCGCTTCTAGCAGAGCTCGAGGAGTGCCTGATTTGCCTGAACATGTGGCCAATTTGATTCTGCGTGTGGCGCGTGCTATTGCAGTTGCAGCATGGTGTGTTCGCAACCTTGAAGGCAAAATCCGGGAATCAAACTGCAGACAGCGGACCTGTTCATCGGTTGAATGTTTGATGTAGCCCACAGTTAGAAGAAGTGCAAGCAGTGTCCGCATTCAACTCGCCAGCACCCTGTGCATGCTAAATGAGCTTGTGCCTGCCTTCCACATCCCGCTAGCTCCGAGTCCTTGGGGCACGCAGCTGGTAGCAACTTGATTCAGGATCCTCCTACATCTCTGTGGCTAATCCTTTTGCCATTGGATCATGGGTTTAAGAATAGTTTTTTATCATCACTAATACAACTGAAATTGATGCACTTAGAGTGTTTGTTGGAATGCCAAAATGAATTTGTGAAACTGTAAGCAACATACATTATTCAAAATAATAGGATTCTAGGATTTATACCAAATTACATCTATATATATTATCAATATATTTTGGCCTCTAACAAAGACTTTCATTTTGTGTTACTTTATCACGGATTTCCACTCAATTTTGAATTAGCATCTTTTCACAAAAGGAAAGATCAAAGATTCAATTTTTGTTTGGCCCATGAAATTCAGATTTGTCTGTCTTTTTTATTGCTACCTCAACATAATCTGTTTTATTCAGAGCATGCCCGAAACTAGAACAGTTTTGTTCCATATCACCATATGTTCTGAATTTAGTAAAAGATTAGTGAGATTTAACGTGTTGAATGAGTAGTTAGTATATAATACTAAAGAATTAGCATTTACAAGTGCAAAATTGTTAGTTGGTGAGTAGTTTATTAACTAATCTAAGTATAATTAGTGTTAATTAGAAATTATTATAATTGATTAGAGATGATAATGATTAGATAATATTAATTTGTGATATTACAAATTATTTTATATATTATTACAAATAAATTAAGAATATAACTAGATAATAATTGTTGTCCTCCTCATCCTTGTCCCTTCAACCAAACAAAAAACAGGGATGACTCGTCCATCAAAGCAAACACCATGATGGATGTGCTCATCCAAGATATCATGGATGACTCTGTCCCATCCCTCATTGACGCTCAACCAAACGCACCCTTATCGTACAAGTACTACGGAGGCAACCTATAAATATATGCTTGCTCTTCCTGCTCCATTCTTCATACAAATGATTTACTGAATATGTACAAGTATGTACTATCACTTATATTTATTTGTGTCACGTTATATATCTATAAGCTAATCTTTTACTCTCTTTGTTCTAAATTATAAGACATTTTTTATTTTCAGATATCACGTTTGACCGTTCGTCTTATTAAAAACTTTTGTGCAAATATTATTGTTTTATTGTGTTTTGTTTCATCATTAAAGTTATTTTGAAAATAACTTATTTGCTTTTATGTTTACACATTTTTTTAAATAAGTTAAGCGGTCACATATAATCTCTAAAAGTCAAAAGCGTCTTATAAATTAAAACAGAAGGAGTATATGTGATCGATGTAAACCTGTTATGTATATTTCTATCTTTGTAAATTGTATAATAGAAAAATAAAAACAGGATCCACAACAGGGGTGCGGCAACACCTCGCAGTAATTCTAGTATTCTCTATTCTTGTCCACCCTATCTAGACTAACAGTTAAACAAACACCGGATTGGATAGCCTGTTCAAATCTAATACAAGCCAGTTCAGGAAAACAAGCACACCTAAGGGAAGAGCTCGATCCACTCTGCTTTCACCCACGAATCCCATATAGAGCAGAGCTCACACAGTCACACCACCACCTTTCCAGAACCACAAAACATCCAACTGCTCAAAGTCTCAAACTCATGTATAGGAACGGGTATAGTGAAGTTGGAGCCCGCCTCCATGGACTGCAATTCCTATGTAGGAATGCATGTGCATTAGTTCTCACTCCAACTGCTCAAAATCTCAAACTCATGTACATGAGCCGGTATGGTGAAGCTGGAGTCCGCCTCCATGGAGTGCAATTTCTTTATAGTAATGCATGTGCATTAGCTCTCACTAACATGTATGGGCCAGCCACACGTGAGCTCCACATGTCAGCGCCTATTAATGCACATGTATTACTGTAGAGGATTTATACTCACCTCCATGTGCTCGTCAATGACACACGGTGATGTACCATCGAGGTGAGAAAGAGTATGATAATATCTTATTCCTTAAAGCTCCGCGGGCGCCGAATGAGATCTCATTGGGCATCAAGGTGAGGCCACCCCACCTACACGGGAGTGGCATGAACTAAAGTTGGGACGGAGGGGCAGCAGATAGGTGAGGTGGCGGCAAGTTCAAGGGGGTGGCGTGTGGAGAAATGGAGTCATTGAGATATATTAGCTTAGGGAAAGGCGTGAGATAAATATATTTTGGAGATCTTTGTCCGTGGGACACTACAAAAACATGGTCTTATCCCTAGGGCATCGCACTCGGTGGTTTTGTCTCATGGACACTATGAAAAATGATGGACACGGTATCTATTATTTTAATTAATAATGACGGTATCACCCTTCTCTATCTTCTTCCACCTCCCTTCCACCCTGCTCTTGCTCTGTTTTTCCCTGGACTTGCCCATCCCGAGCACGGCCAACGTCGCAAAGATGCGCAGATCTTGGTGGCATGCAAGCGCTTTGAGCCACATCGCATGGATCCAACGTTGTTGGTCGACACCACCACTCGCCGCGTGATCCCCACTGCCGGCGTGGCCACATCCACCGTGATCCCGAAGCTCGGCTCCTTCCCCTCCTGGCGCACCGAGCCCTTGACCGTGTTGTGCACCGTAGCGCTCGCTTTAGCGAGATGGTCTCCTTCTCGAGCGCCCGGATCCGGAAGCTAGTCGTCTAGTACTTGTTGCCTCGGGGTGCGGAGCTTCGCATCGCGCGAGGCGGCGTGGCCGTTGTCGTAGGCGTTCGTCGGAGCTAAGTGGTCGCAACACGGACCAACGAGATCGTCGAGGCGGTCCATGCTTGGGCCACGCGCACGCGGCCAGCCAAGGTGGCCAAGGGTTTGTGCCTTGGTGTCGACGCGCCCCCACGCTTGAGCCGCATGCGTTGCGACGAGCCGAGGTGGCCAAGGGCATGCGCCTTGGCCGCGCATGCCGCTTCTCAAGGGCGGGGGGGGAGGCTAAGTTGTCGGCATTGGAGGAGCGGATGTGGAAGAAGATAGACGAGGGCAATAGAATATTTTAACCATCATTATTGATTACGATAATAGGTGCGGTGTTCGGAAGACAAAATCACATTTTTATAGTGTGCACGAGACAAAATCAATGAATATGATGTCCTAGAGACAAATAATGTTTTCACCGTATTCGAGAGACAAAAATTCCTATATTTTTTTATAGAAGGTGACACCAGTTGCATGTGTATTGTAAGTTGGTAAATTTAGGAAACTGATTCAACAAATAACTGGATGATGATTTTTATTAATGATATCCTAATTTTTGGTTTAACAACTCAATTTAAAAAACTGTTAGAGATGCTCTTAAGCACTCACATTTCTCCTAGTCGTGGTCGTGGTCGCGTCATCAACCATACATTCATTCACCTAAAAAAAAAAACCATACATTCATTCCAGTTCAACCAAAGGTGTGGAAGAGTAAGGAAAGCTCAGGTTATCAAAAAAAAAAAAAAAAAAAAAAAGAGTAAGGAAAGCTCAGAGGAGACGCGGAGTGGAGAAGGGGGGAGAGAGAGAGAGAGAGGACGCACAGCAAAGGCGTAGATGTCTTCGAGCCCGCAGCTGAGCCTGAGCGGCTGCAGCTCGCTCTTCTCCCTCTCCAGCTCCAGCACCGGCCGCGACAACGACAGCGCTGCCGCCGCTCCCGCCATGCCTCCGCTGCCCCCGCGGCGACCTCTGCTGTCGCTCAGCGTCGGCGGCGGCGGCGAGGAGGAGGAGGAGGAGGGGGGAGGAGTACCTACTCGGTGGCCTGGATCTGCAGCTGATGGGCGGCGGCGGCAGCAGTAGCTGCGACGGCGACGACGAGCGCAAGACCATCCGGATGATGAAGAATAGGGAGTCTGCGCTCCGCTCCCGGGCAAGGAAGAGGGTAGGTACCTGAGCTGCTGGATTGGATTCACTAGAGTTCATTCCTCAGATTCTGATTCTGCAATCTATCCAGGCGTATGTGCAAGAGCTGGAGAAGGAGGTTCGTCGCCTGGTGAATGAGAACCTCAAGCTCAAAAGGCAGTGCAAACAGGTAAATTTTTCATCTTTCATTCTTCATCGAGTGGTAATAATTTATTCAGCTCCATCCACTCCAAGCTAATCAAGTGTTAGCACATGGGGTATCTCGTTCCTGTTGTTATAATATAACATCTTCTTCGCGTGGATGATGCAGCTAAAAGTGGAGATGGCTGCACTGATCCAGCCCAACAGCAGCAGCAAGAGCGCTCACATCAGGAGAACCTCCTCATCCACTCAGCTCTAGCTGTAGCTACCTACAATTTCCTATCAAGAGAAACAAGAAAACTGCATCATCTAACCTGTCAATGGAGTTCAATTACTACTACTAGAATGTCTCGTCGGTTGCGCATAGTAGAGCAGTACCGGATAGACTATACTACTGTGGTTTGCAACAACTTGCTGATGACTTGCTTCTGCATCCTGCATCTTGTGTTACTAAACCAGGACGACCTGCAGAGCAAGCCTCTCACTTACGTGAAATGTAAAATTAGTGCTTCATTCCATCTCTTTTTTTTTTAAGATAATGGAACCTAAGTCCCGGCCTCTACACCCCGAAGGGTGTACATGGCCAAACTGAATACAAAGGAGCACTTAGGCTCAGAGTTTACAAAGACACATAAACCACGTTTCAATACATGACTCAAACAAGCCAAGAAAGCAAGATAAAAATTCCATCTCTGATTGCAGTATTAATAGATTAGTTAGGAACTGATCCAGCCCAGCAGCAGCAGCAAGAGCGCTCACATCAGGAGAACCTCCTCATCCACTCAGCTCTCTACCTGTAGCTACCTACAATTTCCTATCAAGAGAGACAAAAAAGTGCATTATCTAACCTGTCAATTGAGTTCAATTACTACTACTAGAATGTCTCGTCGGTTGCGCATAGTAGAGTAGCACTGGCTAGACTACTACTGTGGTTTGCAACAACTTGCTCATGACTTAGTTCTGCATCCTGCATCTTGTATTACTAAACCAGGACGAGCTGCAGTCCGGGAGACTTCCACTTACGCATAATTAATGTAATATTAGTGCTTTATTCCATCTCTGATTGCCGTATTAATAGATTAGTTATGATATGTTGAATTGTGAGTTAGGAACATTTAGGGCCCCGACTTATCCAAAACACAAATTCTCTAGAAAACTGACTCTTTAGAAAAACGAATTCTCTATAAAAAAAATTGTTTAGCAAAATAGAGTCTCCTGTGTATCTTCAATATGAAGATGAGTAGAAAATCCATAAGAAGCTATGTTTTTTGCTTTTGGATTTTAGTACAAACCTTTTTTCTAGTACAAACTTGAGAACTCCTTTTAGGATGAAAAAGCAGAGTATTTTTTATGAAGTCATTTGGGTGGCTTCCGGCTTCTCTTAGAATCCAGAGCAGCACTTTAAGAAGTCATGCCAAACAAGGTCTTAGAGCCGCTATCATGATAGGGCTTCTTTAAAAAAAAACAATTTCTCTAAAAAATATATTATAAAAAAATGAATTCTCTACAAAAAAAAGAAGTTTGGCAAAATGGATTCTCATGTCTAATAAAAAACGAGTAGGGAATCTATGAGAAACTACATTTTTAATGCTTTTAGATTATAGTACAAAGTTGAGAAATGTTTCTAGAGGAAGGAGTGATATCTATTTTTTATGGAGTCCTTTGGATAGCTCCACTTATAATCCAGAGCAGAAGCACTTTAACAAATCCAGCTAAGAAGGACCTTAATACCACATATTGGAGATGCAGGTGGCCTGTGGTGTGCCTTTCTGTTTCTGCGTCGAGTTGTGGATCTGCACTCTGCAGCACCTCATGTGTCATGGCTACATGCTAAAGCTTGAACCGGCTTGTACAAATTTGTTTTAAGAGAACTAAAATGTAAAAGACAAATTATTTTTTAAAAAAATAATATACCACACATTCAAAATTGTAGCGTAGGTATGTACTTGTCATGGATCATAAAGCCTACTACGGAATAACATAAAACTATGATTTTGAACTTAATTTGAGAGCATTACAACCTTTAGATCTAGCATATGAAGTAACAAAACCGATGATTTTTTAACTCAATTTCAGAACAGTACAACCTTAGGACCTAGCCACATATATATAACACATTTTCATTTTGCCAAATTTTATGAATATAAATGGCTTCAAACCTGTAAGCCAATTTTTCTCTTAGAGGACACAGACAATTGTAGTTTTCTAAAATTTATTCTTTTAAGAACGGTGTCCAAAAATTATGATCCTCTAACATAATACATGTGAAAATAAAAAAGTATGGTTGCAAAAACAAAAGAAAGGAAAAAAAGAAAGAAAAAGAATCAGTGGTTTGTGCTGTTTTTTTTCTTTTGATTAAGAGGAAAAGGAGATAAAAACATAAATACAGTAATATAATGGAATAAAATCCAGTCTATTCGTTGATGCATCTACCGAGATGTTCTAGCCTTTGACTGATTTTAGATTACTTTTTTAAATTTTCACTACCAGTGATATTTTACAAGTAACGTATCAAAACTTATATTTTCATAGTCTGATCCATCTCAGTCACGCTAATCAATGTAGTGTGAGGATTACTTGTGAAATATTAGTTATAAAAGGGTCAAAATGCAAAAACAAAGCATCCCTTCATTTATCCACTCCGCTCCGCCTCACTTCCAGTTATTAGGCCCGGGGCAACGGCGGCGTCCTCCTCCCCAATCGACTTCCCGCCGCCGCCGCGGCCATGTCTCCCTCGCTCCTCCTGGTTCCCTCCTCAGCCGCCAAAATGATCCTCCAGACGCCGTCTCCGCAGCTGCTCTGCATCGCCTCTTCTTCGCGCGTATCCTTTCCCCTGCGGCCGCGCCGCAACCGCGTCACGTGTGCTGCCGATCCCAACGGTACCGCCTCCTCTGGCTCGGACTCAGGCTACGGAGGCGACGCTGCTGCCAATACAGCCAGCAATAGTCTGGTACTGCACTTATATTCTCCTCTCCCTTCACAGGATTTGTTGATTTGGTTCAGTTAGAACTAGTTAGAACTTAATGGCGTTGAGCTGGGCAGTAATCGAAACGCTTGCTCTCTTGCCTTTTACTTATTATACTCATCGGGCTGTGGTGCAGATCCTTGGGTCGCAGCGCAGCTTCTTTTCGCTTGTCTGTTCTGCGCTCATTATTTGCAAATGCTACTGCGCTCCAGTTTCTTAAACCTGCATGCATCTTCAAATGGCAATAGCTTATACATAATTTACTATCATAATCTTCTAAGTTAAATACATCAGGGGATATTATTTCACGTTTTTATAATTGTTGAAATCTTGGTTGAAAAGTAAATTCTCACTTGTCCATTTGGTTATTGCCAACAAGTAGTCATGCTTTATGCTAGTCTGTCCTGCGCTCTTTATTTGCAAATGCTACTGCACTCCAGTTTCTTGGACCTGCATTCATCTTCAAATGGCAATAGTTTATACATGGTTTACTATCATAACCTTCTAGATTAAATACATCAGCGGATATTATTTCACGTTTTTACCATAACACTTGACTTCACTGTAATAATTGTTGAAATTTTGGTAGAAAAGTAATGTCTTACTTATCCATGGGTTAATATTTGGTTATTGTCAACAAGTAGTCATGCTTCATGCTTAGGGTTTGTCTCCTCAAAAGGTGATTTTGCTAATCTCTAAGTCACATTTCCAACCATTGAATCTTAATCCAACTATCCAGATCTTTTATTCGCTTGTGCAAAATAACATGTTATCTAAAAAAAATGTTCCACCTTAGAATTAATTGTTCCACCAGTACACTTTCATTGTTCCAGTAGTACATTATTATTGTTCCAGCCAGTAGTATATTTTCATTATTCCGAAAAATTAAATTGAGTTAAAAACAAAAAATGAGTTAACTGAGAACTAGCAAATCTCTTATGCTTATGTGTTATGTCCTCCCTTGCAGCCCAAGAACAGGAGGGATATTCTCCTTGAATATGCAAAAACTGTCCAGCCAGAGTTTATGGAGCTCTTTGTAAAAAGAGCTCCATCACAGGTTTCCATCTACTCCTTTTTACTTAACCTTTCCCCACGTTTCGATAAGGTATCTTATTTCCGGTTTTCATGATTACACGTCCTTATATGTCAACATTCCTCTCATGTGTTTCCTCAAAGGTTGTTGAGGCCATGCGCCAAACTGTGACTAACATGATTGGGACTTTACCACCACAGTTTTTCTCTGTAACGGTCACAACGGTAATGGCAATGTTAAGCTGCTTATGCTCGTTTTGCTTACGTGATATTGTGAGAAATCTTTATTTATTTTTCATCGACACAGGTTGCTGAAAATCTTGCTCAGCTTATGTACAGTGTCCTAATGACTGGATACATGTTTAGGAACGCACAGTACCGTCTGGAATTGCAACAGAGTTTGGAGCAGATTGCTCTTCCTGAACCAAAAGAAGATAAGGTGAACTTCATCTATTGTTGACAATCATTTCTAATATGGATATACAGTTAAATTATTTTCATCTATGATTACAATTAATAATGCTTCTAATCATGCTATGCATATCCATCAAGTAAATGTGGATAAGAAGTTTGGTCTCATTTCAAATTCATTGCTTCTAAATAGTGAACTTCCATAGATGTGGGAGCCTCTGCTCATATTGAATCATATATGTTTTACTTCACCCAAATTGAATCGTATATCTTAACATTACATCAAATTGTTCTATGAATATTGCTTTGGTTTTCATAATCCTTGAAATCTGCAGATTTACCCCTGATGCACCCCATAAATTTTAGACATTTGCATTCACATATACTGATTAAAACATGTGTAACTTGTTTGTAGGATTCGTCTGATTATGCTCCTGGAACACAGAAAAAGGTAAGTGGTGAAGTTATTCGATGGAACAAGACCACTGGACCTGAAAAGATCGATGCTGTTAAATATATAGAATTGCTTGAAGCAGAAATAGATGAGCTGAGCCGTCAGGTTGCTAGGAAATCATCTCAAGGAACTAATGAGCTCCTGGAATACCTAAAGTCTCTAGAGCCTCATAATTTGAAGGTATAGATCTTTGATTCGGGTACCAAGAGAACACCTGAATTGATCCTAAGAACAAGTGAATTCAATAATGTTTGCGGCCTCTGCTTGGCATTGTAGATTTGATGAAGGGAGTTACGTTCGCAAATGATTGCAGGAGCTGACTAGTACTGCTGGGGAAGATGTTGTTTTTGCTATGAATGCATTCATAAAGCGTCTCTTGGCTGTCTCTGATCCGACACAGATGAAGGTGAGTTCTTTTGATGTCAATAGAGTTGCTTGGTTGCTGGTGGGGCTTAATCAAAACCCGTGGGTGGGTTGATGCAGACGACGGTTTCGGAGACAAGCGCAAATCAGCTGGCCAACCTGCTGTTCTGGTTGATGATCGTCGGGTACAGCATGCGCAACATCGAGGTGCGGTTTGACATGGAAAGAGTGCTGGGCGCTCCTCCAAACCCAAAACTGGCGGAGCTACCACCCGGAGAGAACCTATCGTAGAGACTGCATACAGGGAAGAAGAGCTATTCGGGTCAACTCGTAGCTGAAGAGGGAGTAGATTTTGCAGTGATGAATGTAGAGGCTGGGGCAAAAAAAAAAAGAGAAATCCTTTAGAAAGAAGTTGAGGAGGATGGACGAGCGGTCGGATGGCGATTCATTGATTGTGATGATGAGGTAGCGTTGATTATAACAGAACTTGTAGCGTTTGTAACGTATATACATAAGAGATGAGGACCCATACTCGAAAGTATACACACAGGAATAATTTTCTATGATTGATCGCATCTCATTTTCTTTTAGGAAAAATTTCTTAGTGGTCATTGAAAAATTGTTTTGTTATGGCTATAAAAAAAAATTAATTTCCTTAGTGCCTATCAGTTCTTTTTTTTTTTGCATATTTTCTAGTCATTGACATTGGATGATAATGATATATTTGCTATTTCTTTAGTGTCATAGAGAGTTGAACGTTCCTGATTCTGATTCTCATTTTTTCATAAATAATGGAATGCTCCATTAATAATAATAACTAGATGATACCCCGCGCATTGCCGCGACATATTATATAATATGAAAAAAAACACTTCACAAACATCCAAAAAAAATAAATAGAAATGGAAAAGACATAGGAACAAAAGGTGGAGTAGTAATGAAAGTATTTGGAGGCAACAGTTTCTCTACCTTAATTTGTGGTGATCGAATAACATAAAGTGACATGAGGATATTGATGCGTGGTGGATAGATGGGAGTCAGCGATAATCGGGAGTGCTAACTTTCTAGATGACATGGCATAGATTTGAAAAGTTCAAATAGCTTATAATCGCCAACATTCAATCTTTATCTAATTGTTAAAATTATATGAGATGATGTGGCGCTACATGGAGCTAGAGAAATAGCATTGAATGACTCTTAATGGGTTGGAGATGATGTGGCGTAACGTGGAGCTAGAAAAATAGCATTGAATGACTCTTAGTGGGTTGCATCTTTTATATATAAGTAGATAATGGCTTGGAATGAACTCATGCAACAAAGTGATGTGGAATGTGTGAAAACTGCCTGCCAATTTTATTTTTTGTTGCCTTCGTCTCCATGGCTAGATACACGCACTTGATATTTCTGGTGTGATTAGGTTGCAGTCAAGTTGTAATGTTATAATAGCACTTGATATGAATTTTAATTTATGGTGTGTCATGACAATATAAATGACATGAAAATGTTAGCTAAAGAAATAAGTTAGCAATGCAAATTATAGTTGACTTCAGTCGATAAAAGAAAATGACGAAAGGTGTAGCTCACGGACACTCATCAAACAAGCACAAAATGTAAATATACTATTATTATCCAAATAGTTAATATGTAAAGTATGTGACAAAAATTCTCTAGGGGTGAATTCATCTTTTCTCCTGAATTATCATTATTCACCCATGAAAGTGGCTACTAATAAGACATAAAATTTTGAGTGGATGGCCAATGGCCACCCATGAAAATGGCTACTAAGAGCAACTCTTAACAGATATTGCAAAAGACTTTTTATCTCTAAATTTTGTAAATACTAGACAAAACAGCCTCCCAGACTCGGAATCTCCGTTGGAAAAAATCTTGGTCTCCATCCTGCAGTTCTCGGTCGCATTGTATGGAGAATGCAAATCGTTCGCCTTCGCTCCCCTCGCGCCGCGTTCCCGCGGTTGGCTTCTCGAGCCCTTAAGCCGTGGCCGTAGGCGCGGGAAGCAGGGGCTTTGGATTTTTTTCTGTTATGTAGTATAAACATAAGTTGTGTTCCATTGTGTTAAATCGTATGTCTTAAAGCTTATCAGATTCTATTTTGTATTAGATTTTGTTTTTGGAAAAAAAATGCCTATTTCTTATTACAAACTTGAGGCATATACTATTGTATTCAAATTCTTTTGATCTCGCTTCAGCACTTGGAGATCATTTTACACGTAGGGCTTACTTTGAAGTTTTTGTAGGGCCATCCATGTACTATTTTCTTTCCATGCCTGCTTTTACATTATTACTCTCGAACAAAGTGTCATGAATTAAAACATTATGCTCCCATACAGATTCTACCAAAATTAAGCCAACACATTGCATCAAAGAAAAAAGCATGTCCTATGGTCATTTAAACTCATATAGTTAACGAGTTAGCACATTAATTTCTACTGCTTATGTGACAATGATTGTATAATGTTTTACTTTGCCTTTATATGTTTTAATTTGACTCAGCCGTGGTTGCCTGTTCTCTTCAAATTTTGGAAGAAAAGTTATTTTTATTTGGACATTCAGTTCATATGAAAATTGCAATCCTGCACTATCTTTGCTTTTCTTAGATACATATACACATTTCAATATCATGTTCCCTTTTTTACATCTGTCGAAGGTACTACCTGTGAGCTTTCAGTGTTGCAGCACATTTCTATGCTGCGTGCTCCAATAATAAGCAGAGATGAATAAGAGGCAGACACCACTACAGTCATATGTGCACAAACTAATACATTGGAAGATCAGAAATCCTTCATTCCTTCTCTGTATAGCTGCGGAT
Source organism: Chloris gayana (assembly GCA_031894775.1). Classification (NCBI taxonomy): domain Eukaryota; kingdom Viridiplantae; phylum Streptophyta; class Magnoliopsida; order Poales; family Poaceae; genus Chloris; species Chloris gayana. The sequence goes on along the minus strand of JAUNZO010004234.1, from coordinate 4,225,169 downwards.
TATTATAAAATTAAGCACTTTGAATTCATGAATAATTGATGATTACATGTTTATTTATCATTTTTCTATCCAACAAATGGTTATGCAGGAACAGTAATGATCAACTAGCCTTTTGTTGTTGCGTATGAGCAAAAGAGTGAAAGATTCTTCATGTTGAAGTCTCATCCACGTTTCCGGCTCTCCATGTACTTACGTGGCCTCTACTGTCCTCTCTTGACATGCACGGTGCCAGTGCCACTAATGAATTGCAGCGACCCTCACATCAATGTAACACTGAGGCGTGCAGCAGGAGCGGGCACAGTGTAACATTGACACAGCTTATGTAACAGCTTTAGTTTTAGATTATGGTTCAAGCTGTATCAAAGAGCTAATTTGGATAAGTGATTATGGGTAGAAGCTACCATGAGCTGTTTTTATTATTGTGCTAGGATGGTAAAGCTGAAAATAGTAGCTTTTCACAGCTCACACTCACAACTTTGTTTCTAAACAGACAGGATAAACTGTTTTGACAAACGATTTGATCGCATAAGCTTGAAATAAGTCGGATAAACTGTTTTGACCCATAATTCAGAAGTTGAAGCTGCTTTTTCATGAGCTGGAGCTCTAACAAAAGATCCTAATATATGCCGGACACGAAATGTTTCGGAATTTCGAAAAAGAACAAATTGCTGACAACATACGAGTAATAATTAGTTGGATTGTTTGACCACGACGAAAACACAAAGGTAGCCCACCATCGATCCAGAGAATGCAGCGAACGAATCTAAGGAAAATTACGCACGGGACGGCGAAGCATAGAAGAGACGTGCGGGACGTTTGCTTTTTACTTATAATTCTTTTCTTAAAGGATATTTTTTATTTATTTTTTTAAAGATCGTGCTTTGCACGTTTCGTATTAAACGAGAAGAGAAAGAATCCGATTATAAACATTACGCAATTCCTACCAGAATGTAGGTGCAGTAGGACACAACGCAAACCGTACTTTCAAGCGACTCTGCTACGCACTAACACCGCGCCAACCGCACTTCCAACACACCTACAGTAGCGCAGCCACCACCCGCACCGTCCTCGTTCTTCAACGCTTCGCCGCCGGCAGCCGACTCTGAGCGACCACTCCGGACGCCGCATCATCTACGCCGCAGTGGGTGCTTCCATGAACGTTAGACGCCCCCTTGCTGCAGCTGCGAGGCACTGCCAAGGAGGAGACCAACGCGTCACGTCCTCATCTAGCGCGGTCTCCACAACGTCGAAGCGCACCAGTGACGCCACCCTACCGCACTGGCTCACCGGCACCGTCTCGCGCCACGCCACCTCACCGGTGTCGTCGCCGCTCTGCGCCACTTCAGCCCACCAGCGTCGATGCCGTCGCTGGTCCAGCGCGCAAGCGCCGTCGCCGAGCTACTCCCAGCCGGCGTCGTCGTCGTGTCGCTCCTTCTCGTCAGCACAGCCGCCGGGGTACCGGCGTCGCTGTTGCGCCACGTCGCGTTGTAGCTCTCCGTCGCCGCCGTCGCATCGCGAGCCTCGGGAGCGCCGCCGTCGGATCTGGGCGCCCAGGCTCCGGATCCGGTCAAGATGGAGCATGCCGCGACGCACTCGCTTCCGACACTGCCGCTGTGGGCCAGCGCGACGCGTCGCCAGCTCTACTTCGCGTTCCTCGGGACGCCGCCACAAGGCCCGCGCCGCCGCACGCGCTCCGATCCAGGCCCGCCCCTCCAGATCCGGACACCCAGGCCCCGGATCCGGCCTCGCCGAAGCTCTGGCCGCCATCTTTGGGTATGTGGTGGTGGGGAGTGGTGGATGGAAGAGGGGGCAGCAGTGGAGAAGAAGATGCTCGGTCGCCGCCTTCCTTGCGGTTGTGGAGCGAAGGCTCGTGGGCCGCTCCGATAGCGGCAGGGCAGGGTGAGGAGGCGGAGGAGGGCCGGGAGCGACGGGAATGAGGACTAGGGTTCTGACCGTCGCCCCTGGTAGAGACACGACTTTTTCTTAGCGTAAAGATATTGAGGCATTTGCAAATCTGCTCTCATTTTCAAGACCAATTCTGATTTTAAACCTCTTTTTGAGACTTTGCATAATTGGACCTGTTTTCACCCAAGTTATTGCAGGATTGCTCTCTATTTTGATGGCAAAGCCGTAATTTTTCAGGAAAATAGGGGCAACCGCACAACAACTTGGGTGAAAACAGGTCCAGTTTTACAAAGTCTCAAAAAGAGGTCCAAAATCAGAATTAAAGTTCAAAATAAAGGCACTTGTGCAATTGTCTCAAAGATATTCCATTGTAGTTTTTTTCTAGGACAAAAAGAACTTGGTGTACCAACGAAGCTGGGAGTGCAGCTTCAGTGGAAACGAAAGAAACAAAATTCCTTCGAGGCCAAGTTCCGTTTATTCTTTTTCACTCCTATGTAAATATAATAATAAATAAAATAAAATACGAGTAGTTTCTTGCTTGACCCGCCGCCTGCTTCCTTCCGCTCCTCCCCTTCCCCATCTCAATCAAACTCCCGAGAGAAATTCTCAAAAAAAAAAAAAAAACTCCCGAGAGAAGGCAAGCGCGACAAAAAAGAGGAATCCAGATTCCGATCGGAAACCCTAGGCGGCGGCGGAGAGAGCCGAGGACGCGATGGCTCCTTCTCCTTCCCCGCCTCCTCCGGCGGCGGCGAGCGGCGCGCAGTACGCGCACCAGTTTCTGAACACGGCCCTCTCCCAGCGGGGCCGTCGGCGCTGCCGTACGCCGAGGACGTCAAGTGGCTGATCCGCAACCACCTGGTGGCGCTGGCCGAGGCCTTTCCCTCCCTCCACCCCAAGGCGGCCCTCTTCACCCACAACGACGGCCGCGCCGCCCACCTCCTCCAGGCCGACGGCACCATCCCGATCCACCACGCCGGCGCATCGTACAACCTCCCCGCCGTCATCTGGCTCCCGGAGCCCTACCCGCGCTCCCCGCCCCTCGTCTTCCTCTCCCCCACCCGCGACATGGTCATCAAGCCCAATCACCAGCTCGTCGACCGCTCCGGCCTCGTCGCTAATGCACCCTACCTTCGCTCCTGGGTCTTCCCCTCCTCCAACCTCGTGGATCTCGTCCGATCCCTCTCCCACCTCTTCGGCCTAGACCCGCCCCTCTTCACCAGGAACGCCGCTGCAGCTCCACCTCCGCCGCGCGTACTCCCCACGCCCACCCCTTCGCCCTCCTCCTACAGCAGGCTTGGCGGCGGCTCGTTCCCCGCCTCGCCCCAGCTTGCCACGCGTCCGCCCCCCACCGAGGACCCTGCTGAGGTCTTCAAGCGCAACGCAGTTGCCAAGCTCGTCGACGTTGCCTACGCGGATGCCGCTGCCCTGCGCACTGCTCGCGAGGCAGAGGTCGACGCCCTCTTCGCCGTCCAGGCGGAACTGCGCCACAGGGGCGACCTCGTCGCTGATGGGGTGCATAGGATGGGAGAGGAGAAGGAGGCACTCGAGCGTCGGCTGCAGGACGTCATGATGGCCACTGATGTGATAGAGTCCTGGGTCATGGAGAACAGGCGTAGAGGGGACGCCCAAGCCACGGATGATGCCATCCAACCCGCCGATGTGCTGTCCAGGCAGATGGTCGATTGCACGGCGGCCGATTTGGCTCTTGAGGACACCATCTACGCCCTTGACAAGGCCATTCAGGAAGGTTCGGTGCCGTTTGATGGCTATCTCAGGAGTGTGCGTGCTCTTGCGCGGGACCAGTTTTTCCAACGCGCACTATCGGCCAAGGTGCACAGCGCACAACAACAGGCCAAGGTTGCCAGTATGGCAGCACGGGCGCCACAGTATGCATCATAGTATGGTCAGTGTACTTCCTTGCTCTACATACAGGTGTTTGTTCATCTTTCAATTGTCTGTGTTGCCCCTTTGAACGTATATGCAATGTTTACCTGCGATGATCGCTCAACAGAATTGGGTGGGATATTGGGGGTAGGGAAGGATAATGACAATAAGAATTTTACTTGGAATTGCATCCATCTTGTCATGTATGGATTTTGAGATTGCAATTCACAATTCATTGCTGTTGTATGTGATATAAATCTATGAACATAGCCTTTGTTGATGACCAGTTTCAAAGGCCTGGTTGTTCCTCTTTTGTTAACTACAGGATGAACTTCTAGCATTACTTTTGGAACTTAAGATTTGCATTCCTATGTGAAAGATGGCAAAGTGTTCAGATGCTGGATATATGGGATAATTAGTGTACCTATTTTCTTACCATCTTGTTTATAGAATTGGAGGTTGGCTTAATGGCTGCCGTCAACTTTCAATATATATGTATGGTTCTGGTTTTGGGTATATGGTTTTCCTAAGAGCAAATGCCTGTAAGCGGATAACTGGATATCCTGTGCCCTGGAGGACATGTGCCTTGCTTTATGTATTTGTACTAGTATATTGTTCGAATCTTAGACTAGTTTGAGTTAATTTGTTTTGTAGTTTGCATGATATCCTTCTCTTTCAGCTATACGACAAGGATCATGCCATTTTCTTTTCTTGAAACAAGTTTGGGGATTTCCAATGGAGTGCTAGCTTTAGATTTCTTTGCATATGCCACATGTTTTGATGGCCAAACAGGGGTTGCTGTCTAGGTTGGCCCAACTTTGATTTCAAATATTGCGATAGCAGGAGAGAATAAGTACCCATAGCCAAACAGGGGTTGCTGTCTAGGTTGGCCCAACTTTGATTTCAAATATTGCGATAGCAGGAGAGAATAAGTACCCATAGTGATATATGGATGGTCTGGTCTTGAAATGGACTGGCTGTTTGACCAGTTTAACACTTGAGATGGCCTAGTTTCATACTATACTTTATGGGACTATGTTTCATTTTCTCTTCACTATTCAGGCCAAAGTTAGTACTATCATGATACTATTTTAGCATTAAGTAAAACATCATGTTCAACCTGAATTTACACTAGTACTTGCCCTGGACCTTGAGTTATTTTTATTTACTTTTATTTCTGTGACCTATTTCATGGTGCCATATAACTTTTTCATGTTGGTCCTAGACATTCTGCAACATTAATAATAATACCATTTGCACGCAAAATCTTGTAATATGTTGCTAGATCAATCCAGAATTGATAGATGAAGTGAATCTTGACTGGATTTGCATCGGTACTTGTTTCCCTGTTTGGCTAACCAAATTTGTGCTTATGTCTGCTAATGGGCAATGACTTGATGTTCCCTCTAGTATTTTCTTACATCCTCTAATTCATTGTGTATTCCCAAAATGAGAAAGAATCTAACCAGTTGGAAAGAAAGTTGATAACATTGAGTTGTCTCTATTTCAGCACACATCTTCTTTCTTTCTTTCCTTCCTTTTTTTCGCTTGATGGTGGTTATTTATTTGCCAATGGAATCTATGCATTCCCCTAATTTGCCATCTAGAATTCTTTTTGAATGTTTCTTTCTATGCTATTTTTGTACATTCATGAGAGAATATTTTCCAAGTTAAAGCCTGTTATACTTTATCTAATCTTGTGATTGACACTTAATTTGAGGGCTCAATATCATATTGAAGTATGCAAGTCTAACGGTAGGAATGTAAGATAGCTACTGTCATGAAAAAACAATACAACAAACAATTGCATCTCAAGGATGTAACGTGGATGCCGTAAAAATGAAAATATAAATTAGTGGTAATTAATAAAAGTGTAGATTTTGGATGGTAATTAAGGAAAAAACAGGTTAGTGACATAAGGAATTTTCACTTTAGTGTTAACTTATTAGATTTAGGAACACTAGTGCATGCCATGTTTGAATTTAAGAGAGTGCAAATTTATTTCAAATGCAGGTCTAATGTTATGTGACTTAAGTGTTTATATTGAAAATGCAATATTTTTATGCTATTTAGGTTATTTTTATTAAATGTTTCATTATCATTACATAAATTTTAAATATCTACATGTTATTTGTGACAAATATTGATAGGCTCACACATAGGGGTGAAAGCGGTGAGGATAATTTTCGAATCCGATCCGATCCGAAACCGTTATTTGAGGTTGTGGGGGAGCATTTGAGTATTTTTTTTTTTTGCGGATATGGATAATCTGAATCCTAGGATACGTGGATATAGGATAGGTAATGGTATTGATAAAATCTGATAGATATAGGTTATTTGATAATTATAAATGGATTATTCGATGTTCATAATAGGATCATCCGATAGTATTTTCAGCCTACAAAAATACATCACCTAAGGCTATAAGACTACAAGGCTATAACCTAACCGACCACTCTATTAAGGTCATTATGTGGATCGTGGCCCATAATACTTTGCTATATATATTTTCTTTCGCTTTATACACTTCTTTGGTATAATATAGATTGGGTTGTGTGGTGTTTTGCTTGACTCAAATCAACTCTTTACACATGCCCTGTATATATTTTGCAAATTCTTAATAAGCATATATGTCTACTGAAAGAGGTATTATATCCGATAATTTTAAGTCGCATTCGATCCGTCTCCGCTCCGAATCCGTATCGTCTCGACTTCTGAAAAAATCCATATTCGAATCCATAACCGTGTATTATCCGCGCCGTTCCGAATCAGACAAAAATATAAGGATTAGGATATGGAAGAGGCATTATCGAATCCAGCACGAGCTTTCAATGCAGGTCTAGTATAAAGCTTCCATATCATTTGTGATGCCATATTTAATCATTCGCATTTTCTAATTTTAGTCATAAAAAATGAAAATTTGTTATCTATTTCTGGCTAACATGTGCCCCGGTTTGTGTCTACTTAGTGAAGCGTTTTAAATTTAGTATATCAGTCTAAAATTTATAAAAACATAGTGATTTTGGTCCAATTAGCATAGGTGGGAGGAGGATGAATAAAAGGTCTGACCACATGATTAGGACGGGCGGGACGGGGATCGACCACTCCGTGTGGTCTTGAAGCTGGGCATTTATAGATGGGAGCATATCCGGTATAAACGTGCTAAAAGTTGAAAACGTAAAAACTTTCCATATTAGCCGTCGGATCTTGCTTACGTGGTCACGATTCACCTGTAAAGTTATAAAAGTATGTGTTTGCAGTTGTCCCCTTCACTTTTCTAGAATCTTGGACTTATGCCCTTATAGGATGCACAATCTCGGTCGCAGATGCATGATCCAAAGGTTGATATAAAAAGTTTTTACTTTTTAACTTTTAACCGGTTTGCACCGGATATGCTCCCTAGATGGATTGCCCTAGGCCTCGACCACCTGTGGCCTGCTCTCGATCCGGCCCATGTAAAATATAGACAGCTACCCGTGGCCTTCCTCGGCTTCCCCTTCCGAGAGATCCAGCGCCGACCACCACCACCAACGCTACCTTTCGAGTCCGGACGACCCGTTCAGCGCGCTATGGTGGCGGCGCCTCCACGTGGCCCTACCAAGTCACCGCATGCAACACCGCTCTCCTGGACCACCGTACACCATTCCGATCCTAAATTGAAATGTTTCGTGTATTAGTTGATTGTTCTATGTGTAAAAACGATAGTTCCGGTCATAAAGATGAATCGTTCCAAGTGGAACAACCAAATTGTTGTGAACATTGAGATGAATTGTTACAAGTCGAACAACCAACTGTTCCATGATCTGATTTGGAAATCAAAATTTCTAGCTACGTATGGATAGCACGAATAGGTCAAAAATGGATTGAAATAGGGAGGGACCGAGGACGCCGAGGTGAACGAGCGTGGAACCAGCGAAAGGCGCACGGAACGACGATGGTGGCGCATTGCCATGGGCGAAGCCCACGCGGAGGAGATGACATGTGGTCGACCAAGTGCTATATGTCCAAGTGCTATATGGGAGAAAAGCAACAGGGAAGTGTTTGGTTTCAAAGTTTTTTTTCTCGAAAACGCAGGAGAGTTGCGCTCCATTGTATTAAGTAGAAGACGGGACAAGAACCTAACGGCCCGTACAAGCACACCAACACGACTCACACCTACGAACACACACAAACAGCACGCGCGCGCGCACACACACACACACCTTGACACAAACATCCACACAAAGCGGAAAGGAGTTGTCTTAGGTTGGTGCCTCCTGGAATGTCATGACGTTTAGACGTCATCGCCACCCGATCCGGCAACCCGGATCCGGACTTTAGCCCGTAGGACTTCGGAGACGGAAACCCATCCCTCGACAACGCCTTCAACAAGGATAACGAAGCCCTAAGGCACCACCGTCGCCGGCATGGTGACCACCATGCAGGATTACTCCCGGTTCAGCTAGAATCATCGTCTCCGAAATCAGCTCACAGTCCCAAGTCGAGTGGCGTGTCGTTTCGCCGTCACACCGCGCCGGCCACGCCAGCGACGCACGCAGGCGTCACCAACGCACGCCCCATCTCGTACCCCTTAGCGCGTCGCCGTCGCGCAATGCACATGCGCGCAAGCCGCGTAGCCATCACCCAACCAAGCCATCCGTGTCGCCTCACCTTCCTAGCAACAAACCTGCGCGCGCCGACTCGCCGCAATCACGCGGCCATCCTTTCCGGCACCGCACGTGGCGCCATAGACCAGGGGAGACCCAACCGCCCTCAATGCTGCCACGAGCCACCGTCTTCGTTGTCTCTATCGGGCTTCCTTCGCACACCGGAGAGCATCACATCGAGGTCTTGGATCGGAGTGCATCGCGCCGGGCGGGCCCCACACCTCGGATCCGAGCGCAAGGACACCGGATCCGGCCGGACTACCACCGTCGGGCACCCTTCCCCGTCCCCGGCCACGCCTTCCGTCGAGCGCCATTGCGGGCGCCGAGCACTCCGCCGAGCACCGTCGCCGTCCCGGCGCCGTCGCACCGCCGGACACCGTCGTCGTAAAATCACGGCACCGTCGCCTCGTAAGTGCATCTAGGCCCCTAATTTTATTTTGGATGATTGATATCAATAAAATTAAATTTGGAATAATATTTTCATGAGTATGTGTGTAGTGATCACATAAAAGACTTGATAGCATGGCAAGATCATATGAGAAAGAGAAAAGAAACGGGCCAAGAATTGAAAAATTTGAGAACAAAGGAAATCTTTCTCAAGGCGTGGGCTTCTTGTTTTTTTATCTTTGCCTTGCGTATAGGGATGTCGTACTATAAAGAGGGATGCAAATCACACCCTTAGCTACGAATGAAGATGTTCAAAAATTTCCCATGAAAATCTTTCTTATCTTCTCTTTTTCAGACATCGATCGGAAGTTTTGGCTCTAGGCACCGAAAGTTCGGTAGGCACTCGGAGAGTTCTGAACTCTCCGGAATGCCACACCAAAAATTTCGATACTAGGCACCGGAAGTTCCGGTAGGCACCGACAGAGTTTTCAACTCTCTAGAATGTCATACCGTAAGTTCCGATACTCGCTACGGAGGTTCCGGTGAGACACTCACGCAGTTTCAAACTCTCGGAATGTCACACCGGAAGTTCCGGTACCGGGAACCGAAAGTTCCGGTAGGCACTCGGAGAGTTGTGAACTCTCCGGAATGCCACATCGGAAGTTCCGCATCGGCTACCGGAGGTTCCGATAGGCACTTAGAGAGCTTTGAACTCTCTCGGAATGCCATACCGTAAGTTCCGATGGGGCACCGGAAGTTCCGTTGCGACCCTCATCTATGAACCCTAAATCTTCATACCCGAAGTTTCGGTGCAGCGCGAAATCTAGGTCTAACCCTAAATCCGCCTCTACCGGAAGTTCCGGTGCGGGCCGTTCAAATAGCATAAGAGCTCTATTTGGAGCCGTGGTATCAATATCACACTCCACCCCTCACTCACACTCTCTTGCACATTTTCGAGTTTGAACACCTTGAGCCCAACTTCTCTCATTTCAAATCCTCTCCAAAAGCTAAATTTTCATCCTTGAGCTAGGATTCGAGTGAGACCTTTTTAGCAAAGAGATTAAGAGTCTTGATTCCATTCTTGAGCATCTTCACTCCCGCCAAGCTTGTGATTTGGATTTGTTACTCCCGGAGCTTTAAGCTCCTAGACGGCTAGGCGTGCTCGTGAGCTCCCAACTTGTGTGGTGACGTCCGAGAAGTTTGTATTACCCGTCCCTCGAAGGGGCACTAAAAGTGGAAAACTCAAGCTCAACCTTGGTGGTGACTTGAGCGAGAAATAGGGTTGAAAGAAACCCGGTCCTTGGTGGACTTTCTCAACGGAGACGTAGAGTCCTAGGTGGACTTAAACTTCGGTGAAAAATCGGTGTCTTGTGTGCTCTCTCTCTCTCTCTCTCTCTCTAGATCCGGTCGATTAGGCTCCGGATCCGGCAGGATCGAGGCCCATCCCCGCTCCGCACCGCCGCCGACCTAGGAGGTGGGCTTGGGGGTGGCGGACTACGGTGGAGAGGCGGAAGAGCAGGGCCCCGCCGCCGTCTTCATCACGGTCGTGCGGTTTCGGCCGCGAACCGCTCGGGCGACGACAGGGAGGGGGAGGTCCGGCGGTGCTAGGGCTTGTGTCGTCCATATCGCCCGTGTGGAGGCGATGTGGGGGAGGAGGGTGCGTTTTTACAAATTAACGGGGTTTGTTTGGTTTGAAAGTTGTAACGCAAACGAATACGGAATCTCATTCAATGAATGGAAATGCAGATTATGTTTGGTTCCCTCATGTAATGTAATCGTAGTTCAGAACAAAGAAAGATTAGACCAATATTCGTTAGAAAAAAGAATAGATTCATCGTTTGCAACAAATCAGAACATGTAGGGAGTTTTGGGATTGAATCGGAAAAATAGTACTCCCACCGTTTCATCATACTTGTGATTCTAGCCTTGCAAACTTTTGTCAAAATATTTTGATTCTCATATTCCAATGCATCATTCTCACTATGCATCTTTATCTCTATATCTCTCTTTACAGTTTTTTTGTGCACTGCAGTTTATTTACTTCTCCTTATTTTTGTGCCTAGAGTTAAAATCACAAGTAATGTGGAACAGAGGGAGTAGGGGTTAGCAATGATTGTATTACCCCTCCTAGCAGTACAACAAACATAATGGAGCAAATGTATTAAAGGTGTACTCACATGCATGCCGCCACTCCCGACCTCCTCCATGGCGGCGAGCTTGACGACCCTAAACCCTCCGTGACTCCTCCCTACGGTCGGGCCTGCCTCCTCTACCCTCCTCCATGGATCCGGATTCCCCGTCGCCCTTGGACGTATCCATGGCGTCGTGGGTGCCGTCGCCCCTTGCTGCCTCCATTCACGGCATGGGATGCGGGAGCCGGAGGCGGCGCAGAGAGGGAGTGGCACGGGATGCAATACCAACGCTAGATGCGGATGTGTTGCGGTGTGCTTAGGACAAGAGGGAGAGACGAGGATTTGCGGGAGGTAGGCGATGCGCACATGTGGGCATGCGAGGATGGGCTGGGAAACGATTCCATCTCGTGGGTCCCATGTTTTTGCTAAAACGCCTTAAATTAAGGGAAAACTTCATCCAACTAGAACGCCCTACATTTAGGGATGGAGGGAGTAGGCGCTAACCAGCTTGCATCCAACAACCTAAGCTGGTGGAAAAATGTGTGTAATTCACTTATATTCATCAACACTCCCCTCACATGTAGTTCTCTCGTGGGTGCAAACATAGAAATAAGAGCAACACAGTGGGACATGCGGTCACCAAGACTTGAGCTCAAGACCTCTGTCTCGATACCATGTTAAGTTGCTATGCTAATGGAGAAATAGTCTTTGCACTAATCGGTTGCACCCAATAACCTAAGTTGATGATGAAAAATGTGCAATTCACTTAAGACTTATGGTTCAACTTGTACTAAATGTAACTTCATTTTTGAATTCACTTGAACAAGCGTGTTGTTTTGAATTAATTTACAAAAAAAAAAAGATCTAGTTTTCGTTGATATTTTCAAGTGTATCGTATCAATATTTCGTTTATTTTGTATCAAAAATTTAGATGTTCCATATCCATGTTTTTATGAAAATATTGATTTTATTTTCTATACGTTAATATGGATTTAAGAAAATATTGACATATTTTTTCAAACTATTTAGTTATAGTATTAATTTTCATAATTTAGATTTTTCATAATTTTCATAAGCACAACCCACGGATGGAAGAAATTTGTTGAAACTGATGAAGAAACCTCTCTCGCACACAAAGAAAATTCAATGTGTGCCACAATTATGATATAGATATATTATTCCCTAGAAATTCTTTAATTGTGGAGCGAGGTTTTGAGACCTCAATGAGGAATTTTCAGGAAATAATTGTGATATTTTATGACATTGATCAAAGGGCAGGTACTTTGGTACATCAAACAACTTTGGGAATGCACCTTTTGTGTGCAATGGTGAGAACAAGTAAGCGCCTGAACGGAACGACAAGAATCTATATGTGCACTCAATTTTCCCCCTTGAAACAGATAGAATAGTTACAAAGGTCGTGAGGAGGTTGTGGCTTCTTGTGCATCATGTGGGAATGCAGGAGGTGCAGCATGGCATAAACCTGCATCCTCTGCGGGTGCCGTCCATCCCACGAGGCAAAGTTGTGTTCGTGTCCTGCTACGTGCACCACACTGTATCCGGCGCTCACCTTGAGCCCTCTCTCCCTCATGGACAACCGCATCCGCCCCTTGTCCATGGCGGCGAGCACGTACCCGGCCGAGTTGTCGGGCTCCAGCTCCAGCACACGACGCGCCGCCTCCTGGTAGACTTGGTTCCGTGTCGTTCTGCAGGCACTCAGCACCGCGGTCCAGGCTGCTGGGCCGGCGGCGCAGGCGACGGTGGCCGCACTGTCCACGTCCCCGGAGCGAGCGAGCATGTCCGCGATGCAAGTAAGGTGCGCCGGCTGCAGAGAGGGCAGCCTGTCCAGGCAGGCGACGCCATGGTGCAGCAGCCCTCCGTGCGCGCACGCTGACAGCGCTGCAAGTAATGTGACGGCGTTGGGCTCGACGCGGCGCTCCATCTCGCGGACGAGTCGGAGGGCGTCGGACGCACGGCCGTTCATGCCCAAGGCGCCGATCATGGAGTTCCAGGACAGGGCATCCTTGACAGGCATGGCGTCGAACACTCTCCGGGCGGCAGCGAGGTGGCCGCACTTGCCGTACATGTTGACGATGGCGTTACCCACGGGCAGGTCCGAGGACAGGCCAGTCCTGAGCGCCACGCCGTGAGCGCACCTGGACGCGAGCATCTCGGCGCGGCTGGCGCACGCTTCCAGGAGGCTGAGCATAGTGATGGAGTTGGGCCTCTGGCCGGACCGTGCCATGGCAGCAAACAGGGCAATCGCGTCGCGTGGCCTTGGGCTCCCCGCGCAGGCGGCGATGACGGTGCTCCAGGTGACGACGTCCCTGTCCGGCGTGTGGCGGAAGAGCCTGAGCGCGTGGTCGACCAGGCCGCACTTGGCGTAGGCATCGAGCAAGGCGTTGAGCAGCGGCGTGCTGGCCATGAGCAGACGCTTCCTGAGCGCCAGGGCATGGAGTGAGGCGCAGCCGTCGGGGCGGGCGAGCTTCTTGCACAGCTGCAGCAGCACGGCGAGGGTGGTGGCGTCAGCCTCCACCAATCCTTGCTGGAGGAGGTGCAGCGCCTCGGCGCAGCGGTCCGCGTGCACGAGGCCTGACAGCATGGTGTTCCAGGACACGACGTTCTTTCTTCTCTGGGGGATGGAGTCGAACACCTTGCGGGCGGAGGGAAGCTGGAGGCACTCGCTGTACATGTGGACGAGCGAGTTGGCGACGAAGACATCCTCCACAAGGAGGCCTCGGCGCGTGGCCATGGCGTGCAGCGAGGATCCGAGGCTGCTGGATCGGAGCGCGGCGGCGGTGCGCAGGAGGACGACGAGCACAACCCCGTCCACCCGGATGGTGGGGTCGAGGAGCATGCGCCGGAAGAGCGCTACGGCCTGCGCAGGCTGGCAGGCGCCGATGATGGTGGTCCAGGACACGTGGTCCCGGAGAGGCATTTGGTCGAACAGCTTGGCGGCGGAGGCGGGGTCGTAGCTGGCGAGGAGAGAGTTGGCGGCGGGGAGCATGTAGGCGGTCTTGAGGAGATGGCCGTGCATCGCATCGGTAGCCTTGGAGTTGGAGGAGAGGAGGGCGCGGTGGAGGAGACGAAATCGACCAAGGCATTTCCATGTGGTGCTCATCTTTTTTTTTTTTTTTGATGAAACAGGTGCTCATCTTCCTTCCTCCCTAATTACTATTACTATCCTGATGAATACCGGCGCCAAGCAAACCTTAACAATTGCCCTCATAAAGATCTGCTCTTATAAACGGTAAGTTAATAAGAGACCATCCAAGCCTCCGTAGCATAGTGGTAGTGCGTTCGCTTCGTAAGCGAAAGGTCGCGAGTTCGATCCTCGCCGGGGGCTCTGGCTCTGCGTTTTATTTTACTGCCCCCTTTTTTTATTTGCGGAACAAGTCCTGACTTTAATAAAAATAATAGATATTGACAGAGAGGAGAGTAGCTCACTCACGGCAGCTTCTTCTCCGTCAAATGCGTTGGCCAGCTTGCACGTAGTAAAATAAAAGATGGTCATGTTAGACTAGTACACGGCGGGGCCGGCTCCACACCACCTACTCCCCCTCCTTCCAAAGCAACAACAGCCAACCCAACAAGAGGTGTCAGGTCGGGTGGGGAGACCGAGTACCGACGACCGGCCACGGCGCCGGCGATCGTCCTTGAGGTGACTTGCTCCTTTCCTTTTTTTTCCCTTGCTAGTACTGCTTTTGAATTTCCGGCCTGCTTAGATTAAGAAGGAGAAAAAATTGGAGCAATTTCCTAGTACCGGGGGAGAAGTGAAGGGGGAGAAGGGGATGGATGATTTGGAGGAGCATTCGTACCAAGAGGCGGCGTTCGATGCGTTCATGTGCCCTCTGACCCGGCAGGTGATGCACGACCCCGTGACCATCGAGACGGGGCAGACCTTCGAGCGGGAGGCGATCCAGAAATGGTTCAAGGAATGCAGAGACAGCGGGAGGAAGCCGACGTGCCCGCTGACGCAGAGGGAGCTGGGAAGCACGGAGACGAGCCCGAGCATAGCCCTGCGCAACGTGATCGACGAGTGGCGGGCCAGGAACGAGGAGAAGGAGCTGGACAAGGCCTGCGCGTGCCTGACCCAGCAGGCGGAAGAGGAGGACAGCCTGCGCGCCCTGGCGCTGGTGTCGCGCTACAGGAGCAGGAGCAGGAGCCTGGTGCGCAGAGCCATACCGGGCGTGGCGGAGATGCTCAAGAGCGGCAGCAGAAGGGTCCGGCTCAGGGCGCTGGAGGTGCTGCGGGCGGTGGTGGAGGGCGACGACGACGGCAGGGAGGAGCTCGGGACAGGCGACACCATCCGCACCGTCATAAAGTTCCTGTCCAACGAGCACCTGCGGGAGAGGGAGCTGGCGGTGTCGCTGCTGCACGAGCTCTCCCGGTGCGAGCCCGTGTGCCAGCGGATCGGCGCCGTGTACGGGGCCATCCTCCTGCTGGTGGGCATGGCCAGCAGCAATCCGATGGCCGAGAGCACGCTCCGCAACCTGGAGCGGCACGAGGCCAACGTGAGGCAGATGGCCGAGAACGGCCGGCTGGAGCCGCTGCTCGCCAGGCTCGTCGAGGGCGCTCCCGAGGTGCAGCTGGCCATGGCCGAGCACCTGGGCGACCTGGCCCTGGCCAACGACGCCAAGGTGCTGGTGGCGGAGCGGGCCGGGGCCTTGCTGGTCACCATCGTCAGGACGCCCGGTCCGGCGCGGGAGCCCACGCTCAAGGCGCTGCGGGAGATCTCGTCCAACGACTCCAGCGCCCGGATCCTGCTCCGGGCCGGCGTCCTCGCGCCGCTGGTCAGGGACCTCTTCTCCGTGGGCCCCGGCCACCTGCCCATGCGCCTCAAGGAGGTGGCCGCCGCCATCCTGGCCAACCTGGTGGCCGCCGCCGCCCACCACGACGAGGGCCTCCTCGCGCTGGGCGACCGCAACACCACGCTCGTGTCCGAGGAGCTCGTGCACAGCCTGCTCCACCTCATCAGCAACACGGGCCCCGCCATCGAGTGCAAGCTCCTCAACGTGCTGGTGGGCCTCACCGGGTCCGGCCGCATGGTGGCCCCCGTCGTCGCCGCCATCCGGAGCTCCGGCGCCACCATCAGCCTGGTCCAGTTCCTCGAGGCGGCGCACCGGGACATCCGCCTCGAGTCACTCAGGCTGCTGCGCAACGTGTCGCCCTACATGGGCGCCGAGCTCGCCGAGGCTCTCGTGGGCGGCAGCGGCGCCCACCTGGGCACCCTGCTCCGGGTGCTCGCCGGCGCCGTCGGCGAGGAGCAGGCCGCCGCCCTGGGCCTCCTGGGCGACCTCCCGCACGCGGACCGGGCCCTCACGCGCCAGCTGCTGGACCTCGGCGCGTTCCGGGCCCTGGCGTCCAGGCTGCTCGAGCTCCGGCGCGGCGGCGGCAACCGCCACGTCGCGCCCTTCACCGAGGGCGCCGTCAAGGTGCTCTACAGGGTCACCTGCGCGCTGCAGGACGACCACGGCGCTTACGTGGACCTGGCGCGGGACGCCGCCCTGGCGCCCTTCTTCGTGGACCTGCTGCAGCAGCACATGAACCTGGACGCCGTGCTGCTCTACTCGGCCATGGCGCTGGAGAACATGTCCCTGCACTGCACCCGCCTCACTGACGTGCCCGACGACAAGCCCCCGACCCCGCGACCGGCTGCTTCCTCGCCTTCGCCTGCTTCGGCTCTTCTCACAAGGCCAAGCCCACCAAGCCGCCCGGAACGTGCCGCGTGCACGGCGGCTTCTGCTCCCTGCGCCACAGCTTCTGCCTGGCCGACCCCGGCTGCAAGGCCCTCGAACGCCTCGTGGCGTGCCTCGAGCACGCCGACGCCCGCGTCGTGGACGCCGCGCTCGCCGCCCTCTCCACGCTGCTCGGGGACGCCGTGGACAACGCCACGGAGGGGGTGCTCGTGCTCGGCGAAGCGGACGCCCTGCGCCCCATCGTCGAGGTGCTCGTGGCCAACCGCACCGAGGCGCTCCAGCGCCGCGCCGTCTGGGCTGTCGAGCGCATCCTCCGCGTCGAGGACATCGCGCTCGAGGTCGCCGCCGACCAGACCGTCGCCTCCGCGCTCGTCGAGGCCTACCGCAACGGCGACGCCCGCACCAGGCAGACGGCCGAGCGCGCGCTCCGCCACCTCGACAGGATCCCAAACTTCTCCTCGGCCTTCCATTCTACGCCTGCCAAGGCCAACGACAGGCCATGATCTCCATTCTATCTTACTTTTTTGTACAGCAACATTCATCATATTCCCTTGGTTTGCTTTGTTTGTATTGTATGTATGTACAGTCAAACTAAACTGCCTTCTCAGTCACAACCAAAATTACAACCGTCATGACATTAATTTAGCGCTTTCCTTCCACCCACCACAACGGTTACTGAGCATCGGTTTGGACCGTCACATCATGTATGCCCAAGATACTCCACCGCAACGGTTACTGAGCATCGGTTTGGACCGTCACATCATGTATGCCCAAATCTTGATATAGACCATGCACGTATTCAAGAACCGACTGGTCATCACCGCCCTTCTTCACCTATGCAAAACAACCACCGACATCCATCATATTTCAATAAGCAACAACAACTACTTGCATAACAGGGTCCCAAACGTCTTACTCGAATGGAGACCGAACCAACAGCGTGACCAGGTACAAGCTCCCAGAATCGCCCCAGGCATACTTCAGAAACATCCTCACAAGCGGTAATCTAGACAATATTTATCACCAGTGTCATCATCAATGTCATCGCGAGTGCAGTAATGGAATAAACAAATCACAATCGAATAAATCCAAACCTGTCTGCAGCACTTCATAAACGCTGAAGGTGGCACATTACCAGGTGCAATTTGCAGAAGGATATTGCCAGTTGCTTTAAATAGTGGCAATACAAGCATGAACACTGCAACCGAAACCATCCCCAAGCACAAAACCTCTGCATTCTCAACACTACGAGAAGTAACACGAGGTAAGAATGGCAGAAAGTCTAGAGCACAAGTCATGATGGAAAAAACTATCAGAATAGATTTACCCCAGTGAAAGAAGCCAGGAAGCTAGTATCAACCCTGCACTGCAAGTGAATAAAAGAATGTCAACTCAAATAAACATGCGGCAAAGAATTCAAGGGAAAAGGTTCAGATAATTGTCTATGCATGTACCTCCGTATCGAATCTGCCAGAACATGCAAACAGACAGAGTGGTAATTCATATCTTCTGCATTCCTGTAAACTGGCATATATAGCATTTATAAGTGAGGACATGTCAACTATTCAGTCTGTAATATCTAGAGGTGGTATTGAACCAGAAACAGCAGAACATCAGTAACACACCTATGTTTACACGAGCATATCTCCGAAAGAACCAAACTCCAAGTAAATTAACCAAAAGGTTGGTGACAGCAGAAACGATGAGATAGTGCCTGAAAGATTGATTTTAAGAATGTATGAACATATTAGTCCAGGCTGGCAGGTAAATGTGGCATATGTTCCACAGAGGAAATTTTATGAGACTATTGCCCGGACTGATAAAATGGACAAACTAACAAATATCATATATACTAATATAATGCACAACTTGCAGCGGATTACCAATTTTCCAACTGAAACACATTTAAATGAGCAGACACATGGAAATCCATGAGATATAGACATCAGACATAAATGGCACTTACTTGTGCTCTGACTCATCTTGCATGAATGCATGCAGTGCTTCAACGGCTAAGGAGAAAGACAGGAACAGCAGAAATAACTGTCTACACAAAGAACCATTCGGAGGCAGTCAAAATGTGAGCAACTCTATGCATATATATTAGTAACTATAGGAGGTAGGGAAGCTTACAGCATTTGTAAAGGCAGACAGGACCTCCAATCTCTTGTACCTGAAAGAAAGAGAGCAGGTACAAGTAGTGCATCGATCAAATAAATCGGGTTCTAACAGATGAAAATTCTGGCATCAGGCGTGAGGAGAGCGGCCTACCCGTACGTGTAGATGCTATCAGGCTTGGTTCGTGATGCAGCCATAGCAAACAGCGAGAAAGTTAACAAACCACATCCAAATGTCAAGTGGAAAGCATCCGAAACGAGGCCTGCAAAAAAACGATTATAATGGAGCTGCTTATGAGTAGAGGCATCCATAAACAGGCAGGTAGTAGTACTTGCCTACGCGTCCGGTGAAGAGGCCGATGGCGAACTCGGTGGCCGAGTAGGCGATGTTGAGGGCAAGGAGGAGGGCGAGGCGGCGCATAGGACGATTGGCCAGGTAGAGGAGCTTGTGGGGCTTGGGCCGTGGGAGCTGGGGAGGCATGGAGATGGATGAGTCGGAGCGGGCGAGGCGCGGAGTGGTGGCGTTGAGGGAGAACTGGCGGGAGAAGGCGAGGCGGCGGTCTCCGCTGCCGACGACGCCGTAGTTGGCGTTCCACGGTGCCTCCTTGGGGGTGGAGTCCTCCATGACCCGTCTCCTCTTCTGGTCTCCGCCGCCGTCGCCGCCACCGCGCGAGAGGAAGGGGAAACGAGATCTCTGCTCTGCTTCTTTTTTTTTTTTTTTTTTAGACAATCTCTGCTCTGCTTTGGTTGGGTGGCTTTGTGGTGGAACGGTCAACCGCATCACGTCCCCGTCTTCTAGTGTCCGTCCGATCCGCAATCTACAGCTCAAGTCTTCTCATCGCTGTCTTCTGGTAATTGACCCTCGTTTGATTTAAAACCTTTTAAAATTTAAAAACATTTACATCCAATAAAATCGATAAAACAAACTGGTTAACCGTTAAAACTGATAAAATTAAATTTTAAAATATGTACTTGAAAATATGTTAACAAAACCGATAAAATCAGCTAGTTAATCGCCAAACCCAACGATTACCCATTAGAGCAAATTTGGAAAAGGGCACAAAAGGTATAGATGCTTAAATTTGGTGCACAGAAGGGAAGCTGAGATTTAGCAGGGACAAATAAGGTATACGCATTTAAAACAGGGACAGATAAGGAATTTGCTCTATCCATTAACTGGCATTTAACCGATCACCGACCATCTACTTTCAAAAACAAATTAGGTTTTACAAGTTTTCCAGTAAACCGATCGGTTATGTAACCTTGCTTGTGGTTATTAGTACCATGCACATCTCGACTAAGAAAAACATAGCTAGAATCCGGTTTCTTTCCAGGCATAGTATTACAGTTGATTTCCCAATAAAAAAACTAGTATGACAGTAAAGAAAAAAGGCACTGGTAATAGTATCACATTGCCTGCCTCGCCAGAAAGATCACAACCGTTCTTCAGTCGCCGGCATTATCTGTTGATGATCAGATCTATCTCATCTAAATCCAACTCAGGCAAACAGCAGAGGGCACAACACATTACACATACAACTTAACACTGATACACAGAAGACACCAATAGAAACTCATAGCGCAAGGTAATAATGCTGACACAAAATGCAATTTAAAGAGGTTTCACACATCCATCTGCTGCATTACCAGATACGGTGCTGTGCAGTGTTCTGAAAAAACTGCTCAGATGAAAGAAATAGGAACAAGCAACAGTTATTACAATAACAAATCCATCATCTAAGTCCGTCCTTCATGTCTTCCACTTTTGTAGCACTTAAGCACTCAGATTTCACCATAACAAGTTTAGGGTAATCAGTGGGAATATATCAAGAAAATGAACTCAAAATGGCACAAACTGTTCACTGTCTCCAGTAAACATATAACATTGTCAACACGATCGTTCACTGTTATGCAACATGTCAGCCTCCAAAACAAGCCTGGTCCGTGTCGCATAACTTCTATCCGACTTCGACAATTATGTACAGACAGCAATGAATTTTGTTGACCATCATCTTCATTAGTCTCTTGTTGACGCCTCAGGCCTGCTCTGCCCAGCATCATCCGTTTCAACTACCTCTGCATCGTGTTTGCCGCTTCTCTCTGAATAGACATCTACCTTCTCTGAATCATCATGCTCCACTCCATTCTCTGGATTCATGGCCACCTTCCCTGCATTCTGTTCACCACTCTTCTCTGAATCCACAGCATCCTTCGCAGAGTCATGCTTCTCTGCATCCACAGCATCCTTCGCAGAGTCATGCTTCTCTGCATCCACAGCATCCTTCTCACAGTCATGCTTCTCTGCATCCACAGCATCCTTCTCAGAGTCATGCTTCTCTGCATCCACAGCAGCCTTCCCCGTCACAAGTTCTTTCTCTGAATCCATGAAATCCTTCCCTGCAATATGCCCCTTATCTGAATCCACATCACCCTTGTCTGCAATCTCTGTTCTCACATCAGCTAGTCTCTCCACATTGCCCTCACTGCTATTCTCTGAGCCAACATGCACATTACCATCAATCTCAGGATTCTCACGGAAACCATCGGTCTGTGAGAATCGCGCCTCGAGAGCCTCCAGACGGCGCCTCATGTCACCAACCTCCTGCTCCATCAAGAAGAGCCTCTCCTTTAGGGTGAGGTTCTCCTCCTCTAGGCGAGCTACATGTGCATCCTGGTCATAGTCATCGTCATCCTCGAACAGGTACCCCGCAGCATCCTCCCCTGCAGCAGGGTACACCATCTCAAAGCGGCTGAGGTCATGGTCAAGGCGGCGCTCAACCTCGACATGCTCCTCGACGTCGCTGCCACTGGAATCATCGTCATCGTCAGACTGGTTGGCAGGGTGCGGGGAGCTCCGGAGGCGGATGAGGCCCTTCATGGAGCCGTAGCCGTCGACACCCCACTGCGCCTGCGCCATGTCGGCGAGGCCCTCGCGCGAGGGGAGAGGCGCGGTGTGGGGAGCACGGCAGGTGTGACAGGGCAAGGGGAGACGAGGGAAGCGATGCCACCGGCGCGCTTGGCCCGGATGATGTAGGAGGTAGTGTTGCGCGGCGCGGCGGCCTTGAAGTGGCGGCGATTTGGGGCGCGGTTGCTGCCAGGGTTGTGACTCTTGAACCAGCGGCGGGCTTTGGCCCGGTTCTGAACCTGGAGGTCGCCGAGCGCCGGGGGCTGGTAGCCGGCGGCGGAGCTAGGAGGGTTCTTGCGCTTCCATCCGCGATTGGGTGGAGGGAGGAAGGGCTGCGGCGGCGGCGGCGCGGCAAGCTCGTCCGATGGGGGAGCGGGAGGAGGGGCCCACATGGGGAAGCTCCGGCTCATCATCTGGCTCGGATCCATCCACCTTTCTTCTTCCTCCTTCTCAGATGGTGGATCTTGAGATGTCCGTGGTGGAGCTGATTTCGTCCGGAAAGGGAATCGGAGGATCAAAACAATCAATCCCGCGGATTCGAGGAACCCTAACCCTAGCTCTACCAGCCCTTTTTTTTATGGAGCAAGAGGAGAAATGAGGACGCTGACGGCAAATGGCGGCATCATCGCTCAGATGAACAGAGCGTCAAGCTTTATAGGCCCCTACTTTTCTTTTCTTCTTTTTTTTCGAGGCAGTCCCCCACTTTGTGTACGTGCCGTGCCGAAATGGGATAACGGACGGCTCAAACAAAAAAAATTCTATGGCACCGGTGCCATATAAATATATGACAGCGCCTTTAATTTGCTGCCACGTAGCAACCCAAATGGACTCCCTTAATCAACCTATTTTTCTTTCCCACATTACCCATCCGGCTCGAGTGATCAATCTACTAATCCTCTTTATCTCATTTACAGCGGAGGTACAGACTGTAGATGAGAGAGCATCGTGCTTTCTTTATTATTCGAAAAATTGAAGGGTTTGGATCAAACGAAAGTAAAAGATGAGGGATTATTACAATATGACCATACGTACTAATAAAACAATAATCACAATATAGTTATCGGACGTCATGTAATGTAATTTAAATGGATCACATGCGAACATAATATGATAATATGGTCTCACAATGTACCTTTTTATCAGCAATAGCTAGTATCTTCTCTGTTTCATGTCGTGCATGCAAACAACCTCTAGCCAACTAAGAGAAACGTACGAGAAGAGGAGCCGCCACACGGGAGGGGCAACCGTGGGAATGGAAAAACAAACTGATTTGGAAGCTGCAGGGTGGTTTGTTACGTGACATAAGATTAAAGGCGCTGCCATAGAACTTCTATGGCACCGGTGCCATAGAAAAATATTCCCGGCTCAAACAGGTTTGATCGTTAAAACGATACGGCTCAAGACACCTTGCAACAATATGTGTCCGAATCGTCAAAAAAACAATATGTGTGAATTATATAACTTCTTTGTGTACTTATTTTTAGCTTATTTGATAAAATGCAAACTATTTTCGAGAAATTACGAGGAATACCATCACCTAATCCTACGTCTCACGCACGCCCCCTCTTCCTCCGTCCTTGCCCTTTTTCTCCCTTCTTTCGCTATAAAGTTGCTAATGCACTATTTACTAGAAGAATGTGATGTTAATTTTTATAGTATTTGTAAACATTTGACACAAATTTCATTCAATTTTGTGTTATAAGAACAAAAGTCCTCTATAGTTACCAAGGGTATTTTTATCATCTCACATCTATAACCAATAATAATCTAGGTAAATAACCCCCTCCCCCTGTATATGATCATTTGAACCGTTCTAAACAAATTGTCTCAAGGCCTAATCATTTGAACCTAGCATAGAGGCCAAGCTCGTATTTCATAAATTATAACACAATCGTTCTATTATACACCCATAACAACCCTATAAAGAGAAGATCATGTCTTAGTCATAAATTAGGATTAAATATAACATAGCCTTATCCCAAGTGAGAATTATGGTGTCTCAACAAAGTTCTATTGTAGAGTGATTGGGATTAAATATAACATAGCCTCATCCCAAGTGAGAATTATGGTGTCTCAACGAAGTTCTATTGTAGAGTGATCGGTGAGAACTTTGAGTGCAACCAATAGGTATGACCAATTTCATCGCATTTTCATCGCAAATCGTACCCTAAAGTAGTAGATGTTAATCTAAGGTATTTTATATGATAATACCTCTTGACATGGCGGAGTAGTTCTATATACCCACTCATTTGGCTGCCCCAACCTCAACTATTGCAACGATATCGCATCTATGGCGGCAACGACAACCCATGAGAGCTTAATATAGTAAGAGGGCAAAGAGCTTTGTTAGAGCAACTCCAACAATCCTTCCAAACTGCCTCTAATCCTAAATTTTAGAAGGTTTGACAAAAAAATCCATCTCTAGCAAGCACTCCTAAATGTGCTCCTAAACTAGATGGACTCCCAAATTTCCCCTCCAACACACTAGAAATAGGAGAGCTCTTTCCCTCCTCCTAAAGTACAGCTTGTCGGTGGGGCCCATATTTTTTATTTTTTCCTTTTACCTTTTCTCCTCTTCTCTCTTCCCTCTTCTCTCCTCCCCTGCTCTCGACCGATGCGCCACCCCCGCCGGCTACCTCTCGACCGACGCGCCACCACCTCCTACCACGCTCTCTCGGTCGCAGCCCACGACGGTCGAGCTTCGTCCCCGTCGAATCCGACCACCTCCACTGCCGCTCGCCGTCTACGGGCCATGACGGGCTCGGCCCGCGCTGTCGGAGGCCAACTTCTCGGCCCGCAACAAGGCGGAGGCGAAGCTCCGGCCGGAGCTCGACGGCTAATGCGACCGCCGCCTCCCTTCGATCGTGACGGCACTATTGAGCCGTCCGGGCCTTTTCCTCCGGCTAGTCGCGTCGTTGTTGGGTCACCGCCTCCCGTTGGCTTGTCGCACCGCGAGCGGCGAGGCGCAACGCGAGCTCCAAGATCCGGCTCGTGTTCGACCATCGCACACGACCGGCTCTCCTCTCGTCTCGCGCTCGGTTGGGTCACCATCGCGCCCAGCCAGCTCGCTCGCTTCTTCCACGCGCGTGCGCCACCAATACCGAACACAAAACACAAAACAAAAACAATAGAAGAAAGGGTTAAGGATTCGAGAGTTAGTAGGAAAATAAAACTAAACAAACCTACTTACTTGCTCCCCGACAACGGCACCGTGAAAAGTTGTTGCGTGTGATACACATACCTTCCGAGACCGTAAACGTACATGTCGGCTTGTAGCTTTTTCTCGGAGTATTCCAAAGTTTTATCAATCTGTGGAACAAGTGAGACGGTTATTTAGCTAAAAGTTTACTACTAACATATGTGGTGTTGAAATAAGGCGGTCCAAAGAACTAATTATAATAAAACAAATAAATAGAGAGAAAGATTACGGCTAAGCAATAATTAAGATAGTCTTCCCATGATCTAGGTTCACTTGCATGCAAAGATTAAATTAATTGAGTAAAAGACTCTACCTGGTCGTTACCATGTATTGAAATCCCGGTGTAGCGGGAAAAATCCCGATGAAACCGGATCGGAATCTCGAGCTTTCGGACGAAATCCCGGATTGGTACAAGATACGGATCCGGTTTTGTCCGGAATCCCGATCGTCTCGGTCCGGATCGGGATTCCCGAAATCCGTGGAAACCGACCTAATTCCGATCGGGATTTCAATCCATGGTCGTTACTAAGGTAGACAAGGGTTGTTTGCCGCAATCTCGTCATGATGGTGGCTAATAATTCAATCATATAACAATAAAAACTATTACAATACTATCATCCAAACCAAGTGAGATAAAACAATAAGCATGTATTAACCAATATAGAGCAACAAATATATTCAATTAACTATCACAATGCAAATGACAAGATCCCATCAACCGAGGGAAGAGCAGAGAATCATCCTATGATATCGGTAGGTTTCGTCGTGGAAAAACCTTAGATTGGCCTATCCTACCTCCTCGTACAATTTGGGGGCGAAACGGACACCGGAGTCCATTGTCCGATCGACGTGAGGGTTGCGTCGATCGGCGTGCGACGACTTTTCATCGGAACATCGTGAAATTTGCTTGGGACGAAGCTCTTTGTTGTCCGAACAAAAGTGCCGGAACATCGCGAAATTCCACCGCCAAAAGTGTCAAAAACCAAACCGTCTTACGTGTAGAATAGGGTCTTCTCTTTATAGGGCAAAACCAGCCTTCCCGGGCCTTTTTTTTTACCATTTTGGGCCTTGCGTCGACGCAAGTTAGTGCCGATCGGCGAAGCGACTTCACTATGCAACACATCTTGCGGCGGCGGCGGGGGGGTATCTCCTACCTTTGAAGTCCGAATAGGGTCGGAAAGCTCTCGACGAGATCTACAACTTTATAAATCTAGCATTTATTGATTGAAACCGTCTTGAACTCCACAAGTGGGGTACAATGCATTGACCTTCGAGCTTTTATGTCGTCTTTTTACCTGTTTTTGCAATATAACATACTTCAAGATGGGGTTAAAGTTAGGTGCCAAGTGGCTCAAATGATTAATATACACCTTAAAATGATAGAAAAATGATAGGTAATTCTTTCTCGCACGCAAGGCCAAGGTGAAGGCGGGCCGTTGTCCTCCGGGTGGAGGTGGAGGAGAAGAGATAAGGTGGGAGGTCGGCGAGCGGAGCCTCGTGTGTCGATAGGATACAGGAGTCTAGTTTCGGGTGTTCTGCTGGAGTTGGACAAAAAAATTGGCCTCCTACATTTATGAGCCGCAACCGAAATTTGAGTTTCGGGGCCCGATTTCATATCTCTTGCTGGAGTTGCTCTTAGCTCTTTGCATTCGACATCAGCGGAGATGAGCACGAGATGTGAGAGAGGCGCATGCGGGCTGAGACGGGGACAGGTAGCGACTATTCGGTATACACCTTCCCGGCGAGGTGGGTGTCAATTTTGTGAAGGCCGGTATCATATTATAACGGATCCATTACATTACAAATCAATGAACTAAACACGTCGAGATTCTTAAAAACCGGAGTTCATCCAAAACATGATCTTAGAATCTGGCATGGAAGACCATTTCCATCATAAAAAAAGATCTATTGCCGAGTTTTAAGAAAGAAAAAACAATTACTCACTCGGTTGGTGCATTTTGTATAATTTTTGTCGAAGTTTTAAGTAGACCTAGCATTACTCAACCATCCATCTGTGAATACCATATTCTGCGTGGTGTGTAAAAGTATAGGAAAAGGAAATAGAAATAATAGACGCAACTAATAATCGTTGGACCACAATATTTTTCGGGCCACATGTTGGAGAGTACCTCCTATACGAGCCGGTGTGAAAGAAACCAGCGCATGATGGCCGTTGCGTTCCACGGAGGCTAAGCAATCACAAGTAGGTAGCAAGTCGGTTTGAAAACAAATGCAAAGCAAAACGAGGCAGCTGGAAATTGCGGCGGGCACTGAAATTAGATGACCTGTTTTTATTCTCTCCTCGTCTAGTAAAAACGAGTAGTTCTTTCGCCATGGATTCATTCATTCTTTTTTTTTTTGGCATCAACACAAGTCCAACATAAAGCTGCTTGATTTATTTATTTAACAATTTCCACATTGTCGATAAAAGTTTCCACATCGTCTTTAGTGGTTTGTCTTTACTAATGGTAGTGTGCCTGGTTAGGACTTCAAAAGCATATAAAGTCGAGAGAGCTTTGTATCATCGGTGGTTTCCACCAGGAGAAAGGAGTACATGTGTTCAGCTTGAGGATATGTCTTAAATCACATGCTTCATTTGGCTTAAAATAATTGTCACCTTCATTTTTCATAATTAACGTTTAATTATTTTGTTTTGTTTAAAATATTAATTGGAACGTACAATATATTTTAATTAGATATAGTAATAAAATACTAGTGTAAATTTTTTTTGCATAAGAGGTAATTGCTTTAATGTTTTTTTTATAAAGGAAAGCAACAGTCTCAGGCTTGATGACTTTAGATCGGAGGATGTTGTATTCTGAAGTAAAATGATTTGCACGAGTATTTGAATTGAGTTAAAAAACTACTAGCCCCGTCATCTTTTTTACTTTTTAATTTTTTTCACAATTTATTTTAATATTAGAGATATTTTAATAATGATATATTTATTTTACTATTTATATAATAATTTTAAATAAGATGAATAAGCAAATGTGAAGTTCAAAAAGTAAGGGGCTATTGGGTTTTTGCCCTTGGTCCAATGTCCAATTGTGATTATACCCCTCATTTTTCAACTTTGTGATTTTGCCCTTCTATTTCAAAACAAAGACAAAGCTTGTTGTGATTTTACCCCTATTTGGGGCAAAAGTTATCTTCATTTTTGAAATTACAGAGATAAAATCACAAAGTAAAAAACCAGAAGATAAAATCACAATTGAGATTGAAACAATTGTCCCAAAAGTAAAAAACAACATTTATTTGAGGCGTGGGTGAATGGTGAAATTTGAAAAGCACGCCGCGAAATACTAGGTTTTCTACTCTAGTGCCGTCGTCCCAGTATCCCACATTCCCACCCAAGAATGAGGGAATATAATTGCGCAAAGCGAGGGGCGGGGCCCACAGTCCACTGCCTTTGCGGCTTTGCCCGCCGGGGAGCAGAGAGAGAGAGCTTTTCTTCCTCTCCTCTCCTCTGCTCTCCTCTCCAAAGGATAGAAAGACAGAGAGAGAGAGAGTGATGGTGAGTTAGTAGCGACTGGCTTGCTGCCACTCCCACCACCTCTCCTCCTTCCGCTTTGCAGCAACATCACCTCGTCGCCTGCCCCGGTTGGTGGTGTCTTCCTTCCTCCGATCCATCGCTCGCTCAGGTACCATTTCCTTTCCTCCTCAATTCAATCTCAATAACAGCAAGGGAGGGATGAGAGGGATCACTCTCACTTTCCTCTCTTCCGTTAGGGTTTCGGGAGCCGCAAATTCAAACGATTTTTTTTTCCTAATTCCTCCACCCTCCTCTCCTCTCTCAACAAACAACAGTAAGGAGCAAGCAGCAAGGCCGCACAAGTCGGCGGAAGCATGGCGTCCTCCTCCGGGGGCCGCAGGATGCCTCCCGCCGACTCCTCCGCCTCCCCTCCCCCGCCGCCGGCAGGAGGATCCTCCGTACCCAGACTGCGGGCAACCTCGGCGAGTCCATCTTCGACAGTGAGGTAGTCCCTTCCTCGCTCGTCGAGATTGCGCCCATTCTGCGTGTCGCCAACGAAGTGGAAGCAAGCAACCCACGAGTCGCATACCTCTGTGAGTACACCCACCCGTCTTTTCTTCAATTCTGCAATTCAACACCCACCCGTCTTCTCTTCAATTCTGCAATTCAAGTAAGTAGTATAATTCTATAATTTCACGATCATGGCAACCAACCAATCCAGGTCGCTTCTACGCCTTCGAGAAGGCCCATCGCCTCGACCCCACCTCCAGCGGCCGTGGTGTTCGCCAGTTCAAGACCGCGCTCCTCCAGAGGCTCGAGAGGGAGAACGACCCCACCCTCAAGGGCAGGGTCAAGCAGAGCGATGCCAGGGAGATGCAGAGCTTCTACCAGCACTACTACAAGAAGTACATCCAGGCACTTCAGAATGCCGCCGACAAAGCGGACAGGGCGCAGCTCACCAAGGCGTATCAGACCGCTGCCGTGCTCTTTGAGGTCCTCAAGGCTGTCAATGTCTCCCAGAAAATTGAAGTTGATCAAGCGGTAACATGACCTCTCCTTGCATTCCAATACTGTTTCCTACTGGTTCTGCTCTTCTCTCACTCAACCACTTCGTTGCGTTGCAGATTCTCGAGACACACAACCAGGTTGAGGAAAAGAAGAAGCTCTACCTTCCGTACAATATCCTCCCGCTTGATCCTGATAGCGCTAATCAGGCTATCATGCGCTACCCCGAGGTTGCCTCATTTTCTATTTCTTTGAGCGAATGCCTCACTTCCTACCAAGGAAATAAAATGCCCCAACAATAAATTAAGTTGCTCCACATTATATATGCATGTAGATCCAAGCTGCTTTTCATGCTCTTCGTAACACCAGAGGCCTGCCATGGCCCAAGGAACATGACAAGAAACCCGATTCAGATCTTCTTGGCTGGCTTCAAGCCATGTTTGGATTTCAGGTCACCATCACTTATTCTGTTTCAATATTGCCATTTTTTCCCCTTCTGAGCTCCGAGTCTAACTTCACTCATCTCTCCTCAGAAAGATAATGTATCCAACCAAAGGGAGCATCTCATACTCTTGCTTGCCAACGTTCACATAAGACAGGTGACCAAACCTGATCAACAACCAAAGGTAACCTCTTCAAGTACTCAACAACAATACAATGCACATGGTGTGTGTGTGTGCGCGCGGGCATTTACCCATTTAAATTTCTCTCTAATGTTTTCAGCTGGACGACCGAGCGCTGGATGCAGTAATGAAGAAGCTATTCAAGAACTACAAAAAATGGTGCAAGTACCTTGGACGCAAAAGCAGCTTATGGTATGACACATTCATCATCCGTGGCGAACTGTGGTTCCACAATCTTCTTAATATTGCTTGATGTAGTATCTAACCGTTTTCATTCTAGGTTGCCGACTATCCAACAGGAAGTACAGCAGCGCAAGCTCCTCTATATGGGTCTTTACCTGCTCATATGGGGTGAGGCGGCTAACCTGAGATTCATGCCAGAGTGCCTTTGCTACATCTATCATCATGTATGTTCAATTCAGAGTTCTCAAACTAAAGTATTTACTTACACGTGGTGGTTCTGTATTTGCTAGACTGGTTAACCTTGCCTCATGTGGCTATCTAAGGACCCCCCATTGAACACTTGGTGTCATTGCATTCTTGCCATATCAACCCAAGAGTAGTAGACAGAATATACGATTCATCTGGCCATGGGCTGATGACTAGCAGAATCACATGCTTATCCATTACATAGTATATATTTAGTGCTTTAGACTTTAAATGGGGAAAATGTTAAAGTCTTGGTACATCTTGCGCTTCATATATATTTTTTGGTCATTATGAGGTTATGTTATTGAAGATGTATGCAACTGTGCTCGGTTTGTCGATGCTGCTTGTTGCTGAGCTCATAAGATTCTTGTGGTTTAATAATTATTGGTGAACATTGATTAAGTTCTGTTGTGTTATAACAGATGGCCTTCGAATTATATGGTATGTTGGCTGGAAATGTGAGCCCGACGACAGGTGAGAATGTTAAACCAGCATATGGTGGTGAAGAAGAAGCTTTCCTGAAGAAGGTTGTGACTCCAATTTACAAAGTTATAGAGAAGGTATTGTTTCTTAATTTCCATTTTTGTATTCTTATGTTTAATTCTAGTCTTCTTCCTTTTACTCTCTCTCTCTCTCTCTCTCTCTCTCTCTCTCTCTGGAAAATGTCTTTTTGTCATCCCAATACGTTGGGACCTTAGTTGGTTTTGTAACAGCGTATCTCAGCTTACTTGGGACTAAATACTTCACTGCTACTGTTGTAATATATTAATATAAATGCAATTGGATATATTTGATGCTCCTTTTTAATAGGAAGCTGAGAGAAGCAAAACCATAAAATCGAAGCACTCACATTGGAGAAATTATGATGATCTGAATGAGTACTTTTGGTAAGTGTTGATCCAACATGTTATTTTCCTTGTAATTGCATGGGTTGGTATTTTGAGGGACCTCAAGAAATTATTTCAATACTGCTGCTCAGGTCTAGCGACTGCTTTCGGTTAGGATGGCCCATGAGAGCTGATGCAGATTTTTTCAAGACTCCGAATGACATCCGGCACCACCTTTCGAATGAAGTACGTTCCCCTGCGCCTATGAATATACATTCATTACCTTGATGCAATCACCAATGCATGTGTTCTGGGAAATCAATCTGGGATCAAGAGTGTAAAATACCATGATTCTGCATTGGTGAAGCACGGGGGCAGCCAGGCTATATTCATCTTGTAATATAATTATTTCATTTCTTGATGTAATGTAATAGGCTATTTTACTCTGTAGCAACAAGTAGCAAATCCGTTTCTTTGTTACCCGTTTTGTTGTTTAATTATTTTCAAACGTCTTTTGAGCAGTTATTCTTATTAATGGTTTAATCTATGATAAATTTTCAGCTCTGAAGCAAACACATTTAATAAAAAAGTTTATTATATGCAAGAAGTAGAAAATATACGATTAGCTGACCTTTCAATTTCTAGAATTTTAGTTTAGCCCAGAGAAACACTACCATTGGTTAATAAGGTGTCTATACTGTACGCGCTTAAATAATCTTCATGGTACTGATGTTTCTTCTTGTGGCTCAGGAGGACAGACCAGCTGGTAATGACGGCTGGATGGGAAAAGTCAATTTTGTTGAAATACGATCATTTTGGCACATCTTCCGTAGCTTTGATAGGATGTGGAGCTTCTTAATTTTGTCTTTACAGGTTTGCATTTTTTTTTATCTACGCAACTTCTTTTGTTTGCTCATTTTATATCCTTTTTGCTTCCCTATTCTTACTGTCTTCTTGAGATGTCATTTCTGCTGTTATATCTTTTGCACAGGCCATGATTATAATTGCTTGGAATGGTGGCACACCTAGTGACATCTTTGACGCAGGAGTATTTAAACAGGTTTTGAGCATATTTATAACTGCTGCAATACTGAAACTGGGTCAAGGTATATCTCCTTCCCCTCCTGCTGGTGGCTAGGTGGCTTTTGTATTTCATAAAAGAGACTGACATAGTTGGTTCTGTTGTTGACGAGATCTGTCGCTGTACGTGAAGTTATGTAGAAAGAGAAGTTGCCTGTATCCTAATTTGGTTACTTTGTTGCCTTCAATCATGAATTCCTTTAAACAGAGTACAATAGCTTCCCCTAAAAAAAGTACAGTAGCCTTGTAGTTTACTGAGCTGTATAATTTTTCCTCTCTATTTTGGTGGCTTCAGTAGCAGATGACAGTGATAATATCACTGCACTAGGATTATTGTCTTTCCTAGCAGTTTTCTTGGGCTGTTTTGAATTCACGAATAACTGGGCTGGGAACAGCATAGTGGAGGTGGAGCATATTTATGGGGTTTGAGTATTCTGAAGGCCACTCTTCATCGTAATAAACAAAAAAATTTGCAATGATTCTAGGCCACTCATCTATGTTATTTGGAAGTAACATTTTGTGTCAACTAAGTCTTGGAAATTACTGTCAGTGAATTTTTTTTCGAGCTTTTACTGGATGTATTTAATGTTCCTCAGCATAATTGGAGGATCATTATGTTTTGAAAGTTATTGTTTCTGTTGTTTACTAAGTGTATTCTGCTTCAGCAATCCTGGACACTATCTTGAGCTGGAAAGCAAGAAGAAACATGTCTCTTGCTGTTAAACTGCGGTACATCTTGAAGTTGATATCTGCTGCTGCATGGGTTGTGGTTTTGCCTGTAACGTATGCATACACCTGGGAGAATCCAACTGGTCTTGCAAGAACAATTAAAAGTTGGCTTGGTGATGGTGGGAATCAGCCATCGTTATACCTTTTGGCCGTTGCAATATACTTGGCACCAAATTTGCTGTCGGGTCTGCTGTTTCTTTTTCCTGTCGTGAGGAGAGCCCTTGAGAGATCAAATTATAAAGTTGTACAATTCATGATGTGGTGGTCACAGGTACTTTTCTCTTTAGCGTTTTGTTCTTAGTTTTGTTTTTGTTACTCTTTTAGTACTAATATGGTGCAAAACTTCTACAGCCTCGCTTATTTGTTGGAAGAGGAATGCATGAAGGCGCGTTCTCCCTTTTCAAGTATGTTCTGTTCATTGGAGCGAGTTATAATTTTCTAATGATTGATTTCCTTTACTGAGGTTTGTCCTTGTAGATATACAATGTTCTGGGTCTTGCTTTTAGCCACAAAGTTGATTGTGAGCTTCTATGTGGAGGTACTATTCATAACTGATATCATCATTTTTTTTTTTTGTGTATACATAACGCATAAGTGTGCACATTCTTGGACCGAGGTACACGTTAAATTTTGTCCTATCAAAGATCTAGGAAGTTCATAACTAAAGCTGTACTATTTTTTCTGTAAATGAATAATTTGTAACTCATCTCGTCCTGTATCTGTCTGCAGATCAAACCACTTGTGGACCCAACAAAAGATATAATGAAGCAGCCAATACACACATTCAAGTGGCACGAGTTTTTCCCCCATGGTAGGCTTTGAAATAATGATGACCTTTTATTGTTAATTTGATTACTCCCTTACCTTTTGTTTCGTGATCTACAGCAAACAACAACATTGGTGTTGTTATTGCACTTTGGGCTCCTATCATTCTTGTATGCTTCCTACACTTTTGGTTTGTTTTTTAATCTCAAACAATCAGTATGGTTGCTCCTATTTTAACTTTGTGCAGTTGAATTGATGAATTCTTCAGGTCTATTTTATGGATACACAGATATGGTATGCAATTTTCTCGACTTTAATTGGTGGAATTTATGGGGCCTGTCGCCGTCTTGGTGAGGTTAGTGAAGCCATTCCGTTAACCAGTCATTATGAAATTATGTGATGAAATTTTCTTGTATAATCTCCCATACAGTACTTAGCAGCATAAAAATTCTATTTCTTCTTGCTGGCACTTGGGTTTCTTCTCTAGCCTACACCATCTTGCTTTGGACTATTGTTGTTGTTGTATACTGTAGATTTGTTCCTTGAAGGCACAACGACAGACCAGCAGTGCTACTGATCATTATATGGTCATGAAAGATTATTGAAAAAAAAGGAAAATGTCCATTTTACTCCCTTGGACAATCCACTTTGTTCGCTTCACCCCTAAACAAAACCATGGCTCAATTTACCCTTGAACAATTTAAGTTGGTTTGATATACACCCTAAACAAGTTTGTCTTTTTTATTTTTCTGTGTACAAGTTAAATTTGATTATCAAATTTTGCATGATGATAGTTGACACAACAAACTAAATTATCTTCATAATTCAATAGCAATTAACAATATATACATACAAATAAGAGCAAAATAATATCTTATCATTTTTTTAACATAGGTCGTTATGTCATCTATTATCTTGCACAATTTGAGCTTCAAAATCAAACTGCATATCAAGAAACGAAAAAGACAAATCACAATAGGGGGTACATTGCACTAACTTCCAGTGTTCGGGAAGTAAATTGAGCCAAGACTTTGCTTATGGGGACAAAACGGACAAAGTGAATTGTTTGGGGGAGTAAAACATATTTTTCCCTTCAAAAAATGCGAAGTGTATTGCAGAAAAGATCAACCTCAAATGGGTGTATATTAGGAAAAATAAAAAAGGCAGATGCTATTGAATTAGGTTCTACCTTTTTCTTCTTGTTCACATTATTCCTGAGTATCCTTTTCTGCATCTTTTTGGTTCTCAATGTGCACTTAAAAATTTGAGATATGCCTGAGTGCCCCTACTTTATACCTCAACTATGAATTTACCCTCGTTTTTTAAACTTTGCATCATTGCCCCTGCTTTTTTTAACGAATACGCAGGAGAGCTGCGTATCTTTGTATTAGAAGAGAAAAAGGTTCGGTCCGATACAAAACACTACCACCTCACACTCTTGTACTTCTAAAGAAACATCAAACTCTTGTACTTCTAAAGAAACACACTCAAGACCCGACCTCAGCAACACACACACATACCAACCCAGTCCGAGCGCACGACCAGGCTCAAGGGCTGCAAGGATTAGCTCCCTCAAAGACACATGCATTTCTATGTTTCCAAATGAGCCATGATCCCATTGCAACCATTGTATTAAAACCTTTCCGCTTCTCCTTAGGAACTCTGCTCTTGCTTTTTCTTCACCAGCCCATGAAGGACTTCTCATTCTGATCAGGTGTACACCTTTGCAAGCCGATAGGATTAAGAATGTTGAACCAAAACTCTCTCTCTTTTTTTTTTTTTTGACTTGAAAACCAAAACTCTCTTGCGAACACACAAGTCGTGAGGAGATGTTGAATATCCTCACTCTCTTGATCACACAGCAAACATTGCTCTGGATGCGGTAGACCACGCTTTGCGAGTTGGTCAGCTGTCCAACATCATTGCCCCTGCTTTGACCAAGTCTTTGCACCATTGCCCCTACTCTGATGGCAAAACTGTAATTTTTGTTCACTAAAATAGGGGCAATGGTGCAAAGACTTGGTCAAAGCAGGGGCAATGATGCAAAGTTAAAAAACGAGGGTAAATTCATAGTTGAAACTCAAAACAGGGGTGCAAAGCCCCTAAAAATTTTGTAGCATGATTGATATTTTCTAATTATTGTTTGCTTTGTACCTATTTGGTATTTGCACCACTTTTTGAGGATTAGAAGCAGATTGGCTGGATGCATTCTTCAGATTTGTGTCACTTTTTTGCAAGTTTAAGTATCATTGATGCATTTCTCTGTCTGATTTGTACAAAGTTGTAGCTTTTAATCTGCTCAAGCATCTTTCGTTTTTTGTAAATACCTGGCTTGTTTCATGTGTATAGAGCTTTTGTATCGCACTGCATTTTCTTGATGGGTTATGCATTAT
Source organism: Chloris gayana (assembly GCA_031894775.1). Taxonomy (NCBI): domain Eukaryota; kingdom Viridiplantae; phylum Streptophyta; class Magnoliopsida; order Poales; family Poaceae; genus Chloris; species Chloris gayana. Next base: position 4,188,969 of record JAUNZO010004234.1, on the reverse strand, counting down.
AACTGATCCTAGGCCCTATCGCTGGTTTTGTGAAATCAGATACGCACATTAGGAATGCTGAGATCTCGGTTTGAATCTCTGCCTACGGCTTTTAATGAATTCTTGATTCCATCTGACGCAAACAAGAGGAGAGGATTTCGGGCTGCTTTCTCCAGTAAACCTTCTAAGGTGTGGATTATTCTTTTACAGACGTTATTGACAGCGGTTTAATGTTGGCATGAAAAGTATTGACTTCACATTTTCATGTTGTTCTGACATTTGATATACTTCAATTCAATTGTTTTAGACCCCGGAGGATACCACAGGAGAAAAGATAGCAGCTAGATTTGCTCAGATTTGGAATCTAATTATCACAAGCTTCCGTGAGGAAGATCTGATAGACAACAGGTGCAATGTCTCCCAAAATTACTGCATATCTCAGTTTTTTCCCTCCCCTCATTGACCTGTTGTTTATGATTTTTATCCATTATTTGGCAGAGAGAAGGACTTGTTACTTGTCCCATACTGCAAAGACCGTGAAATGGAAATTATCCAGTGGCCACCGTTCCTACTTGCTAGCAAGGTTATATTAGCATAACTCATTCAGTTCTTATTTTTTCAGACTAGTTATATTTTAAATGGCGTTTGGTATTAATTTTGTATCTTACTGCTTGTGTTTCAGATTCCAATAGCATTAGATATGGCGGCAGATAGTGGAGGAAAAGATCGTGATCTAAAGAAGAGGATGAAATCTGATCCGTATTTTACTTACGCTATCAAGGAATGCTATGCTTCATTCAAAAACATCATATATGCTCTAGTGATTGGCCCACGTGAGAGAGAGTATGTTAGCATCTCTGTCCTGTTTTATTTTATTTTTAGCTCGTAGATATTAGATTTATTCCGAACATAATCAATAACTTTAATATATTGTTGCACATGTTTCAGTTTCATACAAAAGATTTTCAAAGTGGTGGATGACCATATAACAAACGACACATTGATAAAGGAGCTGAACATGAGTAACCTTCCAACCCTCAGCAAGAAGTTTGTTGAGCTGCTTGACTTATTGGTATAAAATCAGTTACGTTGTTCTGACCATATTATTGTTGAATTATCGGTATCATATAATTTTCACTGCTTTAATGCAGCTAAAGAATAATAAAGATGACCAGGGCCAGGTCATCATATTGTTCCAGGACATGCTTGAAGTGGTTACCAGGGATATAATGGATGAACAGCTTAGCGGGTGAGAAGCATGTTTGTCCATTCCACTGTACAATACTGCCAGAGTAGTCTTAGTTGTTACTTTGTTTCTTATGAAACTTGTCCTTTCTAACCTATGAAGACTTTGTAGTTTATGTCTAGCCCCTTTTAAGTATTGTATTGGATTACTGGGGATCTTTTATATTTTCTTGATTTTGGCGAGCATTGCTTATCCTTTAGTACTTTTTTAGTTCGTTCAATAACATAGTGTCCATCATGTGGCTAATTTTTCGTCATAGTGTCATCTGAGTAAACAAAAATTATGCTTGTTAGTTATTGGCAGTTGTTACACGTGTTGTCTTTTGATAATTTGTTATTACCTCTTTGGCAGATTATTGGAATCAGTACATGGTGGAACTCATAGAAGACATGAAGGCATCACACCACTTGATCAACAGGATCAGTTGTTCACAAAAGCTATCGATTTTCCAGTAAAGAAGTCACAAGCATGGACTGAAAAGGTTCTATTTTACTATTTACTTGTATTAACGATTGCCACATCCTTATTAATAAAACTAACACCCTATATTGTGTTATACCTGCTTTCAGATAAAAAGACTTCACCTTCTGCTCACTGTAAAAGAATCGGCTATGGATGTCCCTACTAATCTTGATGCTAGAAGACGAATATCTTTCTTTGCTAATTCTCTTTTTATGTCTATGCCACGTGCTCCAAAAGTGCGACATATGTTGCCATTCTCGTAAGTTTTTTGCCTTCTAGAATTTATTATGTTCTGTGTTCTTCCTAGCTCATGTATTTACTGTTAGAAGATTGTCGTTACATGTCTAGTAATCTAGCTCCCTGCAGATATTCCATACTGTTTTGGTTGTAAGTAACTTTTGTTGGTTATATTTTGTGCGTTTTGAGCAATCGAGCTCTTCACTTCCTCAGAGAACAATATTCTGGTGTGGTTGGAGCTTAAAATCGTATTAGTGACTCAAGAAAACAGTTAACTACTCCAGAAAAGTAATAATGTATTGGAGTCAGTATTCAACTGGATAATAGTATCTTGTAGCTAAACTAGAAGAGAGATGAAAATGGCTTAAAAAGGAAGAGATGAAAATATCACACTTTTCTTAGCCGAACCTATTTATTCCGTGAAATTATTGAGTATGAGAATGAATGGACCACATGGGCAAAAGATGCAAGGTGAAATCAGCTTACTCGTAATCCCCTTACAATGTGATACATTCATACATATCCGTTGCCTGCTCTGAACATCTTGCTTTCTTTTCTGTCACCTTCATCCTGCAAATTTCTGTTGATTAGAGGTAATTCATGGTTTAAATAAACCTTGGCTTGTTGATGCTTTGCTGGGACAACTTGATCACTGCAGGGTCCTGACTCCTTATTACAAAGAAGATGTTCTTTTCTCTTCTCAAGCGCTAGAAGAACAGAATGAGGATGGTGTTTCTATCCTTTTCTACTTGCAGAAAATATACCCAGGTTCTTCATAAATGTCATAATTTGGGAATTACATCTCACCATTTTCATGAATATTTTTGACAATTAAACTACTCTCTCTCTCTATATATATATATATGTAGATGAATGGAAGAATTTTCTTGAGAGGGTGCATTGCAAGAATGAAGAGGAACTCCGTGAGGCTGATGAACAAACGGAAGAGGAGCTTCGCCTTTGGGCATCATACAGAGGACAAACTTTGACGAGAACTGGTATCCTCCATTTGTTTTATGGCATAGTTGCTATGATACTTTTTCTCTCAACAGATGTCTTGTACAGCAACATATTCAATACTTTTGTTTCTTTAACAATTGTTTCACTTTCACCTGTTACAGTTAGAGGAATGATGTACTACAGACAAGCTTTGGTCCTTCAGGCTTTTCTCGATATGGCCAGAGATGACGGTATGTTCTTAGTACAATGGCTGATCCAATTTGCATCTGGAACTGAATGACTCATTCATTGGTCTGCTTGCTTGCCTCAGATCTTATGGAAGGCTTCAGAGCAGCTGACCTGTTATCTGATGAATCACCACTATTGACTCAATGCAAAGCTGTAGCTGACATGAAGTTCACATATGTTGTGTCCTGTCAGCAATATGGTATCCAGAAACGTTCTGGTGATCCACGTGCGCAAGATATTCTGAGATTGATGACAACGTAAGTCTTGAAGTACTCTCTGGGATCCTTGTGTTATTTTTACCTCCTTACCTATATCCTGGACATTTTGGTTGTGTTTTCTTTAAGTCAATGAGAAAGATCAGGATACTGGCCCCGGTCACCTCATATGCTTTTAGAAATTGATGATGTGTTTCTCACTAATACAAAGAAGCGCACCTCTCCTGCTTTTTCGAAAAAAAGAAGAAATTGATGATGTGTGTTACACAGAATATGATTCTTAAGTTTGGAGGACAACATAACCTTATGGTGTGAGGCCTCAGCAAATCAAACCAAGGCTATCTATCTCATCCCAAGCAAGTAGAAGCAGTTAGTAAGCAACTAAGCACATCAAAAGAACTGGAGGCTATTTTAAACACTAGATTTTGTATATAGGGTAGTGATTCGAGGGCCCTGACTCCTAAAAGCTTGATAGAGGATGATTGTGGGAGAGTGACTGCCCCTTTTACTCTTTTGCTGCTATGCTTAAGTAATATGTTGTTGCTTTGGTAATCTTTTTTCCTCTTGTGACAGTTTGTCCATCATCAGTATCTAGGTTAGGATCTAGCTAAGCCACCGGAGGCGCTGGTGCGTAGTGGGGTTCTAAAGTGGGACGGGTCGGTTAAGAGGGACGTGAAGGAGTGGAATATCTCTAAGGAACTAGCTATGGATAGGAGCGCTTGGAGACTAGCAATAGACATGCCTGAACCATGACCCTTTTTCGTTCTTCTTGCTTACCCTTACCTCCTTTTGGATCTCTCCTTTTCATGATTCCTATGGGTTTCATCTCTGGCCTACCCCAACTTGCTTTGGATAAAAGTTTTTATTGCTGTTGCTGTTAGCTATGCCATTCCTGATACTGTGCACTCTGCATCCTATTTCCGAATGCTAGATTTCATGTCTGAGGGCTGCTGCACATTAGGGTAGAGTGTAATATATCCAAGCAATTTTATCCATGCTGTATCATATCAGTCCATTGAGTTGTAATCTACTTTTGTTTCACATGACCAATTCCATGTCACTATATAAATGTCTTATGTTCTTAGACTTATTCGATGCAATAAATTTTTATAATGTTATAATTGTATTCAAGTATACACCTTATCAATGACTGAAAGGTCATCTTTTCTTTGGCAGTTATCCATCACTCCGGGTTGCCTATATTGATGAAGTTGAGGAACCTAGCAAAGATAGGAACAAGAAGATAGAGAAGGTTTACTATTCTGCCTTGGTGAAGGCGGCTGTAACCAAACCTGATGATCCTGGTCAGAAACTTGATCAGGTACTTTATAACACTTTATATGTTCAAATTATACTGTCTATCTTCTACAGTTCTGTGCTGCTGCGCTTATATATATACTGATTCTTGTTTCTCTTAGGCATCCCGTGGTTCGCAATCTGTTAATCTGTAATACACATACTTTGCTCGTTAAATGTGTCCAAATATTTTTTACTTTTGTATTCTAGGTCTACGCTGTACATTCGCTGTAATTTTGATTGTACGTAATGTAGCTTTGGTACACACTTCTGAGGTCTGCTGAGGGGATGGTGCATATATAGGAAACAGAATTTCATTGGCGCCCTGAACACTTTGTCTGATTGTTTCAGTTCATCACGATTCGTGATGCATTATTGACGACAAACGTTACTCCATGCCATTGCTACTGTATTGAATTTTATACTGTTCATACGTCACCTGGGCAGAGAATCATGATGTATATTAAATTTTGAAATGGGCTACTCATTAGGACTTGGGACGAGTCGGTTAAGAGGGACGTGAAAGAGTGGAATATCTCCAAGGAACTGGCTATGGATAGGAGCGCTTGGAGACTAGCAATAGATGTGCCTGAACCGTGACCCCTTTTCTTTCTTCTTGGTTACCCTTAACTCTACCTTTTATTTTGTTTTCCTTTTGGATCTCTCCTTTACGTGATTCCTATGGGTTTCATCTCTAGCATACCCCAACTTGCTTGGCATAAAAGGCTTTGTTGTTGTTGTTGGCTACTCATTAGGACTGATCAGGTTGTCTAGAATGCACCAATAGTTTATTTCTCTATTTCAAAAGAATGTATTCCCTGAAACCCTGGTGCTTGATGAGCTAAAGGTGCTTACCTTGCATCATGCTATTTTTGCTGTGTAGGACATATATAGGATAAAGCTTCCAGGGAATGCAATGTTAGGTGAAGGAAAACCAGAAAATCAAAACCATGCCATAATTTTCACTCGAGGCGAAGGTCTCCAAACTATCGACATGAATCAGGTAAGCATAAGTTCTGCTTTTCTTTTCGAATGGCTTGCCACAGGTCGATTGATCATTCTGTCACAACAGGAGCATTATATGGAGGAAACGCTGAAAATGAGGAATTTGCTGCAAGAATTTCTCAAGAAGCATGATGGTGTGCGGTATCCATCAATACTAGGTGTGAGAGAGCATATCTTCACTGGCAGGTACACCTGATCCCCCTCCCCCCCAAATTTGTGAGTTTGTGTATAGTGTCTTTCAGTCATGCAATCATCTTATGATGTTGTAATTTCTTTTACAGTGTTTCTTCCCTTGCATGGTTCATGTCAAACCAAGAAACAAGTTTTGTGACCATCGGACAACGTGTACTTGCCAATCCTTTGAGGTGATTGATCTTGCTATGAACATTTGATACACAGCACAATATGGTCCATAGAATTCCATGTTTCGTGAATTTGTTTCTACCGTGTTTCTTCTGATAATTCATATGTTGTAGTACTTTTTTGTACCCCACACTTGATACCTTCTTCATCTTGTGCAGAGTTCGGTTTCATTATGGGCATCCTGATATCTTTGATCGGCTTTTCCACCTCACAAGGGGAGGTGTAAGCAAAGCATCTAAGATTATCAATCTTAGTGAGGACATATTTGCTGGTACACCCTTGTTTCTCCTTTCATGCAACAAAGCTTGGGTTAAGATAAAACTGGGTGGTCATTGTTGTGTGACCTCTGAAGTGTGGAAATATTTTGCTGATTTATCGGTATCTTGATGACAGGATTTAATTCAACATTGCGTGAAGGAAATGTTACACATCATGAATACATGCAAGTTGGCAAGGGAAGAGATGTTGGTCTCAATCAGATCTCATTATTTGAAGCAAAAATAGCAAATGGTAACGGTGAACAGACACTGAGTCGTGATATTTACCGACTTGGACATCGTTTTGACTTCTTCAGAATGTTGTCCTGTTACTATACTACTATTGGTTTTTACTTCAGCACCATGGTAAAATTCTTTGACTGGACTTTGCAACATCTAGAACCATTGATTTAATCCTAACCGTTGCACCTTTTATATCCCATCTTAGATTACAGTTTGGACAGTATATGTATTTCTCTATGGGCGCTTGTATCTTGTCCTGAGTGGCCTTGATGAAGCGTTGGCCACTGGAAAAAGTTTATCCACAATCAGCCTATCCAGATTGCTCTTGCATCACAGTCTTTTGTGCAGCTGGGGTTTTTGATGGCACTGCCTATGATGATGGAAATTGGGTTAGAGAGAGGATTCAGAACAGCATTGAGTGATTTTGTGCTTATGCAGCTGCAGTTAGCATCCGTGTTCTTCACGTTCTCTCTTGGGACCAAAACTCACTACTATGGTACGACACTGCTACATGGAGGAGCTGAATATAGAGCCACTGGCCGAGGATTTGTCGTGTTCCATGCCAAATTTGCAGAGAATTATCGATTGTACTCGCGCAGTCATTTTGTCAAGGGCATCGAGCTGATGATCTTGCTTATTGTGTATGAAATATTTGGACAGTCATATCGAGGAGCTATTGCATACATTTTCATCACAATCTCCATGTGGTTTATGGTTGTAACCTGGCTCTTTGCACCATTCCTATTTAATCCTTCAGGTTTTGAGTGGCAAAAAATTGTGGATGACTGGACTGACTGGAATAAGTGGATAAGTAACCGAGGAGGTATTGGTGTACCACCAGAGAAGAGTTGGGAATCATGGTGGGAGAAAGAGCAAGAGCCTCTTAGGCATTCTGGAAAGCGTGGCATTGTTCTTGAGATAGTGCTTGCATTGCGCTTTTTTATATACCAATATGGTCTTGTTTATCATTTGAACATCACTCAATCGAAAAGCGTACTGGTAATTTGATCATCTCATTTAATCCTACTAGATAGCTTTTCTTATTTATGTGTATTTATATGTAACAATTGTCCGATGCTCTTTCCAGGTTTATTGTTTGTCATGGGTCGTCATCTTTGTAATGTTGGGTGTCATGAAGGTAACCTGCTCCACTTACATCAGTTAAACATTCTGCATGCCAATAAGAAATTACGAAACCAGTTGTAGAGTAGATGCACTAAATTAGCATTTGGGGCGGGAATGTCCTGTCCTGCTGAAAATTTTACGATGTTTCCTCGTGCTTAGAACAATCTGCTTAGGCAGTACCTGTTTCAGTAGCTAGAAACTTTGACATGAAGCTGTGCTAACACTTGGCAAGTATGCTTTTCCTTTTCAGACTGTATCGGTTGGGAGGCGAAAATTCAGTGCGCACTTTCAACTTGCATTCCGGTTGATTAAGGGGCTCATATTTATAACATTCATCTCCATCATTATAATCTTGATAGCAATCCCCCATATGACTGTTCAGGATATATTTGTCTGCATCCTAGCCTTCATGCCAACTGGGTGGGGTTTGCTTTTGGTAAGTGGCAGCGTCCAGGTTTGTACAGCTTGCAGGGTTCCACTAATTTTGGCTGAGCTCGTTGTTACTTGTATTTTGCAGATAGCACAAGCCATAAAACCAGCTGTTAGGTTTGGACTGTGGGGTTCAATCAAGGCTCTCGCGCGAGGCTATGAAATCATCATGGGCCTTTTACTGTTCACTCCGATCGCCTTCCTGGCCTGGTTCCCATTTGTCTCAGAGTTCCAGACGAGGATGCTCTTCAACCAGGCCTTCAGTAGAGGTCTGCAAATCTCTCGTATTCTTGGTGGCCACAAGAAGGATCGGGCAACACGGAACAAGGAGTAGGTAGATGTGGTTGTCATGCCCTTGATTTTTGGCTAACTACTACAATTGTTGTCTGTAAATTGTGATTCGGGGCGCCATTTGTACTCTGTTTTGGACTTGTAAATAAATAGTTACTAGTACATGAGAGGACGCGGCTCGTAGCATTTGCTTGCGGCCCCTGCGCTATGACTACTGTAGGAAGGTAGGCGGGGATCTAGTGTTGTTAGTTTATGTAAAGTTACGGGGTAATTAATTGATATTGGAGACTGAATGAATTGAGGAAATTCCATCCTCTTCTGTGTGTTTTTATTCTTTGTTTGAATTTCATCTTCTGTGATTTAATGCCGAAGCCTACTCGGCTTACATAGTACATATGCGTACATACAATTTTTTTAGGAAGTTTATTTTACCCTCCTCAACTATTGCTCAAGTTCAATTTTTACCCTTCAACTATAAAATTGGGTATTCAACCTCGCTCAATTATTAAAACTGTCCACATTTCCTCCTGGCTGGTTTTGGCTGGTGGTTTTGACCTGGTCAGCATGTGGGATTCACATGTTGCGTGTATGGAGGTTGGACACCCGATATGTGGGACCCACATGTCAGCGTGTATAGAGGTTGGACAACCTGGTATGTGGGACCCACATGTCAATTTTGTGTGGAGGTTGGGTAGCGCGACAGTGAATGGATAATACGAGAGGACTTATGTTGTCGAAAGATAAACAAGCTCTCTGGCTGAGCTCTACCTCACCTCCTAAGACCCGTCCACCAACACCCCCCTCCCCTGCGTCTTCATCACGTTTCCCTCCCTCACCTCCCCGCTCATTGAGCCCCTCTTCCTCTCTCGTTGACACGTCGCTCCAGCCCGCCTTGGAGGTCCTGGTCCCCACGTTCTATTGCATTTATCGTCTCCCTTCACCTCGTGCTCGTCGCCGCAAGTCCTTTCGGTGGTCGGATCTTGGTGCCCAATCAGAATTTTCTCCGAGTGGTTGGATGTCGACGCTCGAGCTCATCCACCTCCGTCCGGTTCTCGATGCGCACCGAGAGAGTCATCGAGAAGGAATCTGTCCGCCCGTCAAGCTTAATTTGTCCGTCCGCATGCTCGATGAGGTTGTTGTCATGGAGAAGAAAAGATGAGCGGGTCCGGAATGTACCGACATGTGTGTCGATGTCATTTTGCATGTGGGTGCCACATGATGACTGGGTCAAAACCACTAGCCAAAACCGATCCTGAAGGAAGATTAGACAATTTCAATAGTTAAAGGCAACATATCCTACGAGAACCAAGTTTTTGTGCGAACTACAAGAACTCCAATTTGAATCATATGATCTTGATCCAAGAGACAGGTGGGAGTGGTGTTTTGCAAAATCATCACCCCCTTAATCATACTTTTGCAAATCCTCCCTTCCACCTCTCCCTACGTGCTCTAGATTAAGATCATATATCTCGGATTTGAGTTCTCATAGTTCACACACGAACCTTATTCTCATGCCATACGTTGCCATAGTTGAGGGTTGTTGAATAGCCGTTTTTGTAGTTGTAGGGGACAATCGGACTTTGACAATAGATTTCTTACTTTTTTTAGCATGCCAATTGCTAAACAAAAATCTCATCACAAAACACGGCCCAGTTTATAGCACATCTAAGCTATGAATAGGCCCACCATTGATTTAGGGAGAGAGAGAGAGTAGGCCCAGAATTCTTTGAGGCTTTGAGGAAATGGGCTGAACCCAACTTCACTATCCATCCTCGTCTTCGTCTTCCTCCTGCCTCGCATCTCATCCATCCCTTGGCGGCGGCCGGCGACCGGCGGCCTTGCCCTGCCCTGCCAGCCCTGGGAGCGCTTCGTTCTCAAATCCTTATTCCTTCTGTCTAGCTACTGCTCCACTAAAACCTTCCCCTGCACTGCCCCCTTCCATGGAAACCTCCCTTCGGCTTCGCGGCGGTGGCGGCCTCCGGATCCACGCCAAGGAGAAGCTCCCCTTGGCTACAACTCACTCCTCCAGGTTCGCCTGACTTTTTGTTTCATTTCCATCCAAGGTCATCACCCATAATGATCGGATACGAATCGATCATATTGCATTTCAATTACCTCATTCATTCACTACCACGCAGGCTCACGGGGAGGTGGACACCACCAGAGAATTTGCTGCTCCAAGTTACCTTGCTCTCTTCGTCCGGCACTTCTACCCTCAGGTCAGTCATCTCACCTTTCCCTACAAACACATTAGTCTGCTTATATTGAGTTGAAAACGAAACAAAAAATTACCGTCATGTGTCTACTACTAGTTATCTGCCAACGTTGGAGTTGGCATCCAGTTACACGATGCCCATGATTTTACCTACAATATTCGCGCAAAGAAGGCCATTCCGTTCATGCGAAATGGATTCCTAGGAATCAATCTCAAAGCACACCTTCTTGCCGATAAAGATTTCAAGCCTGTAAGATCATTTTCTCAAAGCAGATGTATATGTTTCTAGTCTCTTCCAGCGTTATCAACTAACTTATTATAACATCGAATCTAATAATCGCCTTCTGTGCATGTCCAGAGGAACAGAACTGGAGCTGTTGAATTAGCCTGGACCATACTTGACTTTAAGAAAGGTCAAGATGTCAGGCTCAAACTTGGCTACGAATTGCATCACAAGGTAACCTCTACTCGCATCATCATTTCAACCTGCGACCTTGTTGTTTTACCTCGTATCACCAGCAGATTAGCACCTAAATACCTGCTTGCCTTTACCGTTCTATGCACCCGAATAGAGTTTATGGATGTATATTTAGACTTTACGTTGCCAGTGAGTGAGCAAGTCAAATCAAAAGGTACTTGCAACAATTCCGTACAACTTTCAGTTAAAATTGTAAATATTCTGTGGATGTTTCCTTTGGTCTGCTTGGAGTAATTGGTTTTCTTCTGACTATGTTCATGCCCCCAAGATTAAGATAAGTTGTTCATTATGAATCACGTTTAAGATCTTGTCTATGTGGTAAGCTGCTCTCTCTAAAAAAAAGAGAACATTGCCTATGTGCCTTCAGCGTGCATGCTATTCAAAACCTCATTGTCAGTAACTAGTAAATGCATCTCCCTCTGCCTCTTAACAGTGGTCATTTATTTTATCCATATATAGCTCGGAGATGTATACTCTAATGAGCAATGAGCATTTTTTATGATATTCTTCATACAAGATTTGTATGACTCATTTATTAGAAACTGATAGCTTCCAAGTCTCTTTTAAGATACTTCTTAAAGGAGAAAGTGAACCTGCTACCTTGTTGTGATTTGTTTTATAAGAAAAACATGTGGCTGCAGGTACCTTATTTCCAGCTGAGGGAAAACAATTGGACCCTTAATGCTTACATGGATGGGAAATGGGATGTTAGATTCGATATGTGAACAGAGTGGTGTTTATTTAGGCTCTTAGTTGTAATTCTCCTAAAGCAATCAGTTCTGCTTCTCTCTATCGCACTAGAAAAATGCTAGCTAGTACAAGTTGTATTCCCTCTTTTTTCCCTGCGAATCAGAAGCCATTCTGTTGCTTCCACATGTAGAACAAAATTTGAGTGTTTTTACGGTACACTACTTTTAATATAGGCCGTTCATTCCTTCTGATCCAAAGGCCCAAATTGATTGTTACCACCTTAACTCCCACCGTGATAACAAGTGGTAATTCAAGGTGATAACAAGTGGTAACAGATTTAGTAATAACAGTCCGTATTCCAACGGTCCAGAGTATTTTGTTACCACCTCGCAACTTGAGGTGGCCGTAAAAGGGATCAAATTTGAAGTCCTTGGCATATGACTGTCATATGAACCCAGCAACAACTTGAGTCTGGAGTGGCCTTTCTTATGTCCATGTTGGCTCAGTGAGTGGAAGCGGCTCCATGCACTCGTTCACTCTCTCTCTCTCTCACTCTGCTCTTGTGTGTGTATATAAGTCTAATAGGTGGTGACTCTCCATTTCCATGCCCATCATCAAACGGAGCGAGCATGCGGCCTCTTGTCGCCGGTGATGGTGAACAATATCATTCAGGTGCAGGAGCAGGGGAGCAGCAGGCCATCTCCGTTGACTCGGACATGGTGGTCATCCTTGCCTCCCTCCTCTGCGCTCTCATCAGCGTCGTCGGCCTGGCACTCGTGGCCCGTTGCGCCTGCCGTTGGCCCCGTCAAGCCCGGAGCCGTAGAAGCAGTGACTCCAGTTCGCGCCCGCCTCTGGCAAGAGGATTGAAGAAGAAGGCCATCGAAGCACTGCCTACCGTTTCCTTTGTTCAACAAGAAACAAGAGAAGAAGAGGAACAAGGGTGCTGCGCCATCTGCCTTGGTGAGCTCGTGGAGGGAGAGGAGCTACGGGTGCTGCCGCGCTGTAACCACGCCTTCCACGTGGCATGCATCGACGCATGGCTGGGCGCCCACGCCAGCTGCCCCTCGTGCCGCACCGCCGTCATGGTGCCGCCGCCGGCGGGGAGGTGCCGGAGGTGCGGGGCGGCCTCCAACCTGGACGCGGAGCATGCGGAGCTTGTTGATGTTTAGGGGCTCTGCTTGTGGTTGGTGCCTGGCGCTGGCATGACCGAAATTTCTCAGGTCACCAACCGTAGAGCTTGTAGTAGACATCTCTGCAAGCTGATGAGCAGTTACCGATATCGGATCGGATCTGGCTGTTGGGGCCACCGACCGGTTCTTTAGCCCCTAGCCGATGCTTTAGTTTCCTGCTTTGGGTTTGACCTCCTTCGCAAAGCATGCAGACACTTTTAATTCTGAGCCGTCCGTTGCAAGTGCAGAATCCACTAGTAACATACTACGTATTAGTTTCCTTTCTTTCCTTTCCTTATATATACTCCTCTATTCTTTTTTCTTGACGTTAGGACAAGAAGATTAGTTCATTTTTGAACTAAACTGCTTGTCCTAACGTCATAGAAAAAAGAATGAAGGGAGTAGTTATTAATTCCAAAATTGAAGAAAATTTGTAGTACTTGTGATCTTGTGATTGATGATATACAAATCCAAGAAGAGGGAGGGGGAAGACAGTGGTAGTAAGGAAAACCAAAAAAAAAAAAAATCATCTTTAGTTGGAGGCTCCGATCTTGAAGAACTCTATGATGACCTCCAGGGGGAGTCCCTTGGTCTCTGGTACCCTTAGCGTGACGAATGCGAGCGCCAGGCAACAGACGATGGCGTAGAATCCAAAGACGCCGGCAAGCCCCACAGCATTGAGCATGACGGGGAGGCTGTAGGTGACGGCGATGTCTCCGAGCCAAAAGGCGAGAGAGCAGATGGCGATGCACATCCCGCGTACCCGGGTGGGGAAGATCTCGGCGCAGAGGATGTTGGGGATAGGGCCAAAGCCCATGACGAAGAAGCAGAGGTAGACCATGACGCTGCCCGTAGCCACGCCGGCGTGCGCGGTGGTGGACATGGGCACAATGCTGGCCACCACGAGCGCCGCCAGCGAGGCGACGAGCACGGGGATGGTCCACAGGAGCAGGCTACGGCGGCCGGAGACGTCCATGAGACGCATGGCCACGCCGATGGTGGGCAGCATGAGCAGCGTGGTGAGGCCGCTGATGAGGATGGAGGTGGAGTCGGCGCTGAGGCCTAGGCTGGAGAGCAGCACGCTCACGCCGGCCTGGTCCAGGATTTGAGGAGTGTAGTAGAGCACACCATTGATGCCGGAGAACTGCTGGAGGATCTGCATGGTGACGCCGCATGCCAGAGCGTGCCGCACGCCGGGGGCCAGCAGATCGCGCCACCCGGCGGCGGCAGACTGCTTCTCTTCCGCCGCCGCCACCACGGCAGGGTGCACGAACGCCGGGCCGTCCTTCCCTCCGTCCGGAACCGGAATGCACAGCGCGGACTGGCTCACCAGCGCCGCTGCGTGCACGATGCCCGACGACCCTGCGTCGGCGTCCTCGTGCAGATACATCCTCTTCACGCCGGCGTCCTCGGTGTACTTCCATGCCAGCTGCCACCCACCGCCAATGCCCACTGTGCTCCCCGTGGTCTCTGCCATGCTACCCGGCAGCAGCGGCGAGCGGAGTCCGTCGTCGTCCTTGTCCTCGTCGTCGTCGACCACGCCCACATTGTTGTTGTTGTTCTCCTCGTCCCAGTCCATGGCCTGGTGGAAGCTGAGCATGCTGCCACCACCGACGAGCTGGCTGGAGAAGAGCGTGCTGCCTCCGGCGGAGGTGGGGGGCTTGAGGTCGTGAACGCTGCTGAGCAGTGCCACCACGGGGTCCTTGAGCTGCTCCAGCATGCTGCCCTGCCGCGACATTCCCATGGCGCTGCCCAGAATGCTGCCCTGCGCACCAAGCGGCACCGGCTGCGCCACCCAGGACTCCGGGCCGTACAGGGTCACCTTGTCCTCCTCCTCCGCTGCGGCAGGCCCGACGATGTACTCCTCGATGGCCGTCTCGCCACCGGTGCTCAGGCCCTCCACGAGGAGCGCCATCTCCCCGTCCACGTCCTCGCGGCCCCTGAGCATCTGGAGCACGGCCCTGGCCTCCTTCATGCGGCCCTTGCTCACGAGCCAGCGCGGCGACTCCGGCAGGAAGAAGACGGTGACCAGCAGGTAGAGCAGGGACGGCAGGAAGAGCACGCCCAGCATCAGCCGCCAGTTGGGCTGCGGCGCCAGCGTCATGCCGAACACCATGCAGTAGGACAGGAACATGCCGCCGGACCCCGTGAACTGCGGCAGCGTGTTGAGCAGCCCGCGGATCTCCGGCGGCGCCGTCTCGGAGATGTACACGGGCACCAGCGTCACCGCTAGCCCCACGCCAAACCCGTCCACCAGTCGCGCCGCCAGCAGCACCGCCACGTTCGGAGACCACAGCATCATCACGCCGCTCAGCGAGTAGAGCAGCGACGACGCGATCAGCATCGGTCGCCGCCCAACGGAGTCGGAGACAGGCCCGGAGAAGGTGGTGATCACGGTGGCGCCGATCAGAGAGGTGGCCACCAGGAGGCCCTCGATGGCGGGGTGGCTCTCCAGCTGGAACTCGCGCTTGATGTACAGCACGGCGCCTGCACACAATGATGATTTCCTTTCTCTTTTTCTTTTATATATATATATATGTGGGAAATGATCCTCTATTCGTTTACCTGCAATGGTGGCGTTGTCCCATCCCTGCAGCATGTTGCCGATCGCCGCCGCGATGGCCACGAGCACTGCCCCCTCATCTTGTGTGATCCACACTACTAGTCCTTTTTCCAAACAAGATCGCCAGCAGATCTAATTAACAACAACAGTATTGCATTGCATTGTAATAGCTGCAAATTTCTTTACCTGATGTCCTGATGAGAGAAAGAAGGAACCCAAAGAGACGATGGATCTCAAACTTCACGCCGCCTCAGCGACTGTCCATGCCCTCTGGAACCCAAAGAGCTAGTTGGCGAGACCGATCCGACTGAGATCTACATGACCCCATCGACGCTGCGTTTAAATAGATCTGCCTTTTATTAAAAAAAAGTGCATTATTAATTTGCCAATACTATACACAGATTCATTTCATAGCGAACAATAGCCAGCTAGGGCACATGGTCGGCGTCGCTCGTTTTTATTTTTTCGACAACATTAACCTCAAGCAAATGCCTGTAACAGAGGTTGCCACGCGAGACTGACTAGACTCGGAAGAGTCGCTCCCATGTCTGTCTCATCATCCTTGCCATTTGCCCGCAGCTTGTTGGCAGATGATCCTAGCAACGTGGCCACCAATAACTTTACCAGTCCACATTTTCAACTTGAACAGCTCACATCTCTCTCCACAACCACATCCACTCATTTCTTTAAATTACTAGCAGGAAAAAACCCGCACGTACCGTTAGGACAACATAGGAAACATTCAAAGGTCTAAAACGGGAGGTCTCTCTTATCTCTCTAAAGGGATGTTTCAACTAACAATGTTGTTGCCAATTACTGCTAGGTAGCTCACTTCAGTCACAAACAAGCATCACGTTTAATCTGCCTTTTCTTTCTTTGGTGAGGAGGATATTAATATGTCTTTATTATCAATAGACATGTTATTAAATATGTCTTTGAACCTTCTGACCAAACTTGTGAAAGATTTCGTTTGGGTCCTAGCAGTTTACAAATAAAAATTTCGAGTAGTTAGAGACCATGTTAGTTATAAATACAAATAATGCTCTGATAAGGATAGGGATCCACTACTAATTCAAACCACATTTTTGTTTCAAATAGAAAAATTCAAAGCACATTTTGTTTTCGGAAAAATAATTATTCTATTCCCACCTGTTTAGCTATTATTTTTTTATCTTTTAAAAAAGAAAAGGAAATCAAGGGTCCAAAAGATGGCTAGTTCATTCAATGCCCCAAATGACTGGAATACCATTGAATTAACGTGGCATCCTTAGCTATATCTGATGTGGAGCCAACATCAGATAGAAATGGGTCATCTATTCCTTTAAAAAATAAAATAAAATCGTTAAAAAGGATAACTGAGTATATCTTCCACTTGTCCTATTGCAACTTTGTAGTAAGCAAGGTTTAAAAAACCGAACTGGCCGGCCGGTTTTTGAACCGAAAAACCGGTCCGGTTAACCGGAAAAACCGACGGTTAACCGAACTGCTACAGTACTTACCTTCGGTTTGCCCTGGTTAACCGGTCGAACCGCTCGACCGGCCGGGACCGGTTTCCGGTTAACCGGGATAACCGGCCGGTTTTAAACGGTTCTTTGAACCAGGGTAGTAAGTCATGTGAAGCAATTAGTTTCAAGCTAACCAAAATTTTGAGAAAAAAAAGCGGAACAAATATGAATGGACGAAGAACTGATTTTGATTCAAACTGTGACTATTAAACGTTACATTTGGATGAATTGAGTGGTGGCAAGTCCCTAAACTAAGTTTTGTCTCGAATTCATTTGAGCTCTTTCATGTTTAAACATGCCGATCAAGAATTGGGGACATTGCTGCTAACCCCTCCAATGGCACATGGTAGAACGAGATAGATACACAATTATACTCACATGATCAGTCTGCGACTCTGCGTACAAGAATATAGAATCGATGGGAATCACAAGAAGCAGAAGTAGTAGATGCATGGGGGCAATTCACGTTATTAGTCGTTCTCGGATCCTCTGATGTTCAAACGTAGCCAGCTGTCTGATCGAGAAGAGCATGCAGGGAACATTCAGAATCTCCAAGGTTGGCATCCACTGCAAAACTGGTAGTAAAACCAACAACCCAGCAGTGCTGGGCGGATCTTGAAGCCAATTAATGATGTATACATATTTGATGATTTTTCTTCCTGCCTACAGTAGCCATATGATCGATCCATGGCACCAACAGAGCAGAGCATGATGACAGATCTTCAGATGCGTTCCATGAGTACCGTCGGTGCAAGCATCCTTGTTACTACTATTGTTCTAGGTACGCATTTAAGTACTGTAGTGCTGTGCTGGCTACCAGTAATGAATAATCAGCTAGAGCGAGCTGCATAAGTTAAGTACGTAGAACCTTCAGCTCATGTATGTAAATTATTATCAGATCCATCGGATTATTTTTGCATATAGATGTGTTCTACCTCTCACGAAATTGTATACACTGCAAAAAAAAATCACCAAATTTCTAGTTCTTGAGCACTGAAACCAGAAGAGCACTTGATAATTAATTATGGGCGGAGAAATATATATATCTACTGCTTACAAACATTCAGTCGATGTGATTTATAACGTGAGATATGATACATACGGAGATGTTGTATAATTAATTACTTTCTACCTGTCCAAAAAGAAAAGTAAGAAGAAAAAAAAAAAGAGTTTAATTTTGCCCGGGTCGGCCAGATTGAAACAATCTGTGCTAGTTTGAAGGTGAGAATGAGCTAGCAGAGGTGGCCGGCGCCATGGAGAACGCTGCCGTCGGAGGTGTGCCGCATGGTGAGCCTTCCGTTCCCTATGATGCCCTTCTTCATCATGGCCACAAACTCACCATAGTCGATTCGGCCGTCCTGATCGATGGACGATGTTATTATTAATTAGCTCGATATCCATGTGTAGAGAGATGAGAATGAGAATTATGAGATGAGATGAGGCACTCACGTTGTCCTGGTCCACCTCTCTGATAATCTCGTCGATGCCGACGTCTGCCATGTTGTGCTCCCTGCATGCCTGCTCGAGCTCGTCGACGGTGATGTAGCCGCTGCCATCCTTGTCGAAGTAGGCGAAGGCGGCGAGGAGGTGCTCCTCGCGCTCGAGCTTGCTCATGTGCACGGTGGCAGCGATGAACTCGTCGTAGTCGATGGTGCCGCTATTGTCGACGTCGGCCTGCCAATATATATATATATATATATATATATATGCAAGTCGTGGGATGAATGAATGTTATCAGAAAAGAAAAAACGAATTAATTAAAAAGCAAAGAGAGACGACGTACGGCGTCCATGAGGTCTCTGATCTCGCTCTCCTTGAGGTTGGATCCGTACTTCCTTAGCCCCTCCTTGAGCTCGTCGAAGGTGATGGCTCCGCTGCCGTCGGCGTCCATGGCCTTGAACATCTCCTTGAGCCCCGCCAGCTCCTCCTCCGAGAGGTTCTGCGCGATGACGCGCAGCGCCATCTTCTTGAGCTTGTTCATGGCAGAGAACTGCTTGAGCCGCGAGAGCACGGCCGGGTCGAGCGGCGCGTCGGGGGCGACGCCGTTCTCGCAGATCCAGGGGTGGCACAGCACCTGGTGCGCGGTGAGGCGGTCGGCCGGCGGCGAGCGCAGCATCCGGCGGATGAGGTCCTTGGCGCTGTCGGAGATGGTGGGCCAGGGGTCGGAGTCGAAGTCGATGGCGCCCTTGAGCACGGCGTCGAAGATGCCCTGCTGCGTCTCGGCCCAGAAGGGGGCACGCCGCTGAGCAGGATGTAGATGATGACGCCGGCGGTCCACACGTCGGCCTCCGGGCCGTAGTGCTTGCACAGCACCTCGGGGGCCACGTAGTAGGGGAGCCCACCACGTCGCTGAAGATCTGGCCGGGCTTGAAGAAGACGGAGAGGCCGAAGTCGATGGCCTTGAGCGACGCGGCCTCCTCCTCGTCGTCGCGCTCGCGCCGCCGCAGGAGGAGGAAGTTCTCCGGCTTGAGGTCGCGGTGCATGACGCCCAGCGAGTGGCACGCCTCCACGACGCCGACGATGACGCGCGCGATCTCGGCGGCCTTGCGCTCCGAGAAGTAGCCGCGGCTGACGATGCGGTCGAAGAGCTCGCCGCCCTCGCACAGCTCCATGACGATGTGCACGTAGAGCGGGTCCTCGTAGGCGCCCTTGATGGTGACCACGCTGCCGTGCCCGGCGAGGTGGTGCATGATCTGGATCTCGCGGCGCACGTCGTCCACGTCCTCCGGGGTCAGCAGCTTGCGCTTGGCGATGGACTTGCAGGCCAGCGACGCGCCCGTCGCCAGCTCCGTGCACAGGTAGGTGGTCCCGAACTGCCCCTGCCCGAGCTTGCGCCCCAGCGTGTAGAGCTCGCGCAGCGGCGGGGTCACGTGCCCCAGCACGGCCGTGGGGGACGACAGCTGCTGCTGGTGCCCGCCGCCGCCGCGCATGGCCGCCCGCAGATCGCTACAGCTGGAGCTGGACGACGACCAACTGCTCTCCTCCTTCCGGTGGCTGCTGCCGTCCAAATTATACAAGGTGCTGCTGTAGCCGCTGCAGCTGTTGCCCATGCACCATCCCCTCAATTCCTCCTGCCATTTTTCTGCATTGCCTCACCTCAGGGAATCAGGGAACAAGAAACAATTCATTCCATGCATTGCTCTTACTAGCTGGTAATTCCTTTGGTTGCTCGCTCGGTCGAGAGAAATCCTCGGGACGGCCTCTGCCTCATTGGATGGAGGACAGGCTTCCTTTCTTATTTCAGACAGACAGCTGCTGACCGATGTGCACTGCACGTCCATCAACCAAGAGAAATACTAGTTAGTTAGTCGAATACTAGGACTGACTGGACATGGCGTGCATGTTGACATAATCACAATAATATAACTTACTAAACAACATATAATTTACCTCAAAAAAACTAAACAACATATAATAATAATAATAAAAAAGTCAGGTCGTGCATGCTCCGTTCCCAATATATACCAAAGCCTGGCACCGATGTATTTCGATTGACTGAGCCCATCAATGTGCTGCATTTCTTGCCAGTTACTACTTCAGGAGCTTGTGGAGAAAGATGAAAGACAGCACACCAAATAATCGAGATCCAGTTTGCATTCTGGCCACCTTTCGCATCAGCTATTGCATACCTGTCCATTTTTTCTCCTGGAAACAGATTTCATTTCTAAGTTTCCGAATGAACAAAAGCACAGCACACGACAGAATGTTTTAAATTATATAGTCCTTGTTATTTATCAACCAAGAGAAATTTGGCCACAGATTCAAAATCTGCACCCAACTTTAATTCTATTATATGAGACACTTTTGCAAGAAAAGCAAGCAACCGAACACTAAAAGGACACATGCACAACTGATTCCCAAGATTATCACGCGCTGGAGTTTGTTATTAGCTAAAAGCCAGTGAGAAATATGAACTCTGGAAGGTTTTCCACATGACATGACTGGAGTAAACACATGCCTAACACCTCTGCTGTTATAATCACAGCATAAAGGGATTGCACAGAGTATCTGCCCAAAGATTTTAGAATGCCATCTTCTTTATCTGTCATCCGAATACTCTGCTGCATTTTTTGACAGTTACCTTAGCTGCTGTCAACCCATCATTTGAATGACAAACAACAGGAGTTTGTGGAGAAAGATAAAAGATAGCACCCAAAATAAAGGAATCCACTGTATCAAGTATGAGCTCATGATTCAGTTTGCACTCCCACCTGCAATGGGCATTTGTAACCATAATCTTAGTCTCCTCTTCAGTCAGGTTGAAGCTGAAACGAACAAGCAGCATGCGAGACAAAATGTACCGGCCTCACCTCACAAACGGCAACCGTGTCGCAAGCACAGTGACCGAGGTTTACAATATCAAGCAAGAGGAATGCTCTGCCATCTTCGCCTGGCGTGGACATACCTTGTGTCCGCCTTGGCACTGATCCTATGGTCCACTATCTTCATCTCCGGACTGCAACACCCTTACTAGTAGTCATCAGAGAGATCCATGTTCCATCCAGGACGAAATAAATCATTGCCAGATCACAAATCATCTATGCAGTAGTAGTGAATAGGGCCACTAGAATCATTACTTTGAGTAGTCAGGTAAAGATCACAAATCAAGAGCATTTTATTCATTGCATGGGGAAATCAGCCCAAATTACAACATTATTCTGCCAAGGGATCATGCTACATGGCGTCTCCTAACAAAGACTTTTGCAGCTTATTCCAAGAACGGGGCACATTTCCAGCAGTTTGCTACATCATAACCCACAACATCCACCACTAAATCACATGGCAAGGCCAGAGAGAATACAAAATGGAGATGAAACAGATACACAAAGGAAGCAGCTCCTCGATTGGATAACAGGATAAACGTTGCAGACCCCCAAAATCTGCAGATAGAAATTGCAGGTCAGAAAAACCTGCGAGGAAAACAACCAGTGCTAAAATTGACATGAAGCATACGTGTTGGAGTTAGGATGTGGAGATGACCCTGGCCCCAAGCCTGTCGAGCTGTGCGATGGTTGCTGTAGCCTTCAATTTGCCGGCGGTCCAGAAGGCCTCGACCATCCTGCGGCCAACCTCCTCCCCCTTGTCCTGTCCCTCGATGACGGCCACGGCAGTTGGGCCGGCGCCACTGATGGTGCAGCCCAGCGCTCCGGCCTGGAGAGCAGCGGCCTTGACGGCCGTCATGCCAGGGATGAGGGGTGCCCTGGTGGGCTCGACGATCACGTCGGAGGACATGGCGGAGCCGATGAGGGCGGCGTCCCCCTGCAGCACGGCAGCCACGAGCGCGGCGGCCTGGCTGGAGTTGCGGACGTGGTGCTGGACGGCGATCTGCTTGGGCAGCGCGGCGCGCATCTTGCTGGTGGGCGCCTCGAAGTCGGGCGTGACGAGGACGAAGGTGAGGCGGAGGGCGGGCGGGGAGGCGAGCGGGACGAGGTGGAAGGGGTCGTAGCTGCGGACGAGGACGAAGCCGCCGAGGATGGCGGGCGCGATGTTGTCGGCGTGGAAGCCGCTGACGGCCTTCTCGGACTCGAGGCCGGCGAGGACGAGGTCGTCGCGGTGGAGGCGGGACCCGAAGAGGGCGTCGACGGCCTTGGCGGCGGCGGCGGCGGAGGCGGCGGAGGAGCCGAGGCCGGAGCCGAGCGGGAGGCCCTTGGCGAGGCTGATGGAGACGGCGTGGGAGCGGACGCCGAGGGCGCGCAGGGCTGCGATGGCGGCAACACCGGCGCAGTTGCGGAGCGGGTCCCTGGAGAGGCGGTCGGCGAGGTGGGGGCGGGCGGGCGAGGTGACGGAGGCGATGGAGACGGTGGCGGGCGGGAGGGAGGGGTCTATGGTGGCGGTGACGGTGTCGCCGAGGGAGAGGGAGTCGTCGGCGACGGCGCAGCCGAGGAAGTCGAAGCCGGGGCCGAGGTTGGCGACGGTGGCAGGCGCGAAGGCGGTGACGGACTTGAATGCCGGGGCGGGGTCCGGGGCGGAGGAGGCTCTCACGCGAACTATGGATACGCGGCTGGCCCTCCGCCTGGGGGAGGTGGAGGGGAACGAGGAGGGCGTCGCCGTCGCCGCCGCCGCCGCCATGATTCGATTTGATTCTGGTCTAGTACTCTACTAGTGGGTGGTTGTGCAAAGGGTTCTCTCTCTCTTTTCTATTTTTTTTTTTGAAAGCAAATTGAAAAATAAGTATAAGCAGGAGGGTTTTGTCGTTTGGTTTACAAGGTTTAGTGGGGGTTGCCCGCCCTGCTTTCACCGACATGTGTGGCCCACCATAAGGATCCAAGTGGAATCCCTGTCAGCTGTCACCCCCCACCCGATCCCCCAACAACCCACAACTCCATGTCGCCGCTCCGGCCACTCCTCGTTATCCTCCTCCTCGCCGCCGCCGCCGCATCAACACCGCCACCGCCTCCGTGCAGCCGCTCTTGCGCGTCCCTCAACTGCGACTGTGAGTGATCCCTTCCCTGCCCTTTCCTCTCCGCATGAACCGATTCGATTTGATTTCGGATCTGATCCACCTTCTCTCTCTCTCTGCAGCCGTGGGGATCCGGTACGGCAAGTACTGCGGCGTGGGCTGGAGCGGCTGCGACGGGGAGGAGCCCTGCGACGACCTCGACGCCTGCTGCCGCGACCACGACCACTGCGTTGACAAGAAAGGTTTTATTCTGGATTGGTTTGCCCCCGCATTGCTACCTCATGACGATTGATTTATTCATTTTTTCTGTTATTAGGTCTCATGAGTGTGAAGTGCCATGAGAAGTTCAAAAACTGCATGAGGAAAGTGAAAAAGGCTGGCAAACTTGGCTTCTCCAAGAAATGCCCCTATGAGATGGCTATGGCAACAATGACTCAAGGGATGGACATGGCCATCATGCTAAGCCAATTGGGCACTCAGAAGTTGGAGCTCTAGTAGCTTCATCACATACATATCTCTTTGGAGTACGCTGCTACTATTTGAAATTCATTCAATTGCATCATACCACTCTGTTTTTTTTACCCCTTTCGCCAAACAAAGCGGGGGGACATTGGTATATCTGTATATTGATTTTTCAATTTTGCATACTTTGAGTATCAGTTTTGTATTTCATGGCAGATTTCGCTACACCTTGCCTTTGATGTTTGAGTACCATGGAGGTGTGCAAAGTATACTATAAATTCAAAATGAAAGTTTTGGATAGGCTTTCTAATTTTATTAAAAATTATAAAGCATACCGTAGATTTCACCTTTGATGTATAAAGATGTTTGAGTACTTGTTTTGGACACGCTTGCTAATTTTATTGAAAGTTTGAGAAATCACTAGACTGAAATTGGATGGGAAGGAGAAAGAGAGCCCATCTCTGAGGACAATATAGGCTTGTGTAAACAGGAAAATAGAGCAATCTGATTTAGTTAGCGCATGTCATCTTCAATTGCCGTAGCTTCTCTGTTGATAATCTATCATCAAAATGGTGTCCCTTGTTGTCATTAGTACAAGCTGGATGCTAGGTGATTTTGTTTTGTGGCAGAAAACAAATGTAAATAGGAGAGGAAAAATCAGGTAGGCAGCAAGACAACATAAAACACAAATGAAAGAGGAGAGGTAAGTGGATTCCTAACCTCTTCATAGGCAGGTGCGAGACTGCACCCGCCGTTGTATCGATGCATGCATCTGCACTCGCCAGTTCACACACATTGAGCCAGGCTCAGTTGCAAAGCTCATTTTCTATGTTCCCATTGGGCCTGGTTTGCAAGGGAATCTTGCATCAGGCAGGCGAGAGGTTGCACCTGCGGTTGTATCGATGCCTGCATTCGCAGTCGCCTTTTTGCCCGCGTTGAGCCAGGCTCAGTTGCAAATCTCATTTTCTACATTCCCATCAGGCCTAGTTCGTGAGGGAATCTGGCATCTGCATCCCGTAGTAGTCAAACCCCTGGTGGTTAAATATGGCAACGGGTAAAATATCTGCGGATAGTGGGTCGTCTTGCTCGTGCCCGCGCTCGTGCTTGCTATCCGCAACGAACACGAAGCTATGCCCGTACCCATTGTCTGTGGATAATCCTTGTCGTTTGCCCGTCGCGTGCCACCAGGAGGAGCTAAGGACGACACTAGGGAGGGGACGAGAAGGTCTGTAGCGCGAGCCACCTTGGGCGTGGCTGCGAGGCCTGTGGGAGGGTAGCAGGCTAACATTGCAAGGTAGGGCGACCATTGGTGGTGTCTCACGGGCGATGTTTGGGCCTTGCTAGAGAGATGGAGGGAGGAAAGAAGAACTAGATTGAGAAGGCGGAGGAAGAGATGGTGGTGAAGCACGAGCTCGAAATCTGGTTTTTGTGAAGAGAGCAATGGAAATGAGAACTCGAGAAGAGAAAGAGTGGCTCATGTTTGGTCAGTAAAGAACGAGGATAAGGAAGAAAAGGGGATGTTGTGTTTTTTTATCATGGAAAGGGGATGATGACGGGAGATAGCCATCTCATGCTCAATTCTACGAGGTGGGTTGTTGGTTGTTTGCAAAATATGGGGCGGGTTTGCGAGCAAATGAATACGAGCAAGGAATCTTTGTGCCTGTTAAGGCTTGCCTGTTGGGTTTGAAACAACGCCCGTGCCCGCGCTCGAGGGCACAGAACGACACTTGTTTCTGTTGTAGTTGGGTCGGGTATCTGCGGGCACGTGTATAATGGATATCCTTTGCCATCTTTACTAATGCAACTGTTAGACCGCTTCCCGCTCTGAAGGATAATGTAAAGAGGGACATGTTCTACTGCTGTGGTGGTAGGGCCATGAAGCTACCTCAAATGCTTCATGAATTTCCTCCTACCACTTATGGTTGTAAATAGTGGAAGATATAGTAATAATCTGACAGCTGTTGTCGTACTTTGTGTGTTGTACTATGCTAGTCTATGTATATATGCACTAATGCTATTGTCTTTTTGCACCTGAAATGACCTCGCCTAGTATCTGAATCGAGTCATTCAACCTCTTGCTTTTTGTGTTCTGTGCATTGCATTTGGTGCTTCTCTGCCAGATATGTTATAATTTTCACAAGACTGAAATGCTAACAGCTATTACTTATGTTAGTTTGGTGATCAGTAGCGAAGTTGAGGCTCTGTTAACCTTTTTTTCATTGTGAAAGTGAAGTTGCATCAATCTCCATTCTTTGCATTGCTTTCATCATCATTGTGGAAGACATTTTTTGTTATGCTTCGTTACATCTTTCCAAATCAATGACAGACATGAGAGAGAAGGAAATACAAAGTGACTCCAGCAAGCACACATTCAAGCAGCATCTATGGAGGCGGGGAGTACTGGTCCAAGTAAGTTGCTTGCAATCCTACACAAACAACATTCATCATGGATTAATCTCTGTCTGATACCATCTTTCGGCATGTTGTTTTGAAGTTGCAGCATGACAAATAAGACTCACCTTTGAATCCTTGTTTGTATCCTTCTGTAGCGCTCACACAATAAACTAGTCAGTCAATTGCTTACTTTCTCTTTCTTCAGTAAATTTCTTAAGAGTGTGCACACTTGCCTTTCTTTTGGCCTTGGTATAATCCTATCTGGCGCTATACCTACTCCCGCAGGTTGTTGTCCTAGTTTTGGCACACCCTTTGCCTGAAATAAATTTTAATTTTTATAGTACAGATAGTATTGCTTCAAAGTAGATACTGTACAGTTCTGCGTTAGTCCTGAATTCACCAGCTTTCTAAATTGAAGGTTGTAAAACATCTCTAGGTAGTGTTGTTTGGCCTCTCTCTCTCCCCTTTATTCAGAGTCCTCCAAAAGCTATACATTGCCCCCATGTTCAGAACTTTGTTTGCATAGATCTGCCATGTGTAGCTACAATAAGAGAAAACACATCACACATGATTGATTTATCTATTTTTTTCTCGATGCTTTTAGCACGGAATGAATGTGAACATACCAGATTTGATTGTAATATAACCTTATTCAGAACATGAGCACTCTTATCATTCATAGATGTGTTGCAGTCCAGGAGTAGACGTTTTGTTCCAGTACGTGGGGTCTTCCTTGCATTTCTGAAAGAAGTCAGCAATCTTGTCACTTGACTCCTTGCTATGAAGTGGATTTATATGAAATCCCGAAACCTCATTGATAATGATCTCTGCAGAGCCTCCCTGATTTGTTGCAAAGGTTGGCAATCCACAGTTCATTGCCTCAATGACAGTACGTCCAAAAGCTTCGTAGAGAGCAGGCTGAAAAACAATATGACAAGGTTAGCACTGAATTTATGTTTATGCTGCTAAGAGCATTTGCACTATGTAACTCTTGAGTCGGTTATGAACCTGAACAAAGACTCCCCTGGTATCTGCGATGCAGCGGTACAGTTCCCAGTTGCGTACACGGTCTGTTTGTGCTCTTATCCAACGGATCTGCCCTTTGAGCTGATACAGGTTGATCAAACTGTGCATCTTGTCTATTTCTTCCATCTCTCTGTCTTTTGATTGCGAGGGGTCCAGGAGGCCTCCAACGACTACAAGGTTGACAAGGTTCCGGAGCCTCTTATTCTGACCATACCATTCAACTAGGCCCGTCATGTTTTTCACCTTGTCCAACCTTGCCATTGAAAATATGATTGGTTTGCTCCTGTCTTCCAAGTATCCTCTGACTCAATCAAACCATGATTCAAGTTCGTCAGGAACCAAAATATAAAGAACCATATGTATACTCTAAAGGTACAATGGACTAGTATTAGACTTACAAGTGCTCGATATTGTCCTCCTTGCTGTAGAGTATCTCCTCGATTTGTGGGTGTAAGTCTGTCAGACGTTTTTGCATTTGTGTAAATGGAAAATAAATGGATTGATCAGAACCAGGGGCAGCAATGTTGAACTTCGAATCAAAGATATTAATGCCTGTAGCAAAGCGGCATAGCCCTGGCATTGTGAATGCATAATGACTCTCATACTGTCCTGTCTTCTCTTTGCTGCATTTTGTCATTGAATTGTTTGATCAGTCGACACAAATTCCAGTAGGTAGGGGAATCGAAGATTTTGTGTTACCAAGTAGTAGGCTGACCTTCCAGCTATTTCTTGGTAGGTGCTAGCGATGATGAAGTCACTAGTATTCATGGCAATCATATCAGCAGTAAATGGGCATGAGAAATGATACTTGTGTTCCATTTCTCTCCACTTGGCATCCGAATCCTCATACTTTGTCTTCTCAAGAGCATGAGCAATGGTTCCCTATAATGCCATTGTATTAAACTACATGCCAGTATTTAAGAGATGATACTAGCTAGTATTTTGGCTAGTTCGGAATGTGGTGTAAGTTTGGTTGGTTACAGAACAAACATTTTGTATGTTGATGTTGTAGTGTCTTAATGTTCACCTGAGTGACTCCTAGTTTCCTTGACGAGGGATACTACTAAATTACCATCAGTAGAATTTCCAATGACCAAGTCAAGGTGAAAGAGTTAAGAACCTCACTGTTATCAGTGTCTTATTAGTTCCAAAGGAAAGGGATTCATAGCTGACAAACCTCCGCATCTCTCTCTAGGAAAGGATAAATGTCAAACCGGGATACCCATTGTTGCAGGTCTTTTCCATCGTCTGTTTTGAATGGTACACGGAGGATGCTTGAATGATTTGTGTTTGCAATGGGCTCAAGCTCTACACTACATTTGGTACCCTTTGCGTCCGGTTAGGGATGGCAATGGGTACTCGATACCCGATACCCGATGGGTAATTACCCTATCTGGGGGCGGGTATGGGATAATTTTTTACCCGCGGGTATGAAAACGGGTAAAAAGTTATACCCATCGGGTATGGCGGGTTCGGGTATGGGCAGGTATAACCCGAACCCATCCCACCCGCATACCCGATTTTGGCCCACCATAGTCCATTATATAGTGTTTTTAGCCCATCCTAATTAGCAAGTGATATAAAAACTTCTAAACCCTAACCGAAATCCCAGTATCCCACCGTCTCCCGTCGCGCTCCACCCGGGTATGGGATACCCGCGGGTACCCGTTACCCATTCGGGGTCGGGTATGGGAATAGATTTATACCCGGGTGCGGGTACGGGGCGGGTGCGGGTATAAAATTTTCTTGTCGGGTACGGGTTTGGGACAGCAGAACCCGCGGGTTTTCTACCCGCTGCCATCCCTACGTCCGGTATGAGCCTTGTTACCTGCATCGTGAGCGGCTATCAGATGCCTAGTGTTGTGTACGTACGTCTGCTCTATTTCTTACCATAAGGATGTTAGGTGCAACATTCAATCCCTGCTCCTTGATTCTTAGCAGCAGTTCCTCCCTCGATAGCTTTAACTTGGTCTAGAATGTTAACATTATCGAGGGTGTCAATGATCATAAGTTTCTGCGTGTTTAGAGAGAGGAATTGTTAGTAGAAGGGTCGGTGTACCTCGTCATGATAGTTAAGGGCAAGCAAGTAGTCCAGCACCAGCAGTGGTTTCATGTTCTCTGGCTTGTCGCCCAGTTTTGAAGACATGAATCTGGTAACAAACTGCATGCCATTCCCTATGGACGAGGGCAGTGTGAGATGAGGGACGGGGAGTGGGGAGTTATACTTTTTTTTTTCTTTCTTGTGTGGGGAAGATGGAAGGATCTCCGGGAATGGAGGCAGGGCCCAAATAAGTAAATGCGTCTGGGCTGGCGGTAGGAGGAGAAATGAGGCCCAGAACAGGCAGAGCAACCACCAACGGTTCTCTCGCCGCTATCTTCCCCCTTTCTCTCATCTTTCCGTTCAGAAACACGCTTGCAGAGTTTCAAAAAAAAGAAACACGCTTGCAGTTCAAGTTCAAATCAATCTCACGCATCCCCCTCATCCTCCTTGTTCCCAAATCCAAATCCGATGGGGATCTCGGAGGAGGGATCCAAATCTCCTAGGGTTACGGCGCCGGCGCTCCCCGGCGACACCGACGAGTACGTGCGCGACTCGATCCACAGCTCGCTCGGCCTCCCCGTCTCCGTCCGTTCCCTCCACCTCAAGATCCTCGCCTCCGAGGACCAGCGCCGCCGCCTCCAGGACCACGTATTCGCGCTCGAGGAGGACCTCCGAGCCGCAAACCGCCGGATCCAGCTCCTCAAGGTACCCTCCTCTCGCTGCCTGTTTCTACCTCCGTTGATTTCACTCCAACGGATCGCATCTCCAGGCCGAGGCCGCCATGAACGCCGCCGGCCTCCGCCGCTGCGTCGAGGACAAGGAGGCATTGGCCGCTGCCTACGACGACCTCTCCACCAGGTCCACCAAGGAGTGCGCGCTCTACGAGCGAGACCTCGAGCGGGCGATGGAGTCGTGCGACGACCTCGCCCGGGAGAACGAGCAACTGCGTGCCACAGTCAGTACTCTCTCTCTCTCTCTCTCTCTCTCTCTCTCTCTCTCTCTCTACCGCTACTGCATTTACAACTTCCTTATCACTGTATGTATTCCATTCCATCCTTAAATCACATATATAGGTGGAATCGTCCAACGCTCAAGTGCAAGACCTGCAGAATCATAATGAGGCTCTGAAGATGAATCTCGAGAGAGCAGAGGCAGAGGTAAGAAAGATTCTATCCCCACTCTGCTCTTCTTTCTCATTGCCAACAGAAAAAAAATAAATAATTCTCATGATTTTTCATTCTAGGTCGACAAGCTGTGTGATGACAACAGAGTTCTTGATGAGGAGAACAAAAAGCTGCTGCGTAGGTTGGAGAAAGAGAGACAGCGACGACTTGAGAGGAAAATTTCAGCTAGTACATCCTCTAAGGTAAAATGTTGATCTGTGAGCACCTATGTATGTAGTTGCTTCAAAGAAGAAGGTGAATATATATGCCACTCTTTGTTGCAGAATAAGCGCAAGTCTCCAAGCTTAGAGGATGGAAGCCCAGTTCGTCGGGTGATTGATTTCAGCCCAGCTAGAGCAGATTCATCGAGGCATCCACTGTCACCCTTGCCCCACAACTCTCCAAACTACAGGGCGCACAAGAAATGAGAAATCAGAAAGGGCAACGTGATTGTTGCTAATCTGATCACCTACTAACTTGGTTTCTTCGTGGGTATTCGTGGCCTAAAGCATGAAGCCTGAACTTCGAGTTCTTGCTCTGTGTGTCTGTTGCCTTTTTTTTCCTTTCTTTCTTTTAGATAATGATGATGTGTCTGCCTGCCTGTTATGTTGGTGGTTAGTATAAGAAACTTCTTGTCTTGCTTGCGCTCCTAGCTACTACCATATCATGATCCATTCTTAGTGTAACCTGTGATGTTCGCAACGAAATGAAAGAATGATTCTCCCTGTTGAGGAGATCAAATTGGCTCCCTATATCGAGTATATGTTGTTTTCGTTCTTCTTTTCGTCCTAAGGGTGGAGACGATGTTGTATATGGTGGTGAGTGGACGTGAGCTACGGTAGGCTCGGACCATTGGATGTCAAAATCTCTACCTATCCAGAATTGATGTTTTGTTGTAGTTTGATTGATGTAGGGAAAATTTCTCACTTACTATTGCAAAACATCTTTCCTCATTCACATGATTTATACTACAATTTGTAGTGTTATGTACCATGTAGACACAGGGAGGGACGAATCTGTTAATGTATAGATTAAAAGTTATTTTTTGTAGACCATCCAATGCTCATGGATGCTGAGGGATCTTAAACCATTTTGATTGAAAACTAGCAAGTCCCAATGTGAAATATTTCGATCACATGTACATGAGCCACATAGGACCACTCATGGTTGTCCCTTTTGATTTGATGATTTATGATATTTTGCCTGATTGGAAAAATGATTTGTGCCAGTACAAATTTCATGGTTTAGAAATATACCATTGAACTTTATTTTATCGGTAAGGTGTCATTACAATTTTTCTAAAGTTGCAACTATGCCACTTTGCACATCTTAAAGCGTTCTAGACCCACATATATTTCTGTATTTTCATATGTATTTTATCGGTTAGGTGTCATTAAATTTTTCTCAAGTTGCAAATATGCCACTTTGCACATCTTAAAGCGTTCTAGACCCATCTATATTTCTGTATTTTCATATGTATCGTTTTACCCCTCCCTTCTCTAAATCTGCTCAACCGGCTCCAAACAGATCGAACTTGCTATGGCCAGGCTTGGAGCATATCTTTGGATGAGTAGCATGACAAGGACTCAAGTGAAGCATCCGAAGGAGCGCTCGAGAGTTTAAATCCGGCGTTTGAACTGCTCTAGCCTCATTTCTTTCTCCTCCATTCCCAATATTTTTTCTCAATGACCTTTGTCGTCCACGAAGCTCATCGAATGCCACTATCAAATTCAAGCTCCTTGACATGTTCTGTTAAAATTTCTTTGGTCACCGTCTTGAATATGTCCTAGCCTACATACATGACTGATTTTTTTCCCACATTGTAGCTGCATAATTTGTATTAACTGATCTTATTTGCCGCTGGTGTGTATTGCAGCCATAGTAGTTGGTCGAGCTCCACATCTACACGTGTGTCTTTAATATCGTGGTTGTTAGAGCGTCTCCAAAGGTAGAGACGGCACTAACTCTCCATTTTATGTAAGAGTCATCTAAGAGGTAATATAAGAGTTCATGTCAACTCGTATAGTAATAATTGGACCCGCATGTCGGTGTCTCAAGTAAATATTAGATCGCATCTTGAACAAGAGCTAGCAATCTTCTCTCTCTTCTTTTTCTCTAATAAATAATTCTAAGAGTTAGCTAAGAAGCAACCATTGGTGACGCTCTTAGGCTACTCCCATTGAGAGTTTCATTTTCAATAAATGAGGTGTAAGCAATTTTGATGACTTGCCAAGGAATTCATTAGGAGAGAGAAGAGAGGGGTTTTATCCCACACTATTTCCAAGACATTTCACTCTTGCATGTTATACCTAGGAAACAACAACATGAAACTATGCAGTGTATGGGCAATTTCAATCGTATTTGAGGCTTTTGTGGCATTTTGGAAACAACAAAATGAAGTACTCCATTAGGACTAGTCTTATGATTGATAGCAAACTCACACGTAACGAGGCCATGAGACCTTATGATTGATGATTTGGTTGATGAAGTATTGGTGACAAATTGAGCGATGACGTTGCAATACCTCGACGATGCGGCTGCGTAGAGTCCGACATACGGGCGAGGAGGAGGCCGGTGACCTAGGGCACAATGGCGGAGGGGCGCTCGATCCGTTTCGTTGTTTGGATCTGCCTGAGCAGGTAAATGGAGGAATGAGGGTAGGATGGTACATAGAAAAATATGGATGTCTGCAAGTGAGTCTAAAACTCTCTAAAGCGTATATCATATTTTTAAGAGCATCTCCAAAATAATTCACAGATTTATTCCTATGAACTACCCCTAACTACTATGGGACAATTGTTGTTGGTTCTAATTATAATGGTTCAAAAGAAATGAGATGCGCTAAGAGGAAGCAATTGAATTGATTCTGGTTGTGGAGCGGGAACAAAGGCGAGTGAATTTCTGTTATCAAAAAAAAAAAAAAAAAGGCGAGTGAATTTGAAAGGAACGCCATCCACGAGGGAGGAGACAGCGGGGGCACGAATCTTGGAACCGGCATCCCCGCGGCGGAGTGATCAAAAAAAAAAAAAAAGGAGGAGGGGGAAGGAAATCCGGCAAACCCTAGCTCGCTATGGAGATGGACGGCGCCGCCCACAAGCGCAAGCGGCCCCAGGACGAGGAGCTCGACCTGTCGGCCGCCGATTCCGTGGAGGTGCTCGACCTCCGCGCCGCCAAGCGCCTCCTCCTCGCCTTCGAGCGCCGCCTGCGCGACAACCTCGAGGCGCGCATCAAGTACCCCGACGACCCCGCCCGCTTCGCCGACTCCGAGATCGCCCTCCACGCCGAGACTGAGCGCCTCCGCCTCCTCGCCGGCGCCCCCGAGCTCTTCCCCGACCTCGTCCCACTCGGCCTGGCCCAGTCCCTCTCCTCCCTCCTCATCCACGACAATGCCGATCTCGCCGCCGCTGCCGTCTCCCTCCTCGCCGACCTCACCGAATCGGACGACCCCTCCGACCTCGCCGGCGTCCAGGCCCTCGCCGATGCCCTCGTCGACGCCAACACCCTCGACACCCTCGTCCAGAACCTCTCCCGCTTCTCCGAGGCCGACCCCGACGAGGCCGCGGCTGTCCACCACACTCTCGAGGTCCTCGAGAACCTCCTCGACCTCCGCCCCCACCTCGCCGACGCCGTCTGTGAGCGCACCAAGCTCCTCCGCTGGCTCCTTGCGCGCCTCAAGGTCCGCGACTTCGATGCTAACAAGCAGTACGCTTCCGAGATCCTTGCCATCCTCCTACAGAACAGCCCCGCCAACCAGAAACGCCTCGGCCAGTCCAACGGGGTCGACGCCCTGCTGCAGGCCGTCGCTATGTACAAGTCCAGAGACCCAAAGACCTCCGACGAGGAGGAGATGCTTGAGAACCTCTTCGACTGCCTCTGCTGCGTGCTCATGCCCATGGAGAACAAGGACCGGTTTGTCAAGGCTGAGGGCGTTGAGCTCATGATCATCATTATGAAGCAGAAGAAGCTTGCATACAGCTCTGCCATCCGGACGCTGGATTTCGCCATGACCAGGTTCTCGCCTGCATGCGAACGATTTGTCGATGTGCTCGGCCTTAAGACTGCTTTCGCAGCTTTCATGGGTAAGGCAAGTACTGGACACTCCTCTCTTCAAGGCATTTTGATTGCACTCCATATCTTCAGCCATTGTCACCTAACCAAAGCTCTTGATGATCCTGCAGATCCCCCTCAACAAGAAAAGCAAGAAAGAGAGTTATCAGGAGGAGCTGGAGGAACGCATCATTTCACTTATTGCCTCATTGTTTGGTAAGTAGGAACATCGTCACTAATTGTTCTTGTAACCAGCTTCCCAGGCTCAGCTGATGATGTGCCTACTGCCTATACATTTAACCCCAATCTCAAACCACTTTTTGCCTTTTGCTCATGGAGCTTTAGATTTTGTTTATGTTTGGTGTACAACAATTCTGCTACATTATTCATCTTCATATCTACCTCCATAAGCAGTAGTGGCGCCAGAAATTTATCTATTTATAGGCACGAGTGTTAATGTTCAGTGTGAAATTTAATCCCACAAAGTGCTAATGTTCAGTGTAATTCATAACTTTTAGGTAGTCCTAGGTCTACTGTGCCACCCTTCTGGCTCCGCTCATGTCAATAAATGCAACACTACTGCTGGGAAGGCCATAATTAACATTACAGATTCGATGGTTTCTTACACAGTTGCACAATAATAGTTGCAAAAGGAATTTTCTGAGCTTCTGTTTTCTTTCAATGGTTACTGTCCATGTACTCTTTAGGTGTACGACCTTCCCAGTCATCCATGATCACAATGGATATAGTTTTATTATCCTGCAAATTCTTGGTAGTGCAAGTTATGTTCAGCATCCAAACTGCCGGCACCATCTTCCTAGGTACTTTTTCATGTTTGTTTATGTTCCACTTCTCTAAGGTGGCATCACGAAAGGCTCGCGAAAGATCAGGCTACTAGGAAAATTTGTTGAGAATGAATGCGAAAAGATAGACCGACTGATGGAGTTCTACATGAGGTAACATGCTTTAGAGAAAGTTAAGAAAATTGCTTTAATATTTTGTTACTTGATTCATTTCCTGGTTGCATGCTCTACTTGTATCTACAGGTATTCTGATAGAGTAAAAGAAGAGTCTGAAAGGCTCGATAGTCTTGACTTGGATGATTTAGAGGTCCTCTTTTGTACTTTGCTCCATCTGTTATCTCCAGTTTGAATAACAAACACTAAATTCACATAACCATGTTTCTATTCCTATTCTTTCAGATGGATGATGATGAGCGGTACAACCGAAAACTTGAAGCTGGGCTCTACACATTGCAGGTACTTCACTTATGGCATGATGCCAAGGCTTCCATTGTTTTTTTGTCCTGTTTGCATACTATGTGACTAAACTTCGTACTTGGATGTTCCAGTTAATTGCGCTTATTCTGGGGCACATCTGGCATTCTGGGTAAGCAATGCATGTGTTATTTGGCTTACAGTGTGGAGTTTGGGGGTTGGAATCTAAAGTGAACTCATCATTTTGTCCACAAACTTTCAGGAATTCCCAGATGAGGACAAGAATTGAACTGCTTCTTAGACAAAACAAGCTTACGAAGCAGAACGTGAAGGATATACTTCAGGTGTGGCAGAGTTTCTATATGTTGATCAAACACAATGTTACTCTTTAAGATAGGTGGGCATTTAAAGAAGAGATATGTTCAGGTGCCTAATGTTTTGCATTGCAGGAGTATCATGACAACATTGGGGATTTGGATGGACCTGAAGAAAAGGAAAGAGCACAAGCACGAACGAAGGAAATTATAGCTGCATTGTGATGTGCATGGATTTGATATAGAACGGGCACGTATGATAACCTGTAATTTTAGAAGGCTGCGAGTAGCGATGTAACAATGTGTGTGTAGGGGAGAAAGAATTCTGCTATTTAGCAGAAGGTTCTATTTGCAAACTGGTGGTAGTTCTCCCATGCTATTTTTCTTAACGGGTGACATTCCAAACAAGATCTTATTGAAAATTTGGCATCCTTTTATTATTTGTAAACAAATGGCATTTAGTAGGGCAACATAATGTAATTTGAAGTAGATTGTTGTCCTCAGAGATATCACAGAGGGACAAGCGAGATTGCAAATTGATTGTCTCAATTTACTCGTCGTTCTAAGAGTACTTTTTTATGACATAATTACCTCTAATTTGGGACAGATCTAGAGTGATATTTAATTTGGGACAGGAGTAGCAAATAGAATATTGGCCCTGTTTGGAGACTCTAGAGTTGATTTCTATCCAACTCTAACCCTTGAAT
The DNA here is from genome assembly GCA_031894775.1 of Chloris gayana. Taxonomy (NCBI): domain Eukaryota; kingdom Viridiplantae; phylum Streptophyta; class Magnoliopsida; order Poales; family Poaceae; genus Chloris; species Chloris gayana. Next base: position 4,152,242 of record JAUNZO010004234.1, on the reverse strand, counting down.
TACTAAGTTTGGATGATAGGATTATATTGATAAAAAAAACTACTTTTGACTCCTTTATAACCGATATATGTGGCTAGCTCTTGTGTGGCTTCCTCACAAATAAGTAAAACAAATCAACTTTCGATCCAAGCATTTAAAATATGATAAATTTAATTTGTCCATACAAGTTTCAGTACAATGTTTTACGTAAACATACACCATACATATTTTAGTGTCGGTCTCACTTTAGTGCTGCTGGATCGAGTGTGCATGGTCCTGTGGACCCCATAAAACTAACTCCAATAATCACCCCTTGGAGGGGTTAGTTTTTTGAGTGGTTAGATGCATCTAGTAATCCAATCTAACACATCCTGTTTGGAAGATTGAGGATTAGAGTCGGTAAAACCAATTCAATCTAACTCTAACCCATGGATCCAAACTGGACCATTGGGAAAGAAATAGTCATGGGGTTTGAATGTTTTTTTATAGGGAAAGAAAGAAAGAAAGAGGCTGATGTGGGACCAGGGCAGCAGCAAAGAAAGAAGAGAAAGAAAGGGATAGGAGGGAAGGGAAGGATCATGAATTCATTGAGCATGTATTATCCTCCTCCGCTGCTGGTTTCGCCAGGTGGTCGCCTCCTCCTCCCATTCCCCGCCCTCCGCCGCCACTCCACCCCATCCCTTTTCTTCTCTGCCCCGGCGCCGCCGCCGCCATGGATGAGGAGGAGGAAGAGGATTTTCACCATCGCCGCCGGCGCCCTGGAGGAGGAGGAGGAGGATTTGTTCACCGTGGAGTACCCTGAATCCGACGACGACGACGGGTCTCTCTCCTCCCCTGGGAGGGCGCGCTGGTGTATCGGCGCGACGCCGCCGTCCAGCACGTCGAGTACGCCACCAGCCTGGAGCGCCTCGGCCTCGGGGACCTGTCCTCCCCCGACTCTCGCGCCCGCGCCGCCGCCATGGGCATCCTCTCCTCCACCAAGGCTGACCGGAGCGAGACCCCAGTCCTTGTCTCCGTGGACGTCACCAGGGGCCGCGGCCGCCTGCGCCTCGACGGCATCGTGCGCACCGTCATCACGCTCGGCTGCTTCAGGTCATTCTCTTCTTCTCCCCTGTTAATTCGTCAGTCATTCTCTGCTGTCAGTTCATCAGCCAATTTCTCTCTCTTGACATCACAGCTGCGCTGAGCTAGCACCCCAAGGTATATTCGCGAATTTTTCCCTGTTATTGACGGAGGACCCAGTGGAGGAACCAGATGTGATCGACCTCGGAACAATATACGACGAAGAAGAAGAAGTTTCTTCAGCAACCGGCGGCACCCAGGATGATGAAGATATCGACTGGGATGACCGCCTGCACTTCCCAGCCGGTGACAAGGAAATCGATATCTCCAAGCACATCCGGGACGTGATTCACTTGGAGATCACGTTCGATGCCTTGTGCAGTCCCACTTGCAAGGGTCTCTGCCTTGTCTGCGGCACAAACCTCAACACCACCAGCTGCACCTGCAGCAGCAAACAGAAACCCAAGGGACGAGGACCGCTCAAACAACTATTGAGACCGCTGCAACAGAGATGACGCCCCTCCATCTCTGTTTTTTTCATTCTGTTTCCTCAGCTTGTGTGTCTAATGATCTGTCAGTCTGTTTAAAATCTACTACTCGTCAATCTTATAGGAACACACCAAGTGGATTTAATGCTTTTCTCGATCGTGAATGTATTAACACACACAAAAAAAGAAGAAGGGGTCATGTAATTGAGATCTGAAACATAATATCTGGAGAGGCAAGAGTATATTTTCTGTTTTGCCAGCAAAATGTTATCATCTTATCCACTAATAAATAAAGAGATTTTTTTTTTGAAAATACAAGTATGTGAGGGTCATCTCAGTTCACATACATTCCCCCTAAGTTCTCTCCGACCCAAGTCTTTTGGCGCACTGAACTAAAAGTATCTAGTGCCAAAAGAGATCTCGGAGAACCACCCAATCACGAGATTATGACGCCCACTTTTCGAGCAAAGTCGTCGTCATCCTCCAAATCATCATCGTCTTCGTACTCCTGGAAGTCATTATCCTCGTCAGCGTTCATGTCACCAGCATCGTAGTCGTAGTCTTCATCTTGAGGCTCCTCCAGCTCTCTGCCTGCATCTTCAACAGCATTGTCGTCGGCGTTCATGTTAGCAGAATTGTAGTCGTAGTCTTGATCTTGAGGCTCCTCCAGCTCTCTGTCTGCATCTTCAACAGCATTGTCGTCGGCGTTCATGTCAGAAGCATTGTAGTTATAATCTTGATCTTGAGGCTCCTCCAACTCTCTGCCTGCATCTTCAACAGCATTGTCGTCCACGACAGAGAGGTTATCGTCATATGCCATCTCATCTTCAGGGTGGAAGGCATATTCTTCTTCCTCCTCATTCACCCCAACTGGGTCACTCTCAAGAATCTGGAGGGATTCTCCTTCGACTCCGGCAGGTTTTTCCACTTCTTGTATGCTGCCAGGCTCAGCAGCATGTTCAGATGTTGCCTCTCTTTTTCTCTTCAGTATGATGCTTAATGGCTTCGGGCCATCAAATGGAACAGAATCCCTGTTTGCAATTGTTTCTGAAGAATCCCTGTTGGCAATTGTTTCTGAAGTCCTATGAACTAGCCCAACGAAAGAGACAGGATCTTCTCCCGAGCTGCCAAGACCCTTCTTTGCTTTCAACTCCGCAAGGCTCTTTGGACCAGCAAAGTTCAATGGTTTGGGATTCTCATCAATACTTGCTTTTTTCGCCGAACTTTTTGCATTATCAGGAATATCTTCGTTTGATCTAGCCTTGAGCCTTTCATGAAGCTTCCCTCTGAGGTCAGTCTGTTTTGGGGGTGACAATCTGGCTCTTGGCCCTCTATCTTTTTCTCTCTCGTAGCGTGAGCCAAGTCTATCAATTGATACCTCCCCAGGAAGTTTTATTCTACCCTGCAATCGAGATCGTGTGAGGCTGTCATGGGCAGCATGCTCGTTACCTCTCCAATTTTGGCGGTCCTCATCATACCTATCAGGCGCCTTACTGAGCCTTCTTTGCTCCAGTAGCCTATGGCGCAAATCCGAACTGCCTGCAGTCACATTCATAGGCTCTCTCTGAGAAATCCTTTTGTCTGACAATAAAGAGGTCTCACCTGAACTTCTATATGGCCTTTCTTGTTCGTGTCTACCAAGTGTTTGTCTCATCCCAGTGTGCTGCTCCCCACTAGCAGTATGATAGTAATTGTTATGGTTTCCCTTGAATGACTGTTCAGAGTCGTAATCGATGCTGCCAACAAGAACACCAGAATCAGCTGAAGGTTCCCTCACAAATTCACCCACCTCCATGCTATTCTCAGCTATGCCATCTTCAACGGAAGGCTGAGGTCGGTAACGCTTCACCGAACCAGACTGCACAAGGGAGTTATTGTGCTTCTGATTCATTTTCGATGATTGATCAACCCTTCTAGTCACATTCTGCTTCTGAGCTGGTTTGCTATCATGAGCGTTGACTTTGGACCTATCAAATGTGCTTGAAGTCGTATTCTTTTGGGCTGAAGTATTTGGTTTTGTCCACGAGTTCTTTATCTGAGGATTAGGCAGCAAAGCAGAAGCAAAAACCTTATGCATAGGCTGTGCAGCCGAATATCCAGCCGCCTGTGGCAAATGCAAGAAGGCACACTTGTCCCCCTTCGTGCACATGCCTTTCTGAAAGTAATAACATGGAACACCCTGCTTGGTTATGCCTGTGCCACTGGAAGGAATAATAGACGATCCATGTGTATGAGCTGGCACAGGAACTTGTGGTGCAGACTGTTGAGCTGCCCGTGGAGTCGCTGGTGCTCCGAGCAGGTTATCCAAGGGCTGAAAGGTAAAACAGGCTTACAAATCAACAATAATCCCAGCTCCTAGGAAAGTTCAAGTGTGTACAAACAAAGAAATGCTGCTGCGAGAACAAGGCTATCACAATTCACACAAACTGTTATGGCATCCCTATAATGTTTGTATGTAACTGGCATCAACAGGTTAAATAGCAGTGATTTCAGTTGAAGACCAGCAGCGTGAGAGGGAGTACCGGGTGCCTAAATGAACATTTAGGATTGGAGCAGTTGCCGTTGAACCAGTACCAGCAGTCCCTTGGATTCATCCTTGCGGCATCACTATGACGGTACTCACACTCGCTTCCCTGCGTGCAGGAGAAATACAACAATTCAGATTTCAGAGAAGGGGATTATTGCAGAGAAGAATGAAGTGGGAAGCGTAGGTGCAATAGAAAGCCAACTAATTAATGGTAGTGATGTTGCTGCAACGTTTCTTTCCAAAACATTATCAGTTATTCACAACCAAACACCACTTGAAGAGAAAGGTCATCGTGAGTGTCTCTTATCTTCTATTAGCAACAGAGATTTGACTCTATTTTTTATTTCATTCGTAGCATAGACATGTTGCAGTTATAATGATCATGCTGTAGCTACCAGTGTAAAGTCCAAGAACCTGAAACTTAGTAGCGTAGCTAATCGAAATTCCAGAAACTGAAACTATTGCCTAACCACTTGGAAGCTCTTGTAACGAAGCTGGAAACAAGCTTTAAAAGACATAAGTTACGCCTACGCTACCGGTGTAAACTCCAAGAAAACTCGAAAGTTTGCATCCAATGGACAGAGATCTAGACTATTAACCAGTCCAAGCTCTAATGATGTATATGATACTAACCGCGTAACCCTCCCAAGAGGCAAATAATAATCGAAGGGAAAACTAAAATCGGGACAAACTGGAGTCAGGCAGGAAGCCAAGAGAGAAGATTGAAGTCGCGGAGAACAATACTACAGATCAAAGTCCTGCCAGACTGAAGCTTGTGCCACGTCACGTGTAAATATAACACAGGTAAAAGAAAACAGAGTGTCTAAAAAATAGATGGGCAAAATAGGAGGAAGCTGGAAATGGTATGGGAAGCAAGCAGATCGCCGCATCTGGGATGCCCAGGAGGAAACGAAGCTACAGTAATTAACCAGGCAACAGAGTGAAGAATCACCTTCTTGCAGGTCAACGGGGAGGCGAGGAAGTAGATGCAGTCGGTGCTCCGGCGGCGGCGCGACTCTTCGTCGTCCGGTCTGGCGGTGGTGCTAGCGGCGGAATCCATCGTCATACAAGCTAAGTTAAGCTAGGCTGGGCGTTGGTCCTAATTGAGATGCGAGTGTAGACCGACTATAGCTAGCAAGCAAGTCCGTCTGAGCTGAGGAGAGGAGACGACAGCGAGTGAAGCTGGATGGATGGCCTTTCTTTTCTATTATTTTCTCTCTCTCACTCTCACTCTCTCTCTCTCCCTTGCCGTTTTGGTTCTCAGTTTCTCACTGATCTGAGCTGCTGCAGACCATCTCTCTCTCTCTCTGTGTACCGTACTATGCAGAAAGAGGGAGATGGATCTGCCTCTTTCCCTGAATGTGCTACTGACTAAGGAAGAGTAGAGTAACGGTCTGGATTTGTATTGCCTCGGAGTGAGGGCCACATGGCCTTCCTTTGTTTGCTTCGCTGGGTGTGTTCGTTTCTCCTCTAAAATTTAAGCATCTGTCACGTCAAAAAGAATCTTATTATTTATGAATATTTCGATCAATTTAATAACAAAACCCTATTGACAGATTGGTGCTAATTTTCGAGATGAATCTAATGAGCTTAATTAATCTATATTTTGCTAAAGTGATGCTACGATAATCAGTCTTCGATCATGACTTAATTAACCTCATTAGATTCGTCTCGTAAATTAGTCTAGAGACCTGTAATTTGTTTTATAATTAAATTTTATTTAATACTCTTAAATAATAAGATTTTTTTGATGTGACAACTCTAAAATTTAGACCCTGAAAACGAACACACCCTAATTCTAAAAAAAACGCATCCTCGTTAAAACTCAAATAATAATATAAATAAAAGTTTCTCCTTTTGCCCTGCAGAACAATGAAGATGAATGCGTCACACACAAAAAAAAGTCGGTATACCCATATTTTAGTATAGGGTGGATATAAGGTGGAACAACGAAGATCGGATTGCAGCGCGAGAAAAGCAACTTTTTCCATCCATCTTTTAGACACCACACGCACGCACACCCATATTCTTTGCCCTTTCTCCTTTGAAAACCCCTCCCTTTCAAGGCATCATAACAAAATAAATTAATTCATCTAACAAGTCAGATAAATTCACAACAATAACAACAAAAGCCTTTAATTATGTATATCCTCCTCTTCAATTGACATGATCCGTACTAGAATTTATTGAATTATTTATTTTTGTAGGGTTATGTGGGTGGAGAGAAAATTTTGTTAGTGTATAGACTATAAAAAATTATTCTTTGTAAACTATCTTATTGGTGTTGTCGCACGTTGAAAATTAGTAAATCCTATAATTGTAAGTTAGGATAGACTAAGAAGCCCGAAGAACTAAACACAATAAGACAAACAAACAAAAAACGATCGAAAGAAAGACAGGTGGAAGGGCATGTAAGCCAAAATTCATCTTACTAAAAAAATAATCGTTAATAATCTGCACAGGGGTAACAGAAAAACAATACGATCCCTGCGGAATACATTATCACAGCCATAAGAAATTATTCCTATCTTCATCATTGATTTACATACAACTGCCCCTGCCAAAACAGACAGCTTCACATACTGTACACTCAACTACAACGCCTAATTGTGCCATTGCATATGCTACCACTTAATTGCAGCCAGACCCAGGATCCACGCTGGCAACTCCAACCTATGTATTTGAGCCATTCCTCAACTCTCCAGCATTTCTGTAGCCCCTGCGCAGCTCACCTAAAAAGGCAGTGCATCTTTAGCTCCTACCTGCATATGCTGCATTAGTTACCCGATGTTTGCTACAAAGGGCACCAAGCGTTTGTGATCCCTCTTCCGCCCAAGGGCACATGTATCAAGAACACGTCCAAGTAATAGGCGAGTATTCTGCAGTGCCACATCTCGTGCAACCAATCCACTATCCGCAGTGCTGCCACCGCCCTGGGCCATCAAAGACCCAAGTCCAGACCCAGCAGCATATTGAAGTGGCCCACTCCTAGCCTTGAATGACGATTGAGGAAGAAGCATGCTCTGAAGAACCTTCTCCCCCATCCCATGGCCATTCTCCCCAGTTGCAACTTCATCGCTTTGCCCGCCAGTCACGCCACTACAGCTCCGTAAAAGTGCTTCCAACACATTCAGCGCCTCTGAGCACAATGTGCTCTCCACTAGCTGCGACACAACATTGTACACTTGAGGTATCTGGGATGGATCGACAGGGGTTTGCTGCAATAGTGATTTAAGCATGAGGAGAACAACTCGCTGATAATCCAGAGGGCCCCTCTCAAGGAGCCTCAGTAGATGGCCAAAGGCCAAAGAAGAGTGCTTAGGGAACCACTCCGCACAAATTGGTGGTGAAGCCCGCACAAAAAGATCTTCCAGTGAGATTATTTCACCATATGAATATGCTCTGAAAACTTCAGCTAAATCATCCAAAGATTTGGCACGGCACCATACTGAAATATTGGATGCCACATAGTAGGCTTTCTGGTTCTGTTCTTGCAGTGGCAAAGCTGATCCAAGGGAAGGTACTTCCTTTGTGAGCTGCAAACCAAGCCACGGAAGTAGGCCTGTGATGTGCATCAATAGCCTTGTCTCAGGGTTCCCAAATATAGAATCGCATGTTGGTATCGTAATCCTAGATAGCACCTCAATTGCAGATCCATGGCTAACAGTGGACATAAGTCCTTTCAGCACCAGTGGCTGCACCCCTTCGAAAGCAGGGACTTTTCCTGTCTCGGTTATAGATAGGAGTCTTTCCGAAGTAGTTCTAGACTCCAGCCTGTGGAGGTCACTTACATACCCATTGATGTCAAACTCATCACGTGGCATGCTGGAGAGTAATACGTTTTCTGTTGTCCGGTCACGGAATGTCAAGCGATCAATCACCCGGCAAAACAATTCAAGCACTTGGCAGTAAATGTGTACAAAGTCAGTATGCATGAGCGCCACACAGCCCCAAAAGAGCTGTGGGTAAAGTATAACCTTCTCAGACTCCATGTTCTCAACCATGACTTGCAACGTCAACAATATCTCCATTACGAAACCTAGAACAGCTGGAACAGGATTACCCAAGCATCTGTGGATGCATCTCAGAAGCAATACGCAGCTATCACTTTTAACGCTAGGGCGTAATGCACGGTATATCTGGTGTGATCGACAAGCCAGATGGCGTGATGTGCATTCCATGGCCCACTTAAGAGCTTCAGCACCCCAAGTCTCACGAAGATCCCCCTGGAAGAAAATAGCACTAACCATGCTCTGCACAAGTGCTGATAAGAGTGATGCACTCGGAAGTTCAGTCCGGACTAGGGTAGGATCCTCATTCTCCCACATCAAACTGCCCCTTTTAGACTGGATGTATTTAATCAAGCTCACCACATGGTGTTTATTCTCTCTTTCACAGTTTTCAACCTCATACAGTTCAAGATGCCGACCAGCAAGTGAATAGAGGAGATTCACAAGCAAATCCTGGCAATGCTCGAGCACAATGTCTTCTGAGCTATCCATTGAAACACATGTGACATGGAATAACAGGGGTAAGTTTTCACGGAAGTCTTCATCGTTTTCATAAGCGATTTCAGCTAGAAGAATCAAAGCTATATCAGCACGTGAAAGCAAATGCTGGTGCCCCTGTAATGCTGACTGAAGCTCATTGGCATTGATCCCATGAACTCCACTGCCCCCTTGATGCAACATATCTTCAGTTGAGTTTGGTGTATCAAAGTAGTAGTCACCACTATCTCTGGAAACATGACGGCTCCTTAGATTACCAGCGGAGCTTCGAACACCCATCAACGGTCCTGACATGTTCATCAATGCTGGAAGTAGCTGACCTGATCGGCCTGTAGTGGGGTTCGGAATGCTTACCTCAGGAGCCAACGGGCTCAGTGGGCCAGATACACTTCGGCCAGTAACTGCTGATGTACGCCAGCTCAAGTTTCCACTGACATTTCTTACTGCACCATCAAGGGAACCACGAACAAGAAGTGGGGACATGTGAGGCTGGCTATCAACGACCGTTGCAACCTGAGAGGCAGTAGGCCCTTGAGAAAACTCCAATACCACATTTGCAGAAGCATCAACCTTCCCAGGTCTGATTGGCTCCTCATTGTCCTCAAGCATCCTCTGAGATAACTCACATACCAAGTGGTCAATGGTTTGCTGTGGGCAAATCCGAGCAAGATACAGGCTAACACGCTTGGCAACTGAAAAGTAAGTAGCAAATGCACCCGTGATCTCTGCTGACGGATTAGCATCACAGTCCTGTATACCTCTGGTAATCAAGAAGTTCAAAACTGGAATGATATTGCGAGTATTACTTGCAACAGTGCTCCAAAGTTTCTCAATCTCATCAGGAAACTGATCGCCATGTTTCCAAGTCACATAATAAAGACTTTTCAGTAACCTCTCACTCCATTCAGATTCCTTTAGCCTCACAAAGTTGAGATTTTCTATCCAAGGAGCCATGCATGTAAGGACTTGATGCTGTGCAATAATGTCCACCGCATCAAGTTGGCGCTGCATTATTTCCTCGCACAGGAGCTCACTGAGCTCCGGATGGTCCTTAGCAAGCTTTGAGGACAACTTATACTGGAATTGCTGGTAGGAATCTGGGAGGTTGCCAACAACAGAAGCCCGGTAATGCCCAACACCATCAGTATCATCTTCAGACCATTCACGAAGAGAGAGTGTCTCCAACATCTGGAGGGCACTGTCACGGATCAATTTTGTTTGGTCCACCACTTTGTAGAGGATCAAGCTCACAAGTCTCTGTATTTCACATTTTGGAATTTCTTGACGCATGTAGACTTCAGCAAGAACACTGAAATACCCGTCCGCTATTGGAGTATCCGAAGAGTAGCACTGCCAATGATTGACAAAACATTAGCACCTTTAAAATTTTATAGCTTGCAGCAAGCATATAAACATAATAACGCCAATAGACTTTCCACTTCAAGAAAGTTAGAAAAGTTATCGTAGTGACACAAAGCTCGAAAAATGCCTTGCCTGGATGAAAGAAAAACTTCTTGAAGTAAATAACCAAAAATGACCAGTTAGTTAATAAGGTTATGAATTATAAACACAAACTTATAGTGTAGTCTAACTTGTGCAGGATGAAGTAGCAAATAGGCTCGAGAATTAAATTGTGCACTGGTTTGAGAATTCTTCGCATGAACTCGTACAGCAAGTGTAGCTGTCATCAAATATACAGTTTAAACCACACACTAAATAAGCATTTAGCCTGTCTACTAACATATTCTCAGAATAGACATAAAAAGACTTACCTGATCTATGCAAGCAGGGAATAAGTCCAAATTTGTTTGCAAAATATTCTTCAAGGCAGTTTTTGCTAAGAGAACACGAAAGTGGCTAGTTTTCTGTTTGTCCCTCCCACCAAAACGCCCTCCATCATTGTGTTTTGAGTATGACGGCGTTCGAGGATCTACTGGTGAATGCCCAAAAGGTACTCTTGGAGATGGTTCCATGAATAAACTGTTGATCCATGCAAATGCTCGCCCATTCATCTTTCTTGCATTATCATCAAAACAAGGCCCGTAAAGCAATGAAGCAATGGCATTCATGGAAGCCCAATTGATAGCTTCCAACTGTTCAGCCATGTCCCTGTCAAATGCAAGTTTGTCAAGAGATTCCCTGGACCTAGTATGTTGACTAGTTTTATATCGCTCAACTTCACGGCGATAGTCACTGCTGCTTTCCTGCCCCCATCCACTGCCAGAATCATCGCTCCAGCTAATAAGAAGATCAAAGAGCCTCTTACGTAATCTATTGTCAAACCGCTCAGACTTTGCATCAACAAACTCTGGAGCTAGATATCTCAGGACAGATGCTAACGCATATCGCAGAGGCTGCAGATCTTGGAAGCTATCAGCCAATGACATATTGATTTGGCGGTATGATTCTTCAATGAACTTCAGAAAATGTAAACGGAGAACAGGCTTCCGACTAAGCATCCCAGGCCAAACTTTTTCAGCTATCATTCGATGTATATTTGCAACATGAGTGCGCAGATCTTCACGGCGGGACCTAGGGTTCTGCTGAACAAACACAAGAAGTAGATGTTAGAGGATATTCAAATTAACTGTAACCATAATTCTCACCTACTTGATATAAAGATATAAATTATGGAATTGTTGGTCCATCTATTACAGAGAAGGCAATTCACCTTCTCTAGTTATATTTACAGAAGTCAGAAGATGACCATAATTTACAAGTCGCAATATACAGGTCAAACTTACTATAAACTGATAAGCTAGCACTGCATTTTATATTTTCTAATTGAATAGTGATCCTTTTTAGGGTATTAAAAAATAAACAGTGTTTTTCCTTTGATGCCATAGCCAACCAGAATTCAGAAAAAGTTAAGCACATGTTAATAAAGCGCCCCTACATAATTTTGTTTGTCATAAGTTTATAAGACTAAGTAACTTTGATTGCATGTCATTAGGTTTGTGAGTAGCTTAGGAGACAACAATTTAATGGGGATCGCAAGAGACACATCTTTAATAGGGCTGTATGAGCATGTGGTCAAATTATGATTTTTATTTAAACCTGAAATTAAAAAGAACAGAGAGGAGTAGAAATAAATAAACATGGGGACAGCGAGACGTTATCTTAGCATGATAAATTATAAGAAAAACAATTCCCCTCAAAAATAAAACTCCTTAAGGTAGACATCCAGGCTTGCCCACACTACCACAGCCTCTCACAACATTAAATATAGGGGTTGAAACTTGAAAGTGGAGATATTGCAATAACTGCACTCTTGATTTCTTCATTTTCATGTTGACTGATATACTAACTTTTGGACCAAAGTTAAAGCCACCACCGTACCTTCCATTTAGGTTTTGTTTCTGTTTCTGATGAAACATCCTCAAGGAAAGATGCTAGCTCAGCAAACATAGTTTCACATACTTCTAAATGTGAGTGACCGAGAGCAGATGTAGCAGCAAGCTGCAGCAACAGAAAGTATTCAAAGGGAAGAATCAATTTTTATGCATCAATGAAAAAATAACAAACCAATTGATCATTTAATATGCTGAAAGTACATATTTAAAGGGGTGCCGCTATTGGGGCAGTTAAGCTAAGTATACGGCGAGGACAAACTGCAGCAAAATCAGACTGGGAATATGCAAAGCATAATAAACACTTGAAAAATTAATCATTGGATTAGCTTACTGCATATGCTTCTGAACCATGCCGCAGTGATGGGAAAATCATATGGAAGACCTCTCTTGCTGCTTTGAGGACAAAGCCCTCTCTATTATCAAGTGGGCAAGAGCATGCAAACATGGCATATATCAACCACTGGTCAAGTTTAGTTTCCGCATCTTGTGATTGCTGAGCCTTTCCGCCAAGTTCGACAGGGGTAATCTGTTCAAGTCTCCTAACAACCTCTAATCTGTGGAGGAAATGGAGATAACAATAAATAGAAATTTTGAGAACATTGTAAGTGAGTGTGTACTGATCAATCCTAAAATATGACTCCCTCTGATTTTTTTATATGTGACAATGGTTATGAGAGAAGACTACAATTGATTTTTATAGAAATTACATCTTTTAAAACTAAAAATCACTAAACAAACAAAAGAAAGGTTTTATGCCATCCAATATCCTACGCTTGTAGATGATCAAGCCTATCAACACACCCACCATAGCACCAAGCCAGTGAGCTTCTCTGCCCAAGACGTGTATAAAAGATCTTAGACTACAAATATTTACAGACTACAATAAAGGCACCACCCCCAGTCAAACACAAACATAAAAACAAGGTTGCCATAACAAGGAAATAAAAGATAAAATAATGTACTATTCTATTAACAAAATGATCATATAGCCACTGGCGGAGCCATGTTAGGGCCAGACGGGGCCTTGCCCCCACCCCCTTGCTGTAGAACATTTTTCAAAGATCATGACAACTTTGTTAGCTTACGTTGGTAGCCTGGTAGGTGCTTCGATTCCTTGAGATTAGCAGTGGCTGCCAGACCTAAATTAGTGCCTATAGCGATCCCTCGCCCCTCTCCCTCACTACATCTCTGCAGCCTCGCGCCATTGATGGACATAGGGATCTCGATGTTCTCTTCTGTTTGGTGAGCTCTTGCCCAAGGAAGAAGGACTGAGGGATATGGGCTTTATATTTTACAAATGGGCTGTGCAAGTTGTTTAATGGCCTTTCTTCTGCAATTGATGTTCAGAAACTGATCTATGTTCCTCCGTGAACCGTAAGTGTCTGATGACACCTCTATGACTACGGAAATAGGGGCAGAGATCTGCAGTAAATGCACGGCACCAACGCCAGCAACTGTTCATGCCCCCCACCCCCAACGGTTCGGAGCTGGCTCCGGCACTGCATATAGCATTATGTACAAAAAAAAATTCCAGGAGAAGACCAGAGTCCTTGCCTTGCATCCTGCACAGAGCTCGGGCAAAGTTCAGCAGCATATTTTACAATTTCACTGAGGTAGCGGGCCCATCTGCTTTTGTCCACACTCTCTAAAATCGATTGAAGTGTCACATCCAAAGGAATAGGATCCATTTCACGTCTCAGATCATACTGTCGTCCTGGATCCCAATAACAGCTTTGAACAATGTCTTCCTGTGGATTAACAAAATCAGCTTTACTGTATTATATTTCGTGTCGTCAGGAATTGAACAACAAAACAAACAGTTAGATGATGACAGCATTCATAGCCAATAAAAATACTAGTGCCACAGGATATCAAAATGCCATCAGATTTTTAAAGGACATAAGACATTTACTCTCCAGATAAGTTTCCTTCCCTACAAAGCTAAGTCTACCAGCAGCTGAAAGAAACTGAAACTCAGAAAGTGCAGATGAAAAATGAGATAACTCACCCCATTTTCCTCTATGATGTCAATAATAAAGATAGGCTCCGGTTCAAGTTTCAGTTTATTGTCACCCCATTCATTTGCCGAGTAATCTCTGAGATCATTTTTCAGCGCGCGAACACATCGCAACAACTCCAGAGCAGTGAGCCTTATTTGGACATCAGCAGAGCTGAGGAAAACAAGGCCAACTGCATCCATTTCAGAAGCACGAAATTCCGATACATCCCTGGATCTGTGAAAAGGAGATCTCTGTAGCACATCACTTCCTATACTAGAACGCCTCACATTTTGCATGTCCTTTCCTGAAACTTCCTCAGATAGGCATACTCTCCACAGCCGCATAAGCTCCACTAAACGCCCGAGTGATGTCTGAATTAGAAGGGGAAATTCATCAGGAAGTTTAAGGATAAAATTGGCCATTCCTTTCAACACAGCAAACCTACGGTTCGGTAGGTATCGTACGATCCTGTTCAACACTTGCACGGCTTCTTCACGAACACCAGGGTCAATACTTATGCCATGCTGAGGTATGATCTCAGTCATTTTATCATTGCGGCCCACCTCTTCTATCAAGTATGGGATACATTTAAGCACAGACCTAAAGAGTGATCCCTGGGATTTGTCCTTTGTTACATTATCTGAAACATAAATAACACACGTGTAAATGGGTGAGCTGGTAAAAACAATGCTGATGTCTTGTACCATTAGAACAACGGTTTACAGAGCATGGTCCGAACAACTGACTGTAAACAATTTAAATTTTTTTCATGTACATTGAAATGTGTACAGCATACCTATTGTAGCTTTTGATGATGTGAGAAGTGCTAGGCTATATGCCTTGTTACATGACCTTAATATTGACTCAATTGCTAACTTGACCTTTGGAATATAGTGCCCTACACCAAACACTGAAATTAGAGAGGGAAACAAACCACTTGCAATAGATTCAGATAAATTTTAAGTTAAAACAAAGTAACTGTTCGAAGTGCTATGTTACCTTGGAAAACATCCAAACCAATTTTCTGATTTGATGGAGAAACAACAATCTCAAGCAAAGCCCTAAGACCAACAACCTTTGCTTCACTCAAACTATCAGGTTTCAATAGTTCAAGTATCATATGATTCATTGCAAAATCCAGGTTGCTCTGAGCGAGAGTCACACAGAACTCGACAAGTTTATCATGCTGGACATCTTGAGTTAGCAAGCCTTTCTTCAGAACAGTCAGTAATTGAGAGGTAACACTGTCTAAATAGTCCCACACATGATTTCGTGGCTGGTAATCTGCATAAACATTCAGATAGAATTTCACTAGTCGGTGAAGACAATCTAATGCCATTGATCGATGATTCTTGTCCTGCATAATAATACGTTAATCAGAATTATTTTTGAAGTGCAAAAAGGAAGAAAATAGGTTTCAGAGATCAGAAACATTAAGAAAAATATTGAGTGATGAAACATTGTAATGCTATCAAATGAAAATTGATTCTAGTTATCATATCAAATGTGTATACACTATAAACAAAATACCTTGAGATACTTATATAGGATCTCCATATGCTGAGGAAAATTAGAGTTGAATGTGTTGGCATCGCCAAGACAAAGTAAGAGTGTGACCAGAGGAAATCCAACCTGGAATAAAGATTCAGTCGTATAAAGTAATAATCTTATGAGAATAATGAGAGAATGTGGGAGTTTGTTGTTTTGTATCCCCACCCCCACCCAAACAACAGAAACACAATAAACTACCAAAGCGCAAACTCTTTTACCATACTCAACCTGTAACAAATGAGCATGTAATTATAAGTTTTAAGTGCATCAAATAAAACCTAATTTAAGCTGCCAAGTAAATCTAATATAAGATGGTTAGCACATTGATAATAAATGATTGAAATATTGAGTCCCTGGACATAAATGTTTCAGAAAGAGCTTAGATCACATATAGAATTGATAATTTGTCCACAATAATGTCCTTTGATTTATTGAATCTTGTTTGAAAGAAATTAGGAAAACGAAACAAAGTACCAATTTGTCAGCCTTCAAAGAGAACAACAGCAACAAGGTTAACAATGAAATCCAATGTGCATTGTTTGTGAAGTGCAACTAAAGAACATAACACTAATATTTCATTTCATCAACTTACAGCAACATGCTTGCTCTGCTTATCCATCCAATACATGAGCTGGACTCTTATTCGAGCGACAGCGTCATACCAAAGTGACAATGCAGGTTCCACGCCAAGTGGAGGCCAGTGATTTTTGCCACCCTCAGCGAGTGGGGCAAGTATACTTGAGAGCATGTTGCACAAAGCATGTTGCAGTTCACTCTTTCTTTTGTTGGGAGGACGATTTAGAGGATTTGCTTTTGCAATGAAAGATACTGAAGCATTCAAGGCACCCTCTGTCTTTGCCTGAGAAAAAAAAGTAATAGTGCACAATATAAGCCATAAGGACAAAACGAAAATAATTTTCTTGTATCTAGCCATACCAAAGTGACAATGCAGGTTCCACACCAAGTGGAGGCCAGTGGATTTTTCCACCCTCAGCGAGTGGGGCAAGTATACTTGAGAGCATGTTACAGTAGAGGAAATTTTACTTATGTATTTGGATCTAGAACAAGAAAGTAAGCAATCTTAATTTTTTCATAACACAAACATATTTTCTTGAACAAGAGCAATAACAAGATTCGTTAGCTGCCCACACCCTCTATCTGTGGATTAATATTTTAGCAGCTAAAATATTAATCCACAGATAGAGGGTGGGCAGCTAACGAAAAAGTCAACAGCGTCAACAATTTAAGAACGGAAGGAGTAACTATTTAGTTAGCGGAGACAGCAGATTGGGCTTCTAATAGGTGCATAACAATACAAAAAGAATACTTTTTAAAAAATCCATGTGTGAGAAGAAAATGTTGACAAGAAAATTCAGACATGCACTTCGATCCCAACTGGATGCATATAAACAAATGAAGATATTGAAATTATAAAGCAAGGGAGCAGTTCTGCATTATTATACCCCCAACTTAAGGTAGCGCATCCCATTGATTATGCTGAGTGTCTCACTTCTAGCAACAGGTGTATCAACACGCCGTGTATTAAGTTCCATAAAAAACTTTTCCGTCACAGAACTAAACCTGTGAGAATAAAACATCATAAGTCTCGATAATTTAGACATGTGACAACACGTATAATGTGATATTTGCAGTGGCATAGGCCTCTGCCAGATCGTTATCCACAGAAATCAAGAATATAAGAAGCATACCTGATGCGTGATAAAGCTCCTAAAAGTTGAGCAACAAGATCTAGGAGTAGACTTCGTAAGTCAACCAACGAAGGATAATCTATTTGGCTGACAACCCTGCAGGAAGTAAAGAAGGTAGGGAGGCAAACTCAGCTTTCACATTGCCACGAGTGTATAAACTGATGCTGACTTTATCTTTCTTTGAAATAACAAAAGAATTGCAAGGTGATAAGATGCAATTATTATTATAAAGAGCCAACCAAAACTGGGCACATTTACAACTTCTACCGTTTCATTAGTTGTTCACTATATCCACCAAAAGAGAAACATGTTGGTTAAGGAGGTAAACCTTACCTGTCTGCGTTAATAAGCCAGTCAAATACAAAACTTTCCAGACCGATCCAAAGTTTTTCTAGAGAAAAAAATGCAAGAGGTCAGCTAGCTAATTAGGAAACAAACGTTCAGAGAAGTCAAGAAACAAAAATACTAAGAACCTGTTATTCCCTCCTGTGGGCAATACTCGGCAAAACGAATGCAGGCTGAACAGAATATGCACTCAACAGCAAGCTGGAGAAGGGCAGAAGTGATGAATATTAAGAGTTTCGGCAATTCAGGCGAAGTTTGAATGATAAAGTGTACTTGCAGAAGTTGCGGTTACTATTTGCAACTACAATATGTTTGCAAAAATGTTTGTCAGGTGTTGCCTGTTAAGACGCAAACAACAGTAGGAAACAAAGTGGCCGGCCGTTGTGAGAAAAGTAGATGGTCAATTACCTTCTTCTGGTATGTTGACGCGTCATGTGCACCTTTCGGTGATTCGCTGTGAAAGAGTTAGGAGCAACACTTGAGAAAAGTAGTAAAAGAATGAATGAATCTTGCACAATATGCATATAACAAGTTTGAGAAAGGTTTATAAATAACATTAGGAAGAATACCTTTCTCTCCAGCGAAGAAGAGCTTCCAGAAGAGGTAAAGGTGTGTGTCTAGCAACCATGGCGAGTGAATCCAATACTTGCTCGTAGCTTGGATCAGATGGCCGGAGGTACTGCCCATCCTGAATTCGCAATGGGGTAATGAGTCCAGCAAATCTAGTATAAACGGATGTGCATATTCAAGATAAGGATTTCCAGCACCAGTTGTGCAGCCTCACTTAATAAGTTGATTGCTGAGTGTAGTCTAGGAGGAAATAAACATAAAAGGGCACTAAAACAGATTAGGGCCGCAGTAAATTTGAGGTAATGGTGCGTTTGTGGGGTTGAGCAGTGAGGACCCAACCCTGGTGGTAGTGGCACATTGGTGATGATGAGGTAAATGGTCGTAAGATTGGAATTTCCGCATCCAATCCAGGGACTAACAGTGTTGATAAAGTTTGCAACGCGAGCCATGATTGGAACCCTAGATTAGATGCAACGAGCGCTCGTCGTCTGGCGCAAAATGAAATCAAACAGAATAGACCGACCTGTGCCTGTGCGGTCTCGATGCGGCGGCGGGCAAGCGGGAGGAAGCGGGCGAGGAGGGAGTCGACGATCTGCTTGGCGGGCGGCGAAGCCGCCGCGCTGGGCGCTGTGGGCGGCAACGGCGGGGGTAGGAGACCCCAGCGGCGGCCGCAGCTGCGGCAGCGGAGAGATGGTGAGAGGACCGTGGGGTGGCCATCACATCACCTCCTCGCACTGAGATCGCCGCGCTGCGGATTCCAGGCACCGCACCGCACGCGCCGCGAAGACGGAGATGAGTAGTGTCTGTCTGTGTCTTCTTCTTCCTCCCGTTCCTCCTGCCCCTGACCAGACGAGACGAGTTACCTGTTCGTCGTAATCCCTAACTATTTTCGTTTAGCGAATGAAAACTGCTTATACATGCGTTCCATTAATTGATCCGATTATGAAACTATTACTTACAAGTATTATTCGTTCTATTTTTTCCGATATTTTTTCACTGACTCAATCTACTATTTTAAAACTTGGTCTATCTAGATTCTAGATGACTGAAATTTTACTAATATTTCAGTGACTTTTTTCAGTCGTTTGATGTAGATCCAGCCACTCAAAAAATGTTTTCACTTGTGACAAAAGATAATATTCTATTGAAAAACGAAAATGTTCTACGTAAAAAATAATTGATCTAGCAGTATTGTTTCATTGTTCCATCCATACATTCTCATTGTTTCAATATTACAATTTTATTATTCCAAAAATCTATTGGAACGAGATGTAAAAATTCAGTTAATTGAAATCTATCAAAACTATTTAGAATTATCTATAAATGTTAGAATTTTATGTAAAACTTTTTGTCATAGATAGGACTCACAGTTACTTTAGCGCCAACCATAGAGGCAATCACGGTCAGCATACTTTATTCATTTTGACAGCATACTTTTTTCATTTTCCGACTTGACAAGTTTATTGGATGGTATTTGTAAAATTAAGTTATCCTTGGGGATTTTTCATAGTTAATAAATAATTTTTAATAATGAATATCTTTATAATCTTGGTTGTCACGGTAAAATGCGACACATACGGAGTGGGTGACGTACCACCGAATCAATCCCTTGTGTAATCTCATTTGTCTCTTTGATAAGTAGTACTGTACTCTGGTAGTGTCGACAAGAATGAAAAAAAAAGAAAGAAAGGAAAAAAGGTGAGACCGACAATATTTTCCCCACGTGTAATGTTAACGCTGCAACACGTGGTTGATTCGTGCTCATCTCTCATTTTTACATCATTGGACCATCATTGAGCAAAATAATTCTCAACCTAATTCTTGTAGGATACACCACTATCGATTTCAGTTAGCTGTCAGATATCTCCTAAGTCATTTAAATAACTGAGGTATTACACAAGGGCATCTAATATTAATGGTTACTTGTTTAATGACCAGCAACAAGTGGTGCGCGTCTGTGTTATATTCTTTTGTTTTTTCTGTGGTGCTATCAAAGGTCTTCTCTTATCCATTCCTACCTTTTCATATCTCATAGGATTTGAGAAGCATGCTACTTCAATTCCTCCTATTCTTGTATTTTTCATATCCTTTGTTCTAAAGGGACCCTAAGGCAATCTCGATATATACTTTCATTTAAGGCTTATCAAGAATGTCACATTAGATTTTTGAGAGTTAATTTGATAGATGAAATAGTCACTCTCAATATATGATTTGATCCTCATGATTTTATATACAAGCTGTAGCATTAAATTAACATTTAATTGTTGATTTAGATTGATCAAAATTAGTTGGGATAATACGTTCTAATGAGAGTTTCAATGAAGTCTCATACCCATGAAACGGTGCATATAGCGATGAAACTCATTTGTCCAGTTTCATATTACTACCTCTGCTTTTAAAATATAAGGATTTGTTGATTTTTAAGAATTACCTTTGACGCTCGTCATATTCAAAAAATTTGTAAAGAAATTGACTATTTTTTTATATTTTGTTTTAATGTTAGATACATTTTAAATATAATATATTTGTTTTTATATTTTTTACACAAATTTTAAATAAGACAAGGGATCAAATGCAATTCTAAAAAGTCAACAAATGCTTATATTTTGGAACGGAGAAAGTAGTTCCTATGTCACGTCATCTCTTTATTGATATGACACCTTATTTAATAATAATAAAACCCCACTAAGATTAACCTTATTCTAAGTTGACCAATCCAACCTATGTTACTAAGGCCCTGTTAGGTTTCTCGTCATCTAAAATTTAGCATCGTCACATCAAATAGAATCTTACTATTTATGACTATTTCGATCAATTTAATGACAAAACACTTTCGATAGATTGGTGCTAATTTTTGAGATGAATCTAATGAGGTTAATTAATCTATGTTTTACTAAAGTGATGCTACAAGAATCGCTTTCTAATCATGACTTAATTAACCTTATTAGATTTGTCTCATAAATTAGTCTAGGAGCTCGTAATTTATTTTATAATTAAACTTTATTTAGTACTCTAAATAATAAAATTCTTTTAATGTGACAGATTATAAAGTTTAGACCTAGGAAACGAACACATCCAAATTGTTAAATCAATCGGTTAATTACGAGAAACCAACGCTATACAATGTAGCATAACGGTTAATTATGGGTGTGTTCGTTTCATGGGGTCTAAAATTTATAACTCGTCACATCAAAAAGAATCCTACTATTCATGAGTACTAAATAAAATTTAATTATAAAATAAATTACAGGACCTTAGTCTAATTTACGAGACTGAATCTAATAAGGTTAATTAAGTCGTGATTAGAAGACGATCATTGTAGCATTACTTTAACAAAACATAGATTAATTAAGCTCATTAGATTCATCTCGAAAATTAGCACCAATCTGTCAAAAGAGTTTTATCAAAAATTAAAAATATTTATAAATAGTAATATTCTCGTTGATGTGACAGTGCTAAATTTTAAAGTACAGAGACCAACGCGACCTATGACTTTTTAATCCGTTAATTTTCTTAGATTCGAAACGGGACCGGTTGATCCGGTTAAGAACAAGGCTTGATCTTGATGGATGGACGTGGCCTACCCCAGAGAAATAAATGAAATGGCAGTGGTTTTGCTTTTTGGTTGGGCCTCCCAAGACGGTAAGGTCATGACTGTCGCTCTGACCGGATCACGGTAGTATAATGAATGAGAATCTTAGTACTGGTAATCTAATCTCCTTGTTTTCTTGAACCCGCTCATCTTTTCAGTCCTCGGCTCCTCGCTCCCTCCAGAGAGTGTCGTCTTCTTCCCCGCACACTTTTTCCAATCTCACTCCTGCATCCATGGTCACTAATGTACATTAGATTAGTTGGGGGGAGTGAGAGTTCCATGATGGTCATTCATGAACCCGTGAGCATTTATGGTGGCTGGCTACTACTAGTAGCTCTCACCACCCCCGTCGTCCTCGTCTCCTGCTGGAATAGGAAGAAATAGCGGGAAATTGCCCTCCTCTGCTGCGCCTGAGCCTGTGTGGAGGAATAGGAATAGGAATAGCCGAATAGGAACAGGAATAGGATTAGGGTTGAGAGCATGGAGGGTGTGTGGATGTGGAGGAGAAGCGTACTAGTAGTAGTAGTAGCGTTGCTGGGTGTAGTGGCCTCCGCCGCTAACGGTGGTAGCGACGCGGAGGCATTGCTGAAGCTCAAGTCGTCGCTGGACGGGTGGGGCCGGCTTCCGTGGCGGGCGGAGACGGCGGCGGGCATGTGCTCGTGGTGGGCGGGCGTGCGGCAGTGCGACGGGCAGGGGCGCGTGAGGAAGCTGGTGCTGGAGGGGCTCAACCTGACGGGCTCCCTGAGCGCCGCGTTGGTGGCGCCGCTGGGGAGCTGCGCGTGCTCAGCCTCAAGTCCAACGCCCTCACCGGCCCGATCCCCGCCGCATTCCCCCCAACCTCAAGCTGCTCTACCTCGCCGACAACCGCCTGGAGGGCCGCATCCCCGCCAGCCTGGCCCTCCTCCACCGCGCCACCGTCATCGTGCTCTCCGGCAACCGCCTGTCGGGCCAGATCCCCGCTTCCCTGGCCGCCCTGCCGCGCCTCACCGCGCTGCTCCTGGACCGCAACCTGCTCACGGGGCCCATCCCGGAGCTGAGGCAGGCCACGCTGCGGCTGCTCAACGTCTCCAACAACCGCCTCGGGGGCCGCATCCCCGAATCCCTCGCCGCCAGGTTCCACGAATCCTCCTTCCTCCCCAATTCCCCAGCCCTATGCGGGCCCCCACTGCCCACCAATTGCAGCGTGCCTCCTCCCAAGCCGGCCACGGCGGCGGCCTTCGCGCCGCTGCCCGCCCCTGGCTCCACTAGGCGCCGCCGCGTCACCGTCGCGGCCGCCGCGACTGTCGCGGGAGCGGTGCTGCTGGCCGTTCTCGTGGCCGCGGCGGCGCTCATCCTCAAAAGGGCGCCGCGCCCGCGGGAGGAACAAAACCAGAGACGTCGTGGATCCTAATAACAAGGATTTACTAGAGGTAGAGGAGCAGCAAGCGCCGCCTCCTCCTCCTCCTCCTGCTGCTGCTGCTGGACCACCGCCTCCTGCCCGGGATTTCTCCTGGGAGCGCGAGGGCATCGGGAAGCTCGTCTTCTGCGGCGGCGGCGCCACTGCTTACAGCCTGGAGGAGCTGCTCCGCGCGTCGGCCGAGACGCTGGGCCGCGGCGAGGTGGGCAGCACCTACAAGGCCGTCATGGAGACCGGATTCATCGTCACCGTCAAGCGGATGCGCGACCCCTCCTCTTCCCCGGGGACTTCGGCCGCCGCGCCGACGAGCTGGGCAGCCTGCGCCACCCCAACGTCGTGCCTCTCAGGGCCTACTTCCAGGCCAAGGAAGAACGCCTCCTCGTCTACGACTACTACCCAAACGGAAGCCTCTTCGCACTCGTCCACGGTCAGTCTTTTAATTTTCTTTTCCTTTTCAAATCTATTCATTCAGATTTTCATAAGGAAATGAATGAATTTGATGAGGTGGTATGGTAGTTGTTGGACATGGATCTGCCGTGCAACGCAGTTACTGGTTTGGACCCTTGTTGCCTGCCTGGTTCAACATGCATCCCTCATGCTTCACCTTAAAGTTAGGGTACAGCCTCTATAGCCATCCCATGTGGCATGGATTGGAGTAGTAAATTCATGCAAGTCCCACATGAATTGCTGCAATTCATGGAGTACTAGATTCCCAGATCGCACAGTAACCCGTCCCTCTGCTCTGCTTTGGTTGGTACTACTCCTACACCTTTTTTTCGTCTTTGATTTGATACTACTACTCCTACATCGCTCAAAGAAAGAGGTTAAAATCACTGAGGATAATGGGGAACATACACCCATAAGAGCCGGCATAAGTTTAGGGATCAAAGCTATACTACTTCATATGAAAATGGTCAGAAGAGCACAGTGAATGAACATGGGCGCTTCATGTGAGCCGATGCGATGTCCCTGTTTCCTTCTCCTTGTCCTACGTACATCAACCCCTGCATTCATCAGCGTCTGTCCTTGCAGCATGCTAAAGCAATGTGATAGACATTATACTGTAATCCTTGATCACCTATTAGTACAATGTTGTTCATTCTAAGCAATCTGACACAGTAGTACTAGACATGAAATCTGCCTGAAGATATGTTGGGTGCCGAGAGAGTGCACAATGTGTCAGGGTCCCGTATTGGGGTCAAACACACTGACTGTGATAGGATAAGATAGGATTGTCCCTGTTGTGGCTTCATGTGAGTGAGACAACTGTTGCATTAGCTGTTTCAGAGCGCTCAACTCCTCCAGCACTGATCAGGGTCACGGGATGTTGAGCATGGTGGTCCTGCAGGCTGTGGCCAATTAACTGACTTTTTTTCTCTTTCTGAGAGAGTGAGAGTGCTGATCTGATTACTCCTAGCAAGGAGGCAAACAAGCAGAACTTTCTGGGCGAGCGAGAAAGATGTTGATGCAAAACAGAAATGCAAAATGTTGATGCTGACGTAATGTTTCAGGATCGCGTCCTTCCAGCAAGGGGAAGCCGCTGCACTGGACTTCGTGCATGAAGATCGCGGAGGACGTGGCGGCGGGGCTGGTGCACCTCCACCAGTCGCCGCCGGGAGGCATCGTGCACGGCAACCTCAAGCCGTCCAACGTCCTCCTCGGCCCGGACTTCGAGTCCTGCCTCACCGACTACGGCCTCGTCCCCACCATGCTCCCCACCGCCGCCGATGCATCCTCCATCTCTCTCCTGTACCGGGCCCCCGAGGCACGCGCCGCCGGGGCCGGGGCCTTCTCGGCGGCGTCCGACGTGTACAGCTTCGGGGTGCTCCTCCTGGAGCTCCTCACGGGCAGGACGCCGTTCCAGGACCTCCTCAGGGACGACGACATACCCGGCTGGGTGCGCTCCGTGCGTGACGAGGAGAGGGACACCGACTCCGCCGGGGACTCCACCTCCGGTGCTGCCGAGGACAAGCTCACCGCCCTCATCTCCATCGCCGCCGCCTGCGTCGCCGTCGACCCGGCCAACCGGCCCACCACGCCGGAGGTGCTCCGGATGGTCAGAGAGGCCAGGGCCGAAGCAATGTCGTCCTCCAACAGCAGCGACCGATCACCCGCTCGCTGGTCCGACGCCATTCTCGGACATCATCAGGCAGACTCATGAAATCTCTCTTGTTTAATTATTATTAGGCTACTACTAGTAGCACGTATGTAGATTTCTATCTACGATTCTAGTCTAGAAGATCTTAGGCATGCCATTTGGATTTTCTTTTTCAATCCTTTTCCTCCGATGAGATGAGATGACAATTGTGCTTTGTGTGTTCCATCAGATCGATGAAAAGAAATTGATTGTTTTTCCATTCATCAGGGCTCACTCTGGGCATAAAACCCGGGCCCGAAATCCGAACCCGAAAAAACCTGAGTCCGAACCCGGAAAACCCGATGCCCGAAACCCGAGCCACCTTCTCGGGTACATAGTCTGAAAACCCGATTGGATTCTGGGTCATCTCGGGTCTATATCTCCGGTATCCGAACTACCCGATACATCCGGAATAAAACAAGTACGAATCATTTTCCTTTAAATTTCACCGTACCACACTTTCAATGTTTCAGCCCAGCCCAAAGAAAAGAACGCAGCCTTCCAGCCTCAACAAGTCAACGTCAAATCTAATTACTAATATAATTACCTAATACCTAGCGTCATTTATCAATCGATCCCTCAGCCTCAGCCGCCAGCAGCACGCAGCAGCGGCACTCACGGCACGGTCATCGGCACTCACGGCACGCGCCCATGCCGGCAAGCTGCGGCGAGCACCCACGCCGGCAAGCTGCGGCAAGCACGCGCCCACGCCGACGAGCTGCACCACGGAACGCGCGCGCCCACGCCGGCGAGCTGCAGCAAGCGCACATGCCGGTGAGCTACGGCACGCGTCTACGCCGGCGACAACGCTCACGCTGGCGACGAACGATTCTGCTGCATTGACCAGTTGTGTTTGAAGGCTTAAATTTTTCAGTCCGAGTAAATTGGCTAACCCGAAACCCGGACCCAATATTCAACGGGCCCAAACTGTTGGGTACCCGAAATTTCGGGTCCAACCTCGGGTACCAAGTCTTATAACCCGATTTCCAAATAACCCGAACAACCCGACCCGAATTATCGGGGTTAACCCGAATGCCCAGAGTGAATCAGGGCAGCTCAGGTTGCCCGGGATTTCTTTTTTGTTGCGTGCTCGGTGGCGATTCCAACTTTTTTTTTTGGGGAGAATCCGGTGGCGATTCCAACTGGACAAGGAGAGGGAATTCGTCAATTTTATTCTTGTTTTTTTTTTCAAAAAGAACATCATCAGTTACGGCCTTCTCCACAAGC
Source organism: Chloris gayana (assembly GCA_031894775.1). Lineage (NCBI taxonomy): Eukaryota > Viridiplantae > Streptophyta > Magnoliopsida > Poales > Poaceae > Chloris > Chloris gayana. The sequence goes on along the minus strand of JAUNZO010004234.1, from coordinate 4,125,798 downwards.
CCATCCTACATGTCAAAGCCCATCGAATTACCAACAACGAATGGGCCTAAACTTTTTATCGAATAAAAGGGGCCTGAACTGCAGTCCAATAGCGTGTGTCTTTTTTTTCTCATAAAGGCCGCCTTACCACGTCGGCAAAAGGAATTCCTCGGCAAAATCACATTTCGAACCGACCAGCAAGGCTGAAACTGAATATAGTAATAAATTGCAGAAAAGCCCAGCAAGGTAAGAGAAAATTCCAGGTCCCTCGACTCGTCTCCCACCAGGCCACCACCAATACCGAACACCCAACACCAATGGCGGCGGCGGCGGCCACTTCCCGGCGCGGCCCCGGCCGCAACATCGATGACGAGAACCTCACCTTCGAGACCTCTCCGGGGGTCGAAGTCGTCAACACCTTCGACCAGATGGCCCTCAAGGACGACCTCCTCCGCGGCATCTACGCCTTCGGATTCGAGAAGCCCTCCGCCATCCAGCAGCGGGCTGTCCTCCCCATTATCAACGGCCGCGACGTCATCGCCCAGGCCCAGTCCGGTACCGGCAAGACCTCCATGATCTCTCTCACTGTCTGCCAGATGGTCGACACCTCTTTCCGTGAGTAAGCATCTGTCTCGCTATGTCAACCTCAAATCAAATTGCCTTTTCTTTTCTTTTTCCTCTTTTCGCTGTGGTACTAGGGTATTGTTTCGAAGAATGCAGATTGCTCTGCCATATTATACTTATATCCTGCTCTTTGTCATATTGTTGGCAATAGTTGCATTCTGTTCTTCCCGTGAAGCCCAGTGACTACACTAGACTAATTAGTACATATGCATTTGTTATCGATTTGTGGGTCACAAAGAGTAATAAAGCTCAGAGATGAGATCGGATATATCAATGCCATGTCTTTTAATTTTGTAGGGTGCAGGCATTGATTCTCTCGCCCACTAGAGAGCTTGCTTCACAAACTGAGCGAGTAATGCTGGCGATTGGTGACTTCCTCAATATACAAGTGCACTCCTGCATTGGTGGCAAGAGTATCGGCGAGGATATCAGGAGGCTCGAGCACGGGGTACATGTTGTCTCAGGAACTCCAGGCAGGGTCTGTGATATGATCAAGAGAAGGACCCTGCGAACAAGAGCCATCAAGCTGCTAATTCTGGTTAGTTCATCCTATTACTTTGCTGTTTTTCAGTTGCCTGTACAGTGCTAATTCCTTTCCTGATATAGGATGAAGCTGATGAGATGTTGAGCAGAGGTTTTAAGGATCAGATTTATGATGTCTACAGATATCTTCCACCCGAACTCCAGGTCAGTGTCACACTTCAGAACTTGTGATTACCAATCGTTATGCTTTGTTTTCATTTTTTTTTTAATTTATGCATATGTAAAATGTTTGTACACAAACTTATTTACGTATTGAACCCCTGTACTTCATGATGTGTTTATGCAACACAACATTTCCTGTGTATCTGAAAGTGAGTATTGAGGAACATAAACTTATTCTGGTGAAGACTTTATTGGAAATAACAGCTTTCACTCGAAATTGAGGTCTTGTTACTAATTACACTGTGCATCACTTTTCTGTATACAAGGTTGTTTTGATCTCTGCTACCCTTCCTCATGAGATCCTGGAGATGACTAGCAAATTTATGACTGATCCAGTTCGGATCCTTGTGAAGCGTGATGAATTGACCCTGGAGGTAAATGCCGTCACTTATTTTGTTTTATCATTTTTTATGTCGCAGCTGCATTTTCTAATGTGCTTCTTCCAGGGTATCAAACAATTCTTTGTTGCTGTTGAGAAGGAGGAATGGAAGTTTGATACACTGTGTGATCTTTATGATACCCTGACCATTACCCAAGCTGTCATCTTCTGTAATACTAAGAGAAAGGTAATATATGATGCGCTCATATTTACTATCTTTTTCCCTGTCCTGCATTACCGTGGAGCTATGCTCACTTGGTATCATTGATAGTTTGCATGCTGATTAGAAAAGTTTCTTTTACCAAGGTGGATTGGCTTACTGAAAGAATGCGCAGCAATAACTTTACGGTATCAGCTATGCACGGCGACATGCCTCAGCAGGAAAGGGATGCTATTATGGCTGAGTTCAGGTCAGGTGCAACTCGTGTGCTGATCACCACAGATGTGTGGGCTCGAGGACTGGATGTTCAGCAGGCAAGTCTTGTGATATAATTTAAAGTTGAATTATTTATTTTATACTGTCTGTGTGCCACCATTCCGATTTTAGACTGATGTTGTATGTCGTCATATAATGCATTGCTTGTGTATTGATTTAACTATTTTCTTTTCAGGTTTCTCTTGTTATTAATTATGATCTCCCAAATAATCGTGAGCTTTACATCCATCGCATTGGTCGATCTGGTCGCTTTGGGCGCAAGGTGAAGTTTCAAATTCCTGCTGCAATTTTTTGCACCTTTTCCCCACTCGGCTACTTATACCTGTGGATATGACATGCTACAGTTTGATTCTTATTTGGTAAATTTGATTTTGCTCCATTGAATGAAAGCAACAATTACTAGTTAAATTGTTTCTTCCCCATGTAATGTTTCTTAGTCATCTATGAATGCAGCGAAAGTGAATATTTAAGTTTCTCTATGTAAAATGTAGTTGTGTCCTTGGTTACCAGCCCATTGTAATTTTGTAGCTGTTGCCATTTTAGTGGTTGATGTATGCAGTGATGGGTTTGATGACACAACCCTGTATCTGTGACTTGTAGGGTGTGGCGATCAATTTTGTGCGCAAAGATGATATTCGTATACTGCGAGACATTGAGCAGTACTACAGTACGCAGATTGACGAGATGCCAATGAATGTTGCTGATCTTATTTGAGCCTTTGAGAGACTATTGTGTATTTTGCCATCTCTTGATCCAGCACAGTGTGGTGGAGATCTTGGGTGTGCCTTGGTTAGCTGTAAACTTGACAGAGGGCAGTGAGTAGTGTCTTCCTATAATTTAACAGAGCGGATTTGTTTCCTTTGTTTTGTAACTCTGTATATATTTTTATGCTCCAACTCATGTAACCTTTATTGCTGCGTTTGTACAAGACTTCTGTCTGATTGTTTGTGCTGGGATTCCACTCATCATCTTTTATGTGCTGGGTTTGTATCGGTGTCTAACTTTAGCTGGAAATGTACTGGATAGTTGTCGTAGAAAGTCGTGGATTCTGGTAATTCCATGGGCTCTTCCATACACTTGAGTAGGAGCGCTTTAATACTCGTTCAATGTCTGTTGGAGGTTAAGCAAAAAGAAAAGATGTTGGTGACAGCACCAGCATCGTCTCGGAATGGCCTGGCGTTCTCAATGAGTTTGGTACCATTTAATGAATTGAAAAAAACGAAGAAACTGATGCGTCGTGCGCCCGTGCGATGATCCAATCTGGCATGTTGGGGACGTGCTTGGCATTTCATGTTGTGCTGTTGGTGGATGACTATTAATTATTTAATTCAGGCACCCATCGGGGCAGTGAGTGATATATTCTTCTAAGAAAGAAAAACAAAGATAGTGGCATTATTAGTATTAGTGCAGGGTGCATTAGCATTTTCTTGTGCTAGGGATAAGCCTTTCTGCACGCAATATGAAATTATCAACGCTTGCAGCTTGATCGTCAGGAAGAATCCTACAATCAAGAAAGAAAGAGAGAGAGAGAGAGAGAGAGAGGGGAGAAAATGGCGGAGGCACCACCCGGGACGCCGAGGCGCCGCGCGGTCGTCCTCTTCCTTGGGCGTCTGGTGGAAGCTCGGCGACACGTCACCGGAGGTGGAGCGGCGGCTGCGCGGCATTGCCGAGGAGGAGGCCGCCGTGAGGGCCCGCATGGAGAGGCGCCGCAAGATGGCGATCTCGTGTCTGAGCCTTGAGGCGGTGGCGTTGTTGTACGGCTTGTGGAGGGCGAGGAGGAGGAGGCCCATTGTTACCACTGGCTCTAGTTTGTGGACGGCGCTCAAGCAGCTGCTGCATCCTGCACTCGCTATACCGGCAATCCTCCTCGCTGCATTTGCCCAGTTCCGCAAGATCGGTAACCTCCTCCTTCTTCTTATGATGATGACGACGATGATGATGATGATGATGATGAATCATGTTACTGATACGATGCAGTGGACGCCCGGGATGAGCAGAAGCTCCAACGGCTTGCTGCAGAAAGGAAGGCAAACCTTGCCAGTTTCAGGGGAAGCAACCAAAATCTGCAGAAGCTCATGGACAAGTATGATCCCGACGACAACAACGAGGTAGCTGTACCTACTGCTGCTAGTAAAAAGCTCAACAGGACACACTCCCGGCTCAGCTTCCACGTCGGCGACGAATGAATTCTCATCAACGAGATGTTTGTGAAGAAGGCATTCATGGGACCTTTGTTTTACTTCGTCCCTTCTTCTCTCTATATATATGGCACAAATTTTACAACGATGGTGCCCAAGTTTTTGTAAACTGTAACTTGTTTCCCATCCCATTCGACACGACAATATTATTAATCTGTGCAAATGTTTTTATCACGGGAATAAACTGTAACTTAATTTGTTCAGATACCTCACCAAGCACATGTAGGCTTGTATGTAGGCTGAAAACAACCGAATGACAAATGTTGCAATCTGAAGTGGCACGCTAGATATATCCCTTGAGGAACCAGCTAAACTGATCTGTGTAAAGGAAGGGAACGCACGTTCAGTTGTGTGTAGGCACCACTCTTTGGAATCTTGCCATGACACAACACATTCAGACCATAGCAATGCACGCCAGCTCTGATCCCCCATTTCTTTATCTGTTGCCAAATCATTCTATTTTTTTTCTTTTTTTATTATAAAGAGAACTTATGACTTATGAGTGAAAAAAAGAGAAGGCATTTATATTTATTTGAAATTGAAGTTAAAGAAAAGAACAAGAAACTAGAGGGCCCAATGGCATTTGTATTTGGTAGGTTTCCACTGACAAAAACAAGTCGGGGGGCAAGAAAAAACAAAGAAGAAAAAGGAGGCCCACCCCGGCCGGAGCGCATGGCCACCGCCGCCGCCGACGACGATGATCAATCCGTCGGATTATTCGCCGGCATCTGGTCCCGCATCCGCGCTGCGGCGTCGGCGTGGCGCCGGAGAGGTCAAAATGAGGGGAGGAAGCGATCGCGAGCTCGCGCCTGGCGCAGCGGAGGCTTGGTCGGAAGCTCGCCTTCGTCTCCTTCAACCTTGAGGTGCGTTTCGGGAGCACCCGTGTCTTGTACTGGCGTCCCTTAGATAGTTAGATTTGCAAGTTATGTGTCTTGGTCCCATGAGCAGCTGCTTGTTTGCACGCAAGCATCCTGTACATTTATGATTTTGGAACCTACGCAAATCTCTTTCTACTTCCAATGATTTACTAATGGTGGTCCGACTATATCATTTCAGCCCTGGCCGAATAATAGTATTTACTGCATTTTCGTGCTTGCTTATTTGTTAACCGGTCTGAACATTTTGGTGATCTAGTTTTGAGCAGCACGACAATTGACTTGGCTTGTGGCCATCTATTTATTTTTCCACATATATTCTATTTACTATGCTTTTTATGAGTTTGCTATTTCTTTACCAGGTACTGGTATTCATTTATGCTTTCTGGCGGGCGAGAAGACGGAATTTGAACTGGCGGCAACCTATCCAAGCACTACCCATGCTTGTAATCCCTGCCTTGGCTACGCTCATTTACGCTGCCTTTGTACGCTTCACCAGAACCCGTAATTTTCATTAACTCTCTTGTTTCGCGAATACCTTCCTAGTGCAACACCTTTGTTATGATGTTTCTCAACTTGAATATACTCATTATGTCTGTATTTACTAACCATTTTCTAATTACTCACTTGTACACGTGAGACATATTTATGTAGCTTTAGATGCAATGAGGGCGATGCTCTTGCTAAGTAAGCGAAATTCATCTCCCTCTTGCAGTTGATCGCAAGGACAACAAAATGATTCAAAGGCTTCAAGAGGAGAAGCAGGCCAATCATTGTGGACTAAAGGAGTTTGATCAAGACGAGGAAAACAGTGTCGAGGTATGTGTTCATCTCTTACAATTATCTGTGTATAAGTCTGTTATCTATTAAAATTTTATATATCACCTGTGATTTAGATCTTCTAGATTATGTTCTAACATAATCATTATGATCCGTTTTATGCATTGATGTTTGTTTATTGGGGCAGAAATATGATTGGACGGATGATCCTAGCAATTTTTCGTCAGGAATTGCTTCAGAAGAAACTTCTAAGCTTGGGACATCCCCACAACCGGTTATTGACTTGAGAGATAGTGATCGAGGAGATATGGCTTGGGATCATAACAAAGATTTCCAGCCAACGCACTCGGTTGAAGAAATATGCATGACCAGCAGCAATGAAGTCATCCAACCAATTGATTGCTTGACTGTTCATTTAACTGATGACCAAAAGCACCTGGATGATACACCTAGGAATGTGGCACACCGTTGCAACTCAGGGACCGATTTTGCACAGAACAATATGGTTTGCACTAGTGCAGAGACAGGCACATGCTTACTTGACTGCAATATTGACCAAATAACTTCTATGGATCATGCTGAATGCAGTTCACCAATGAATAACCCAAAATACAATGGAGAGAATTCAGAAGCCTTTACTGAATTGCTTGATGAGAGAACTGAGGAGATCAAATCATCCAATTTCCTTGTGTCAGAGGAGAATGGGATGTACTCCATATCCAAGACAGAACGTTTAGCAAGTTCATATGCAGTAAAAAATCCTGAACAACATTTGGGGACTTCAGGGTTCTCTTTGTGCAGTCAAGATAATGAGAAAGAGGATAGTGCTGAAGGTGTCTGCTTTGTTAGGGTGAGTTCTGATTTAACCTTATTATCCTCTCCAGTGTTAGTTGTGGAAGGTAACAAGTATGCCAATAAGAAAGAATCATGTGAATTAAACACACAGTATGAGAATGCCGTAGCCGTCGATTCAGAGGAGGCAGCTTCTGTTGTCCTTGCTGATGAGCAATGCTCTGGAACTCCAGGGTTCTTTTTGCATGCTGAAGATTCTAATATGTTGGAGACTCCTGCAGTTGTTGATATTGTTGCAATCAGTCCTGAAGCAAACCACCCAGCACCTGTGGAATCACTTACACATGCACCGGGCGGTGGAGACTTCAAGGGAGATGAAGCTTCTAATGTGCTCATACTGGAGCAGAAGGGGCGGGATGTTTTTCTGGATTCACTTGTGGTTGATTCTTATGAGGATTCATTTGTTACATCAAAACTTTTGTCCCACAGTAAAGCAGCCACAATGACCAAAGTTCTAGGTGAAGATTTATCCGAGTCGCTTGATAAGGGAGCATCTAACCATCAAAATGATGTTCCTTTCTTCTCTTATTATGGTAGTAACACAGATAATGTGATATGCGATTCGATGTCTGCCCAACTTATCACGGAATCAAACATAATGGAAGCTCTTCAAGGTGATCGGGAAATATTATCTGATCCGGTACATCAGACGAGTTCTCATTCTGCAGGCATTTCCTTATCTTCAAGTAAGGTCAATAATGATGAAGCTCATTCAAGCAACTCGTGTTCTTACTTTTTATATGCCAACTTTATGGAAGATGAAGCACCCCCTGCTGGTCTTGCAGAATGTTCTGAATCTAAAGGTGGAATGAATTTCGCTTTTCTGGACACTCCCATCTTGCTGAATGAAGTTACAAGTGCAGAAAGTTGGACGGATAATTCTGGATGTTCTCAATATATTCAACACAATGCTAGTACTGAATCTTTTCACGATGGCAATCAAGTTCAAACTAAGACATCAGAAAGAACTAATTTGGATCTTGAGGAAAGTCTCATATCTTTAGAGGAGGGAATCAAATCTGAAATATTTTCTCTTTATTCTAGGTCATCTTCATGTGTTTCAGATGTGAACATGACTGAAACTCTTGATGTTATCGCATTTTCTAAACAAAAAAATGATAATAATTTTAGCATGGATGAAATGAACTCCATGATGGTTCTGAACATGTTCCATACAGATAGTTATACAAATAACTCAAGGTCTGCTGAGTTTATTGCTGATGTCAACATGACAGAAAACCATAATGTTGGTAAGGGAGCAGGTGCCGGTTCATTACATGGTGGAGACTTTAGGTCTGGTACAATTGGAGATATCCAATATATCAAGGAAACATCATGTTATGCCCGACCGGGGTTATCCATGTCCCAGGATGATGAGTTCACTCCTTACAGTACTAGTGATGGAATCAGTAACGCTGAGAATTATTTGACTTCTGATTCAGATCTTCACAATACATTGGGAAGTCATTGCTTCACCAAAAACACATGTCCCAAATTGCAACCTCAGGAGCCCTTAAGTTTCGGAAAGGCTGTAGTCAATCAAGGTGAAGTTTGTGTTTTTGAAAATAATCCAGACAATTCAAATTCATCGTTATCTTTGCATATGGATGGTTATCAGAGAGTACCTCCTGGGCAACAAGATGAAACCAATTTATGTTGTGAGGAGACTGACATGGTTCATTGTATTTCAGATTCAAATATAATGAAGAATCTGGAGATTTTTCGAGGTGCACAATCATCACCACCGCAAATACTTCAAGATTGTGACCTTGGTGTTGGTACCTCATTTTCTGTAGATGATGGCAAAGACTTCGAGAATTCTTCATATAACTCAGGATCTGTTATGCATACTGCCGAGATGAATACAGATAATCTTCAAGATCTACACGGAGAGGATGAAAAGGCAGTGGTTTCCGTATCTCAACATGAGGCTGATACCATGGAAACAAATTGCTCAAACTGGATATATGCTGAAGCAACCATGACTGAAGATGTACAAGATGTCAATAAACATCCATCTCATTCACGGGATGAGTATCCTATGACATCTTTCTCTTCAGGCCAGGACAGTAACTCAATGAATCATGCAAACTACTTGATGCCCTCACCACTTAGGCCTGATGAAAACTTCATACAAATTCCTGGAGCAGTTCAAGAAGGATCTTTTGAGATTCACTATGAATATCCATGTAGGTTTGAGGAGACCTCAACATCTGGAGATTATTCATATAATAATCCAATGTCTGCTTCACATGCTAGCATGAAGGCATCTGTAAGATCTTTCGGAAAAGAATTGTCTGATCTTGTACCGGAAAACATTGATAGGTTTGATGAGATTGCTGGTGATGAAATGTCCAATGTTTCACAAAATGAAAACGAAATTTGTTGTGAGCAGATAGCCATAACACAAGCTGCAACCCACTATACTAAAATCCAAGATTGTGTTGAAGCTTCGAATATTGATAGCACTAAAGATTCTGAAAGTGTTATTGAAGGTTTGTTCGAGACAGAACATAAGGGACCAGAATTAGTTCTTAGCCAGGTAGGGATACCCTTCATAGGCGAGGGCAAGGAAACTGAAACAGACTGTGGTAGTTCGAACACTGTTTCATCTCACCATGAGACTGGAGCTTTAGAGACTCGTCAAGAATTGCCTATAGCTGCTGGACTGGAAAAAGGTGTGTCTTTAAAATGAAATTATTTTATTTGATGCAGTGGTATCTTTTAACCGACGTGCCGGAACCATGACCCCTAACTCTACCTTTGTTTTGTCATGTTTCCTTTTGTGTTTCTCTTGTCCTTGAGTCTTATGGGTTTCATCTCTAGCCTACCTCAACTTGTTTCGGACAAAAGGCTATGATGTTGTTGTTGCAGTGGTATCTTTTGATGGGAAGGGTTGGATCTGAAACTAGTTTTTTTTTCCCAGAAGAACAATCATTCACTCTATTTTTTATTGCATAGTGCAAAGTACCATCCCCCGAAACCGTGGATTTATCATGTGATGCCTCTTATTCTACAGGTTTACTGGAGGACCGTAACGTGTGTGGATGCAGTTGCATAGATAAGGAACCAAAGGATCTTGGAATTAATGACATTGAAAACGATGTTGAAGACTTAGATGAGGACCATAAGGTGAGTCACGCGCCTTCAAATGTTGATCTGAACTTCTATCTTCTCTACTGAGGGAGCTTACCACTTTCTGGAACCTGGTACCACAAGGTTGCTAACTCTACTTACTGGCTTTATATAATTGCTGGTACAGAGTAATACAATCGATTTTAGGAGCAGCTGAATTTCCATCTGCTCTTGCACACAAGTCTTCTGTAAAGCTTTATTTCAAAGATGTTTCTTGGAGAGATGTCAATGGGAACGAACACTTATTTCGAAGTGACAAATGTTGCTGGGCTTTGGCAGATCAAGGAAACCGTGCAATAGTTCTGGGAGCAGTACTGTGTCTGAGCTAGGCGATTTGCCATACACTGACCATGTTAATGATGATGCCAATCCTCTTAGTGCTCCACTACCTTCTTTTGCCTCTGATACTCAAAAACAGGTTCAGTGAGAGGATTTCACGTATTTTAGTGGAATGGTCACCTGTTGAACAGCCTTGCTAGAGTATATAGTATCTTCCATTGGGAGCTGGTTAGACTGTCTACATGATGAAGCTTCTAATAATAGGGAAACGGTACCAGTCAAAGTTTCTGCAAGCATCGCCGTTGCAAGATGTGAGGTCAGAGAATGGAAGTGAAATCTGTTGAAGTGGGTATAAGTTTTCTAGCATTGTGATCTGGTACAAAGATATGAAATTTACCTCTGGATAAGTTCCTTATCCATTTTGTCGTCAAGAATATTGGATTTCTTTGATATGAGAAGTTTTGTCTTTTTGTATTAGAAAAAGAACTAGTCTACGTATACATTTGTACATTTTTGTATATAACGGTAAATATATGGTTGTCAATAGTTCCTGTATAATTACTTAAAATGTCCCTTTCTTCTTTGGGTGACAGCGTACATGAGCGCTTATCATGTGGCCTTTTTTGTATTTATGCCTGAGTTTAGGGTATTAGAAGCTTGCATTTCCTACATAACAATTTTGTCTTCGTAATTGATGCTCCACAACATGTGTGTTTCAAAGTGGATTTTTTCTTCATTTTTCAGTGTTATGAGTTTGTATTTAGTTCATCCTATTTTTGGATGAACCGAGACTCACTATTATTAGGGTCAAGTTTACTCTTATGCTTATCATGTTAGCATCAGGAAATAAGTAATGTTATGTGATACAGTTCTCTACTAGAGGTACTCCATGAAGTCTGCATTTGCCATCCACGATGTTACACAACACCAATGAGAAATAGAACATGTTACACAGCAAACTACATCTCGTAGCATGTTTCATCCAATATGTTCTACTATACAAGGTACTGCCACAAGCTATGTTTCTCCTCATGTTACCAGATGAGTGCAAAAAACATGTACCTTCTAGCTTACTCTGATTCGATCTGTATTGGTACAGAACCATAGCTCAATTTGATTCAGTCTACTAAAAAATTACTAATATCAGCTCCAAACCATGCGGCATTTAATCTTTTATTGTCTTTTCGTGAAGTACTAAACCCCTCTTTTTGCAGTAAAATCAATTCCCTTCTGAACTATCAGTAGAACTTGAGTACAATTTTCGTTATTTGCACAGAAGAATACTTTGGTTACATTCAAAAAAGAGAGAGAGAATACTTTGTCCATGTTACACGTGAGGCTTGTATGTTATTCTGGAGTATGAATACTTTGTCCAGTTGCCGATGAATTGTTGCGATCCAGCAGTCAGCAGGTCGGCAGCCCATGATGGATGCTTCAAATCCACAGTAAAAGTGTTGACTTGCATAGAATATTGACCCCAAAATTAAATACCTTGTCAACCATTACATGTAGTGTGATTCAGTGTATTATGTCAACCTTATAAATCTTTGAGATAAGTTGACATGTCACTATAAGGATGTGAAATTTTATCTCATAGAGCCTTAATGAGGACCCTACTCACCCCGTAACGCCATCTGTCCACTTAAATATGTGTGAAACACACTGATTAACCTTTGTTTTTTTTTTCTTTTTGATGAAAGTCAACAGGATTTAGCCTTGGAGTTGAAGAACTGCCAAACTGCCATGTCGTATGTCACAATACGTCTTGTAGCTTTACAACAAATTTGAGTGGAGCTGACCTTGTGCTTCTGAATTCTGATTCCTAATCTTGACTTCAGTGCAGCAGCTTCTTCTACCAGTGCCATTTATGAAGTAATGGACTAGGCCCCGTTCGTTTCCACCCTCTAAAATTTAGATATCTGTCACATCAAAGAGAATCTTACTATTTAAGTAGTACTTTTATTAATTTAATAACAAAACCTATGTCGCGACCCCCTCTAATTTACTGAGACGAATCTAATGATCCTAATTAATCTATGTTTTGCTACAGTGATGCTACAGTAAACATCTTCTAATAACACCATAATTACCCTCGTTGGATTCGTCTCGTGAATTAGATAGGGGGTCTGCAATTAGTTTCGAGATTAGACTTTATTTAGTACTCCAAAATAATAAAATTCTCTTTGATTTGACCCCTCTAAAAATTAGATGGGGGAAACGAACAGGCCCTAAGATGTTCCATAAAGAACAAAATGCACAACTCCCAAGATATAGATCAGTTGCAGCGATCCCTCTTGTGTGCCCAAATCATGTCTGTATCACAAGCCATGTCCTGGTTGTGCGCTTTGATATGGAAGACCAGGTGCAGTGAAACTGACTTGAGAACTATATTTTACAAAAAGCGGCTTCTCTGCTCTCCGGCAATCAGGTCAGACATCACATTTCAGAATCTCCGAGTTCTTAGCATTTTATTAATTTGTGAATAATTGCCTTCTGCTAGTTCAGTTGTATAACTGGAGGGGCAGTGGTGGTTGTAGTGCAGAAAAAAAATTATCGAAAAGATTCCCTCCCGGATATGCTGAATGTGGATAGTTCGTGCATGATTATCCTTTTCCTGCGGAAATGATTTTCCTCTGGTGCTTCAGAGTTTGTTATTCTTGTAGTGTGGATGGTTTGAGTTGCGATCTGTGTCCAGGCCTTGCAAGGGCCATCTGATACATTCCTTTATCAACAACTCATGGGTGCTTCAGCATTGAGCATGGGGAGGAGCTCAGGCTCAGTTGTATGTATATATGACCCTAAGACATATATGGATGAGTTCCAGATGGTAATTCAAGATACTTGTGCGTGACCCGTTGGTTTTAGATGAGGTCCCGGGGCCCATGTGAAACCGGTACTAGTATAATCTCTGGGGGCCGTGAGCCTGAATAAAAAAGTAGAAAATTTGGTAGGCCCCTTGGCCAGCGCTGCTTAAGCAGATCTCCTGTTCTGCTCTGGTGCTTGCTTGCTTGCTTGTTCTCTTTACTTTTTGTATTCTATCTATTGGGTGGTCGGCCCGTCCCTCCACAAGTACTCCTGCTGCTGCTGTATAAAACGGACATTTCAAGCAGCAACTTGCATTCTCCAGCTTCAGCGCTTGTCTCATGTCGACGGTGGTGGCGCCGGAGCCGCACGTACTGGCCGTGGACGATAGCATCGTCGACCGTGCTGTCATCTCAAGACTCCTCCGCAGCTCCAAATACCGAGGTATGCGACCCACAATTCCCAGCAATCAATGTAACGCAGCTGAAGAGAAATTTGTTTGCTGAATTTGCTCTGATGCATGTATTTGCTGCAGTGACGACGGTGGACAGTGGCAAGCGAGCGCTGGAGGTTCTTAGTATGGTAAGCCTGCATAATACTGTAGTGCTCTTCTCGTGCCTGCTTGCTGTTTATTTATATACTACTATATATATGTATATGCTGCAGGATCGTAATGTGCAGATGATCATCACGGATTACTGCATGCCGGAGATGACCGGCTACGACCTCCTCAAAAGGGTCAAGGTTAGCCCCTTTCACCTCCATTATTAGCTGCCGGGTCCCAAGAAGCAGAACCATTGCAATAAGGAAAAAAGCACTTGCATATATAGGAGTCTGCGGAACTGCGGGAGATCCCTGTGGTGATCATGTCGTCGGAGAACTCGCCGGCGAGGATCCGGCAATGCCTAGAGGAGGGAGCAGATGACTTCCTCATCAAGCCGGTGCGTGCGTCCGATGTGTCGCGCCTCTGCAGCCGCGTCAGGAATTCCTAGATGAAGATCCATCTTCTCTGCCAGGGCGGCAACTGACGGATCCATTCAGTTTCTCTGCCTGATTATCTGACATTACACAAGCTGATTATTAGTCATGGAATAGAGTATCCAAATTTGACGTAAATCCCATGTAGCTGACGCCATTGACATTTGTTTTGGTTCAAAAGGCCGTTTTTGCTTTTGTTTCGGAATTTGGATGGAGATTCATCGGCAGGACCACCAATGTTGGTACATTTTCTGCGCGCATGCTTGTTATACAACGACGTCGTATATAAAATATTTCCCATTTGGTTCTTTACTGATGACATAGAAAATGATGTTTACCTTGTTTTCGAGCTAACCATGTTGTACGAATCAATATAAAAAATCAACATATTTTTTTCCTCTGTCTATATGCTACATACCCACTTCATCGATTGAGAAGGAGAAAAAAATATTTAAAGATCATGTTGTCATAATATCAAAAAAGAAATGCAGTAATAACATTTAACAAAGCGACCGCACTAATTACCATCCAATTTAGACTCCAAGTATTTGGAAACTAGAAAGTTGACCAACTTACCAAAAAAAGGGAAACAGAGGCTTGTATTTTAAAAGACATTCATAGCATCATTTTGGAGGGAGTTTTTGGGCATGTTTGATTGCTAACTAATTTTGCCACACATTAACTAAGGTTGGTCTTGCCACGCTTTTATGGTTAGAAAATTGACCGACTAACCTTAGGCAAAATGTGGCAATAAAATTCTATCTATGAAATGTGGACCAACTGGCAAGAAAAAAAGGGGCTGCCTAAGCTTAGTTGTGGCAGGCTTAGTATACAATCCAAACATGCTCATTATCTTTACCTTCGAGTTAGTTAATGACATGGCATGTAGAGGCTGAGTCTAAAGTGTGAGGCTCTCTTTGTTTGCCCATAATATTATGGAATCCAGATTTCACAATTCTAAAACTGAAACAAAGAAGACATGAGTAATGAAAATTTGTTTAATGATGAAATTGGAATTGGATGGAGAGGGGCCACACCTGCTACGTCGAGCTTAGGCGTAGCGCGGCCCACGGCCCGTCCGCTGCAGGCCGAAATACATTTCGGTCTTTCGTCAACCTCCGGTCCTCCAGCACGCTGCTCCAACGCTCAGATCTCGTCCCCGCTCTGTCGTTTTCATCGTCAGATCCACGCCCACCGCTCACCCATGCACTAGCATGTTCCTGTTCTCGCCCCTGCTCTGCCATTCTCCCTCGTCTCTGATGGCTCCCGTCATAGGATTTATGCCTTGCGACGAGATTCGTAGGAACTCCTTCCATTGTTCGGCACATTCGACTCCATTGTTACATACAACTGCCTTCAAAAAAAAAAAAAAAAAAAAAACAACTGCCTTTGCCTTTGCCTTTCCCTCCCGGGTCCCGGCTCCCGCTCCGTCGCTCGTTATTTGTGGTAGCGAGCGGCCCAATCTAAGAGAAGGAAGGAAGGAAGGAAGCCCAATCTAAGAGAAGATGGGCCAGCGGGCGAGAGCAGCACGGCCTCATAATATCCTCCTCCAGCTCGCCATGCTTCTTCTCCTTTGCTCCTCCGCCCTCCGCCTTCCGCTCGCCGTCTCCGCCTCCCGCCTCCGCGCCAATCCCCCCGGCTCCTCTTCGCCGCCCTCCCCTCCTCTTCCCCGCTCCGCGCCTTCTGCCCGAGGGCGCGCCCCTCCCCGCCACCTGCCCCGCCCAACTCTCCTCCTCCTATTCCGCCGCCGCCGCCGCCATGGCCGACGACAACCCCCTCCTCCTCGCCGACTTCGACTTCCCGCCCTTCGATCGCGTCGAGCCGCGCCACGTCCGACCCGGCATGCGCGATCTCCTCACCCGCCTCGTAAGAAGCGATCCACTCATCTGCTGCTTGACTATAATATAATACCCAGGTAATAACTGCTCAACTAACCGCATCGTCGCAGGAGGGCGAGCTCGAGGAGCTCGAGAAGGGCGTCGAGCCCGCCTGGGGAAGCTGGTCGAGCCGCTCGAGCGCATCACCGACAGGCTAGAGGTCATCTGGGGCATGGTTCAGCACCTCAAGGCCGTCAAGGACTCTGATGACCTCCGTGCTGCCGTCGAGGAAGTCCAGGTCCCTTTCATTTTTGTTTCTATGAATCAATCAATCCATCAGGATAGATCTATTACCAGCTCCTCCGTGAAACAGCGCCAGCACCACCACCTCATCTGATTTCTGTTTCGCTTTGAACAGCCTGACAAAGTCAAGTTTCAACTCAGGCTGGGCCAGAGCAAGCCTATCTACGAAGCTTTCAAGGCCATCCGGAACTCCCCGGACTGGGAGACCCTAAGTGATGCTCGCAAGCGTATAGTACAAGGTAGCCTTCTCTGCAGCCATATGGATCTTGCTTCAGTTTGATCATTTTCCTAATACCACTACTTCTTTTCTTTTACCAGAACAAATAAAGGAAGCTGTCCTCAACGGAGTTGCACTCGAGGATGAGCAGAGGGAGAAATTCAATCAGATTGAACAAGTAAGCTCGGATTTTATCAAATACCGTACCAACTTTGGATTCATACTCCTACAAAGTCACTTGGCGTTTCATAGTGAACAGTTTTTGTGCTACTGCTACCTTATCCCTCTGTGCGAAACATAAGCAGTTTCCATAGACATTTTCCTTTTATCTGCTGTGGACAGTCAACCATAGGTTTAGGCTCTACTGCCAGCTGTCTCCCGGATGGCTGTATCAAAGTACTCAGTCAGTTTAGTCTTGTAATGTTCATACTGTTCTTGAGTGTGTGCAGTTATTCCTATAGATGTAGAACCATATTTGACATTGATGCAGGTAAATATTTTCTAAATTCTGCGAACATGAGGGCATTTTCTGTTTGCGGAACTGATTGCATATTTGAATGTTGATAACACCTCCATTATTTTCGGCACAGCTCAGTCATTGTTTTCACCGATCATGTCAGTTAACGAAGTGCCAACTTCTTTTCAGGAGCTTGAAAAGTTGTCACAAAAGTTTAGCGAGAATGTGCTGGATGCAACAAAGAAATTCGAGAAATTAATTACCGATAAAAAAGAGATTGAGGGTTTACCTGCTACGGCCCTTGGTTTAGCAGCACAGACTGCTGTATCTAAGGTAGGGACAACCACCACTCATGTAAAACCTAAGGTGCTATTCCACCTTTAATTTTGTATGCTGATAAGCGTACTGTTAGGGTCATGAAAATGCCACAGCTGAAAATGGACCTTGGGTTATCACATTGGATGCACCAAGCTTTATGCCTGTTATGCAACATGCTCGCAACAGAGCTCTCCGTGAAGAAGTTTATCGTGCCTATCTCGTTCGTGCCTCTAGTGGTGAACTTGATAACACCAATATTATCACTCAAATTCTGAAGTTGAGGCTAGAGAAGGCTAAACTTCTTGGCTACAAGAACTATGCTGAGGTAATTATGCTCTCCTTTTTACTGCCACATTAAAAGAACCACACACTATGATTATGTTTTAACAATATGATGTAATCTTGAAGGTAAGCATGGCTCAGAAAATGGCAACCGTTGAGCGGGTAGAAGAGCTTCTTGAGAAGCTACGTGCTGCTTCCTGGGATCATGCAGTTAAAGGTAAAACTAGGCAAATCATTTTTTATTTACACATAGTTAGAAGCCCATGCAATTCATGCATTTTTTGTTTCCTATAATCTTTCACCTCTGAGGACCAATTATCTTTAGTTGCCATGCATTTTTTGTCTCCTGTAATCTTTCACATCTGAAGGCCAATTATCTTTAGGCAATTAGGAATGATATTTCCTTTTGAGGAATTGTTTTCTCATGATTGGCACATTTTGTTTTGTTCCATGCATATATTAACTATTTTGTATTAAAAAATCAGATATGGAAGATCTGAAAATATTTGCAAAAGATTCTGGTTCCCCTGAAGCTAATGATCTGGCTCACTGGGACCTTAACTTCTGGAGTGAACGACTGAGGGAAACTAAATATGATATCAATGAGGTTTGGTTCTCTGCAATTTTTGCAAGTCATAGTTTCAGAGTACCCTTTTCACCAATAGCCCTGTGTTCCATTTTGTTTTCATTCCTCTGGACGTATGTAAATGCGGTGGATGTCTGCTAAGGGCTGCAAATTTTATTGTTTATTATCTTAGTGCACATCGTAATTGTGTACCATTGAATTGAAATTAGCACTGCCATTGCAGGAAGAACTGCGTCCTTATTTTGCACTACCCAAGGTTATGGATGGCCTCTTTGCTCTTGCAAATAAGCTATTTGGGGTGAGCGTTGAAGCTGCAGATGGACTGGCTCCAGTAAGTACATTCTCTCTCTCTCTCTCTCTCTCTCTCTCTCTGTACAAAATATCTCTTCTGCAAATTAACACAGCTGACTATCGTTTCAGGTCTGGCACAGTGATGTCAAATTTTATTGTGTCAAAGACTCTTCCAATAGCCCTGTTGCCTACTTTTACTTCGATCCATATTCAAGACCATCAGAAAAGCGCGGAGGGGCTTGGATGAATGTGGTCTTTTCTCGCAGTCGTGTGCTAGCTCGCAATGGTTTACCTGTTAGGCTGCCTGTTGCCCATATGGTGTGCAATCAGACACCACCAGTTGGTGATAAGCCCAGTCTTATGACCTTCCGTGAGGTAAGTAATACTTCTGTTAATGTGGATGCGTGTACTAGGAGAAAGCAGTACATGTCTTGATTACAAATGTCATGTCTAATGTAGGTTGAAACTGTGTTCCATGAATTTGGTCACGCCCTTCAACACATGCTTACTAAACAAGATGAAGGGTATGTCGCTGGTATTCGTGGAGTTGAATGGGATGCAGTAGAGTTACCCTCCCAGTTTATGGAAAACTGGTGCTACCACAAGTATGACACAGCATCTGGTATGGTATTTAGCTCAAATTCTCTCTTCCAGTAGCTCATTGATCTGCTGTGTCGCTGTAACAGGGATACTCTTTTGAGCATTGCAAAGCATTACGAGACTGGTGAGACTCTTCCAGAGGAAATATATAACAAGCTTGTTGCTGCTAAGAATTTCCGTGCTGGCACCTTCAGCCTGCGCCAGGTGCGTGGTGTTGTTCGAAGGCACCTCGTTGCAATAGCAATTTTGACTTTTATAATATTGCATATTAGCTTTAGTCTTGGTATTAGTTACTTTTCTACTTTTGAAATTGTGCATGGTTGATTGTTGATGTACCCTGAGTGTTGCAACTGTATTTCCCACCTATATTTATTTCATTTTCCCTTTCCACAGATACGTTTCGCCAGTGTAGATATGGAGCTGCATACGACTTATGATCCTAGTGGGTCAGAGTCCATATATGATGTGGACCGAAGAGTTGCTGAGAGAACACAAGTTCTTGCTCCTCTGCCAGAGGACAGATTCCTTTGCAGCTTTAGCCATATATTTGCAGGTTTGCAGCGCTGCCAAACAAATTATTTCATTCATATCGTTGCAGATTTGACTTGTCATTCCATTCATCGGTAATGTGCAGGTGGCTATGCTGCTGGATACTACAGTTACAAGGTAATTGATGTTTATTTGAACACTTTTGTGTCTTGACGTTACATTTGTTGAGGATGTGTGTCTGTGTCAACAGTGGGCCGAAGTTCTGTCAGCTGATGCATTCTCGGCATTTGAAGATGCTGGTTTGGATAACGAGAAGGTATGCCTTTCACCTAGAGGAAACAGACTGACGCGGAGAATTACTGAGCATAATATTGTATTTCCTGTTTGTGTAGGCGATTGAAGAAACTGGGAGACGATTCAGAGACACAGTTCTTGCACTTGGAGGTGGAAAGTCTCCTCTGGAGGTAAAATTTGGCGTATTGTTTTGATGGTGTTTGGTGTTGTAAGTGAAAAAAATGTAACGGTTAAATGGTGACAGGTATTTGTTGCTTTCCGAGGACGGGAGCCTTCGCCTGAAGCACTACTCCGGCACAACGGCCTACTTGCAGTTGCTGCGTAGTGATGAGGTCATGTGCTAGTTTTTAGTTATGTTTGAGATTCCAAGAGTAACTGTTTGACCTGCCATCATGTTGTATGTGATGTTGAATCCAAATTATTATTTTCGCCAAAATGATAGTAATAAGAGAATACATGTGTGGACTAGAGGAAATCGAAAAAGGCGTGGTGGAGGTGTGTGAGTGTGGAGATGATGTCGGTTATCTGCGGGTGGGATCGGTCGCCGGCGAGGAACTCGCAGGCGACGCCGTCCACCTCGACCATGCTGCATCCGGGCAGCTTGTTGTGGTCCATGGCGTTGCGGACGGTGAGCACGTGGTCCCAGTTGCTGGATCCGGCGTACATGTTGGAGAGCTGGACGTGCGCCCCGGTGTGGTGGCGGTGGAGGCCCAGATCGGCCATCCACGCCAGCACCTGGGTGCCGAGGTGGAGGTGGCCGTGCGCGGCGCAGGCGTTGAGCAGCGCGCCGAGCACGTAGGAGTCGGGGGCATGGGCATCTGGTGCTGCACGACGTGGAGGGCCTCGTGCAGCAGGCCGGCGCGGCCCAGGACGTGGACGAGGCAGCCGTAGTGCTCGACGCCGGGGCGCGGGATGGTGCGGAAGACGTGCCTGGCGCGGGTGACGAGGCCGGCGCGGGCGCAGGCGGTGAGCACGCAGATGAAGGTGACCGCGTTGGGGCGCACGCCTTGCTGCTGCATGTGGCGGAAGAGGCGGATGGCGTCCCTGCAGCGGCCGTGGTCGGAGAGCGCGGAGATCATGGCCGTGTAGGCGAACACGTCCTTGTTGGATATTGCCCGGAACACCTGGGCGGCGGCGTCCAGGCTGCCGCACTTGGCGTACATGTCCACCAGCGCCGTGCCCACCACGGCGTCGAGGCCACCTGCAGGTGAGGTGGAGGTGAGGTAGTAGGCGTGCAGCCACCTGCCCTGGTCCAGCGCCCCCAGCGCCCCGCAGGCGGCCAGCGCCGCCACCAGCGCCGCCCTGTTGGGACGCACCCCGCACCTCAGCATCTCCTGCAGCAGCTGCAGCGCCTCCGCGAAGCCTCCGCCTCCCGCCGCCACGTAGGCGCTCATCATGGCGCTCCAGCACACGTCGTTGCGCCGGTGGGGCATTCCGTCGAACAGGACGCGCGCCTGCTCCACCTGCCCCGCCCTGCCGTACGCCGTCACAAGCGACGTCCACGAGCACACGTCCGCCCTGCCCGACGACACCGCCTCCTCCAACAGGCGGCGCGCCGGACCCAGGAGCCCACACGAGGCGTAGGCGTGGATAAGGCCGTTGGACACGTAGCCCTCTTCGTGGCCGCAGCAACCGAGCACCACGGCCAGGGCGTGCAGCTGCTCGACATCATCGGAGGATGCTTCTGCTTCTGAGGATGCCGCTGCTGTCAGCAGGAAGGAGAAGGTGTAGTTGTTGGGGCGGAACGCCGGGAGGATGCGCCGCAGCCGCGGGAAGGCGCGGAGGGCGCTCACCGGCTCCGCGGCCAACACCGACCGGAGGAGCTTGTTGGGGAAGAATCGGTCGCCCAGCACTGAACAGGTCACAAGCACCGCGTGCGCCTGCCGGAGATGCGACACCCGCACCCACGGACGGCAAAGCACCTGCGCCGCCGCCGCCGACGACGACGATCTTCTCTTACTCATCACATCTTCTCTCTCAGCTTCCTTTTTTTTTTTTGAGAAGCTTCCCTTTTTTTTGAGAGAGAGAGAGAGGCATTCTTTTCACACTACAACTCTACAAGAGGGAGAGTCTAGACTCTAGAGGTAGCCAAATGGGCCACCCGGCACGGCCCGAGGCAGGGGAGAGTTTGTGATGGGCTGGGTCCAACAATGAAAATGAATGACTGGCCCAACAATGAGAGTGGCCCAGCCCAACCCTACCCGACCAAGCACCACCACCACCAACTCCACCAGTTACAGTTGGATCAGGCAGGCGAGGACTCGTCGCTCGTCGGGAACGGAAGGAGGAAGAAGACCCGCGACAAGATGGGTCGCGGCGGCGGGATGGGCAACCCGGTCAACGTCGGGATCGCCGTGCAGGCGGACTGGGAGAACCGCGAGTTCATCTCCAACATCTCCCTCAACGTCCGCCGGCTCTTCGACTTCCTCATCAGATTCGGTCAGTTCCTCTGGATCTACTCCATCCCTCATTGCCACCATCCACTCTAGCATATTTCATGCCTAGCTTAAATCATAGCTTTGACATGTCACCATAATTCTGAAATAATTGAATTCCACAGCTCCACAGTTTCCACAAGCATTTCAATTGTGTGATTGAGATCCCAACACCACTTGACCTTGTATGTTTGAACAAAGCCTGCAGCAGAGGCACAAAGCCTGCAGCAGAGACCTCAATTAGTCAGCCCCTGCCCAAGTAAAAGCCTGCATCATCTTGTCTGTTCAGTTACATCAATCATCAAGAATGCTATTTGCCTATATTTAGGTGGTGAAAAAGGGGTTAAAACTTTCTGCCCTACAGGTCTAACCGTGGTTACTTGTACTGATGCCAATATAACACTTTCATAAAATGTACTACTCACTTCGTTAATTCATGACATTCGGACAGGAAGATTGAACTGAGAAAAAACTAACATCTGCTATCGGACATCATCAAATAAAAGCAGAGGCTACCAATCTTTACCATGTTGTCTTGTCGTCAGAAAAAAAACAAGGGAAAGAAAAACCTGTATGAAGCTCTATTTACTGTCTGGTTATGTTTGGTATTGGTCAGTAATGTATCCTTTAGCCATAGTTAAGCACAATCTATGCCTTCTCAAAACAATGGTTTCCAGTCTAAACATGAACCCTGATGAATATCAGTCAGAGGTCGTTTGCAGCTTACATGACAAGTTAACCAATACTTGAATTTGTATAATACAAATGCTGCTTTAGAGTTCCATGTTACATATTTAGCCGCGTGCAAATTTTCATAATATTTATTTTTTCTAGTATGTTTGTTAGACACTGCACTAGCCATGCCTGTCAATGTTGGTGTTGCTCTCACCAGCCATCGCCTGCTTTAGATAAAAAAAAAATGTAAAAGAACTTGCGTTATATAAATTCTCATATTTATATGCGTTTATGCAGAAGCTACGACAAAGAGCAAGCTAGCTTCTTTGAATGAGAAGCTTGACATCCTAGAGCGGAAACTGGAGGTGCTTGAAGTCCAAGTGAGCAGCGCGACGACCAATCCTTCTGTCTTCAACTAGTAAGGACGGCATAAAGGACATGCGGCGTGCTTGCAGAGCTTGAAATTGTGTTTGAGTCTTGAGTATCTGTAACTGTGTATCTATGTAGTGCCATGTAAAGCACTCCTCTAGTGTCTTGTTATATAGTATAATATTTTGGAGCACTGGCTTAGTTTCAGTCTTTGTACCCTTGTTTGAAGTTTGAACTCGATGGCAAGTAAGTTTGTGTGGAGATGATTAACCAACAGAATTAAGTGATGACTGATGAAGCATTTGTAGTGCTCCTGCTTGAGACAAGGGAGAGGGAGGGAATCAGAGTCTTACAAGGGTTGTAAACTGATACGTCCACGTTTCCCTCTCCATCCAGACGAGCCAACGTTTCGTCCAAGCAACAATTGCGTGTATGTACCATTTTTTTAAAAGAGAATGCTATTTTTGTAACAAAATATGAATACAAATTGGTTTGATTCTTAGAAGCTACTGCAAATTGGAGCTGTTGTGTGGGTTTTATGCCTTTTCCTCTCTTTAAAACATGTTGTATTATGCTGCTTAGTTAGATTCAACTTTCATTGATTAAGAAACCCCCCAAAAAAAACATTCAAACTTGCTGTGCAGCAATAAGGCAACCATCAACAAAAACAAGATGAGGGATAGAGAAAATAGTGTTGAAAAGCATGGAAGGAACGTTTTCATTTTCAATCAAGGAACGGGGTGAAGGTGTGGCTCTGGTGTTTCATCCCTTTGCAGCCACAAGACACAACGCAAGCTCTCTGCCTGTCTGTGACCGAGAGAGAGAGAGGCTGCTTCCTGTGAAGGAAAAGAGAGGCTTCTTCTTCCGTGAAGGAAAAGAGAGCTGGTGCTCGCCTTCCTCATCCTCCATCTAATCCTAGAGGAATCGCTCCTCCTTCCCTGTGCCGCACAAGTAAGTTCTCTCTCCCCTGATTCGTATCCATATGATCCTGTTTTCCTGAATAATGTTTGTTTCTATGAGATAAACACGGCAAGCAGCTAAGACCGAAGCATATTAATCCATGGAAAGGCAATATTTAGTGTACGATGATAGAAGAAGAAAAAAAAATAAAACTGGGGCATTCCGAGAATTGAACTCGGGACCTCTCGCACCCTAAGCGAGAATCATACCACTAGACCAAATGCCCTTTCGGTCTTACATGTTGGTCTCTCTGTTTAGTCACCTTCTGCTGCGTTGAGATTTCCTTAAGAGTACTGTGAATGCTAGTATTTTGCAGAAGAGGCCAAGATCATATTCGTAGCGAAGGGTAAGGGTAACGATGAATGTTCTCTCGGGCCACCCCCAAAATCTGAAGCTTCAAGTTGGGGACGTGTCGTCTCTCGCTGCCAGAGGGAGGAGGAGGTCTTTTTCCTCTCCGTGTAGGGTGCAGTGCCCATCAGTTGTTGATCCTCGGAGGCAGCATGGCGTGGCCGTGGTTAGGAGAGCCGTCAGCGGAGAATCGAGCAGCAGCGGTGGAGACGAAGACGAGGACGGTGACCAAGCAGACAAGAAACAGGAGCAGGGTAGTCTTTCCAGAGAGGATTTGGAACGCTTGGTGGGCCCCGACGATGCCCAGTTCAACGGATTGGAGCTCGCAAACCTCATCAGGAAGAAGTACGGCAGATCCTACGACGTGACGCTCATCAAGAAGGAATTCATGGGAAGGAATCTGCTGGCCATGAATGTGATGTGGAAGTACAGGGAGCAGAGATCTTTCCCCCTGAGTGAAGAGGAATACCTGCTTCGTCTGGATGATGTGGCCAACACCCTCAAATGCTGGGGAGCCGTCTCGCATGTCCGGAACACGCTCGAGAAGCTCAAGGAGAGGCCAAGGATTGGCAAAGTAAGTTATTCTTTCTTTTCTTTTATATATATATATATATAATTGTTCTCTGCTTTCTTTGTGAGCCACTGCAGTACTAGTTAGATCTAACTAGTGTATTGCATCAGGCTGTAAGCATCTTCATAGACATGGATGAGACGGGCGGCCGCTCAAATGAATGGATTTACAAGTGATGATCGTATCTAATTTGTCTCTGCCTGCATTACTATACCAGATACCATCATCAAGGGGCAATCGTTGCATCCATATCAAATTGAATTGTATGTGATATAAAATGAGATGGAGGCCCCAACATTATTAGCTAGCACACACACACACACAGTAGGCAGTGTATCCATTTGAAGCGTTGCAGCAAAGATGACTCGGAACAGCAACAGTTTCATTACTGATTCTAATTCCACACAATACACAAAGGAATATTATATTATTGTTATGATCAACTTCTTCCAGGCTATGATTATTAGTACAGGACAATTTTCCTTTTGTCTTTTACATAAGAGGAACTTGCTAATTTCCAGTTTCAATCAACGGTCAACATCATTAGATCGAAATGAGATGGTCTAATAATAATGTTTAATAATTTAATACTAATATTTTTCTATCTACATGCTATATAATCCTAAAAAGTAAATAGTAACAATATACTTCCTCCGTTCCTCGTCATTTACTTTTTTGTTATTCAAAAGAATTATTCAAATTAAAAATTTCTAGACAATATTTCAAGTTTCTTTAGTTGTTACGAATAAAACGAATGGTCAAACGTAACGAAAAAATTCATGTTTGATTGAAATGATCTCTATTGAAAAAGGAGGAAAATATACATTAAATGGGAAACGTAAAGTAAGGCCGTTGGATTGGAAGCGAGCGGGTGAGATCTATCTTCCTTGTCTCGCGCTGCTTGCTAAAACCCTGCTGGCTGGATCTCCTCCCTCCTCATTCCCCCTCCCCTCACCTGAGCTTAGCAAACCATGGCCGCCGCCGCCGCCGCCCTCCGCCGGAGCCCCGCCCTTCTCCTCCGCCGCGAGCTCCTCGTCCGCCTCCTGTCCACGCAATCACCCGTGCCACCCAAGAGCCCCGCCGAGGTCGCCCGCCTCAAGTCCTCGATCCGCAGCGCCGCCACCAGCCCCGACGACCTCGCCTCCCTCTTCCTGTCCGGCCTCCCCCACCCCGCCTTCCTCGCCGACCGCCCCATATTCTCCCTCTCCGTCCACCGCCTGGCCTCCGCCGGCCGCCGCGACCTCGTCGCCTCCATCCTGTCCTCCTCGCTCACCGCCGTCCCCGCGCCGCACCCATCGGAGGGCTTCCTGATCCGCCTCATCTCCCTCTACTCCGCCGCGGGCATGCCCGACCACTGCCTCACCACCTTCCGCCTCGTCAACCCGGCCTCCGACCGCTCCCTCTCCGCGCTCCTCTCCGCCTACCACGACAACCGCCTCTACGACCGCGTCGTCCAAGCCTTCAACACTCTCCCCGCCGAGCTCGGTATCAAGCCCGGCGTCGTCTCCCACAACGTCCTCCTCAAGTCTCTCGTCGCTGCTGGCGACGTGGCAGCCGCCCGCGACGTGTTCGACAAAATGCCGGACAAGGACATCGTTTCCTGCAACGAGATCCTCAGGGGCTACCTCAACACGGGTGACCATGCCGCCTTCGACGAGTTGCTCAAGGGAGTCAAGCTCAAGCCCAACGTCTCCACCTACAACCTCCGCATGGCCGCTCTCTGCGCAAAGGGGAGGAGCTTTGAGGCGGAGGAGCTGCTGGACGCCATGGCCGTCCCGCCCAACCGGGCCAGCTTTAACACGGTCATCAAGGGATTCTGCAAGGAGGGGAGGTGGGCGCTGCCATGGCGCTCTTCAAAAGATGCCGGAGGTGCCCAGGCAGCAGGGGCAGGGGTGTCGCCCAACTTCCAGACCTACATCACGCTGCTTGAGGCGCTCGTCAGCAAGGGCGTCTTGGGACCTGCCTTGGAGGTCTGCAAGGAGTGCTTGCAAAACAAGTGGGCGCCTCCATTCCAAGCTGTCAAAGCCTTGGTTCAGGGCTTGATCAAGAGCAGGAAGGCCAAACAGGCCAAGGAGGTCCTCACGGCCATGAGGAAGGCCGTCAAGGGTGACGCCAAAGAGCAGTGGATCAAGGTCGAGGCCGAGTTTCCGTTGCTGATCGCTGCTGACAAGAAGAAATCCTCGTCGTAATCATGTACGCCATCTTCCAGTTGGAATATCGATTTGGCACGGGTGACGGGCAGAGCTTACATTCATCATCACTCATGTATTCTTACAATGCTTTTGGTACCTTGCTCTTTAGTTTTGATTTTCTCTTGCCGTAAAAGTTTTACCTATGATAGGCATTCGGTGCCGTTACTGTTTTTTTATTCTGTTGGAATCAATGCCTGAGCTGGTTAATCCGAATAAGACTAGAATGCAGTGTTTGGATGTAACGTTGTTATATTCAAGTTATGATTTTTTTTTTTTTGTTGAGAAAAAGTTGAACTCGTGAAGTTTAACATCGGACCTTGGAATAAGACTAGCATGGTCTTGGAAAATCCTGCCTGTACACACGGGACCTGTCACGTGGCAGGCAGCTGATGCTTTGGCTTGGCGAACATCAAATCCAAGCCAGCAGGAGAGAGGCTTGGAGTTGAACACTTCCGCTTCCACCACCGCCATGTCACTGAGCCTTCGCGCCGCCGCGTCCTTCTCCACCGCCCCGCCGGTTCCCGCACGGTTCCGCGCTACGGCCTCTCCACCGGCACTGCATCGCCGGCGCCGGCCGCAGAACGTGCCCGGCGAATTTTTCGTTGGTGAGCAGAGCTAACTCACTCAGCCTCTCTTGTCTCCCTGTGTCGTCGCTCGTGTGCGGTGCTGGGACCTCACGAGCTCCTGTTTTGTGTGCTTGGCAGACCACCGTTGCATCGACTGCCAGACCTGCCGATGGATGGCACCGGTAGGTACTTCCTCTTTCTTCCTCGTTGTCGCGCGCACGGCAATCGGCATCAGCTAAAAGATCCCGCCACGTGTGCAGGAGGTGTTCAAGAGGGTGGATGGGAAGGCCGCCGTAGCGGCGCAACCCAGCTCGGAGGAGGAGAGGACCAAGACCCTCCAGGTGCCCCCGCCTCTACCAATCCGCTCCGTCTCTCTCCTCTGCATGGTGGTGCATAACTCTCTGTTTTCAGGCATTACTCTCCTGTCCAACAGCCTCGATTCACACTGACAAACCTCCAGAGGACATACTTCAAGTGCACAACATGTTTCCGCTCCCCATCGACCAGAATCACCTTCCAGTATGCCTTGGGCAATTTACAGCGGTCTTTACCGGTCAGTGTTAAGAGTAAGGCACCGGTCACAAATTTTTCCTCACATCGCTGGATCTTTGCAGGGTGTGTATCTTTGTGGCTATCATTCTGAGGACTCGTATGGGGCAACTTCTTATCTGGTAACTCACCCACAAGGAAACATACTGATTGACAGGTAAACTTAAGCATATGCTCACCATGATTTGCAACATTTTTTTGTTGTACCACATGCTCAAGCAACGAAATAAAAGTTCCTCAACTTTCTCACTGGATGCAATAGTTATCTTCCTGGCACTGACCATGAAAGCTAATGTTTCTAATTTCCATTTGGATTATGTTTGAATCCTTGACCGCCAACACATCATATCAGAATTCATTCATATTTGTCATCATCACTCAAAAAATAATAAACTCTTCTTGTGTTTGGTCCTAAACATGTTGTATCTTTGTAGCCCAAAGTATACTCCAGCATTGGTGAAAAATATTGAACAGCTTGGTGGAGCTCGCTACATGTTTTTGACCCACATGTATGTTTGGAACTTCAACATCTCAATACTTGCTGCTCTTTGTGCATCTATCACCATATATATAAAGATAAATCTCACTAGCTATCATACAGAGATGATGTAGCGGACCACAGGAAGTGGGCTGAACGGCTAAAGTGTGAGAGGATCATTCATTCAGGAGATGTAAGAATCTCTCTATATTCTTACGTCAGATCCAGGATGACATTGATATTCCTGATCAATCCTCATTGGCATACCAGTTAGTAATGCCTCGTCTTGAAACCTAACAAATACAAGAAACCTGTCATAATTGTACTTGCAGCTTGGGCACTATTTCATCATTTCATAGTTTAATATCTTTTAAAGATGGATAGGTTGATGGTTATGACAACCCGTAGCACTTTAGTTAGAACTTCCAGAAGATAGAAACGTTACATTGTTGAAATCATTCATTACTTCATGAGCACAATTGTTTTGTATTTGAGGTCATAGCTAATTGATGATTCGTTGCATGGATAGATGTTTGTTCCGATGCATTCCCATTTCCAGTGAATGTTTCTTACCATTCTGATGCAGGTAGAGGAGGCTACTGCAGATGTAGAGTGGAAACTTAATGGAAGTGGACCTTGGAACATTGGAACTGATTTTGAACTTATCCATACACCAGGCCATACTGAGGTAAGAAATTCAACTTAAGACGTAATGCAAGGATCCTCTTGATTGAACAAAACATTCTTGAACATAAAGTCAGGTGCCCTGTTGTTGCACACTAAGAATAGGTTGGCACATCATTTTTTTCTGACAAAAAATGGTCAGGATCATTGCCATTGACTAAATGAACAGATGGTTGCTGGGCACCCATATTGGTCTCCGGGTTCACCTGGGGTGCCTGTTCTCAATCATGTGGTGTGCTGTGACTATCACCCAGCCCTATCCTGTTCCCATATGTGTTGTGGCTATCACCCAGTCCAATCCTAAATTTCTTTATCACACCAGATTTGTTGCTTCGTTCATGACTATCCAGATCAATCTTTGCATGTGATTTCCCAAATAGCAAATTCTGTACAATGTAGTGGTGGTAAAATTTGTCTAATCTTTGCATTTTGCAACTAAAATTTGCCACCATGATAATATTCTTCAACACGCTTCATTCAATAATTGAAGAAAATATATCTGTAGGGCTCCGTCTGCTTGTTTTACAAACCATTAAAGGTGCTATTCACTGGGGATCATGTTGCAAAATCAGAAGAGTCTGATGATCTACATCTCTCTCTGATTTATAACAAGCAGTCAGGTACAAAGCCTCCATTCTCAGCTAGTCTTGCTGAAGGTCATTGTTCAACTACACCCTTAATGCATGATTAATTAATCTGTCTATCATATGACTTGCAGTCAGCCTGCAACTGGACAGCATAAGGAAGCTATTGGAGGTAGACTTTGAGTGGATTTTACCTGGTATGTTTTCCAAATACTGGATAATAGAGGTAATAGAGTTCCAGTTGATTATTACACTGGCTCTACTGATGCTGCTTTCAAGGTCGTTACGTGGCTGTGCTACTTGTTTGTTGTTACTGCTTGAAAAATAAAATTGCATGTTTGTTTTCAACATTTGTAATTCTGAGTTTTCAGGACATGGCCATCGAATTCGGTACAAAGATGAGCGCGCCAAGAATTCAGCTATCGAGTCCCTGTTAGCTGACTACGCAAGCTAGGAGCATCTACTGGCCTACCTTCGTGCTAAGGCATTGAAACAAGGGCTAATAACATGCGTCTCTCCTGGATGTATTAGGCTCGGATATGCTTTTCTTTCAGTGAATAAAATGCTTTCATATGTATGTAATAATATTACAATAATATAGCTCTTGAGCGCGTATTTTGTCCGTCCGAATCCAAATCAATGCATTTTCCACTGTACCGGCAGAAGGCTTCAGCAACTTTTGTTCTTTCAGACATCTTCGCAAGCACGTATGATCTGCTGAACTACTGCAGAATACTCTTTTTTTTGTGACAAATCCAACACATGAGAACTCAACCCAACGCCACATTGAAAAGCAAATTGAAAGAAGTAACATGAGCAATGGGAACTTAGTTCCTGGCTATTATTAATGACACTAATGAACAAAATTGCCTCTCTACTCTCTCCAAAAAGTAACAACTTCCAAATCCATAATCCACAAAAAGAATGACACTCAAATGCCATGGGTACAAAAATCAAAAGCCTCAAAAATTCCCACTGTATACTCTTCAGTGTGTTACATAAGATATACAAAACTAAAAACCATAGGCCAGATATCTCTAACAAATCAATGCTTCCAAGTACTCGTCAACATATGCCAGGCATGGCCAATGATCAGTCCTTATCCTAACCAATGTGGAGGCACAACCTACTTCCATCGAGAAAAGAAGATGATACCTAGGTGGTAAGAATATCATGACACGCAGCACTCCCATATCTCTCTTGCTTTGATGGCCATATCTCCCTCCACCAACACCAATATCATCGTCATCTATGAGCTGAAGCTGAAGATTGCTGTCCGGTGAGTACGGAACCAAAGCATCAGCACCAACAGTGGCATCTGACACACTTTCATCCCACACAACGTTTTTAATGACTCCATTTCCTCTCAGAATGGTTATAAGTGAATCTCCAACAACACTGACAACAAAGGGAGCCAAGTATCTTTCAACAGCGGCAATCAAAACTTTTGGAGTCACCTCCATAAGCTTAACAGATCGAGTTCCATTGATTGCAACTGAACCTTTCCCACCACTCAAAGGGAATGTCTCTCGACCTGTGTTAGAAGAACTGTTGCAGGCCTCCCACATAGCCTGAAATAGATCCTGATAGTAATTAGCCACACTCTCTTTTGGCGTATCAGGTGGCACAATCGCCTTCAGGAACATGTCCTCAATCCCAACTGTAACGGGTTGAAGAGAGCCAGATATGACCTGACAGTTCTCTGTATTTGCTGCAATTGAAACATCAATAAGACCAGGTGAGGGCTCTTGAGGTTCTAGTTCTATCGCTACAGAAGCACAGTAACTTGATTCCCCTCCATTCTGATTATCTAACGGGACAATATCCATACCAGAACCTGGAGGTTCCCCTAGGATGAAAGGAACATGGCATGATGGAATGCTTCCATACTGTGCGCTTGATGAAAAGGAAATTGTCACCGCGTAAAGGGCAGGCAACTCATCAACCCCATCAGAAACAGGAACTGACGAATCTGCTCCCCAAGCATAGCTAAATGGCTCTGATTCAAATCTAAATGTGCATTGTATTCTAATTTTGAGACCATTTGAATGTATGTAATCAGGAATGCACGCGAAGTATCGTCTCAGAATTTGCAAAGTTTCAGCACCTTTAGAATCCATTACACGTAGTGCTTCGTGAATATATCCAATTCTCTCTATTGTAGGTCCTGGTGGCTTTTCTTCCTCCGGGTTAGTAGAGCTCACATCCTGTATACTCAGAATGCAACCAGGTGCTCTACTCTGGATGCCAAAGTTTGGAAATGCAATGGCCCATGATTGCTTCACAACTAGAGGCACAACCCTTTCAAGATGAATATAAGATTTGAGCTCCGGCATGCTCTTAAGATCTTGAAAAGGACGTGGTGATGGCATATCAAATAAGGAACTTGGATGAGAAGGGGCTGAAGGTTGTTCTCCGATTGCCATGAGATGCCTCAGTTTCTTCCCAGGAACACAAGACAACAAGCGCAAACAAATCCTGGATGAATCATTTAAAGCAGTTAGAAGAAAATCAAGCAACAGATAACACAAACCAAGCAATAACTTGAATCCTGAGTTTACCTTGCATGGTCCCTGACCTCTAGATCAGGAAAGGACTCAATGGTGAGCACAAGAAGGCGAGATAGGGGAATGAAAACACGAGAGCTGTGATGATGCTTCAGCATGACACGACAAATGCCCATGACCTTGCTTCCCTGAGACCATGACTTCAGTTCTGTGTCTGAGTTGTGCTTCTTGGTAAGAGAAATCATCTGCTTGGTAAGCAATTCTATTAGGCGGAGCTGAGGCACCGTCTCATTCTGCGCAATCTTCTCAAAGAGTGGGTAGTACGATGCAAGCTGGTATCCTGGTTCAAGCCTTGGAAGCAGGCTCTCATCGAGTGTCTGAAGCAATCGCTCCCCAGCCCACCGATGAGAGTTGCATGCTAGTAAACGGTTGATGAAATCGGCGATCACTGGGACTAAACCGCGGTGTTCAGATGCCATATCAACCATCATAGCCTGCACATATAGTTGATCCAAAAAATTAGGAGTGTTGCTAGACTGGTTGATTCTGTAATAGAGTTAAAGATCTTCCGAGTTGATGGATGTGGCTTTTGCTCAGTTTGTTGTTAAATTGCTACCTGCAGGTGGTGGAAGATAGTAGAATTCAGGAGCTCACCAGCCCCGAAGCAGCAGGTGCTGTCGGTGCCATGAGGAGCAGCACCAACCAAGACCCTGTGCAGCGCTCGGAATGCGATTGCCGTTTCAGTACTCGATGCGGGGAGCCACCTGAAGGCTGATACGCAAACCAAGCCATCATCAACAAGAGCAGTCCCCATGTCACCACCTCTTGGTTCTGCAACCTTTTGCGGGTCCATGCCAGAGGCAACATAAGCTAGACAATCCAGTTTCTTAGCCTTGAGGGCAAGAGGGTCGAATACGGCAGGGTAAAACAGGTGGGCAAGTTCCGGCGTTAGGTCCCTGAACCTGGCAGACCCAAGCAGGCAATGCAGGGCCAGCAATCGGGTGGGGAGCGGGCGGTGCGTCTCGCGAGCTGCCAGAGCAAGGCGGCACGCCATTGTGCGCTCATCCTCAGCCCCAAAGGCATCAGGGAAAGCAAGGAAGAGGTTGAGCAGCGAGTGCAGCAACATGGGGTTGGACGAATGCGCCATGCCACCGAACTGCACCTTGATGTGAGCTGCAATTGCAGGTGCCCATTGGAGCACAGCAGACGCAAGCTCTGCAAGGATGGAGGTCATCTCCGTGGCGGCTGCCGGCGTGAGCACCTGTGGCCTGTCCATGAGCAGAGCGAGCACCTTCCTTATGTCCCTGACGTTGACCTCGGAGGGCGGCGAGGACGAGGAAGGAGAGGGATGCGGCGAGAGGAGGTGGGCGGGCAGGGAGAAGGGCGTGGGCGGGCCGGACACCGCCAGGATGGAGGCGGTTGAGGACAGCCTGCCGAGGCGAACGGAGTGGCGGGCGGCGGAGGCGAGCAGGAGGAGATAGGACTGCGCGGCCGGGGAGCGCTCGGCCGCCGCGAGCGCGTAGAGGTGGCCGAGGACGTGGGCGAGGAGGCCCGGGAGCGCGGCGTCGAGCGCGCGCAGGGCGTCGCAGGCGAGGGCGCGCGCGGCGCGGTCGGGCGCGTGGTTGGGGCGGTTGGCGGCGGCGAGGAGCGTGTCGACGAGAGCGGCGAGCGGAGAGGCCTGATCCTCCTCCTTGGAGATGGGTGGTGCGAGGGCGGAGGCGAAGGCGGAGACGACGGTGACGAGGAGATGGTCGCGGAGCGGGTGGTCGGCGGGGAAGGAGTGGAGGGAGCCGAGGAGGAGGGTGAGGTGGTGCGTGGAATCGGTGGGGAGGAGGTGCTCGTCGATGAGGGAGAGGAGGAGGGGCTTGAGCTGGGATGGGAGGTCGCGGCGGGGGAGCGACGAGAGGGCGAGGTCCAGCAGGGGAGGTGGAGCCATCGCTCGCGGCGGGATGGAGAGGACGACGGGGAGAAGTCGTCGATGAGCTGCTCCCACTCGAGAGGCGACAGCGAGGCGGCGCTGGTTGGGGGCGGCCGGTCCATCGCCGGCGACCTTTTTTTTTTTTTTGAGAATCGAATCAATAGATGCTGCCGGCGACCAGATGAGATGCGGCCGCAGAAATGGTGGTGGTGGACATTGGTTGGGCCGATTTTGCTGGGCTAGGCTGGTGATGTACGGAAAAAGAAGGCCCACGGCCCGAACTGGTGGGTGGGAACTCTGTTGCGGTGGCACCACAAGCATCGTCTTTCTTGCTTGTCCGGTTGCTCGTCGTCGGGGAAATGGAGAAGAGAAGAAGCCATAGAGCATCCTAGCATCCAAAAAAAAAAAAAAAAAGAGGAAAAGCCATAGCCGCTGCCGGATGTCGGTGCAGCCCGATGCTTACCCCTCCGCCGGCATCCTGCCGCCCTCCCTCTCCTCCGCTGCTAATCCCCCTCCACGTCCTACTCCCTCATCCCTCTCCGCCGCCTCCGATGGCCGAGAGCCGCCGCGTTTCCTCCCGAGCACCCGCTGCCCCTTTCCACCACCAACCTTCCACCCGAACCCTCCTCCTCCTCCTCCTCCTCGGACCCCATCCCGTCCTTCACCGCCGCGGGGGCCTACCGGGGAGGAGAGGACCCCCTCGTCTCCAAGCTCCGCACCCAGCTCGGCGTCATCCACCCGCTCCCCGCGCCGCCCATCAACCGCTCCGTCCTCGGCCTCTTCGCCCTCTTCTTCTTCGTCGGCGCCGCCTTCGACAAGCTCTGGACGCTTCGCAAGCGACGCCGCGCCGAGCGCGAGGTCAAGGTCAACGGCTCCTGGCCCCAGGTACCCACCTCCAGCTTCTCCCTCTTCCTCGACTCCAAGGACCTGCAGCGCAAGGAGTCCGTCGAGTGGGTCAACATGGTGCTCGGCAAGCTATGGAAAGTCTACCGCACTGGCATTGAGAACTGGATCGTTGGCCTGCTCCAACCAGTCATTGACAACATCCAGAAGCCCGATTATGTCAAAAGGGTCGAAATCAGGCAGTTCTACCTCGGCGAGGAGCCCCTCTCCGTCCGCAATGTAGAGCGCCGCACCTCAAGGCGCGCCAACGACCTCCAGTCAGTTCTCCTACTTATTGCCATGCCTAGCTTAGTACTCCCCCATTCTCAAAATGTTGAGTTCTCCTATCTTATTGCCATGCCTAGCTTAGTACTCCTCCATTCTCAAAATGTCCTACAGCTAGTGCAAATTGGTTTTCCTAAACGACATCATTGCAATAATGGAGGGAGTATTTGACAGACACTGATCAATCAGTTCGTGTTTCAGGTACCAAATTGGCATTCGCTACGCTGGTGGCGCACGCATGGCATTGGCACTCTCTTTGAACTTTAGTGCTGTGCCAATCGTTGTGCCGGTTTGGGTTCGAGATTTCGACATCGATGGGGAGTTGTGGGTTAAACTCAGGCTTATACCAACAGAGCCATATGTCGGGGCTGTATCTTGGGCTTTTGTATCCCTTCCCAAGATAAAGTTTGAGCTGTCACTGTTCCGCCTATTCAATCTTATGGGTATATACGACATGACTATTGCCATTTCTTACTTTTGTTATTTATGCTATCTTCTCCTATTGTTGAGTGGCGACCATGGTTACACCTTTTAACTTGAATGAATTGATTGAGGCATTTTTTTTTTTGCTCATAACATGAAACTATAATAGGAGGTGATTCTTATAGAATCTATAGAATAATGTGGATGTGTTGCATTTTCTAGTACTGTATGGCTGGCTGGCTGACTCCTGCCAGAACTCTGATCCCTTTATTAAATCTGGCTGCTTAAATCCGAAACCTACTCTCAATCACACTGACCCTGTTGCTGAAACAAAATTGAATATTCGAATTCAGATCATATTTTTTTCCTAGCAATATTTGGTTCCATATATTGATACAGTTGCTCATTCTTCTTTTATCCTGATCATTAGCTTTTTCTCATAGTGTTTCTATAATATTGATGCATCACTAACATTGTGCTTGCATCTTTTGCATGGACATGATACTTGTCTCGACCAGCTATTCCTGTTCTATCAATGTAAGCACATTCGACTCAAACATTGTGCAGAATTATGGTTCACTTCTATGTTCGGTTGGTACAATCAGTACTTTTTCCCTGCAATCAGTGCGACTTTTGACGTGTTTATTCTCCTTGCGATGGCTATTTAGATCATTTTTATAATGATAAGATTGTCATTGTGACACTCATCCCTGCCCTTGCTCTTCGTTTAGTCTAGTTTCATGTCGATAATATATGGTTAACCATCTAGTTTCTATTGCGAATATGACCTAGTTAGGTTGATGAAAACTAATAAAAGATCATTTTTACAATAACTTTTAAGGTGACAATTTTTTTTCGTGATCGTGCTTGGCTGATTAATATGGTATCTTCTACTCCATCCATTTTGTTTTTCTTGTCGTTAGGACAAGCTACTTAGTACAAATTTGCACTAGATTGCTTGTCCTAACGACAAGAAAACCAGACTAGAGGAGTAGTTCCTTTTATGAATATGACTCTCAAATTCTTTTGTAAATCTCTTAGGATTATGAATTACAAACCATAAAAATATCGAAAATATAAAACTGCATGCCCAACTAAACTTTTAATATGTTTGATTAATATACAAATAATGTTGATAATTTTCCAAAAAAATGCTTGTATCTTGTTTCGGGAAATATGCAGTCACTCTCAAATTGTTACACAAGTTTCATGCTTATGTTTGAAAGAAAGATCTTGTTAAAATATAGAAAAACCCTGTTCGCATCTAGATATTAACCTTATAAATTGCCATCACCAGGTTTCTGACAAAACTTCTGACAGAAGATCTGCCACGTCTATTTGTACGCCCAAAAAGATCGTCCTTGATTTTCAGCAGGGAAAGTCTATGGGACCTGTTTCAGGAAGTGTTGCAAGTGACATCATTCAAAGTGTTGCAAGTGATATAATCCAAGATGGGAATAAGGACTACGTTGGAGAGCTATCAGTGACGCTAGTTGATGCTAGAAAGCTTCGTTTTGTCTTATTTGGTAAGGGGTCTTCTTTGCTTTTCAAATGAAATCGCAAATATAGAGATTTAACTTTTGATGAGTTAAGAGCTCATGTACAGTTCATTGCGGTCAACCGACGGTTGCAATCTTCTAAGCAAGAAAATGTTAATTTGTCCCTATATTTAATAAATCTGAAATTGTCATGGGCTAGGATCATGTGCTGTCATAGCCTAGCCAGTACTGTAGCGCAACTACTGTGGCACGCCTAGGATTAAGAGTCTATTTAAGAAAGGATTAGAGAGTCATTAGGATTAGGCTTGAAGTGATTAGATCTAGGGAGTCCCCTATCGTCCTACCCTTGGAGTGTGGCCGCCGTCATTGTGAGGCCGCGCTCATTGGGTTCAAGATCAGTCCACCCATGTTCATGACAATTGGTATCAGTTAGCTTTGTTTTCGATCCATTGCTTCTGCTGCCGAACATGCGTCGCTGCTGGTTTCGCTGTCACCATCCCCATGGGCGGCGCTACCTAGGTCAGCTGTGGCGCTCAAGTTCCCTACATATGGCGGCACCAGTGATCCCCTACCATGGTTGATCCAGTGTGAACAACTCTTCAGCGTTTACTGCACGCCAAAGAACAAGGTGTCCTATGCCTCGTTCCACCTCCTCGATAGCGCACGGCTATGGTACTATCGGTTGGAGCTCAACAACGGCCCTCCATCCTGGCATAATGGCGGGCCCCCATCCTGGCATCAGTTTGTAAATCTTGTCCACACCCTCTTTGCGCCGCCATTGATGAACGACCCTCTCAGCAATCTGAGTTTCCCCCAAGGGAATGGGAGATGTCAAGCGTAGGAGGCGAGCAGAGGCGTGTGCCGTCGGTAGGCGCAACCAGTCCGGCCCTGTCGAACGTGCAGGTGGTTGGAGGATTGGCCGATGCAGGGGCGAGCGCGTCCGTTCCGGTGGGATTCATGCCAATTTTTGTGCAATCCAATGTGCCACGCGGTAATCTCGGGCGGGGCTGACAGCCATCCGGCTTCAACATGCCACACTTAGTGCTCACGTCTCACAATCCTAGCCGACCCTCGTCCTCGAGAGTGGTCTCGAGAGTGGCCGCCGCTGCCAGGCAAGACGACAACATCGTCGAGGACCCGCTCGCCTTCCCGTCTTGAGCGTAGGGTCACATGGTCATGGCCCTGGCTTCCTGCGCACGCGCCGCCACTAGCAGGATGCCCCTCTGCTCCATGCTCCCTGCCGTTCACTAGGGACAGCCGCCATCGCTGTGTCGGGGCATGGACCAAGCGTTTGGCCTCCATGTTGAGGGCGTCGTCAAGCCTGGTGGCAGCCCCCATGGATGGCACGCAGGCCGGCTCTCCGTCAGGTCGCTCATCGCCTCATGGACTGTGGGCACCAACTCGAAGGTCCAATGTGCCACCGGCTGGCCGGAGCCCTCCCTCCACTCACAAGCTCCTGGAGGAGTCTTCCCAGGATCCGGTTGATGGACACTTCACCTTCGATGGATGAGACAGGGAAGAGGCACCTCCCCTTTTCCCTTGTGCGAGCTTGGAAGAAGTTTCAAATTTGAATGGCAGACACGGTGGAGCTCGGACTGCTGGTCGGTTGGGGTGAGGAAAAAACAGGCTGCCCCCGTGTGTGCTGTTCTTGCTCATCCAAGTGGCAGGTCCCACCTTTTGGACTGGAGTTCCACATGTCCTACTGCCCCCTTGACTGCCCCAGTTGCTTCAAGTGGTTGTGGATCTCACAATTTGCAGTGGAGCAGCACACGCTGGGCACATGCTTTGGCTACCATGGAGGCTTCTGAAGGGGGTTCTTGCTGCTCCACTCCTATCTCTACGAGGTGCTGGATGGGGGCCTCACGTTAGTGCTGATCTGGAGTCAACATCAAGATTAAATCTCGCAGGTTTAATTATTAGTTTAATAGATAGAAAATAAGATCAGCTGAGATGTAAAAGGCTGATTGTTTTGGTTAGTGGTTTCAGTGTGGTTGTTGTCGCCCTGTCTGCAGCTCGAGGAGGTGCTGCTTAAAAAGGAGGGGTGAAATGTCATGGGCTAGGATCATGGACCGTCATAGCCTGGCCCAGTACTGTAGGGAGTCATTAGGATTAGGCTTGAAGTGATTAGACCTAGGGAGTGCGGCCGCCGCCGTTGCGAGGCCGCGCTCCTTGGGTTTAGGATCAGTCCACCCATGTTCATGACAGAAAGAGGCTGTGACAGTCCAAACCAAAATGATGGACAGGCCTAAAATGGCTCCCTTGTTCTACGGGCTAAGCTAAATTAGTTTTGACCCTGTCCAAAGTAGTCCAGGAGTTCTCTAGCTGAGCCATTTGTGCTGTGAATATGTTGTTGTATTACTATCTCTGAAGTGTACATGGTCTTGAATCAGCTCGTATTTTGCAATAATTCCTGTGTAAGCTAGGGAAACTGGAACCAAGAAAAGCTAGTCCATTTTTTCGTTGCAATTCATGCTGAACATCATGACGTGTTGCAGGCAAGACAGATCCTTACGTTATTATGACTCTTGGTGATCAAGTTATAAAGAGCAAGAAGAATAGTCAAACAACTGTGATTGGACTACCAGGAGAGCCAATTTGGAATCAAGTAAAGTTTTAACACTTTGAACTCATGGATATCTACTGAAATATTTTTCATGTACATCATCATCCTTATACTTTGCATCATACAGGATTTTCATCTGCTTGTAGCAAATCCTCGCAAACAGAAGTTGACAATACAAGTGAATGATTCAATCGGTCTAACTGACATAACTATTGGTACTGGAGAGGTACAGTTACAGTAACCGCATTTTGTTTTAGCGGAATGCATGTTTGTTACATTGGAATGAGTTTCTCCGTTAATATTCCTGTCAGGTTGAGCTAGGGTCACTTAAAGATACTGTACCTACAGACAAAGTCGTAACCTTATATGGAGGATGGGGCTTGTTTCGAAAACGAACGGCTGGGGAAGTGCTACTTCGCCTTACGTATAAAGCATATGTTGAGGATGAGGAAGATGAAGGGGTGAGAATGGAGTCCACATCAGGTTACGCGTCAGATGATGATGTTCTTGACTATGTCCAACGTGACCTGGGTAGTGGAAGTGAATTTTTGGGCAAAGAAAGAGAAACTTTCATGGACCTACTGGCCGCTTTGCTTGTCAGTGAGGAATTCCAAGGCATCGTGTCATCTGAAACTGGAAGCTCAAGAGGTCGGGGTGAGGATGCTAGTAGAGAAATCGTCACCGGTGCAAAAAATGCAGAGGCTGTATCGAATAGCTCCACAGGTGAACAAGTTTTGTCTAGTCCGCTGCATGACCATTTAGGAAAGGATTGTTTGTTGCGTATATACTTATATATGATTGCTTTGGTTGTTCAGATACTTCTCTAATCTGGCTTGCGGCGATAACAAGTGTGATGGTGCTCGTCTCCTCCAACCTCGGTGATTCAGGCTACTTCAACCCTTGATGGAGGCCCATCGTCATTGAAGATGTGAAGAATAGGATAGTATTTTTGTTTAACATGGCATACAAGGTTCCTGAAGTTGTAAATGCTCAGAATTGAGAGGTCATGTTTTTGCTTCCTCCCCGGCAAGTGTATATTCATGCAGCAGAGGAATGAATGAATTTTGCGGCCCATTGGGTTTTGACGGCTTATGTACTTACCCATTCATCTTGTTTGCTCAGCTCGCTGCTTACAATGTTTATGGGGAGCTTGTTGCAGTAGCAGTACTGACATATGTGGACCTCAACTAATGAATAGGGCAAAGTACGCAAGGCTACCCATTCCGTAGTTATTGCTGGCGTTTTTAGGAGAGACGCCTTAATCAGTCCTTTTCTCTTGCTGGAGACGAAATATCACTCTCTTATTCACTGATTTTTTTCTATCTATCTATAAAGAGGCAGGAGCGGACTGCCAGAGGCGACAGGATCTGCCGCTTCCGGTTTCTGGTAAGCTCCACTTGCTTTCATCTTTTTCCGTCATCCAAAAGAATTCATCTCACAGCATCTTTCCCAGATGAAATACTGCTTGCTCTCTATTGTTTGGAGTTTTGGACTTACTTGCTGATGTGCCTGCTCCTCTTGCTACTTAATTTGCTGAGATGTTTGCTCTTTATTCTTTGGTTAACTCCTCCATCTCATATTACTTGCTGTTTTAGTCTTGGCATGAAGGATGCGAGTAACTTGTGAAAAATAAATGAATATTGGATGGCAAATAATAGAGGTAGGGATGTGAGTATAACAAATAGATTGAAGAAAATAAATGAATATAAAATAAGAAACGAAGAAAGTAATGAGGTGCTACAGAATAAAAGTCTATTTTACCTCATGAGGATGAATAGTTGCAAGCTATAGAACCCCCTCAAGGTCAAGGATAGGTCTTTTTTCCTTGATGGTGGGAGGGAACGTGTGAAGGTAAAGTCTTTAGAAATCTCTTGTATGGTTCAGGGAGAGGAAATTTTGGTGCATGAGTAATGACCTCTGATGGATCATTTAGAGAAGAAGCGGTTGGGATTTGTGTTTGGTCGCTGTCATGATTTAGATAGGGATGAATTTAACGTTTTTTTTTTTTTTTTTTTTTTGTTTCCTTGACAGTAATAGATAGGCAGAGGCGGCGTTGATGGCTGATTTGCCTTCAGCTCGGCGAGCGAAGAAGAGGAAGAAGGGTTTGGTGGACTACCTGGTGCGGTTACGATGGATCCCTGTGATCTTCGTGGCCCTCCCGATATCCGCGGTGATCTACCTGAGCAACTATGTGTGCGAAGTGTGGTCGGCCATGAAGTCGGAGGAGCAGCGGCAGCAGGAGCACTCGGAGAAGGTGAAGGGAGTGGTGAAGCGGCTTAGGCAGAGGAATCCGAAGAAGGACGGGCTGGTTTGCACGGCGAGGAAGCCATGGATCGTTGTCGGCATGCGCAACGGGGACTACAAGCGCGCCAGGCATTTCGGGGTGGACCTCTCCGCGTTGGGCAACATCCTGGAGATCGACAGGGAGAGGATGGCCATCAAGGTTGAGCCTCTCGCGAGCATGGGGCAGATCAGCAGAGTCCTGTGCCCGATGAACCTGGCGCTGGCCGTGGCTCCGGAGTTCGACGACCTCACCGTGGGTGGCCTGATCAACAGCTACGGCATCTCAGGGAGCTCTCACATTCACGGGCTCTTCTCGGACACGGTGCTGGTGATGGAGGTGGTCCTCGCGGATGGCCGGGTGGTGAGAGCCACCAGGGACAACGAGCACTCGGACCTGTTCCACGGCATGGCATGGTCGCAGGGCACCATCGGGCTGCTTGTTTCGGCGGAGATCAAGCTGATCCGCATCAAGGAATACATGAGGCTCACCTACACTCCCGTGAGAGGGACCCTGAAGGAGATGGCGCAGGCCTTCGCCGACTCCTTCCTGCTTGTTAAATCATCAGAGCAGCACGAGGAGGAGGTGCCTTATTATGACTTTGTGGAAGGGATGATCTACACGGCCTCGTCCGGCGTGATGATGACCGGCGTGTA
The DNA here is from genome assembly GCA_031894775.1 of Chloris gayana. Classification (NCBI taxonomy): domain Eukaryota; kingdom Viridiplantae; phylum Streptophyta; class Magnoliopsida; order Poales; family Poaceae; genus Chloris; species Chloris gayana. The sequence continues at coordinate 4,082,697 of JAUNZO010004234.1, read as the reverse complement.
CGCGTCGGAAGAGGAGGCGAAGAAGAAGGGGAACAGGATCAACCACGTGGGGTGGTGGTTCAAGCCCTGGTTCTACCAGCACGCCCAGACAAGGGGCCTCGGGGAAGTGGAGTACATTCCGACGCGGGAGTACTACCACCGGCACACGAGGTCCCTGTACTGGGAGGCCAAGCTCATCGTGCCCTTCGGCGACCAGCTCTGGTTCCGGCTCCTCCTGGGCTGGCTCATGCCGCCCAAGATCTCGCTGCTCAAGATCACCCAGGGGGAAGCCATCAGGAAGTACTACCACGACAACCACGTGATCCAGGACGTGCTGGTGCCGCTGCGCAAGGTCGGAGACGCGCTCGAGTTCCTCCACCACGAGATGGAGGTGTACCCGGTGTGGCTGTGCCCGCATCGCCTCTACAGGCTCCCCGGCATGCTGCAGCCGGAGCCGGGAGGCCTTGAAACTCTTGCTGGCGATGATCATCAGTTCCAGATGTTCGCTGACGTCGGCGTCTACTACGCTCCCGGCGCCGTCCTCCGCGGCGAGGAGTTCGACGGCGCCCGAGCCGTGCGCAGGCTGGAGCAGTGGCTCATCCGCAACCACGGCTACCAGGCTCAGTACGCCGTCTCCGAGCTCACCCACGACGACTTCTGGAGAATGTTCCACCCTGCTCACTACCACCACTGCCGCCGCAAGTACGGCGCCGACGGCACCTTCATGACCGCATACTACAAGTCCAAGAAGGGCACCAAGACGCACCAGGAGGTCACGGAAGCAGAGGCTGCCAGCCTCCTCCACGCTGCGCATGCTCACTAAATTCTCTCAGCCACCTGCTGCTGGCTGCTGCTGCACCTTTAATTTCAATTTCCTTTCCTTGTTTTCAGAAAATAAATTATGCTGCCTGTTTCGGCCTTTATGATATATACCACCAGACACTGGGAGGATGCTTGCTGCTCGAAGTTTTTTTTTCTGAACCTTCCTGCTCAAAGTTGATAGTGCACGTAAACTACTCCTTCATCCAAGAATATTTGACATTATAAACTCATTTCTTTTCTAAAAAATATTTGGCATTGTCACTCCTCCAAGACACACTTTACGACAGTCAAAAAGAAAAAAAATACTACTATTAATAAAATTTGAGGGGTTTTCTGTAAAAGATTGGGGACCCGCGGCTTCGGGTGACGCGTGCGGCACTTTTGAGAGAAATGGCGGGAAGAAGGGCGCGCCTTTCGCGCGCTTTTGTTTCCGCTCCCGCCTTTTATTTCACAACAACAACCTTCGGGTTCGGGCCTCCCACGCATTGCATTCCCTTCTCCGATCCACCGATCCCCACAACCACTGCCGCCGCCGCCACCAGAGGTACAAGAAGGACGGATCTCCAGCCATGATGTTCTCCAGCCAACCGGACAGCTTCTCGCCGTCGCAGATCAACTCCTCCCAGAATGACTCCACCACCCCTTCCAAGGTTTCTTCGCTCATCCATTTCTTACAGAACAAACCGGAAAGATTTGCTTACTTCTCGATCTGCAGATGCGGGGCGCATCCAGTACTATGCCGCTCACCGTCAAGCAGATCGCCGACGCGCATCAATCTGGCACTGGCGAGAAGGGCGCTCCATTCATCGTCGATGGCGTCGAGACGGCTAATGTATGCCTCCATCTCGATTCTCCCTCTAAAGCTACCGATGTGCTCACATCTTCTCCATCTGCTGACAGATTAGACTTGTGGGCATGGTCAACGGCAAGGTGGAGCGGAATACAGACGTCTCATTCACGCTTGATGATGGCACCGGACGCCTTGATTTCATCAGATGGTGAGTCCATTCTTCTTTTTTTATCCCTTCAAGACGTGCCACTTTACTGTTGTATAATCATCATTGCTGCATCTGGATGCCACAAAGTATTCCAATCTTCCTAGTTTAGTTGTTAACCCTTAGTATGTCAGAAATAAAATCGTCTAAGAATGGACATCCTCTCTTCAAATGAAAAAAAAGAAGATAAAATCTACTCATCCTTCAGCATGTAAGTCTCAACCTTAGGGCAATACAAGGCATCGTATCGTATAGCAAAACACGGACATAGCATAATGCAACAATGATATTTCAGTTTTTGTCCCTTGCACTGTACCCTTACTCGACCAAAATGTTCATCATCAATTGGTAGTGTTTACGATCAACTACGATGTATTGGCAAATAGTAATTTTCTTTCTGTTTCTCCTATTCAGGGTGAATGATGCTGCAGATTCTACTGAAACTGCTGCTATTCAGTAAGCTTCTTTGTTCCTAAACCACCCTGGCAATCGTAACTCCATGTTTTTCTTTGAATGGCTCATCATAATTTCCCCTTGCATTTTGCTTGTCAAGGAATGGCATGTATGTCTCGGTCATTGGTAGCCTCAAGGGACTTCAAGAGAGGAAGCGTGCTACAGCTTTCTCCATCAGGTATCCTTTGCAGTATATTCCTTCAAGCCCAACAGCTCTTGCCATGCAGCCTACATATGATCTGTGGAATATATTTCAGGCCAATAACTGATTTCAACGAGGTCCCATTGCATTTCATTCAATGCATTCGGATGCATATAGAGAATACTAAATCAAAGGTGCCACCCTGTTCTATATTCTCATGACAGATTATGTGTTATACAAGGCTTATGCATGGTTTATATATCATATAGGTTGGCACTCCTGCGCCAACCAGTTCTTTTGTGGGAACCTCAGTCTCAAATGCATCCGGTGGATCTAGCACTCCAACCTCTTTGAAATCCAATCCAGTAAGTTTTATTTACAGTTACTGCATTGTACAATAACCTTCATGAAATCGAGCTCTCTTTGGATGTCACCATGACTTAACTGAGTCCTATAGGCACCGGTGTCCAGTGAAATCAATGGATCTGAGACTGATTTGAACAAACAGGTGCTGAAAATTTTCCGTGAACCAGCAAACCTGTAAGTTGCACATCCATCTTTCTTTTCTTCCTTGCAAGGAGAATATATTATACAGCTTATTTCGTACTACTATGTTAAACTAAGTTTCTATTGTTGATCTTTATTTCCTACTTTTATTTATTTCTTAGTGAAATATGATGTTCCATCGCATACTTGAAGTTAACAATTTTTTCACTTAACAAATAGAAATATCATCGGTTCAAATTCTTGCGATAACAAATCACTCATCTTAATTTTTATTGTTGACAGTGAGAGTGAGCACGGGGTGCATGTTGATGAAGTTTGTAAGCGGTTCAAATTACCGGCTGCCAAAATCATGTCTCTCTCTCTCTCTCTCTCTCTCTCTCTCTCTCTCTCTCTCACACACACACACACACACACACACACACACCTGCTTAATCAAATTGACAATTTGCCTGAAAATATGGCTTTCTTTTCTGTTCAGGGATGCTATTAAATACAATGAAGACGTGGGGCATATTTACTCAACAATTGATGATTTTCACTTCAAGTCGGCTTCCACGGAATGAAGTCTTAACCCAAATCAACCAGGTTTACCAGTATCCTAGTGTTGGCTTGATGGCAAATTAACAGAGGGGACATCTTGGCTGTTGTAGAAGCTTGATGCCATCTTAGATTAACTTAAGAAAAATGCTGCTGATCAAAACTACTTAAGAAAGATTACCCTGCATTTGTGCTCTATATTGTTCTGTCACTACTAGTAGTTTTTGCATCATTTGATTAAGTTATGACACCAAAGATGAGTACATCTTCGGTTTAAGCTTCAGCAGCCGATATTCAAATGTATGTTTCAGTCATGTTGATGAATCTTGGGAACTGAATACCTGAACGCAGTGGATGTTTGTTTAGAAGCGTATGTATTACTCTGAGGGTACCAGTACTAGCATTTGAGGTCCTCCATTTTTTTCTGCTATATATAGGACAACCCAAATTACTCATTATTTGCTGCTACACAATGGTAGGTGACACTGATGTCAGTTTTGTTGATGAAGTTACGTGGTAATTCGGTGCTGAGTAAGAAGGAAACAAACTGTTACAGACGGGTCTGTATGATTAAGCTTCAGGGGGTGGATGTAGTGCATAATCGCAAACAGAGTGCCTTTTCTTTTGGTGGTGTACTACTGTGGCCGACCTGCAACGAACGACACTTGGGTCGTGAGTTGTTTTGTTTCTACCCATGGCGTTTCTGAAATCTGAATCTGAAATGGGACTATTAGTTGGGAGAATATGGGGGTAATCCTTGCCTTGGTTATTACTCCATTCTGGAATCGCCATTGTTTAGGACAGCAGGGTTAGTTCGTACCTAGTGACAACTGACAACTACCAAGCCAGCACAAGAGTAGCTTTTGTAGTTTGTACCTTGTTCCATCCATTTCTGTATTTGATTACAGCCTACAGGTATATTACTCATGTATATGGAGTTCCATTTGCCATGCAGAAATGTAGTAGTTAAGCATCTGCAGACACAAGAGAGCCAGAGATAAACAGACATTTGTACATTGCCCAATCAATTTCGACTTGGTTCGGTAGCTGGTCCAATCATCATAATGATCTAGAAAATAGTAATAATTCGGATCGATGGATCGGGGGTAGGCACAGTGATTATGTGCCGTGTGTGTTGATGTTAATTCTTTCTGGTGGTTAACTATATTGCAATTGATGTCAATTTTTCATTATTAATTTGTTGGAGTCAGTTAAGCCAGCAATACTCACGCACCGTATTATTGGGTGGATTAACTACTCACTGCTGGTTGGCAGATCTAAAACTAAATTAGTGTTAAGTAGATCGTGCATTGTGTCGTCGTACCTAACGCCTGAGCTGTGCTGGTCTGAAAAAGGATGGGCAACAACTACTAAAATTTAAGCTGATGGAAAGTCCTTGAGATTAGAGCATCATCACAAAATAATTAATTAATACTAGACGAAAATATTATTTGAGAGGAAAAGGGGATGACAGGAACAAATTTTGACAAACAGGGATGGCGATGCATATGTGTCGAGCGATGGTACTGCAGCACCACATACTTTCTTCTCCATCGCTTTAACAGACAAATCAATCAATCATACTAATCGCAAAAAGAAAAGGTAATCAATCATGCATACTGTGCTAGCACAGCACCGCGCGGGGCAGACAAGTAGCATACGTCCGTAGATTACTCCCAAGACAGGCGCTGGATTATTATTCCTTTGAAATTATTTGAGGTATGGCTGTTTGTTTCAATAATGAAATGTAGTTATCTGGTGCAAGTTTGATCGGTAATCATGATCTTGATGGGCTCCATCGGCCGTGCAATCGTCTCGCGCATTTCGCATGGGCCTGAGCCTCCGTCGTCGCGACCTGACATGATCGGTTCCAGAATACACGTGAAAAGTGTAAACAGTGACGAGCTAGCTAGTATGTCCCATGGCGCATGCATGTGATCCCGATCGATCTGGCCGGTACAACCCCTCCGTCCATCATATCCCGTGATCCTTTACTTCTTTCTACTCCCATTTACTTGTTTTTTTTTTCAATTTATTTGTTATTTTGGAGGTGTTTTTTTTCTGAAAATTTTTCAATGAATCTAGACATACTGTTTGTCTAGGTTTAGAGAATGTTTCAATAAATTTGGTAACAAGTTAGGATGTCAAGTAATTTAGGATAGAGAGAGTATTATACTATTTTTTCTTTTTTGCGGGGAAAACTATTTTTCCTTGTTTGCAAACAAAAACTAATTTCGCCTTGTTCTTGATTAGTTGTACTATATGATTCACGAAAAACTCATTTGTCTAGTGATGTTTATGATAATACGTGTATGAAGATGAACTTATAGATTTTTTTGTTATACAACATATATATTCTGCCATAAAAATGAGGTCACTGGCACATTTGTCCCTATTTTATATTCATGGAAATGAAGAGATTGATGAATAAATTTTCCAATATTACTGCATGCCCGAGGTAATTGACATAATATAGTCATTTTGACGCTTGGACAATAATGGCCTAGTAGTGGGTAAAAGAATTCTGCAACAATCCGGTGAAGAATAATATTCCTATACAATTAACATGCAGGAGCTCCGATTTTTTTTTAAGAATAATCTGGGTTTGGTCTGAGAGTGGAGTACGTCCTATGCAATTAACATGCATGAGCTCAGGGATTGAGATAGAATAGCAGGCACCAGGCAGTGCGTCAGTTTGGGTCCGGCCGCACGTGTGCGGATGTTATATTGGTGCGTGTGCCTCTCTCTCCTTCTCATACACGAGAGTATATGCAGGTTTTGGGGTTTCACGGCGGCCATAGATCTCTCTCTCTCTCTCTCTCGTTTGCACTCGCCATGCCAGCTGGCTTCATGTCCCCTTTCCTTTTCCTTCCTCCGTCTATTTATACGTCCCTCTTTGCCCTCCCTCTTTGCGTACAAAACTCTCTCTCCCCATCTCTCTCTCTAGATCTCTGATTCAATTCATCCAAGCCAGTACAACGTGTGTTGTTCTGCGAATTATATATAGATGCAAGATCGCAGCCATGCTCTCCACAGGCTTTCTTGAACTGTGAACTCGTGCTTTAATCTTTTCTTGTTTGGTTGAGATCTCGCAACATATATCAAAGATTGAAGAATAGAGTTGATGGTTCAAGAAAGTCCTTGGAAAACTTGGCGCGTCTTTATCAGCTGTTTGTTTGTTTCCAACTTATAGGAATGGATCGGAACTAAACAGCCGGCCGGAGAGACACTCCGCCGATCGATCTGCCGGTTAGATCGAGTTGCAGGTAAAATTAACTATAATATCTCAATCTGTTAATTTTTACAAATCCTTCTTGGTGAATTTTGATATTTTCATTCGTACGTAATCTCTCTCTGTGTCGTATGGCTGTTAATTTCTTCGTGCGTAGTTAGAGGGATCGAAACAGCGTTTGTCTTGTTTTTTGGCTGCGCATATCATATGCAGATCTTCTTCAATAATTCTATTTTGTTTGTAACCTAATAATGTCACCTGGTTTGTATCTTATCACTTTAATTAGCTGGTGTGTCGTCCCTTTCTGCTACAAGTTGATGTGCCATCAATTTAGAATTGCTTATTTGGACCCCTACTTTTTTTCATTACAAATCATACAAGTGGACAGATGCGTTTTAGTTTCAAATTTTTTTTTTGGCCGTGACATAACCAAGCACATTGTTTCATTCTCTCAAGGGAATCACAAAATCTCACAATGAAAGTTCATTTGATTTCATGATGTGTCTGAATTTAAGCAACAACCTTTTGTCACCCGGTAGCTAGGGAATTACCCATGTCGTGGAGATAAATAGTAAGGACCTGTCGTGTGAATTTGCCCATGTCTGTATACTGGAATTTCTTTGTTAGTTGGAGGATCAATTTAGATGAATAAAGTCGATATTCAGAGTTTTGCTGTTTCATGCATAGTATAAATACAAAATTTGACTTGAACGTTTCATGCAATTGGCTGTTATTGCTTTGCAAAGAGGATAAATTATGAATGAAGGTCCAGCAGCACTACTCTTAGGGATGTTATTATGAGTAGCAGTAACAATTTAGTAATTGCAGCATCAAGTGACTGTTGAAAACAAAAACAAAAAAGTCCAAAGTATATGATGAAGAAGAAAACCAAAAAGAAAGGAACCGGTGGGACGATCCATGATGAGAGCTAGAGTAGCTGCCGATTTACTGTTGGAGTTGTACCTTGTTGGTCCAGAAAGATAAGTAGATGGCGTGCAGCAGCCATGGCTCTGTTGGAGTGTCAAGTTCCAATCCAAACCCTCTGCTCGCTGGTAGTACGTCTCCATGCTCGTGTCCCGTCCGTCCATCCTTGTCCGCCTGACCTGTCGTTTCCTGCATTCTCTCCTTTTCGATTAATTCGTCCTTGCTGCACCTCCTCGTTTTTTCTCTCTCTTTATCTTCTTCAGTTTCTACCATTTTTTTCTTTCTTTATGTTCTTCAGTTTCTACTCCTCTGTTCCATTATATAAGCATTCTAGGGATTTAAATTTTGTTTCATAATATAAACATTTCTATAAATAAGACAAAAAATAATAGGTTGTTAGGTGGGTGAAGATTTTATGACATTATGTAAAATGAGAGGTATATATATATATATATATATATGATCTTTTCTCTCTTGACTATTTTTATCTGGAGATTCTAATAATACTTACATATAGGAAGAATAGGAAGAGCACCATGAGCAAACTGCTACTGCAGTAATTTGGCAGGAGATCTGAATGAAATGACACAACTCTGTCTCTCCATGCGCGCACGCGTAGCAGCAACCTCTGCTCTGCCGCGAAGCTTTCACTGTGGACCGAGAATCGGAGGGGCTGCCAAGCAATGATCATGATAGCTCTCTTACCTTTCTTTTCATGCGCGTACAAGCTGCTGCAGAGAGAATTTTCTTCACTGTTTTCTTGCCCTGCACACCATTTCTTTTTTTTTTTTTTGCAGTTACAGTAACCTTGATTTGTTTGAAGTTGGGTGCTTTTATGCCAAATCCTCAATCTGCATGATGTAATTGGATGATGTTGCAGTTACAGTAACCCGGTTTCCAAATTGTAAATCGAGGAGAGGGGTATCAATAATTCAGTCCGCACCTCAATGTATAATCATCAAGAGCGACAAGTTCAAGCTGCAACAAAAGGGTTTGGTGTTGACGTGACGAGAAGCGATAAGATAAGAAGATAAAAATGCACGCATAGTGATTAGCCGGTCCGGATTTGGTTTGGTTTGTGTGGGGCGAGCACTCGAGTGATGTCGTCAGCTTTTTAGGTGCTAGGTGGCTTGATCAAGCAGGTTTTGTAGGTTGCACAAAGAGAATAATTTGTAGTAGTCAACACATAGTATATTGAGTTTATATGTTACTCGAACTTAGGAGGGCCGTTAGTTTCACCGCAATAAATCTAACTTTACGCCAAATCTTATGTTAAGCTCACACACACAAACAACAAGATGACTAGGTTACAACATTTGTTAGTGCAGCATACGAAATAATGTTGTTATCTATGGTCGGCTAACAAGATCTTACTTAGACCTATTTGAGCAGCCACTGTAGTTTAACACCACCACAAACAAGAAGTTACCATGCTTCCATCGACCACTGCTCTATTCATGGTTCGACAGAGTCAGCCAACAAGCATGTCACCAGCCAAATCCGTTGTCGAACCGAGCCTCCCCACCTCCTCGAACCGCCACCGCATAGCGAAGGTTGAGAAAGGAGTCAATCGGCCGCCGAAGAGGAGAATTAGGACTAGCCCCATAGATTTGATGACTCGTACCCAATCGACCACTCTCGCACCGCCACCGTGTTGCATGAATCCAGTAGTCCACACGCTGACGCCTTTTTTTTTTTTTACCGAAATCAGTAGGAAAAAACCTGACCTATTTTTTTAATTTTTTTATTCAAGCTTGGTTATTCACTTCCACATTGAGCTGAACCCAAGTCTGCTAGATGCTACTCAGGTTCTCTAATCACTAGGGGTGGAAACAGATAGAATACGGTTTGAATAGGGCTTATATTATATTTGTATCCATATTATAATACAAATACACATACGAATATTGTTCGGATGCAAATACAAATCGGATGTTTGACGAATACAAATATAAATCGAATAACTCACTAATTCGGACATATACAAATACATCTAACTTTATATGTTATGAAGATAGGTATCTACACCTTTTTATATTAAAATTACAACTAGTCATTTAGTTTGATATGTTGTACTTTAAGAGTCACCAAATCGAACGTATTTTCTAATACTTTAAGTATAATATAAATATATAATTATGCTATAATGACAGATATTCAAATCCCAAACCACTTTCATATCCATATTTTTAAACGAATACGAATAGTCTAAAAATATTAATCAAATATGGAAATTTTGTACCATATTTACATTTTCCCGGATACAAATATCGAATAATACGGATTATCCATATCCACTTTCCACCCCTAACCACTAAGCTAGAGGCTCTTTCGCCAGCCTTCTCATTACCGTTTCGATCCACCGTGCACACAGAGGACCTTGTCGATGGCAGAGGTCGTTACTTATTAGGCAGGAGACCTTTCAAGCATCGTTGTTAACCTTTGTTGCGGCACAAGAGCATGGCGGCCTTTATGAGCTTGGATTATGCGTTATCCAAGCCCAAATCTTTCAAGCATCGTTGTTGACCTTTATTGGCCTTTATGAGCTCTCCAATCCGGCCTTTGTTGGCCTCTTGTGGCGAGATCTGAGCCCAAATTTGGCCTTTATGAGCTCGAATCTTGTCACAAGAACGACATGACCACCCTTACTGAACATTAAATTCATATATGTTTTTTTTAAAGTGAAACAAATTCACATATGTAGATACAAGATCTGGAGGAAATCACGAATAACGACTATGAAAGTTCTTACATCGATCCGATCGAGTTGGAGATAGTGGAGACCTTAAACTTTTTGCATAGAAATGAAGCATGGGAGGAACAAAGAGAAGTATGCCGGTGAGAGATGACATGCAAGACCCATGAGACCAACTTCCGCCACCACCATGGTGGCGGCGAGCTTGGACAGAATTACTCAGGTAGGTTGGAATTGCCCTCACATCACCTCCACAGGAAGCGACCCGAAGGTACGACCCCTTCGAGCTCTTTGGTAGTAGTAGTAAACTAGTAATATGGAGCATCGCAATAAAATCTTATATATGATCAATTTACATTTTGCTGTTGATGCCTTGGCTTTGCGTTCAAATTGAGACACAGTACTAGTGAAGATTGGAATTGAGAGAGAGAGAGATTATTTCCGGATGTGGTGTGATTAATTTGAGTCCTGACGACCTTGCCTTTTCCCCAGCACCAACCAACAATAAAGCAGAAAATCGTGGCAGCAACTTTTTGGTTTTGTTTGTCCGTTTCTGTACGTATTTGCTGCCGTGCGTCTTGTCTTGATTAAGAGAGAGATGGTGGATGGTGCGACAAGCTACCAACAGACAGATTACGGGATGGTGCGACAAGCAACCAACAAACAGGTTACAGTTTCAAAAAAAAAAACAAACAGGTTACGGACTGTAATGACTATGACATCGGATAGTTCCTCTCTAGATTTGAGACATTCAAAATTTATCTCGGAGGAGAAGGAGGAAATGTATATATTATTAGAGATAAAGTAAAATTTAATGAATTGGTGAGTAGACAAATAATTGATGAGGCAACGTAAATGATGATCAAATTTAAATTCTAGAAATACTTATATAAAGAAAGGGAAGGTGTAGTACTAATGTACTAGTAGTCACCATTTGCCCAGTTCTGCTCGCGGGAAATAATTACTCTCTTTTTTTTTTGAGAAATGTGGGAAATAATAATTACTCGATCGATCGGTTTCAGACATCAGACTGACTACATTGTTTTTATTTTAGAATTGAGGCCTGATTACAGGCTGGACCATAAAATATGATGGGCCAACTTAACACATGCTGAATGGGCCGGATGGATCTCCTTCCTTTCACTAGTGCTGCCTTGTCCACCTCTTCTCTCCAACGAAGAAGGTGGTCTTGCCGATATCAAAAAAAAAAAAAAAAAGGAAGGTCTTGCCGACGGCTCATGGCTCTTCTTCGGGCCGCCGCAGCCGAGCTCCGCCGCCGCGCGCGCCTGTCCCCTATCCCCCTCTCGGCGGTCCTATCGCCGCCTCCCCAGACCTCCAGGTGCACCGATCCCTACTACTACTCCGACGCCCCTGGCCGCCACCTCATCACCCTCCGCCGCCACAAGCATTCCGAGCTGCTGCTTAGAGGCAGGCCTCTTCTTCCCAGCATCTTCTCTCCCACCTCACCCCTCTCGACCTCCTCTTCCGAACCGGCGGACAAGGCCCAGCTAACGTGGCTCCCAGAAGCGGCGCGCCCGTACGCCATGCTCGCTCGCCTCGACAAGCCCATCGGGACCTGGCTACTCGCCTGGCCCTGCATGTGGTATGCTATCCTCAATTGCTCCTCCTCTGCTGCCGCTTCTTCTTGCGCGACCTCAAAATTCTATTGCTTTAATTTGCAGGTCCATCACAATTGCAGCCGTGCCGGGGACCCTCCCTGACTTGAAAATGCTTGCCCTCTTCGGATGCGGAGCTGTCCTCCTCAGAGGCGCTGGTTGCACAGTCAACGATCTTCTGGATCGCGACATTGACAACAAGGTCATTCCCGATTTCCTTCTTCTGTCGTTTGTAAATCACGAGCCCAAATAAGTTAGAATGAATCTCCGCAGGTCGAGCGCACCAAAACCAGACCTTTCGCATCAGGGATGCTCACTCCTTCACAGGGAGTGGGCTTCCTCGGATTTCAGCTCCTGCTGGGATTGGGCATTCTTCTTCAGCTCAACAACTACAGGTAACAATTTTTATTTTTTTTGAAGGCAACAGGTAACAAATTGATTTCGTTATGACCGTTTCCATCACCTCTTACTTCAAAAGGAAGGAGCCAGTAATCATTCTGTGATGTTTTCCTTATGTAGCCGTATTCTGGGGGCATCTTCACTACTTCTCGTCTTCTCTTATCCCCTGATGAAGAGGTTCACATTTTGGGTATGTTTCCAAAATATGCTACTACGGAATTAAAACTAGTGCATTCGCTTATATTGCACCATTTACAGCCTCAGGCCTATCTTGGCCTGACATTCAACTGGGGAGCTTTGTTAGGATGGGCTGCTATTAAAGGAAGCTTAGATCCCACCATCGTCTTTCCATTGTATTCTGCTGGTGTCTGTTGGACGCTGGTATATGATACCATTTATGCACATCAGGTTTCTTACTCTTGCTGCTCATGTTTCATATCTGTCTGTCATCTTTTCACGCTGATGTGACTTCTTATTCCTATGCATCAATATGAATCCAAGGACAAAGAAGATGACCTCAAAGTAGGAGTCAAGTCCACAGCATTAAGATTTGGAGATATGACAAAGCACTGGATCAGTGGCTTTGGTGCAGCATGCATCGGCGGCTTAGCACTCAGTGGCTACAATGCTGAACTTGGTTGGTGTTTAGTCATCATGCTCCTTTGATACTGCACTAATATGTTTTCGATCAAGCATTGACTGTAAAACCCTCTCCTTGTTCGACAGCATGGCCCTACTATCCTTTCCTGACAGCTGCAGCGGCACAGTTAGCATGGCAGATTTCAACTGTGGACCTGTCTGATCGTTCAGATTGCAACAGGAAGTATGTTTACTTGTTGGGAATATTTGGAATACCCACTCTCGGTTGGCATGGAAGACAATGATGTGCCTTTTGATATTCCATTGATATATAATATGAACTTTCTTGAACTGATACTCTGCAGGTTTGTGTCCAATAAGTGGTTTGGAGCTTTGGTATTCGGTGGAATTTTGCTTGGGCGTCTCTCATCATGATAAATTACCTAGGCATGCTCTCTCACCACATGTATTCTTTTTTCTCTTGTTTTGGTAGCAAATTGATAGCTCTGATAGAACGTCAGTGGTGTTGTAACTTTCAACATGAGAACACACTAAGCCCTTCTCTCTGCAGCCTGGCAAATACAGCATGCTTGGTGAGCTTCGCGCCTTCAACTTATGCTCTTCTGCTTTATTACTAACAAACGTTCGTATTATAACTTTTGCAAATTTTACCTATGAAACAGAATTTTTTTTCTGGGTGTGAGATACACCACTTGTGTGCACCCTGCACAGTTTGTATGACAAGGAACAAGAAGATACATTTGATTGTATAATACATTTTTGGCAAGATCAGTCAGTTTCCTGTAGTTCTTTCTATCCTCCGTTTCCTGCACCCATAGCACAAATTAGCTAGGGAAAAAGTCCATTGTATTGAACTGGTTAGACAAACCAGTTGATTGTACATTATATGGCTCGCCGGCCCTTCATGATTTCCTGGTACAGTGGGGGTTTGAAGAAGTTGATTGACCAATTGCAGTAAGAGTTTCTCTTAATCTATTAGGTAGTTGGGAATTTGCATCGGATTAGCATCCTTTGGAACTTAAAGCATATCCGCATAAATAATAAAATAACTATAACACGGAATGCATGGATGGGGATGTAGCTCAGATGGTAGAGCGCTCGCTTAGCATGCGAGAGGTACGGGGATCGATACCCCGCATCTCCAGTGTGACTTCCATTTTTTTAAAAGGAAACAACGCATGTAAAAACAATACAAAACTGTCAGCCGTAAACGCTGGAAATGAATTGAGTAAAAATCGTCACAGTATTTTGCAAACAATAAAGTCATCAGAACTGTTTGGCAAGGTTAAACTTTGTTGGGGCCGATGGAACCGCCCGCTAGTGAGCCCGCGGTCTCCTGGAAAATCGAACAAATGATAATTTTGAAGTCACTTGAACGCTCCTCGGTTTTCCAGGTGGATACCGAGCGGTTTTTACGGCCTACTGACCCAGTCACCAGAAAACTAACGAAAATTAGAAGAAAAAATGAAACCTAGAAAATAAGAAGTTCAAAAAATTAGAATGACCTTTGCATAATTTTTACACCAATAAAACTTACATGTTAATCACATATAATTCAGATAACAATCATGAAAATTTCATGATGCATATAGAATGCATACTACATGAGTTCAAATAAGTTGTCCATTACAACACATAATTTTTAAACAAATAATTATACAAGATATAATATATTACAAATATTGTGATAAATAAACATAAGCTACACTCAATACCATGGTTGCTCTGTCTATATTCTACATTTTGTAAATAAAAACAAAACAATAAAGAAAATGTGAATCTTACCTGTTGGGGATGTAGCGCCTTGCTAGCTAGCCGCTCGGCAGCACCAGGCGACCATGACCCAAGCGGTTACAGAGCGGCTAGCCGGCTGCAACGCTTGGGCGACGGTCGGGGAAGCACGTCAGCGCTAGATTCAAGTAGTAGGGGGCATCAGGGGTGGAGGGGCACGAGAGATGCATAGGGATGAGATGCCGACGAAAAGAGGGTAAGGTTTTTTATTCATTTTCTTGTCATATTAATCTTTCTCAATTTTTCACCAGTTAAACTTATGAGTTTTTGTTAAATGTTTTCACCAAAATTCAGCACTTTTCATCTAGTTTTATTATATATTTTCTTATATCAAGTTTTCTAAAAAATATTGAAAATTCAAATTTCATATGACCGGGCTGTCCGCTGCTACCGGACCGCCTCGACCCCATCTCCGAAGAGTCCTCGGCCGACGACGATACCTGCCGCTGCGACTCGCCTAGAAGAAGCAGGGGCACCCGAGGTCACCGCCCGTTTCAGGATCAGATCAAGCTTCAACAGCCCCCGGTCCCCAAGAATCGTGCGTGACTCAGCAGATACAGTACTATGTCACTAACAAGAGGGTGACTTGTTGTACTCCTACTACTAGCTAGTAGCTAGCCTGTATCGAATGGCAATGACTTCACTAGTAAAATTTCTTTACTGTACCAAATACCACATATAAGATCCAAGCCTCAGTTGCCAAAACCATCAGAGGAGCAACTATTCGCCAAAGTATGAACAAAAGTCGGTGACCCTAATGGTGCCCGGAATGGCGACAAATGCTGCTCGAGGAAGCTCCTCCCGAAATAATTCCAACTAATGCGTACTTGCAACAATCAGCCAACGAGCCTTCCACTTGCCTCTATGAAGGGCCACCTTTCCTAGGCTGCCTCTCATCAGCACCTTCATCGCTTGACTTGCAGTTGCAGTTGCAGGCACTTCCTTGGCCAGCACCCTGCCCTTTAGGCTGCTTCTTTCCCATCTGCAGCTTCACCACTCTTAGACCTGATCATCAAACAATCACAGAACAAATATGCCTCAGTTTTTGTAACACCAACACGGGAACAAAATTAAGACCTATTTTCAGGTTTTGTGCTCCTTACCCTTCAGATGAACAAGGATCCAAGAAATTTACAACTTCATTCAGAGCATGAAGAACCATCTTCTTAATCTGAAGACACGAGATCTCACATCAGTTTGGTTCTCAAATAAAAAAACTGTAGAACACACCACAAGTACAAATACTGAAAATAGGTCATGCCAACCTCTAGTTTATCTTCTTTGGCCTGGTGCCATGATGGAAGTCTTCTGAATTCCTCGGTCAATTTAATACACTGGCCAACATTTTCAGGCGAAACGAAATCCAGTGCAACCTTGGTGCAAGACTGCACAAATCAATCAAATCACACACATATTTGATGCTACACTCGAAAGGGAGAAGGCAATACGCTAGTTGAGTTTCTGTGGACAGGGAAAGTTCCATAATACCTTCAAATTCCTCACTTGGTGAGGACATCCAGCAGGAATGAAAACAGCTTCACCAAGCTTCTGCTCAAATGTCCAGGGTTCAACACCTAAAGCAGAAAAAATCCAAGAGATAAGATATAGATGAAAGCATTGTCGGATACCCTCTGTTTGCAGACATATTACTGACCATATTCTTCCTTCAGCTCCCTCTTATGCTTTGCAGTTAAATAGAAAATCTGGTCGTGGATTGGGTGAATAACCTGCACATCCAACAAGATAAATTTCTCAGCATAGAAAAGTAAGAACGAAATTAATCACCATGCACAGCTATAAGAAAAGAACCTGTTTTATTGGATTGCAATGAATATGCCGAAATTCTGAGGCATGCTTAATAAGATAATCTTGTAATTTACCATAATCTTCTCTACGAAAAATATCCCACAAAGCTCCACCAGTGTTAAGTTGCTCAGAAGGAGGCATGTCTTCAATATCAACGGAATTTTTTTGTCATACACACCAGCATTTTTCTGAGCCTTGGCACTAACTGCTTTGAGAGGACGACCTCTAGGTCTTTTTACATGGTCTCTATTTTCAAGGCTATCTTGATTGTGTGAAATGCAATGAGCTCCACCAAGCCCCTCATTAGATGTCTTCGCCTCATTATTGTGATCTGAAAATTGCCCCCGTTCCCTTTGCGATTCAGATTCATAAGATGACTGTTTATCCTGGGCATCATCCCCAAGATCATCAGGTGGTAAAGCATTGATGTCCAAAGCTGCAGAGACAAGCAACAATTGTCAAAGCACTTACACTCAAGGAACACTTATGCCTACAATAAAAGTAACACTGTGCTTCAAACCTATGGGCTTGTTTCTATGAATGTGACCATTCTCCATACCACATGAGATCTTTTCAGTTCGACCAACAGATCTACTCCTGGATTCAACAGGAGATGGTAATAGGCTGAGATCAGCACCTGGTTTTAACCCATCATATAGTTCCTGACGATCTTGAGCCCACATATTTTTTTGGATTCTTTTGATTTCATCAAGATGGTAACAAGGCACATCAGCTGTGTGTGTTAAAATATTTACCTGGCAAATTAATCAACTGTTACAATTAATTACATGAGTAGATGAGTAAGGAACATGGTAACAGGGAAACATCACACAATTGCTAGGAGAAGATAAAGAAAGTGAAGTGAGAAGTAAATCTGAGTGAAGGACTAACTAAGAAAGCATGAACATAAATAACCATGTAACATACCGCATCAGACAAGTCGCAGTGAAGTTTGGTCACTGAATCGCCCCTACCTAACTCTTTGTAAAATCCATATGCAACATAACTTTTTGGCCCAAGATCTGGCTTCAAGACGCCAGCAGGAAGCCTGACTGTGAGATTTAGCGGGCCATCTCGTGGATCAGTGTATTCAGGAAATGGTAACGCGCTGATGAACTCAGCACCATGGCGAGGCAATCGATTCTCAAACGAACTAGATGGAGGCCAGTCTTTTAACTTAAGCATCTCAGGCCAGTGGTTTCTGGGATGGTCTCTGCCTGTTGTATATCCCGAAAAGAACCTGTGGATATTAATTTCCACCTGCAATATACATACAAGCGCAGTGAGACCATTAAAAGATATTTGGAAAACAGATATTACTTGGCATTAAGTGTTAAATATTTCAGCCAAAACTTAGACCCATGTTAAGTACATATAACACACAAGAGCTCCTCACCTCACACCAATCCAAGCAATCTATTGCCTTCACAGCAAACTGCTCCTCCTTCGCCTTACCTTGGGTTCTTTCTCGCAATGCCCTCCACATTACCATCGGTTCCCAACTCAGGCCAGAGGTTAACTTGAGGCAATCAGAAACGATAACTGGCTCACCCTTAGCCCAATGCATCTGAAAATGCATTAGGTCATCATCATCGATAGTAGTGGCAACCGGACAAAACAGGGAGTTGTCACTTGAGTCCTTCCTATTCGCAGCCTCTCTCACTGACTTGATGTCGGTTCTTATCTTGCCTGAATGATCAAAACAAGGGCACCGATCACCTTTTAGGGTTATTTTTGCAAATGCTTCACTCCTGAGAACTTTATCAGCTCTATCTTCTAGTTCAGTTA
Organism: Chloris gayana; assembly: GCA_031894775.1. Classification (NCBI taxonomy): domain Eukaryota; kingdom Viridiplantae; phylum Streptophyta; class Magnoliopsida; order Poales; family Poaceae; genus Chloris; species Chloris gayana. The sequence goes on along the minus strand of JAUNZO010004234.1, from coordinate 4,064,411 downwards.
GGATCTTCTCTGGAAACAAGCACTTGAGCTCCAGAATTGAACTACCGCAGCCTCCTATTTCTTTTGGTGGGCATGGTATGCTACCATCATCTGTTGCTTTCCAGAGCAGCAGCGGGTTGATGTTGTTTTGAACAGGAGCTATTCCATTGTAAGGCTTGCCGTTTGGTGAGTCCTTAAGCCTCCCCATCGAGATTTTTTCTTCTTATCTGTTACAGACTGAGAAATCTTAGAAATGCAACCAAAAACATAGCTTTTTTCTCTTTGTTCATACGGCATAAACTCAACATCTTCTCCTCCAGGCATCTCCCCTTTGCGAAGCTCCTGGCAGCAGGTAAGGCAAAGGTCGTATAAACACTGCTTGCAGCTTCTGTGAAAATCAACTATAGAAGTTCTACACCGATTGCTGCAGTAGATGAAAGAAACATTTCAGATGTGTGCACCCATTTCATATGGCACAAAGTAGACAGAAAAAAGAGCTCAACCAATAGACACGATCATCTAGATCAAAAACAGCTTGTTCCACTTTTATTTCATTCATAGGAATACCTGCCAACAAAACCAGATGAAAATTTGAGACAAACTCATCAGAATGCGTCCTAGAAAATCATAGTTTACATTTAAATACCATGAACTTTGGCCTCTAATTCCTTCTCCTCCATCTGCTCCTGTCGCAACTTCCTCAGCCAAGGAAGCAATAACCTTACAATATGACAAGCATAACGAATTTGATTTTCTGGAGAGATTTCCTTTTTCGAAGGCTGGTGACAGGGAACACAAAGTCACCAGTGATGAACATTAAACACAGTAATTAGAAACATATACTGTAAACAGGCAATGAGAATTATGAGATGCTAAGTATAAACCTCTTTAACTCCTCTCATTCGCAGGCACGCTTTGCAATTACAGTTCTTGCGACAATATGGGCATTTTTTAGCAAATTCTTCCTCTGGCAAGTCAGGATACCTGTTACCAGAAACGGGAAGATTAGGAAAACAGTCACTGCATATAGAAAATAGTGATTCATTAAGGCTGGTGTATTCAAGCACTGAAATGATGGAAATCCAATCAATAGGGAACAATATACAAACAATATTTTTTTACCAAAAAAATACAAACAATATGACTTACCATTGTTTTATGCATGGAACACAGAAGCGTTTTTTTCCACATGACATACATCGGACCACCCTTCCTTTGTCCTTCCTCTGGCATTGGTGGCACATAAGGGCATCTTTCCCAGTCAGCATCTTTCTCCCTTTCTAGAAAATTTAAGCAATACTTCAATTTCTAAACACAATTGCGGAACCATTATTACATAATCACCTTACTCCTTCGGGCATTTTTTGTTGATGATGGAAATGCTAAAGTTATAAATAAAATGAATAGCTCACTCTACTATTTCATAACAGGCTCACACTATTATTTAACATGGTGATATTATCCCTTCACTTACTAATATTCTAATACATGCATTATCATACTCAAGGATTAAATAGAAAGTGCACACATTGAAGGAATGCTGCAATATGATGTATTCCTAAAGATCTACAGGCAAAACTGACAAAAAGACACAATAAAATACATTGCTAAGTTTGGTAGATGTTATGATGGGTCATTGTCCAGGAAAATGACTGATAGTTTTGAACCCAGGAACATCAATGGCGAGGACGTAAAAAATTTTGAGCATGTCTTAATAAATAATTTGTGAAATAAATCAATTGTTGCAAAGGATGTTAAGTAACTTGCCTCGTCCATTTTGCCATGATTTTTACCATTGGATAATGCGGCCTTGTTATCCAGTTGTTCCACTCCTGTTTCTCTGGGCTGTCCCCGTTTATTCCCAGAACGATTTCTCTTAGCCCTCTCTATGGTGACTTGATTATTCACAGCTTCCTCATCATTCTTCTGGCAAAATAGCATTTAATCAACTGAAGCACAATCTCAAAATGAATAGAATAAAGAAAACGACGAGGAGGGATTTTCAGAGAATGAGACAAAAATAGTATCGGGATAAAAGAGTATCTGAAATTCAATGAAAAGATAAAAAAAAAGTGTGTCAAATATCAGGGTATCTATCAAAGAAGTTAATTATACACTCAGATACACCAAAGTCCAAAGATGAGATAACAAGATTGCAGCAGAATTCTTGGGGTTGGAGAGTGGTGGCAGGGATTTTCTGTTATTCTAATGTACTAATGACAATAATACAAATACACTACAGAAATAATATATACTACAAAAAGTGGTCAGATCATAACAATAGGGTCATCATTGAGTAACTGCTATAGTGAAGATAAAACCATCAGGAAAATGGAACCTTCATGAGCCCACACTTAGACAAGACCAAAAAAGTGTACCAAACTTTTACACTAGTTGGCACAGGACCAGTAACTTAATACAGGGTATTGTTTTTTGTGGCGGACAGTAGCTTAAAAAGATAGTATCAAATTTTGCAGTCAAGTATTGTCAAATATGGCCTTAAAACCATAAAAATGATAAATTAGTTCTCACGTAGCATGTTGAGAATTTTACCTTGTTCATTTTGCCATGAATTTTACCATTGAGTAACTTGGCCTTTCTATCTTCTTGCTCAACTTCTGTTTTTCTGGGCCTTCCCTTCCTCTCTTAATCACCGCACCATTTATCTTGGTGCTCTCAAGCTGGACTTGGTTACCCACAGCTTCCTTACTATTCTGTTGGGAAAAAGAAAATAGTTAGCTGAAGCAATGCATTCAGAAAGCCCAGCGCATGTACGAAGATTAAGCCTTTTGGCGAAAAATACTTAAAACATCAGTGGAGCAATAGACCACTTGCATTATTTCCCCTGCTATGAATGACTACAAAGCATTGCCAAATGAAGAGGACACTCGGTAATTTACCCCATTCACTGCTCCATGGCTTTTAGAGAACTGGGCCTCATTATTCAGCTGCACAGCTTCTGTTGTCGTGTGTCCTCCCCTCATGTTCCCGGATTTTTTCTCTTAACACTCTTGGGTTTGACTAGATTATTCACAATTTCCCCACCATCCTGCTGCCAAAATAGCAATTAGACAACTGAAGCACAACTTAACAACAGGAATCAAACCAACGAAACGGCAAGGGAAATTCTTTTGTCGAAATAACGCAAGGTGACTGTTATTCAGAAGATAACAAGCATTTGTCTGAAGTAAAACCGAGAAAGAACCCGTCAAATGTGTAGAATCGGTGAAATGTCGATGGAGAAAAAACAGCTAAGTGGTACATGGAACCCAGCACCCAAACTTTCTAAGGAAGAGACAGAAGGAAAATTCCTCCACAAGCAAAACCATTCACCTTAAAGCCGAATGAAACCAACAGAAACATAACGGGCAATGGCAGAGAACAAAACGCAAATGCAGATAAAATTAAACACATAGTTGAAGCAAACAAGACTTCTGATAAAGATGTTTTTTTGTACATTAGACAGACCAGCCGAAATACAGTTTCGTGGCATGTATATACACGTACTATAAAAAAGGGTAGATAGTGTATCGAATGAAATATGTAGGGACATTTAAATCCAAATGTCCACCGAATAAACAAATCGCAACGATTTTAGGAGACGCGCGGAGTAAAGAGAAAAGGAAAGGGGATTTTTGACTCACCTCGTCATCGGTGGCGCCCTCATAGTAGGCGTTGGCCGCTGGCCGCCTGTCCCTGAGCGGCCGATTCCTCGCCGCCACGCCGCGCTCTTCTTCTCCGGGCTTCATAGCCCGCGACACGAAGGTCGGGTCGCCGATGTCCCTCTTCCGCCTGCCATTGATTTGCGGCTTCTTTGCGTTGGGGCTCCGAATCGGGTCGTCGCCGTCTCCGGCCCCGTAGTCCGCATCGTGCTCGATCCCCTGGACCTCCGCCGCCATGGATTGGCCGGTGTGGAGCCCGAGGCGTGAGCGGGATGAACGAGGCGGCGCGCCGTGCGCCGGTCGAACCCACCCGTGCTGTGGAGTAGACGAATGAAGCCTGCAGGACAAGGAACGGCCGTCTCAGCTCCCAAGGGTTTAAGCTTTCTTTGTGGTTGGCGACGGATTTTCACAAACCATCTGAGTCCACTGCCACTCCAAAACAAATGGTGAATTTATCTTTTAATTAACATTTATAGAGAAAATTATTCCGTAATACGATCTGATGTTTTTATAGAGTACCATTCATGTCAATAACCATCAAGATAAAAAGTTATATTTAAGTCTATTACTCCCTCCGTCCTAAAATAAGTGTCGTTCTCGTTTTTCAAAAGTCAAATACTTTCAATTTTGACCAAATATTTATAAAAAATTATTAATATTTATAATACATGATTAGTATTATTAGATAGATCATTGAATATATTTTCATAATAAACTTATTTAGAGATTTAAATGTTTCTCATGTTTTCTACAAATGTAGTCAAAGTTAAGAAAATTTAACCGAGTACGGATCCCATAGTGACACTTATTTTGGGACGGAGGGAGTATAATAAAACATGTAGTATACGTGAGAAACAAGAAAAGAGTCGTGGATCTAAAATAATACATTAATCCCTTCTCCTCGTAATAAAATTTCGAAGCAATAACTAAAAAAGTATACACATTTTTGTGAACGATGTGGTTTGAAGTGCTTATTGCGACTTTTGGCTACAGCAGCAGCAGCAGCAGTGCACGCAAGCATATGCAATTCAAGCTAAAATGTTTACTTAAAGATTTAATGGTAAAATTAAAAGTATGAAAAAGGAAAATTGATATTTTACATATGTGCCACTAATTTTATCAATAATATGCCAATTTTGAAAGGAGAAAATGCTCTCAACAAATATAGATAGTAAAAGACTGTTTTAACATGCATAGATCGGTACTACCATAAATTTGCAGGAATATAAACAATTAAAGATGATACCACAAGGACTTTCGGGCCAACATAGGGCCTCCTTGTTTGTGTGCTTCAATCAAACCAATTTCAAAATAATATATAATGTAGAACCCGAGATGTCAGTGAGCCGATGGATGGAGCAACAAGACGACTAGACGGCGGCAAACGATGACGTGGGATTCAATTTTGAGCGTTTTTCTCTTCCGTGATACTACCCTCGAGCTAGTGATTACGCCTTTCATTAGGCGAGGCGGAGATGGTTTGGATGCAGTACACGGCGACCCGGTCCCAGCGCGCCGCCACCGCCTGCTTCTTCCTCACCGGTGTCGCCCTCATCGTCGCCGCAGCCCGACTCTCCTACGCCAACGTCGAGCCCCAGCGCGCCAAGGCCGCAGAGCGCCGCCGCGTCCTCGAGGCCTTCATCCGCCGCAAGCTCGGATCCGATACGCAGGATCCGCCACCCAAGCCCTAGGAGATGCAGGCCGCCGGTTTTGTCCGCCATTCCAGAGCTTCATCATCTCTAGATGAGTATCGCAAACAATATTTTCACAGTGTAGCACTTTGGCATTTTCACTAGTTTGACTTAGGAATTGTACCCTGCCAATGGAGTTTACTCTTGTACTACTTGTGACAATGTAACTTCGGAAGTTTGCAATATACTGCTACATTTCCTTTCCTTACTCATGTGCAATATACGGAACGAAATTCCTAATCCAATTGACTGTCACATGTCCTGTATTTTTCAATACGACAAACTAGGCATATACCTATTCCCATCATTTTAGTGACACGAGCACCTTCAGCCCACCAGAGTTCCTTGAAACGGAAGTTTGAATTTCAACCTTTCAATTACTCGGTTCAACATTGGATCGGCCGTTTGCCATCTATAGTTGTATGATGACCTGTTGCCGAACGACCCTGGAGTGCACAAGTTGTTAGCATTACAGCTTCGCTACTGAAATTTAAACACTTCAGTATTACATAATATTCTATATCCTCAATGACAGCCTGATTTGGTACTGATGTCCATATGCTGGTTCTTTTATTTTTCATGAAAACAGTCATGGTTCAACCATACTCTAGCATAGATAAAACTGCTGCTACTGATTTGGGTATTCCATTGCCCATTTGTTCCACTATTCGTTGTGAAACCACGGGTGTGTCAGCTATTCAACTAAATTGTACTGCTCAATCTCACCTGACAGTATCCTTGCTGCATCTGAGTCTCTAACACTTACTACCTCTTCCTTTTATTTAGGAAAATCCTGTTATTTCTTATCATGTGTTTCTCATGGCATCATTTGTTTTTAGCTCATATAATCTGCTAGCCGAGCTGAATTTTTAAACCCTGAACCCATTTTTTTTCACCAAGAGCCTGCAGATAAGCTGCTTATGACAAGTATAAAATCAGTGATATGAAGAGGTAATAAGATATAGTATTCTTCTCATAGTGAGCACGTGTGGCTTTGACAAATATGTTCAGCCCCAGATGCTTCTAGCTTGTTTCACTGACCAAATTACTGCGACCAGCCATGTTATTTCAATCTTTGTATAAATTGGCTGGCACCATGAGGGGACGTCTGGCAATATCTTCTGTATCTCATGTATTTTTGGATGCTAAAACCAATTTGCTTATCAGTTTTCAGACTAGCAAAAATAGGAAAACAGAACCACGGTGTCTTACTGCCTCATTCCTTGAGATGATTCTTTTTTTGTCTGCCCTCTGCCCTCTCGAGCAGGTTTCATCTGGTCAGCTGGATCGATTTCAACTTTAATAGTTCTCGAGGATCTGGATAGTGTGATAGCTTGGGGTTCATAAGGTGTGGATGAAATGGCTAACTTATCAAGGTTTGTTTCTATATATCAAGTCATGTGGCATTTTTCAGACAAGCTACTGAATGGTTGCAGTAAACATTCCAGGGAGGGTGACATGGCTTGTATTGAACGTAGGCTCATGTATTGACCTAAACTTGCAAGCAAGGGTCTGGGTAGGATTGGTTACAGAGCCATCCTCATCCTCAAATATGTGTATGATGAAGATTCTGTGGATTCTGTGGAGTGCTCCATGATATCCAGGTACCTGAAAATAGTTCCCTTTTTTTTTTTATTTTATCAAACATACCTGAATATAGCTTGGGATTACTTGAAGCAAATATACGTCCCGCTATTCTTGTGTGGATATTATCTAGGATACATTTTCCCTCATCACGGACCGTCGACCATACGATCGCCTAGCTAATAAACCATAAGTGGGCCCATATCATCTCTCCAGGAAACTTGGAGAGTATGTATGTTAACGAGCTGGGCCATTTCCATCGGCCCAATGCTTATCTACTGGCCTGCAGTCAGTCTTTGCTGGTAGAATGGAAGATTAATCTAATCCATAGTAATACCGGTAGAATGGAAGATTAATCTAATCCGCTCATACCTCATGCTAACTAGTGTGCATTTGTATGGACACGACAAGCAGCTTTCGTCAGCAGTTTAGCACCATATTTCGTTCGCAGATAGTTTATCCTATACTATTAGGTAGAGTACTTAGTATGCATGGTTCACAAAACCGGTGAAAACTGGCTGGTTATCCTGGTTAACCGGGAAATCGGTCCCGGCTGGCCGGGCGGTTTGACCAGCTAGCTAGAGAAAAACAGTAGCTATTTACTGTAGCTAATTGATTAACAGTCGGTTTTCACGGTTAACTGACCGGTTTTCTCGGTTCAAAATCGGACCGGTCAATCCGGTTTTGTGAACCTTGCTAGTATGACACTATGGGTGGAATACCAGCACCTTGCCTGTTCTTTTTGGAAATTTGGCGGCCAGACAATACAATTGGGAATGTAACCGTAGATGCAAGCAATATGGATGCTGAGATTAAACTACTGCTAGGATAGATGGGCAACGGAAAAGTGGGGATTTCATTTCCCACAAATGTCGCGCAATCAATCAGGTACGTAGTCCTACTCTTTAATTAACACACATGCATTGGATACACACTCGTAGTACTCCTCTATTCCTATATGTAAGCATTTGAGGGATTCAAATATTGTTTCACAATGTAAAGCATTTCAGAGATAAAACAAAACTTGATGGGTTGGTGGGTGGGTGGAGAATTGATGAGGTAGTGTAAAATGAAGGGTATACATGTCCTTTTTACTCTTGATTATTTTTTCTTGGGATTCTGGAATGCTTATATATAGGAATGGAGGGAGTAGTACTGAAGATGCGTGCTCTGCGTTGCCGTGCACAAGAAAGGGATGGTTATTCGGAGCAGCAGGCGGACAGACTCACACCCAGCTAGAGAGTAGAGATACAGCAGTTGCCTTTAACCGCTCAAATTAGAATCTCCATCAGCCATCACGTGGAATGCCCCTAGCAGTTTTAGACCCATCAAGGCCGGGTTAACTGTTGTGATCCATATATGTAGCTAGTTCTGGAAACCAAGTCCTGTGGCGAAAGAGATTTAGGCTGACAATGACTAGCGATCATAAACAAGCGGTTGGTCGGTTATGTGTGTCATAAGCAAAACTCTGGACCATTGTTTCTGCGTTGCATGTTATCTGGCCTATTGTGTATAATCTGTAATAATAATAAAAAAGAGCGTGCAGCAGGTCCCCTGTTTCACGGGTTTTAGTACTAGTATGATCACAAGGTACTTAGGTCTGGGATTTCACTGGCGAGGGTGAGCTGCTTGTGATGCTGCATTATTGATAGGCACTGTTGAAGCGAGGGTGGAGCCCACCTGGCACCACTCGATTGGACAGCCTTCACTGCCTGCCAATAGTAGAAGATGCCAGCTCAGCTCGCACACTGAACAGGAGCCGGAGCTGTTCCCATTCCCTTCCCCCATTTTTTCCCCTCTTTGAAGACGAGAAGAAGAGAAGCGTCTCCAACAGAATCAGAGAAACTGTGCAGGAAGGGGCGGTAATTGGAGAGCGGGTGGTGGATCTCATCTGACCCGGATGCTGGGCCCGCCTCGTACGGTTGGATGGCGACGCCTCACCCACCACCTGTATGTTTCTTGAGTTGAGTTGGGGCCAGCTGGTTTTGCCTGCTCTCTTTTTGAATTCCTCACTCATGCTCGTGCACCTACGCTACGCTGCACTTGGAGTATTATTCTCCCTGGCCTTTTTTTTGGCACATTTTAGCATCATCTTAGTTGAGTTTGTTTGTTATCACAGTTAGTAGCTTAATAATGTTTCTGATTTCTGTCAATTTCCATAAAGAAAATAAGGGTCAAAATGGAAAAGGGTTACAATAATAGTAACAAATTAAGTGGTAGTTGTGCCTCAAGAAGCTTGTAATCGTAAGTAGGGTGACCAACAACTAGGGAATTTGGGGCTCCCACTTGCAGCAGCAACCAGAAGCAAGCAATATCCACATCTTGTGGCTGCTATTTGTTGTTGTCTCCATCACTTTACACGTCATTGTTGAAGAATGGCGTTTTCATTCATTTGAAAGGGCCAACCAAATCCACTGTCGAGTAGGGATGCTCCTCGCTCGCTCCTTGTTTAAGTAAGGAAGGAAGCTGTCTCGAAAAAAAGTAGTAAAGATCAGTAGGAGGGAGGCAGTAGGCAGTCAAACCAGAGGTAACACAGCTGCCGTTGTGTTGTTGACCCCACAAGTCATAGAGTCCCCTCCTCACTGGTAGGTGGTCCCCATGCATGTGGGTGCTGAATCAATCAATGATTTGATTTTGGCAGGCGTCTTGTTCTCTTGCGCTCACCACACCAGTCATCACTTGCTCCTGCCAAGCTGCTCGGAAGATGGCGAACGACGGAGGAGACAAGCAGCTGGTGGTGGTGTCGGCTTCGAATTCCAACGGAGCAGTCCGCAAGGCCCCCTCCAAGGACCGCCACAGCAAGGTGGACGGTCGCGGCCGCCGCATCCGCATGCCCATCATCTGCGCCGCCCGCGTGTTCCAGCTCACCCGCGAGCTCGGCCACAAGTCCGACGGCCAGACCATCGAGTGGCTCCTCCGGCAGGCGGAGCCTTCCATCATCGCCGCCACGGGCACCGGCACCACCCCTGCCTCCTTCTCCACCTCGTCCCCATCCTCCAACTCCCTGCTCGGCAAGCGCGCCCGCGACGACGACAACGAGGTCACCGCCGTGGGGCCCGCCCCGGCGGGTTTCTGGGCCCTGCCCGCCAGGGCCGATTTCGGCCAGCTCTGGAGCTTCGCCGCCGCAGCAGCGCCGGAAATGATGGCCGGGGAGGCCTCCGCGGCCAGGGTCGGCAACTACCTCCCCGTCGCGCAGGGAAACCTCAACCTGCTGGCATCCTTCTCCGGCGGGCCGGCCGCGGCCAACGGGAACACTGCACGACACGAGGAGGAGACGGCCCGCTAGTATAGTAGTCCTCCTCCTCCTCCTCCTCCTCCTCCTCTAGGGTTCTACTTTCTCCTCTCTAAGCTTGGTCAACTCTGCTCTGAAGGCAGAACTCACCACCCCTAGTTGGTACTACTTGGTAGCAGCAGCTCGCTCCTTGCTTGCTCTCCTTCATTGTTTCCCTTTCTTCTGAATTCTAGTATTGCACGACAAGACCATGGAATTCCTCTTGAGCCATGTCTGCTGCTGCAACTGTGCCAGTCTTCATTGGGGAGCAACCATGACAGGTACTCCTTCCTCTGCCGCTTCAAATTACCATTACCACAAACAAACAAGACGAGGAGGAAGTAACTTGTCCACTTGTTCCTCTGCTCTGTCGCTTTTACTTGTTCAGGGCTTTCTTATCTGCTTTGGATTAGTGGTTTCTTAACTAGTTAGTGCTTGGGACAATAATTGTTGCTAGCTCAACTCCTGTACCTACGTATGCATGTATGTATCTGTGAATTTGTGTCTTGATGATCAAAAAGAAAATAAAAAATCATGTCTATCTTGCTGGTTTGTTGCGACGTCCCTGTCTTGCTAGTACTATGATTGCAGGAGGCAAGGTTGTGATATCATCAATCATGGTTGCAAAATTTGGTCCTAACCTAACCTTTTTAAGGACATGCTCCTGCTTCAGTACCTGGCTTGTGGTGTGCATGTGCTGGAACTAGAATAATCTTCTTCTTCTTGTTTCTGCTCTGGGTGGGAAACCAACTCTGTTCTCATGGCAATGCAAAGAGTAATCTCTCTGTCTTGTTAATAACGTAAGTGGAGGATCTCTCTATCTGTTCCATGGAATACCCCTTTTTCTTTCCTTTGGATCATACTACCAGGCGATGGTCAACTCTGCTCTATAATTTCTTCCTAATACTTGTCTATTTGCTCCAAGTGCTGTCCAATTGCTTACTGAATAATAACTGTTGAGGGACAGCCCATCCTGATGGATGGGATAACGGAGCATGCCCTGTTTTGTCTAGCTAGCACCACGTAGTAGTACTTGTCCTAACAAACTGGTCTTGTGAAAATTCTTGTAGTACTTGTTACTACTAGTTGTCTGATGAGGAAAATGTTGTGCCTCACAGAACGAAAGATTTGGATCAAAAGTAAAGTAAGTCTCTTCTTTTGGTCTAGTGGTGAAATGATGGATTGTGGCCTGTGCCTTTCGGGACTTTGTTGAATTAGATGGAGCCCTCGTCCGGACCCTTCTACTCCAGGAATGTTTGTGGCAGACCAGTCTTCCAATTATTACTTTGAAATAGGTCTGAGTCTGAGCCAGAGGGAAGGAAATCGTATCAAAAAGGAATGTGATTCTATAACTGGGCCGATGATGAGGCTGTTAGCCCACGTGAGCTGCGTGCGGATGCGGCCCGCAACATTGAATTGAATCCAACAATCCAGCGAGCAAGCCGAAACACAAACATGGATTCACAACTGGTAGTACATGAGTAGGATCCATAGCATTATTAGTAGTAGGAAGGGAGAGTTGGGATGACAAGCTAGGTCAGGTGGTGGCGGTGTGGTTGATGACGCCGTCGACGAGTCCGAGGTTGATGATTCCCCAGTTGGATCGCGGCCAGTTGCGGCGTCGAGCCTTGTCCCTCATGACCCTGGCCCAGGACACCCATCCTTCCCATGACATGCGCTTGTCCCAGCTGGATCCCCATTCCAGGAGCAGCCGCAGGCCCTGCTCCGCCTCCTTGGCCGCCTCGTCGAAGCTGCCGCCGTTGAGCAGCACCTGCGCCAGAACCAGGTGCGGCTCGCCCACGAAGGGGTTCAGAGCGATGCTCTCGCGCAGCAGCGTTCCTGCTCCTGCTCCTCCTCCTTGTGCAGCAGGGGGTTGTTGTCGTTGGTGGTGGTGATGGCCTCCCAGTAGAGGTCCCTGGCCGTCTTCTGGTCGGTGGGGTCCAGCACGCGGGTGCAGTGCTGGAACACCGGAGGGATCACCAGCGGCTCCTCCCCAATCGACCTCATCTTGTCGTCCCTTGCGATGAGGCCGTAGACGGCGGCCAGCCTTGACATGGCGCTGACCCATAGCCCCGGCTTGCCCGTTCCCGGCCACAGGGCGTCCCAGTGGTCGCCCCGGAACTCGAGCCTGCCGTCGTCGTTGCCGAAGAGCCTGTCCTGGTAGTCCGTGTACTGGTCGCTGAAGTCGGCCACGGTCATGAGGATGAAGATGGCCAGCACCCTCCGCGACAGCCTCACGGGCTCCCCCGTGCGGATGTGCTCGGTCACCACGCCCTCCGCAGGCACCAGAGAAGCAAGCTTCACGCGCCACTCCTCGTTTTCCGAATCGGAAGAAGAAGCAGCTCGGAGGTGGTCCCTGAGCTCCTGGTCGGTGTAGTGGAACATGAGGTCGTCGTGGATGAGCTTGTGCCTCGGGACGATGCAGAAGAGGTGCACCAGGCGCTCCGCGGGCTCGCCGATGATGGCGCGGACGCGGTCGCGCCCGGTGTCCGGGTGGAAGATGGCCAGGTCCACGTACGAGTTGGAGTAGGACGAGTGGAAGAGCCCGCAGCGCGCCACCGCCTCCGGCGAGCCCCACAGCCGCAGGATCCGGTACACGTCCATGAGATGGGCCAGGAAGGTGCCGTGCTTGTGGTAGCACTCCCCGCGCCCGCACACCGCAGAACCGAGGCCAGATGGGGCAGGGCGGGGTCCACCTTCTCCAGCTCCCCGCGCAGGAACGGCCGCGCAACACCCAGCAACACTTGCAGCGCCTCCTCCTCTGACGACTCATCCTTCTCCATTATTGTCATCTTTCTCCTGTTGTTCATGCTCTCACTCTTACTACTCACTTCCATCGTCTCTCGTCTCAATGTTTGTGTGTCCTCTCTCTGTTGATGCCGCCTCATACTTATAGCCGGCCTGGCCTCTCTCTGTTGGATCGTCGTTGCTTGTTGGCTGGCTAGGCTTCCTTAATTATTCACACATCATCGATTAAAAGAAAAAGGTAACAAATGTGAAATCTGCAAAACGCCAAAATTAAAGGACGCCAAAAGACGTGATGCATCGGCACCACGTAAGCCTACTATACTTCCTCCTCATCGACAAGATTGCTTACGCTAGCCTACTCTACATGTGTACAAGGTGAGGCGGTTGGTACCATCAGCTGATGCCGTCAACCATCTTGTAAGCGTGTGTTGCCACCATCCATCACCTGAACCACGTGTGTTGGCACCATCCGCCACCTGACTCAGATACACCCAACGATCGCTACCTATATCTCATCTGATGATGATGATTTCGATGCCTCATGGATCCAAAGTCTTCTTTCATTCAGTCGGCTCGGCATCACCTTTTCAGTTTTTTTTTAAAAAAAATTATTATAGTGAAATTCCATGTTTTCAGTCAATCAATTTTATTTTTGAAAAACAGCCCAAGAACGCAATTAACACATGGGCTAGCCAATTAGTTTCCCGAAAGTTCAGGCCCATTATAATATGGGCCCAGACACAACCCACCAGTCAAAGACTCGAGCCCATCTCACCATTCCTCTCTTCGTCTCCACTCGCTGCTCCATGGCCCCGAAGTACGCCGCCGCCGCCGCCCCCGAGGAGCACATCGCCCAACAGGATTAGGTGATTCCCTCGCTCTACACACCTTTCCGCCCTTAATTTGTCATCAAATTGTACCAATTAGTGGCTCTTTCTGCGAAATTATGTAGGATCTTCTTACCCAATCAGTTGCAACTCACAACAATCATCAGCGGATGCTGCGCGCAATTGGTATGTAACAAAACTACATCTCCTGGAGTGTGAGTAGATCCAACTATATTTGCTTAAAGAAACGATAAGCATGGTGCTGAGCTGGCTGTAATATATATCTGCCAACTAGGATGCTTAGATTTTTCTCAGGTTTGCTTTTCTATAGACAAATTAGTTGCATACCTTTTTATTGTTTGTTGCCTATCTATGGAGAAAAGCTTCGGTTGTACAAGTAATAAGTATGATGTGCCAATGAAGACTTCCAGCTAGGATGATGGATTTAGTTTCACACCTTTTTGATGATGTTTACCTATGGAGACAACATATGTGTTAATACATCCAAATTTCTGTTGTAGAATAAATGGAGATTTGCAGCTAGGATGCTCGTTTCTTCTTAGGTTGGTTTTGCTACAGATATAGTTTTTATTTTTTAGGTTGGTTTTGCTATAGACAAATTTGTTTCCTCCTTTTTGTTAAGGACTATAGATAAAGAGAGTATTATCATATAAGCTTTCCTCATGGACATCACAGAAGTAATTCTTGAATGGCTTCAAGACTTTCCATCCAGTATTTTTTATGTTTCACTGGTGGTTGTTTGGAGACATTGGCGTATATGCATAGGTGTATTTATTGTCATGTTCTTTCCACTAAATGGGTAAAGTTGATTATTGGATTTTTCTATGGCTTTGTTTTGCTATAAGGAAAATTGGATGCTTACTTTCTGTACATATATTTATCGGTGTACAGAATATAGTGATAAAACATCTATTGTTTCCTCCACTACTACTCATAGAGGTGGATGTGCGTGTATCCAAAGATTACCAACAAAGATTTCCTTTTTATTGGCTGCTGTTGCAACCATGTAGATAATATTTCAAATTGCTTAGTCGTCAATTGTGTTATTATCTTATAAAACCAAGTGATAAATGATGTATATGGTACCGGATTAAATCTCAGGTATATCTGAACTTGTTTTGTTTCAAATAAATCTAGCTGAGAAGGAGTGTTGTTCTAATTTCCCATTCTCTAAAAGTTGTACCAAATGCTCTTGAAATTAATAGGTTCCTATTTTTGTTTAGGTTGGACATGTCTATCTTTATTTGTTCCATAAGATGAGGTACATTAATTATTTTATTTTTTCCTTTTGTTGGGTAAAGAGGGCTACACCCACAGATAACACCCGATGTTTTTTATTGGCTTCTCACTTCACTACCAATGTATAATGCTCACTTCACTACCATAATAGTATATGGTTATTGTTTACTCACTTCATTACCATAATACCACTTATTCACAAGGCCTAGGGTAATGGTGGTTGTTGTGCTCCGAGGCCACTCTTTCTCATGCCAGTGGAAACTAAATCTTGCTGGATCCAAAACGCTACTGATGCAAAGGTTTTCTTTTGCTGTAGGTGGTGATGTTTGATGGGGACTCGTATGTCCAATTATGAACCTCTTGAAGGAATGGTATGTGCTATGCACACATTGCATCGTTTTCTTTATTCTTGCTTTGCCATGTAGGGAACATGTGTTAATAAGGTTAGTTTTGGGCCTTTTTTTCCCTTCAAAATATGTAATTCCACCACACTAAAGTATTAATTGTTACAAGTCCTTATTTGATCTCATGAATACAACACTCATGGTTTAGCCATGAAGGTCATGGTTAAGGCTATATTGAAACAGACCATTGTCAAGACAATGTAATGCCCATGGTTAAGGAGCCTTGTTACTTGCCATTAGAGGGAAAATTCAAGGACTGCACTAATGTTAGAAATAACATCTATCTTGTAATCCCCTATATATATGTATTCTGGGATCAATAAGAAAATTGTCAATTAACTACTCTCTTGGTATCTATGTTCATACAATTTCCATTCCTAACACGTTATCAACAACTCTAGCACTAAGCAAGAGAGAAACAAAAGGGTAACATGACTCGCCTTGATGCTAGCTCTTACCTTCCTCGCAACCTTCATGCTCAACAATTGCGTTGCCTCATCGTGCCAATAGCTTGCATCGCTCCTCCGGGCTCCCGAGCGCCGTTCTTGATGTGGCGGGGGTCGTGGCCCCTGGTCTCCTCCCTCTCGGTTTCACCAGCCTTGGAGGGCAACGCTGCGGCAACAACGTCGCTGCTCGTAGAGCCACCAACGACCCCAACACCCTCACGACCCGCTGCAGCCGGCCTCCGATGATGCTTGGCACTTGCACTTCGTGAGAACACATTCCAACGTAGTTGCCACGTCACTGCGAGTCCCATGGTTGGACGGCAAGGGTGTGGCCGAGAGCTGCCGCACGAGATGTCGGACGAGGTGATGACATACTACCCTCATCACGGCTAGACAAGCTAGACTCGTCGCAACACCGGTTCTTCATCAAAAAAGCACACCTTAGCCGTGGCTTCGCCGTGTCGTACTATTTCGCCATCAACTTCGCTAGAGTACACTCCAACACAAGCGGCGCCGCCGGAGTTCCTCGGAGGCACCATCACCACGCGCCGCCCTTTTACTTGAGTTCCGGGGAGGCTCCGGTGCCATCGTTGCGGTGGCACCACCCGGCTTTATGAGCCCACGCTTGCTCCTCCGCCTCCTCCTCTAGCCACACTCTCCTCTAGACGCACCATCGCGATCGAGGTGACCAGCCACCGCCCTCGGCCGTGTCGCAACATGATCCCGACCGGGCATGTGCTTGCGTCAACCATGAAACATTCTCGGCGACAGTGGCCACCATCCCCCACCCCGAGTTAAGGGGAGGCTTGAGCGCAGCACCAAAAGGGGTATGGGGTGTGAGGAGCTGAATCCGGACGACAACGACTAGACCAGTTGTGGCCTCATCGTCTTGGTTCGCCTCCATGCATGCCCTATGGACTGGACGCGAGGAGGGACCATCCAATACATTTTTATTATGCCTAGATTTAAATTTCCACAGAAATTTACTTTTAGAGTCCGAACATTAAATCTAGGGACAATGAAATTTCACTGTCTAGTCTTGCAATATTCTTGCTTGCAAGCTGAAGGAACAAAGTTCAAGCTCTCAAAGTACATTTCTGTGGAAATTTAAATCTAGACACAAAGAAAATTTATTGGGTAGTCTCTCGTTGCTTTGGCTCCAGGGAGCAAGCTTAGAGGTGAAATAGGCCAGCATGCCGTCGTTGCTCCGGTCGTTGCCGTCTAGATTTGACTCCTCACACCCCGAACCCCATCTGGTGTTGCACTCAAGCCTCCGCCTCACCCAAGGGTAGAGATGGTGAGCATTGTCGTCGGCATGTTTCCTGCCGACGCAGGCACATACCCGGTCAGAATCATGTTGCAGCGTAGCTCGGGCGGCGATTGGTTGCCACAGTCCGGAGGAGAGCGTGGCCGGAGGATGGGGTGGAGGACAGGAGGAGTGAGCGCGGGCTCATCAAAGCCGGGTAGCGCCACCGCAACCATTCCACTAGAGCTTTCTCCAGTACTCGTGTAAAAGGGTGGAGCTTCGTGGCGCGCGATGATGGTGCCTCCGAAGAGGAACTCCGACAGTGCCGCTTGTGTTGGAGTGTTACTCCGGTGGTGCCGGTGTGTACTTTGGCGAAGGTGATGGCGAAATGGCACGACACGACAATGGCGAAGGTGTGCTCTTCCGATGAAGAACTGGTGTCGCGACGAGTGTAGATTGTCTGATCATAGTTAGGGCGGTATGCCGTCACCACGTCCCACATCTCCTGTGGCAGCCCTTTGGGCTGCAGCCGCACCCTTGCCGTCCAACCATGGGACTTGCAGTGGCATTGCGACTGCACCAGAATGCGTTCTGGCGCATTGCAAGTGCCTACAGCGGGTCACGAGGGTGTTGAAGTCGCTTTGCGGCTATGGTGGTTCAACAGGCAGCGGGGCCATTGTGGCAGCGTTGTCCTCCATGACTGAAGCCAGAGGGAGTAGACCGGGGGCCACAGCCCTGCCACATCGAGAACGGCACTTGGGAGCCCAAAGGAGCGATGCGAGCTGCTGGCGCAGTAGGTGACTCGATTGGCGAGCACGAAGGTTACAGGGAAGGGAAGAACTAGCATCAAGGCGAGAGCCATCTTACCCTTTTGTTTCTCTCTGATAATGTGTTGAGAATTGAAATTATACAAACGGAGAGACTAAGAAAGTTGTGAATTGGCAATTTTCATATATAGGGGATTACAAGATAGATGTTATTTCTAACATTACTTGGATCCTGGAATTCTCCCTCTAATGGTAGCAATAAGGCTCCTTAACCATGACCATTACATTGTCTTAACAATGGTTGTTGCAATATAGCCTTAACCATGAGTGCTGTACTGATGAGAGCAAATAAGGAGTTGTAACATGTTGAGCAATTCATTACTCTCTTGGTATCTGGTCGTAAAATGTTTGATTTTGCTGCAGCCCATGTGCTTATTCATTATTATGATATATAGTAATACAATTGATGAAGAAGACGCATCACTTGACCAGGCCTAGGCTGATGATGCCGAATGAGGTATGCGGCCAATCCTTGTTTTGGGCCTTGACGAGCATAGCTCTGGCCCAGGAGACCCATCCTTCCCATGACATTCTCTTGTCCCAGCTGGTGCCCCAGTCGAGCAGCAGCTTGAGGCCTTGCTCGGCCTGCGCCTGCGCGTCGCCGTACCTCTCCATGTTGAGGTAGAGCTGCGCAAGCACCAGGTGAGGCTCTCCGACGAAAGGGTTGTTGGCAATGCTCTGCTTGAGGAGCTGCTCCACTTGATCTGGAGCTGCGTCGTCGCCGTTGCAGACGGCCTCCCAGTAGAGGTCTCTGGCAGCTTTCTGGTGGTCGGCGTCGAGCACCTTGGTGCAGCCGTGGAACACGGGAGGGATCGCAAGGTCCAGGTCCTGGTCATGTTCTTGTCCAGAGGCAGAGGCAGACAGCTGCTCGTCGCGGACGATGAGGTTGTAGAGAGCGCCCATGCGGGAGATGGAAGAGACCCAGAGGCCTGGCTTGCCTGTGCCTGGCCAGAGGGACTTCCAGCTGTTGCCGCGGAACTCGAGCCTGCCGTTGCTGTTGTCGAAGAGGCGGTCCTGCCAGTCGAAGAGCTGGTCGCCGAAGTCGGCCATGGTCATGAGCAGGAACGCGGCGGCCACGCGACGGGATAGGGTAACATCCTCCCCGTCCTTTTGTTGTTTTTGGTTTTTAACATATATATATATACATATATGCAAAAGATAGCGTCAGATTACCTGATTACTAAAACAAGACAAAAGAGACGAAGCTAATATATACCTGATGTGCTTGACTGTGATGCCGTTTGCCGGGAGGAGGCGCTGAATCTTGCGTCGCCATGGTTCGACGCCATGGTTGCGGTGCTTGAGCGAGTCCTCTGAAGCCCTGAGGTCCGCCAAGAGCTCCTGGTCGGTGTAGTGGAAGAGCAGGTCGTCGTGGATGAGCTGCTGCCGCGGGACGATGCAGAAGAGATGGACCAGCCTCTCGGCGGCGGGGCCCACGACGGCGGCCACGTGATCGCGGCCGGTGCCGGGGTCGAAGATGGCCAGGTTCACGTAGGAGTTGGAGTAGGAGGAGTGGTAGAGCCCGCAGCGCGCCACCGGCTCCGGCGAGCCCCACAGGCGCAGGATCCGGTAAACATCCAGGAGATGGGCCAGGAAGGTGCCGTGCTTGTGCCAGCACTCGCCGGCGCCCGCCGCGCGCAGAACGGAGGTCAATCGGGGAAGAGCAGGGTCCACCTGCTCCTCCTCGCCACGAAGGAACGGCCTTGCCGCCTCCAGAGCCTCCTCCAGGGACCTCGGCGATGCCATCACAATCTGCTTGCTTGCGAATTCTATTTCCGCACAGGTTGCAGCAGCCAACTTGGCTACCACTGCTGCTCAAGATTGAAAGAAAGCAGATACTTTTTTTCCTTTTTGTTTATTATAAGGGCAAAAATCCACCCATGACGTTGTCTCTTTCCCAGTGGAGCCATCTGTGATGTATGGAATCACTTCCGGCTTCAATGATAATCATCAGGCTCCTCTGGAGCTATTATAAGCAAATGTATGGATTAGATTGGATCAACCTTTTGTTTTTGGTGCCGGGAGATTTGGGTTAACTTCTTCATTCAGGTATCAAATGACCTCCTGTACTATATCTTTCAATCTTTCAGTTCAATTGAATACTACTACTCTACTAACTGATGAGGGAAGGGCAATCAACTGACTGACAACTAATTTCCCGGGAAAGAACCGTACACGGGCCGCAATACATGTCTGGGCCGCAATTGAACCATGGCTGTGTGACCCAACAGTTTGGCTTGGAGACCTCTTCATAAAAAAAGGTCATTCATCGTCACGTGATTTATTTGTGAAAAAAGAAAAGAAAGTTATCACGTGAATGTCGTCCTACCTACGACTAGTGATGGGATCAAAATTCGAAAATACTCTACAATTATAACTAGAGGGAAGCGTGATGGTGGTAACCACGACACCAAGATTGAAATGCCTCTTGAACAACGCTTTTTACGTAGGATCTCGTGTCAATATCGAAGGCTGCCTGGCCCTCTGCTGATCGGAGACCGAGCTTTCAGCTATACCTGACCTAATGTCTCTCTCATCTCAGATGGATAATAAAAAAGGTTGTGGCATCTGTTGCTCGTCGCGTCACTGTTCGGAAATTAAAAGAGATTTCCTGTTATTATTCGATGCCTGTTGAATATACTAGTAATAAACACAGCATTAGTTTCAGTCCAACCTCTGACACAGCAGGCTCTGCTTGTGCTAGAATAGTCTTCTGCATGACTCCGAGGTTCAGATGTTATTTTATTTTCCTTCCGAAGAATATAATAGAAGAAAAGTGATATATGCCACAACTATATGAGTACACCAACATCGTGTTCTTGACATATTCAGATCCATTTCGAGGCATCAAACATGACTCCAAACCGAATGACCTAGTCATCTTCAGCAGATAACATAAATTATTTTTCACCTATTTAGTCTTCAACGTCACCCATTCTTTAGCAACATAGGATCCATCAATGTATCCTTTAAGTAAGACACTAATCTTAAGGGTGTGTTTGGAACGGAGGAATGTAAAACACAGGAACGAGGAAAAAACGTAGGAATGGAGAAAACACAGGAATTGAAAAAGTAAGAAAACTACAGGAATTCAAAACTGAGGAATGGAGAAATTTAGGTGTTTGGAATGAAGGAATGTAAACACTGGAACAAAAATACCAATGTAACTAAATAAAATCTTTAGGACTTATATATCATTACTATTCATTGCATAGAAAAACAATTAGGGTATATTTAAAATTCGTGAGTAAAAAGTAAATAAATTAGAAGGACATACTTGCTCTAATACCCTATTGTTATGATCGAAAACACATTAATTTGTTTTGTTTATATCCTCTTTATATTAAGAAAGGGAGTTCAGGTTCATTCCACGGTCAGCTACAAAGCATGCCTATTAGCAAGCTTTGCTGCAACATCTATAGAAATTTTTTGTGCAGTACTCCTACCGTACACGCGTCAGATGAAGACGGGTGCCGAAAGAAGAGCAACGATACAGTGGGGGAGCTAGAGAGCAAAAGCGAGCAAATGAAGTTTCCATTGGATCGGAGTGGATTTTCTGATTCCCGCAAAATCTACATGCATCGATTCCTTTCCTCTGGAAAGTAACAGAGCGTTCCTGCATTCCAAACATAGAAATACAATTCCTTTCCGGAGGAAAGGTTCCTCTGAAATTCCTGCAGCCATTCCCGTGTTGCAAACGGACCCTTACACTTGTTGCTGCCTCATTGGATGGTTTGCCAATACGGGATTCCTGTGTTTTCCCCCGGCCCACAAACTGCACGTTTGCTAGGTCCAGACAAGCTTCATCTTTGTTAGGCCGTAATCAGTTTCGCAAGCTAATGCATATAGTATATAATTGGCAACCACACAAACAGGAAGGAGAGGCTTAGCAAGCTTGCTGCTCTGTCTATCATGCTGATCGGAACAAATGAAACTTGAAGTCTCTCCAAAAATTTCCAACAGCGATCTTATCCTGACGATCGAGCATGCATGCACACAGACAGGGCTGCCTAGTGAAAGTTACACATTGTAATTTAAATCCGATAATCATAACCTCAGGAGAAGAAAAAAACAGCTGCTTTTGTTGTACTTTTGCCTTCTTCATTCCAAAGCATTCGCGCAGGTTATGGGATTTTCAACGCCAACGATGTTGTTGTTTCAAGATTTAACAGGTAAAAAATAAAAATTATCAAACCATTTCTCTTATCGCAGTGTTAAATTGAATGGTACAATGTGCACAAATTTCGCCACAAGGACATCTTTTAATGTAGAAATTTCTTTCGAGAGTATTTAGTAGTATAGGAAATATTTAATTATCAAGAAAAATTCCCTTTTTTTTTAGTAAAACATCACGAAAAGATTCTAAGAGCAAACTGGTGCACGAAATTAGTTTGTGTGAAGCAAGAGAACTCATAAATGATAGAAAAAGGGTCCACATTTCTGCTTCCTTCCCCCACTTTAAAATGGCGGCCGTCTTTTCACGTTTGGGCGCCATTTCTCTTCTCCCACCCGCAGGCGCAAACCCACCGTTGCCTGCCTCGCCTAGGGTTTCGGCGCCGGAATCTACAGGTACGCGGCTCCTTCCCCATCTCTAATTGCGAATTTAGCCAAATACTTCAAACCATCTTATATGGAGCTCAAATCTAATACCTTGGGTTGGATCCGTCCCTACCTTATTTGGTGTCAGTTGTCAACTCTACTGTTCGAGATCGCTCTTAAACCCTTGGCGATTGATATATGTAACCCTGTATTTTTCTGCTAGAAGTAGCGGTTAAAGTTATTTCTCTTTTATGTTCCTGATGATCCATAGTATTGATTTGATTTATATTTTCCTTTTCCATTCCGAATTTGTGTGCCAAGAGCCGCTTTAACTTCCAAAAATTCGTTCCCTTCATAATTTATCTTTTGCTGCTGTTAAGTTATTTTTTTGTGGGCTGACAGGTGAAGCGAATGGTTTTATCGGTTGCTCGAGTGCTGATGTGGCCTAGAACCAATCTTTGGTAACTGAAGGCTGTGAGGTACATCACGCATACAATTTACAGTTTGAGTTGATATTTGTTTATAGAGGTGAGAAGTTTTCATGACTGAGTTCATAGGAAGAGGATGAGCGAAAGTGAAACATCTAGTTGCAAGATTGTTAACGTGTCTCATGGGGACATGTGAGTTGCAGCCACTTTGGTTGCTTGATGTGGATGTTATGCTCGTGAATGATTTAATTGGTTCCCTCTAATGGTTGGCATTCAATTGACTAAATCTCCACACTTTGTTTCCCTCTTCAGTTTCTTTTTCTTTAACCTTTTTCCTTTGCACTACTGGTCTTGAGCTAATGTGCTAAAGTGGGTTCAGAAAGTGGTAGTACTCAATCCTTGAACTAATTGTTACCTTCATTTCTTGCTGCGCCTTTGCTCATGGTGTTAAACTCTTCTGTATGACCATTTATTCAGCTACCAATTATTCATACCTTGAGTGCATGATCCCATGTTGGGTTATATTCCTTTTCATTGCAAATAATTCACGGAGAAAGCTGATACACACTTGCAGGAAATGGGGTGCTTCAGTTCCAAGCCAAATGATGCCGGCGCAGTCAGAAGAAGACCTGGGAGCATAGGCGAGGTGGCTGTGTTTATACCTGGGTTACGAGTGCCTGAGAGTTTGGAGCTGCCTCAGCCACCAGGTGATGCCCTCCCTAGAAGGCTAACTGAACGCTTGGCTGGGATGAGGAGTCGAATAGAGGTCATGTCTGTTCATGAGGCACTATCAGTAATGAGGCCAAGGAAGCGCACCTTCACACAGCATGGTTTGTCAACAGTTTGTTAGATAGCTTGAGACTAATGTGACTGGGAGAGAGCAGACAGAAGTAATTAACTATCTGAATATGGTGCGTGCAGGAGGTACCTCATCAGCTGATCTTCTGAAGGTTTTAGAAGAGTATTTACCAGTTCTTCTAGGACTGGTAAAAGAAGGTAACTCACATCTTTCATCTTACTCTGAATGTGACCAAACAAATCAGTGTCAACCTTTGCTCCCTTTATTTTTGCTCGATTCAATTGGATCTCATGAAAACTTATTTTGATTCAACTTTATAGAAGGGAGTGACTTGGAAGATAAGCTGCAATTTTCATGGATGAACCAAGAGGATGATGCAGAGGTATGCGACACTTGCCCTTTCATGTCATGCATTTTGTACCACTGGAGGCTATTCATTAAGCTGTCCCACTTTACCAGGAAACAGCATTGTCCAGTGCTTGGTATGAGGTGTTGTCAGTTCTACACATGATGGCTATGCTGCGTTTATCTCAAGCAAACTCCCTGCTTCTTCCAAAAACATCACTCGAGGGCTACCATGCTAAAGTATCTGAAGGTCTGCAACATGCATTTGATTCCTTACTGTTATTATTACTCTTGAGGCACCCTAATTCTCATCTTTAGTAAGCTGTGTTCATTGAAGTATGACTATTTTCCAGAGAACAAACGAGCTTCTGTTGAAATATTTCTCAAGGCATCTGGGTACCTGGAGTGTGCTATCCAACATGTTATTCCCAGGATATCCCCTGAAAATAGGTGTGTGGGCTTGCATTCTAATTGGCAAAAGGTTTGAGGAGCAATAGTGCAGTTCCTATTCCGTGGTTGGTGCAGGAGTTATTGTTCTTGACTGCCATTTCGTGTAGGAAAGGTCTTCCTGTGGACTTAGCTGAAGGAGTATTGAAAGCTATCTGCATGCAAGCTCTGGGCCAAGTAATGGTTCACCCCTTTGCCCCTTTGTCTGTCTTCTTTCCTCGATATAACTCGTAATCACACGGTTCATGTGAAAATTGGTTGGAGTGTCCACTTCAGAGTTCATCATGCCATTTATTCATCGTGTCTTGCCAGGCAATTGATGTGCAACTTGGGTTGGCAATTGACAGTCCGAAGGCTACCCTGGCAGTGAAAAGGAGGTTAGCATGTGAAATGGTCAAGTGCTGGCAGCAGGTAAAGCATTATTGATTTTTATAATTGTTTTGCTGTGTTCCAGTAACAACAGAATTGTCTGGATGTTCACACCTGTCTGTTGACTCTCTGATGTTGACAGTTTGGAATTCGGAACATCTTTGTGATGTTTCCGCTAGTCAGTTCTCAATACTGATACTGACCATAACAAAGACATTCATGGAAACTACCATCTTAGGCTCGCCTTGAATGACTGCTTGATTTACTCAAACTACCATGTTCAGCCTTCAATGTAATTTTTTTCCTTTTAAATTACGACCTTTTGACTACTGGATGTTATGTAACTCCAGTTTAAGTATTCAGTAAGCAAGATTTCTCAGTGTTCTAATGTTCACATCGAACTCTGAATTTAATTAGCAGCAAGGCCCTGAACAGCTGATAATGATGTAACATTTGAGGCTTTCTATTAGGTAACTTTCATGTACTTTTTTGTTGAATTCCTTGTTGTTAAGGCTACCAGACATCCACCAAAACTCGACACACATTCTACAGTCATCGACCTTTCTTGTTAATAAGATACACAGCTATCTTGCATATTCTAGGGGAAAAAAGCATTTCAGGCTTTCTGCTAATGTGTCAATAATAATCTCTGCCTTTGTGTGTTGGGCCTCGAATGCTCTTATTCGTATAGTTTGGTAAATTAATATTATGTCATACCCATCTTGCCTTGTACATAATTGTCAAAAGGGATGCCTCCCCTTTCAAATCATCATGTCATTACAATCTTCTTAAGTTCATTTTCAGGCACACGAAATTATGGAGGATCTACCTTTAATTGATGGATGGGGTGAAAAGCACAAGCTTTTTGTTAAGTGGAAATATATTGAAGCAAAAGTATGTCAAGCCTTTTCACATTTCTCAAACATTTTGCATTAAATTTTTGGTATATATGAATTAAATGTTTTTTGTTCTGTTTATAAACAAAGTATGAAGTTATACCTCCAGAGTTGGTATCAAGCATTAAACTTGTGGTACTAGTGAAGCAAGGTGCCTTAGGTTCCAGATTAGCATAATTGGAAATAAAAGAAGATATTTGATAGCTTAATGGAAATTTCACAGGCTGCAGCATACTATTATCATGGGTTGATCCTTGATGAAGGCAACACGGAAAAATCACATAGGACAGCTGTCGCAGCATTGCAATCCGCAGAAGAGTTTCTGAGGGAGAGCAAAACAGTGTGTGAAGCCTTCCATGCAACATCTCCTGTTTCAAGGCAATCTATCTCCTTTTCTGTTTACAAAGATTTTATCACTCTATAACGAGCTAGTACGTACTTGTGGAATCAGTGATAGCTCAGTGAATGAGTTGTGGCGTTCTAAGTGGGGACCCTTCTGAAGTCTTGTTACATTGTTGTGCAGAAACCCACCACTTGTCTGTGGATCAATGAAGTATCTTCATGAGAAGATCCAGAAGGACTCGTCCTGCAAAGTTCGCATCAACAAGGACCTCTACAGCAATGACAGGTGAACAAGTCTTCCTGAACTAGTACAACAGCAACGCATGAAGCATTGTTGCCGACTAATTCTATGATTTGTGACGATTGCAGCATCCATGAGGCAGTGCCGGCGCTTCCGGATTTTACGGTTGCTCTGAAACCTGAGGAGTACCGGCTTCCTCTGACAGCCGTAGCAAATGACTAGAGACGAGATCAAAGAGTTGGAAGAGGAGCTGATGGAGTACGATATGGTTTGAGAGTTGTAAAGAGGAGCGAGCTTTAGGGTAGATAATGCATGCAAGGGGAAGATATGGATCTGTTTGAATTATGCACGTAATAAGTGAAAAGTAGGATTACTATTTGTGAATAATCCGTACACTTCGTTTTCCGATCAACAGATGCAGATTAACAAAATGCAGCTAAGAACCAGAGGCACGCACTTTGTGTGACATATCCACTGTTTTGGCTGTGCTATTTTGTGTATTGGCAGCTACTTTATTGGTCGATGTGTATCATACCTTGTATTTTTTTTCATCAAAATTCTACACGAAGAAGCTTCTGGATATTGATCGATGCCTACGTAACGACTGTAATCTAGCTAATTCAATAGAGACGGATTGACTAGTCCACACGCAGACGGCGACTTTGAAATTAATGAGGAAACTCTCGAAAAACAAATAATGACTAGTCCACGCAAAGGCAAAGCTCGGCTGGGTGACCCAAGTCCAACAAGCTTCCGGTGGCCGGTGGGGAGGAGGAAGAAGAGGAGCAAGGACATGGATGCCCTGCGAAATACGCTTCGAAACCGTCATCTGCTCGACCAATTCGTCAGCCTTGGTGATGTGATGTCTGCTCTCCCCTCCCATCTCGTGCATAGATTTTTCTCCCGTCGGTAGTACTCCAGTTTAATCTTGGGTTTTATCTTCTTGGCGGGGCCGCACTGCTCCAGTTAGGGGTTTGATTTGATGCCGATTACCTTTTTGGGTAATTTTTTGAGGAGCTTTTTGGTCTCTCTGGTCCTCATGATGCTGTTATTACTCTTCAGATTTGATCGGCAATTCCGTAGCAATTCAGTCTTTCACTACATTCTGACACGGAATGTTTGTTTTTTATTATTACTGCTTCATTATTAGTAGTTAATTGTTTGATAGTTATTATTAATAATATCTAATTGTTGCACGAATACCTCCATTTGCAGGGGTGATTGTTGCTTCGGCATTGATCATATGGAAAGGGCTGATTGTGGTAACAGGGACTGAGTCGCCCATTGTTGTGGTTTTATCTGGAAGCATGGAGCCTGGATTCCAAAAGGTTTGCTCCGCGTTTCTGAGGCGTTCACATCATGTTAATCATATCCCAAAATCAGTTAGGACATGAAAAAGCATTAACATATGCTGTGCTGTTGTTAACTGAATTTTAGCAAACTCATGTACATTGGTTACCTGCATTTTCTGTTCAGTAACAGGCCGAGAATGTTAAAATTTATGTATGTATCCATAATAAGTGTCTTGTACTTCCTCAAAAAAATCCTCATGTACAGTTGAGCATCTATATTATTGGACATAACATTTCTCTTCAATCAGACTTGAAAGATAATAGGCCGAGATGTTGCATGCCTGAGAGAGAATTTCTGCACCTATTAAATGGTCGGTTGTCTGCTTTGCAGGGTGACATCCTGTTTTTGCACATGAACAATGATCCTATCCGCGCAGGAGAAATAGTTGTTTTCAACGTGGACGTAAGTTGTCCTCAATTTGTTGTATGATTTAGGTCTCGGTAAATTAGTAGTATCTGGATAAAGAATAAATTATCACGATTTTCCCTTTTAGTGATAATACCTTTGCCGTACATGGCTTACTGAAAAGCAGTTGTATTGTAGGGTCGTGATATTCCAATTGTCCATCGTGTGATCGAGGTACGAAACTGGCATAAATCTGTTTTTTTTTTTTTTTTGGTGGTGGGTGGGGCATGTAAAACCAGGCTTGAGATGAGAATTGTTGTATCTCCTTATAGGTTCATGAACGCCGAAGCGATGCAGCAGAAATCGATATCCTGACGAAAGGTATCCCAAATTTTCCTTGGTCAGTTTTTGGTAACTTAATGTAGAGTATGAGCTGTGTCTCAGGTGACAACAATCCTGCTGATGACCGAGGGCTGTATGCACACGGGCAATTTTGGCTTGAGCAGCACCACCTTGTGGGACGGGCCATAGGGTGAGTGAATCAATCATCTCGTTTTTTTGTTAATCATCTCTTTGACAGAAGAAGAGGACGATTACTCTTGTTGTTGTGTCTTGTGATGTTAATAACAGATATTTGCCATACGTTGGTTGGCTTACAATTGTCATGACAGAGAAACCAGTTGTTAAGGTATTATTCGTATGAACTTGCACTGAATTCGTCTGTAAACTCTTTTGATTTGTTATTTTTGTTGGTGCAGTACCTGCTGATCGGCGCACTTGGGCTGCTGGTGATATCATCCAAAGACTGAGACCTGCTCTGCTGCTTATGTATTTGTTCTGCTGAGACCTGAGAAAGTTTTTTGAAATCAGGATCTCGATCGTTGTATGAATTTTCTTAACATTTGAATCTTACAGTACTACCTTTTTTGAGGCAATGTGAATCTTACTACATGTTTATATAATAACCAAACAAGACATTTTTTTTATGACAAACCAAACAAGACATTTGAATCCTGAGAAACCCAAAGGGGACAGCACAGTAGTGAGTGCAATGATGGCGGGCGGCGTGGAGGCCCTCTCCGCCGCCGTGATCAAATCCGCTTTCCATCCCCACCTCCCGCTCCTCGCCTCCGCGCCGTCCCTCCTCGCCGCCGTCCTCCACCGCCTCTCCCCTCTCCCCTCCGCCGCGCTCTCCTTCTTCCGCGCCGTTCCGCCGCCGCACCCGCTCGACGCCTCCCTCGCCGTCGTCCGCCTCCTCGCTCCCCACCCGCGCCACCACCCCGCCGCCCGCTCCCTCCTCCGCGACCTCTCCCTCCGCCACCCGCTCTCCTCCCCGCTGCTGCTGCCGTCCCTCCTCGCCGACGACCCGCGCGTCCCCAGCTGGCTCCTCCACGGCCTCTCCCAGTCCGCGCGCCCGCACGATGCCGTCAGGGTGTTCGACCAGATGCGCGCGCGGGGACTCGCCCCGGACGCCCACGCCTGCACCGCTCTCCTCACCGCGCTGGCCAGGTCCCGGATGACCGCCACCGCGCGCAGGGTGTTCGACGAAATCTCGCGGGCCCGCCTCGCCATCAACACGCACGTCTACAACGCTATGCTACACGTCTGCTTGAAGGCCGGGGACACCCACCTCGCGGAGACGCTCGTCACCCGGATGGACGCGGCTGCCGTGCCCCTCGATCGTTTCTCCTTCAACACCATCATCGCGCTCTACTGCAGGAAGGGGATGAGGTACGAGGCCATGTGCCTGCGCGAACGGATGGACAAGGACGGCATTCAGCCCGATAC
This sequence comes from Chloris gayana, assembly GCA_031894775.1. Taxonomy (NCBI): domain Eukaryota; kingdom Viridiplantae; phylum Streptophyta; class Magnoliopsida; order Poales; family Poaceae; genus Chloris; species Chloris gayana. The sequence goes on along the minus strand of JAUNZO010004234.1, from coordinate 4,034,574 downwards.
CGTCACATGGAACTCCCTCATCCATGGCTTGTGCAAGGAAGGCAGGCTCACGGACGCATCCCGGCTGCTCCTCGAGATGACACCGACAGCGCCGCCGGATCATGTAACTTACACCACACTGATTGACGGGTACTGTCGTGCGGGCATTGTCGAGGAGGCCCTCAGGTTGCGAGGGGAAATGGAAGCAAAGGGGATGCTCCCGGGCGTCGCCACGTACAACGCCATTCTCAGGAAGCTCTGCCAGGATGGCAAGATGAAGGAGGCCAACCACTTACTGAATGAGATGGATGAGAGGAAGGTGCAGGCTGATCATGTGACGTGCAATACGCTCATCAACGCCTACTGCAAGAGAGGGGACATGGCCTCAGCATGCAAGGTCAAGAAGAAGATGATGGAATCTGGCCTGCAGCTGAACCACTTCACCTACAAGGCTCTCATCCATGGATTCTGCAAGGCAGGGGAGCTGGATGAGGCTAAGCAAGCTCTGTTTCACATGATGGATGCAGGTTATTCAGATCTATCTCTCTTCTTTCTTATGTAGAAATAATATCTCTTCTGAATTCTGATGATGATGCGCGTGCTTTTCAGGGTTTTCAACAAACTATAGCGTATTCTCCTGGCTTGTCGATGGTTTCTGTAAGAAGAATAATGCAGATGCATTGCTACTCATCCCCGATGAACTGATGACAAGAGGCCTTCCACCAGATAAAGCAGTATATAGGTCTCTGATTCGAAGGCTCTGCAGAAAAGGATTGGTTGAACATGCACAGAAAGTGTTTAACCAGATGCAGGCCAAAGGTTTAGTTGGGGACAGCCTGGTGTACGCCACACTTGCGTATGCATATCTTACCCAAGGAAAACCAGTTGCTGCTTCAGACACCTTGGATGGCATGGCAAAGAAGCAGTTGTATGTAACGCCCCAGATTTACAAGTGCTTATGTACCTCATATGCTGATGAGAAAGAAACACTTAATATGCTGTGGGTTCGCGCTATTGAGAGAGGCCTAATCACAAAGACTGTATACAAGCTAATGCATGAGGCAAGGCTGAAATCACCAGTTGAGACCGGAGAATATGGTCCTGTTTCAAGGCCAAAATCTACCAAAGCTGCATTTGGTAACATGGCGTAGTCCCAAAGACAAGTCCATGTGTTCCGTCATCTGGAAGCCTTAAACTTAACGCAGGTAGTGTTGTACAGTGTACTCCTCTTTCGATTTGCATCAATGATTCATTCGTTTATATCATGTGTATTTTCTCAAGCCTTGTGGGTGATGTTTCTGCGCAGAATACAAGTGAGCAGGGGAAGTTTTGGTACAGTATCTCCCATTAATGTGTGGGCTATGATCTGCATGAATTGTAGGAAAATGGTTTGGTGGACAGACACACTCCTCTAGTCCTAGTGTCTGGGAAAGCTTAGGTATGACAAATTATCTGCACCCTTTCTTCCTCGCGCTATGGTTTTTGATCTTGTGTGGGAATCTGGGATTATGCAGACGTTTGTTTCCTCATGATACAATGGAAGATGAGTAGTCCCTGTATAGAAGGTTAATAAAGGGAAAAAGAGTGCATGCTGTTTGTAGAGAGTAGAGTAGAATTACTACAGTACAGATTCTGAAACTTGAAATGTGATATACTTATGGATTCTGAATTTACTTTTTGTTTCTTACAGGGTGGACCTTGTAACCTCAGATTATCTTGGACTAGATGTATTACTGAACTGCCAAACTCAGCTGAGCTCAGAGTAAGAAATCTTGTATTGATCGTAACACACGTATAATAGTCATAGCTTGGAAGTGGTTCCTGTACAATCCAATTGTGGACATCAAAAGGCACCTAAACTCCTTAACCAGATGTAGGTAAACGCAAATTGTGAGAATTAAGAGTCCCTGAAACTGAACTTCTTTAGAACATTGTTGTCTGCACCTTGCTTCTTATGTAGTATAGTAATGTGGTATAGGAGTGCTATTTGTTTTGCTAGTCCAGGTTTCTGGATAAAGGCAAGAGCAATTAAGTGGCATTTTGTGGCTTTCAAATTATACACTAGAACTCACTGTTACTGTTGATATGGCTTTGACTGCACCTACAGGCACTTGGGTATCAAACAAGTGATTTTTGGGGGCAAGAAAATGGGTGATTGGGAAGAGGGCATGACGAGTTCCGATTATGGGTACAAGCACTTCAAGATTTAATGGTTCTTACCCGTAGTGACAGACTTTGTTGAGGATCGACTGAGATTGATATGTACTCACATGTAAATAATTTTCATTTGTTGTTATGATCAAGCGTCCTGTACTGCTTGAATTAGGACTTAACTTTAAGGCCAAGAGATACCGAATGTGAACGCGTTTCTTTTCTTAAAGCTGCAACTGATCCTGTTATGACTGAAACAGGAATTATATGGGAAAGTATGGAATTATTGATTTCGTTCCTGTTAGAAGCATCATGTTTAAAATGTCCCACGATAACGTTGCAAGACAAGGGAGACAAACACATGCATAAAACAGTACGCTTTCTGAAGCCAGAAGTAGAAACGATTTAGTTCCAAGATCATACGCAAGACGAGATCAGTTAATCACCACATCAGTAGTTTATATACAGGAGGGACGAGATGTCACAGTACATAGCTTATTAGGCAAGGACATGAAAAGCACTCTGTATCAAAGGGCCATGCATGCGAGCCCTAAAGCGAGGCTTCCGGCCAAGGATCTTGCTGCCGCAGCGGAACTTGGTCTTGATCAACAAGTTGAGTGCGGAGCTCCTTCCATCATCGGCGCTTCATGACGCGTGAATTGCGCCCATAGACGGCGTGGCCGATATCCTTCCATCGGCCACTGCTCCCGAACCAGCAGCAGCAACGGAGGCGTCCATCTCGATCGCACCTCTTTCCCTCCCCGATGGAGAATTCAATCCGATCGCCACCAAAGGAAAGACCAAGCTATCAAAAAAAAAAAAAAAGGAAAGACCAAAGAAAAGAATTGTGTGGCGACTTGATGATGATATTGATGCCGCTCTCCTTATTTAAAGCGAGCTGCTTCTGATCCTACTACGATTCCAATAACAGTCGGTACTAATCCGAAATCAAAGGTGCCCGGGCACAAATGAGATGTGCCTTTTTTGTAGTTACCCCAGAAAGTCTAACGGCCCAAATATTTTTTTGTTATTCGGCCCAGAAAGCATATGCACTCGGTAAAAGTAGAACCAGACTCCTCTTGATTCTACTTCTACATGTTCATTATGCCGTAATAATTTTCAAGACCATTATAATGTGATCCGAGGACAAGCAATATAACCCGATGCATTAGATTCTCTTAATCCTTCGCCGCAAGCTGATACCATGAATCACGAGTGCATATGCTCGATTGCCAATAGATACACAGCAACACAAGAAAACTAAGTCATGCAAAGGTGAGGCTATACACATTTTCCCAATCATCAATGGAACAAGGCTAACAAGTTCACTCTGATGCTAATTAAATCCTAGCATTACGTGTTTGTAATAACTAGCTACTACTGGTCCTCTCCATGCTGTTAGTCCTAGCATTTTCTCGCATCTTTTCCACGATATGCCTCCCTTTCTCTTCGATAGTCCGCCTCTTCTCTTCCAGCTTGTCTCCCATTCTCTTCCCAAAATCCATCATCCGAGCTCGTCTTCCGCTTTTGCGCTTGGCATCCTCTCCAACGGCAGCTGAAGGCTCCCCTGCTGCTGGTATCACGGCCCTCAGAGATGTGTACAGGGGAGACCCAACCCTGCTGCTGCTTTCTGATGAACCATCTTCCTGAACCAGCAGTGGCTTCCTCAGCTCCTTATTCTCATCCACTGATGAGAAAGATTCACCAGACAAGGGTGATGCTTCTGCCACGGGCCTTTCTATTTCCTCCTCGGCAGATGCCACTGTTTTTGTTGATTCCTCACTTCCCCCTTTGATGATTCAGGTGAACTCACCATTGCCTTTTTCCCAACAGCGTCAGCCTTAAGTACAACAGCTTCCTCAGGCTGGGCTGATGGCGTAGCTGTACCATGGCTTCTCGTCTCACTTGGCTCGTGATGCAGCCAAATAAAAGGTGCATCCTTGCGAGGCACCCAGTCATCCTTTTCCGCCAACATCCACGGCATGGGAATGCTTTCGCAATTTGGAAGCACCAAGGTTTCAAGAAGCGAAGCCTAATGTAACAGTAAACCATGTTGCACAGTTAGGCAAACAAGTTACAGTGAAACCGTAACATCTTCAGAAGAACGAAGAAAAGGTACCTTGAATCTGTTACCAATGAGTGTGGCAATGTGACTGTTGGTGAGTTTCCTATCACCAATAGAAGATTCCAACTCCCATTCTAGATCTGGCATCACCGTAAATCCATACCAAATTTGATCAGAAGGAGGGGGCTTCAGATGTATCCTCAGCACACCTCGAACAGATGAGATCCTTATTGCTAGAGAAAGAGGAACCTGATCCAGAAGGAAAGGTATAACTTCTAGTGGTCCCAGTAAAATCAAGCTTTTGAAACTACAAATGTTATTTATGGGATACTCATACAGCTGAAGTAGTCAATTCCCACTTTCCTTATAAACCAATCAAAAGCCAGAAAAAAACGGTAGCGACCAAGAGAAGAACAAACCTGTGAGACATGATCGGCTATGGAATGCAATATATTTTTCCATCTTGATATGTATGCTGATGTCCACCCAGATCCAGTGCTCTTCGACTGACTTGATGCATCTGATATAACGTATTATAGTATTTCAATCTATAATCCACACAATCAAGTTTTGATGCATAGGAGTTGTGATCCCTTTTTCCTCATTAGCATGCCAAACATCGAGAAACAAAATTAACAGATGAAGAACCAGGACACAATCAATCCAATAATGTATCTGTTCTTCTCGTCTGTACAAAGCCTGACTGCCTGAGGCAACAGTTGGACCATATATTCTAAAATGTGTAACTCAAGATTTTATAGGCACATGTAGTAAACAAATGAAGCAAAAGAACCACAAATACAAAATAAAGATAATTTGCAGAAAAGTTTTACTCGAGCCAGCTGGAGAGCACCAGTAATTAAATAGCAGAATGAGAATATTTCTTTGTTGATTTTAGAATCATATGTTCATTCACATAAAAGCAAAGGTTCCAGCAAAAATATATATGTATAACTAAAGTAAAGGGAAATTCTAGAAAATGAACATACCTGCTTCATCCTTTTTTTCTGCCGAAGTAACCGAGTTTTGTGAGTTTCGAAATTGATTACCATACTGTTCAATGCTCTCAAGAAGATCTGAATTAACATCTCCATCAGATTCTGCTCCAAAACCAGTTTTCATAATGTCCTTTTGCAATTCTGGTTCCTGAACCTCGAGCCTTGTTTCAGTGTGCAGCAATATTCCTCCCGAGTATTCAAAATCAACTTCAAAGGCCCACAACTCATTCAAGTCCAGTGGAAGGACTCTCATCGCATGCACATAAGGGGGAAGTTTTCCGAGGCTGAAGTCAGAAAGTGTGATTTCCCCCATGTATGCTGGGGTCCTCATATTTGACAATGTTTTCTAATCCAAAGGAAAAAAAATGGATCAATAAAAGGTACTGATAAGTGAAAACAATGAATTGTGAGGAAGAAGTATGCCCTAACCTGAATGCGTGCTTTAATGGCCCTGTTTATCTCATCACTCATTTTAGCATCAAAAAACAACCGTGAAGATAGGAGGTTCCAGCAAAGTGTGCCTTCATCGGCAACTCGGTCATCAACATTTACATCAGCCAAAGCGGGAAACTGTCCGGTGTTATTCAAGGCAGCAGGTGGAGCAGGGGCTTTCACAGTATCTTGTGATGAACTGCTACCAGACTTGTCATCTTGTGGACCTATCAAAGCTTCAATAAATGGTGCTCCCTGATAGCTGCGTATTTTATCAAGTATCTTCTTTTCTCCTTGCCCTGATGAGCCCAAACTCGTTTTACTCTCCAATGGAGCCTTTGTAGATGCTTTCTTTGCCAACTTCTTGAGGAAGAGACGAACTTTGGAAGATCCATCAGTCTTTACTCCCCTGTCCATAACTTCTTGGTCCTCAGCAGAGAGCACTGGAGGCTTTAGGAAACAAGGGTACTCAGAATTTAACAATGATATGTAATCGAGGAACTCTTCGCTCAGCTTAGCATGCCAATTCAATTTCTTCTTGTCAGCAGTAGCTGCAATACGAAGTGCTTTACACCAGGATTCCTTCTCCCATGAAGTGTCAGTGTAAAGATAGCAAATCTTGCTTCCATTATATATATCATATTCCTTGCTTTCTAGTTTTATTGGATACCTCTTAGCCCTGACATTTTGCAATAACAATACAGTTACACCAAGAGTGGAGCATACAAGAAAATGTTTAATCATCAACGCCAAAAAGTTTTGTTTACAGCACACAAGGTTGCCTAACAGTAAACTTATGTACCTAGCGTAGGGGGCAAGTGTCCTTCAGGAATCAAGAGATAGAGTGTACTTAACCTTTAGTGGATTTGAAGAGTAAGAACCCAAATACTTTTGAGGTTTATTTGATAGTTACTCAGCGAGTGAGTCCTGCAGGCGGAGGTTGGAAGAATAAAGGTCAACGTGGATGTTCAGAGAGGCATCCAATGTTGTGGCGGCGGGAGTTGTTTATATGTCCAAGGGCTGGTAATGCTTTATCAGGAAGGATTTGCTTTAATGTCTCATGTGTAGAAAAGGCAGAATTGTTGGATGGCGGGAGGGCCTCAGTTTAGCTCTAGAATGGATCTCAGAAACAACAATTCTTGCATGGATTACTAAACTGAACGAACGAAGACTGGAGTTGGTTAAAGTTGTTGATAGAGGAAGTGAAAGACTCTTGCAAGAAGCTTAGGGAGGTCCATATTAATTTCATTCTAGAGCTCATTCTTTAGCAAATTATCTGCCTGTGGCAAGGTTTTATCTAAAGTATGGGTTGGATGAGCACCACCTTTTGTATCACATTTCATTGGTGCTGAGTGTACACCTATAATAAGCAATGAAATTTCGATTTTCTCGCCAAAAAAAAGAAAAGAAAAAAAAAGAATGCATGTCCACGGTTAAGTATCTTGGCATGTGTGCATGGCCAATGATGGTTCAAGAAATCATCGAACTGAGATTGTACTAACCATTTGCGAGACGGCATATTTGATGCAGAAACAGCAAGGACTGTGCAATTCAGAAGTTGAATGGTTGTGTGGGAGCCATCAGGATTAGATAAAGTAAGTGAGTGTCCCTTGATCTTAGCCATCTTCTTTGCAGGGAAAACCTCCACGATATTCTTTTTCTCCTTTGTCTCTTTGGGACCTCCAATTGATGAGCGATCATTAGTAGCCTTTGGAATTTGTTCAGGCTCCAGTATCCACAGAACACCCTGAAAACATTTGACACCGAAGTAAATGGATTTGTTCATGGTACTAAACAAAACAAAGCATCGATGTCATCACAGGCATGGCAATAGCTTAAATAATATCGGCTGCAGTGGCTAAGAAACTCCAAATTTGAAAATGAAGAGCGACGCAGTAACAAACCACAGCAACGGATCCAAACTATCTCCCCAATTTAGCATTACTTCACAAGTTGACGCCTGCCCCAATCAAAGCTACTGGTGACACGTACGTAGCCCCCATAATCTGAGCTTCTATCGATAGAGTTGTATAATTGTCGGTGCTAAATGGACCTATGAAGCAGCCAAGAGGGGTGCGGAGCGAAGGACCGATCGATCCCTAGTAACCGCATCTGCCCCCATGCTGCTGATAGTAGTCGATAACCGCATTTTTTCGCCTGAGGAGGAGGAGGAAGAGGAAGGAAGGGAAAATCTGAACGAATCTATGGTAAGCAAAGCTACGCGCAGTACAAGCAAAGGGCGTATCGCTGACCTGCTTCTCGTACGGGAACGGGCGTTCACCGGGCAGTTCGTCGGCGCCCTGCGGCGGCGGCACGCCCGCGCCTCCTGCTTTCGGCGAAGGTGGCGTACAAGCAGGACCAGCGCGGCGACCTCGAGAGCGGCGAGCGCCAGGAGGCCGAGGAGGAAACCTAGGAGGAAGGCCATGGCGATGGCCGCGCCGGCGAGGAGGACCGAGGTGTGGAGTTTTCGTGTTAACAAGGACCGGGATGCAAAAAAGGACAAAACCAGGGGCTTTTGCCGCGTCCGACCCTTTTAGCGTGTCGCTGCCAGCAGCGCAATGACGTGTGGGCCCGGCTACGGTGCTGGATTCGGGCCCACATGAAGATTATTGGGCCTCTCGTCCGTTGCTTGACGCACCGGCTATTCTGGGAGTCAGCGTGTGCCTTTGTGCTTTTTGTTTTTTTTGTGTTTGGCCACAAGCCTTTGTGCTTGTCTTGTGCGCTTCATAGTCATAAAACCATCAATTCTACTTACATTACACAGATAAGAACAAAACCTCTTTTTTCTTGGAGATTGGTTGCTAAACTTCTCTAACTACCCATATCTATTTGTTCCATTGTGCATTCACTTCTCTAATCCACCACCAATCTCATTCAAGTTTTTTTTTTTTTTGGCGAGAACCTAATTTGAGTTGAAGCGAGGGCTGAAACATGTTCATTATGGTGAAGCAACACATGGAGTCATAATTCCACGTTACCTGCACGAATCTAATAAGGGAAAAAAAGACGCAAGGAGCTAGAAATGGAGATTTGATTCATGGGCAATAAATAAGCTGCACATTTCTTCTTCTCTTTGTCACCTACTTACAACAAATCGCAACAAAACAAGAGGAAATTGAAGGATCATCGTGTGGTGGTGATGGAACGAGATGTGAAATAATTGAAGTCAGGATGGTGAGCGCCGAGTTGCTTTAGCCAAGATGATGCCGCCCAGTACAGGTCGTCAGACAACCTCCTCCTCCTGTCAGCAGCAGCAGCAGGAGGAGATGAAACCTGCTGCCACAGCTTCCCTTCCATTTTATACGTGGCCAGTCCGAATGGGGAAACTACCACGGTCCTGTCCGAATCGGATCCATCACTGTCTGTGCAGCTACCACGTTCCAGGATCGTGTCTGCAACAAAATCAATCGTTCAATCCGGTGTCAACATCACTGACATGGTAAATCCCAGTACTATTTTGTTTGACCAAGTAGAGCTAAGACATGGTACCTTGAAACACGGAGGAAATAGAGTGATAGGTTAAAAAACACGCACAAGTACCCTTGAGGTTTCCGTGAAAGGGGATATGATAGATAGGATACCTGATCAAAGATAAGATGATGCATCTCAATTAGCAGTTATCCAAAATAAAAGAGGTAGTGTAGTGTGGGACAAATTAAAAGGAGTACCATGCTACGGATAGCCAGCTCGAAGGCGACAATTCTGCACTCTTGAGCGACATTAAGCATGGATAATCTTGAGCCAGCTCAGCCACCTGGTCAAAAGCACAAAGCTTCAAATCGCTTCTCTTTTCTTGTCGTCAGGATAAAAAAAAGGTTAGTCCTAATCCTAGTGACAAGAAGAAAGAAAGCAAAATACGAACCTTATCGGCGAGCGGAGGTCTCTCGTAGGGTGGATCCCATTCCCTGTACTGGAAACTCAAGTATCCGCTCTGCTTTCTGAGATCGAAGTCGTCGTCATCTGACGCGGCATCCCATGACCTGGAGATGCTGTCATCGCTCCAAGAATCGGTCTCGCTTCCCATGCTTCTGAGCCATGCCATGGATTGAGTCGTCATTATTTCAGTCGTAGTAGAAATTATTAAGGTGGGAAAAAAAAAGAGAGATGCGAAGGAACCTGGTTGGAATAGCATCAGCAACACTAGTGTAGATCTGGATCGCAGAAAGGTAGGGAACAAAATGCTGGGTGATGGTAGATTGATCAAGACGAAGAGGAACGGCGAGGCCATAGGCGATCTTCCAGGGTGAAGTAGTCCACCACATTTTTCTTCTTGTCGAGCTGCCACACGCTGGATGGAGCTTCGAAGCAATCCTAGCAAGAGGGACAATGATCGAATTTCTTTTCAGACCATGGGAGCAATGCAAGCAATCCTAGTAAAATGAGTAATTAATCTGCAAACAATGCAAGTGCTCTCTTCTTCTCACCATGGCAGCGGAACGCCAGCGCACGTGTGGAGTGGCAGCCTCCAGAAAGGCCTCAAGATTGCTCATCACCCACCACTGAATACTGATGAACAAGTGTACTAGGTCCAAGCCCAACAGCTCAAGAGCAGAGCAGCCACTAGCTACAAGAAACACTCCGCATGCTGAGGCGCAATCTCTGATGAATAAATGGAGGAAGAAGAAGAGGTCTTGTGTTGATGGTGTGGGACCTCTCATCTCAAGAATTCGGGTTCTAGGAGAGGATTTGGGAGTTGTGGCGGAGAGCCGAAATTATCTAGCTCCACCCATATGCATGCAGCTCCAATACTGTCCACTCACGCACTTTAACTTGTACTAGTGCCGCATTCTCAACAATTTTGTAACTCAAACAAAATGCCATTTTGTGTTCACAAAGCTCCAAAAACATGGAATTTTATCGACGTTAATTAGGATAATAACGCATCTAATTAGGAGGATACATGCATGGGTCAGGACTCAGGACCGGATGAGAAAGCGCGCCATGGGATGGGACCTCGAGGAGGAGGAGACAGAGGCACACACAAAAATGAGTGGCGGCGTCAACAAAGGACGAACACGCATCAATTAGTCAGAAACCACGTCATCTTCATTGCCTTGGTTGGATTCATTGCAACGGCGCCACGCGGCAGCGGCTCACAGTTTCATCACCGGGGGAAGGAATACCTTTGCCCCGGCCCGTTGAAATCACTTAACCGTACGGGTGAGTATTTCATAAGAGTAAAACTTTGACTTTGGGAACACCATGTTTTACTAATAGTAATTCTTTAAGAGTGAGTATTTCATGAAGTAAGACTTTGACTTTGCGAACACCATGTTTTACTAATAATTCTTAAGAGTGGAATGCCAACAAACTACACACATGCAAACACCACCTTGCCTTGAATAGTAGAGTTCCAAGGATAAACAACAATCGTTCCAAAGCAAATTAAACCAGGTGCTCAATGCACAGAAGTACTGTCCACAAACTTGTGTGCAGCTCCATCGACGAAATTCTAGAGTCTGGGACTGCCACCATGCCTGTTGTATGGAGCAGGTCAAAATAAGCTGATGAATGCCTGTTTTAAGGTCAGCACCCTTCCCACGAGGATAGACCTAGATCTCGGCGCTGCTACTTTTATGACTCCATATTTTTAGTAGATAATTTATAAAGTCTTGCCTCCCTCCATACTCCATACAGAATAAAATGACCTTATTCTGAATATTTCTTCAGAAAGTGGAGTGTTTCTTCAGAAAGTACTATGTTCTGAGAGTGGAGTGTTAATTTCTTCATACTTCTGGATGCATAATTCTAGCTAGCGTCTACTGATATTATTAGCAGTAACTGAAATATTCGACTCATCCCAACATTCATATCCATATCTGGATTGTGAAAATCGAGAATCCAAAGTTAAAAAGTTGGCCGGTCACGGACCCACCTTCTCACAATTTGCAACCAAGTGAGAAAAGCAACCGGTTTCCCACAAAAGGAATTATTATTGTTTCTGGCACAGAAAGAAAAATTGAGGTTCAATTGCCAATTCAGAGCTGGCCACTAATAGACAAGTGCAACCAGAAAGGCAGAAATGCAATGATGAACTGAAGCTCAGTCATGAAAATATATAGCGAATGCATTCCAAGTAGAAATTTGAATGAATCATTTTTTTTGAAAAAAAGATTTGACAGTAACCTGGTGCCATGAATCTACGAGAAATAATGATGGAAGCACAGTAGAGTAGTTTAAATGCAAGGATCCAGATAAGTAGACAATGGATAATAATTATGCAAATGCGCTATAGTCTTTTCTCAGCGATACTATGGTCAATCAAAGCCAGGAGCACAAGCAACATTAGACCAATTTCAGTGCTGGTTTTATTTCATGTCAAGAGTGCCACATAAGCAATAGAGTTTAGGTTTGATATATTAAATGGTCTTTCTCAGGCCATTTTTAGTGGCCTCTTTCATTTAACGTGTTCCAAGTATGACACGTCAAGTTTCTAGTCTTGTCATATGAAATGAAAGTGTATCTCTAGTGCACTATTTCATTTCACAATTTCATTGGTTAAAAGAGACATTTAATTGTTACTAGGTGACACGATCTTGTTGGTTGATGGTGTTATAAGGATGAAAGGAAAGGGTCTCAATGCACTTTCATTAACTTGGAAAAAGAGCCCATGCCCTTTCATTAGGATGAAAGTTTTCCCTCTCTTTCATATTAATTACCTTGCCATGTCATCTATGATGTGAAAGCTAATTAATGCCAAATGAAAAACCCATTGAGAATGTCCTCAATGCACAATTTCAATTTAGCGGTTTCATAGGCATACCATAACATTAAATTCTTGTATTACGATTGGTCAAAATAAGTTGAGATGAAACTGTTGTGCTCTGAATGCCAGTTTCAATTGAGTTTCATACTTATGAAACAATGTCATGTGGGTTTCTCCTCTGGAAGCTAACATGTGCAACAAGCTACATTGACGGCCTAAGCCATAGAGAAGTTTTCCGGTCCAAAATAATGACCGTTATTTTTCACAACTAATGGTAGTTAGACCCAACTGTGTAGATTTAGTTTTTGAAATTAACAACTAATGACCTTTATAAGGATTTCATCATAACAATAAGTCTATATAAAATTATTATAAAAATATCTATTATAAATCTAATTAATCATCATCTTTATTATTGTAGTCAATTGTTTTTGTATTTAACACAAAGTTGTATGAATACAAATACTAATTTTTAGTGCAATTACTAAACTACCCTTCAGCTAATGACCATTTGTTGAGAAAAAATAATGCAATTATTTTAGACCACTCCTAATCATAATGCTAAAATTTATGCAGATAAGTTACACGGTACCATTGATCTGGTGGCTCAACATTACGTAGGAGTCAACGACATGTTGAAGGCCTGTGTAGTCAAATCATAGAAATACTAATGTTAATCTGAGCAAGCATGATGTCGTCGACATGGCACGTACGCGTAAGGGCATGTACAACACTAATAGATAAGTGGACTCTTAAGCTGATGTGACAATGTATTTTTACCAAATAGTCCCTTCTCTAACCCTTGAAGAGACGACTGGGTGAGCTCTTGACGAAGGGACGATCTCTATCACGTGTTCTAATGTAAGAGACAACTCGAGCACCGTTATACATGTAAAAAGACAACTTATGTCATACAGTCATTAATAATATGTATTTATTAAAAGACAACATGTAGAGTCTTTCCTACTGACTTTACATAAATGCATGGAAACAATTGCATTAAGGGGAGATTATGTTCATCCTACTTACTCTTGTGTTAGAGATGTAAAGAATTCTGGCATGATCTGAATCTGTGATTATTTTACCATCCAAGATCGATTTGAAATAAGCATATTAAAGACTCTTCGTCTTGCGCGCGAATGCCACAAGCTTGTACCAGCTAGAACAAGGTGTGGAAGTAAGATCAATCTTACTGAGGGTTTTACGTGTAATAAATAGAGTGCCATGCGAGGCACTTTTAATGATGTGACAATGTATTAATGATGAGAGATGTGAAATGAGTTTTATGATGATGAAACTCTGCATAAACGATTACATAGACAACTTGTGTCTTAACCTAGAAAACAACAATAGATGAAACTATGTATTGAGAGATGGGTAGACTAGCTGCACTAGGGAACAAGTACATGTTCCTTCGATGCATCGCGGTACCGGAAAAATGCTCGCACCGGATGACGCTAACAGCTACGCAACGCTCCCGGTTCGTCCCGTCTCCGGCAAATAGAGAGGAGTAGCGGAGGCACGGTACACGCAACGTGGCATGGGGCCCACCTGCTCGCCCGCCATTCCAACTACCCGGACTTGCTCCGTCACGGACTGCCCGCGCCGCGCCTCGCCGTCGAGAGAGCGCCCCGTGCAGCGGCTCCGGTCGCCATGCCCGCTAGATCCGCGCCCGCCCGCCGGACCCGCGCGCGGCTCGCGCGTGGGAGGCCGGCGGCGGGTGCAGACCCTGCTCCCCCGTGCGGAGAGAGGGAGGAAGAGGGGAGCTCGACTACGGCGGGGAAGCGGTCCGGCGACGGCAGCGGCGACACGGGGAGGAAGAGGCCGGACGCTCGGGGAGGCGGGCCCGGCGACGGCGGCCTACGCGCGGGGAGAAGACGACGGCGGCGGCGACCTGCACGCAGCCTAGGAGAGGACGGGCGGCGGCGGAGCCTGCAGGAGAGGCGGCCCGATGGCGGTGGGGCAGCGACGCACGTGGGACGAGGCGAGCCCGGCGGCGCGGGGAGACGGGGGAGGTAGGGGCAGGAGGCATTGGGCAGCGCCGCGCGCGCGGTGGCGGCGGGATCCGGCGGCAGCCGGGGCGGTGGAGGTGGGATCCGGGGACGAGCGCGGGTGGTGGAGGTGGGGAGAGAGGGAGGAGGAGGGCGGCGCATGCGCGGGAGGTCGACGGTGGCGGCGGGCGCTAGGAGCAGGAGGCGCGTGGGGAGGTGGGGAGAGAAGGAGAGGGGAGGGAGAAGGAGAAATAAAAAAAAGAGAGGGAGGAATACGGAAAAAAAAAGAAAGGAAGAAAATATTAATTATTTAATTAAAAAATTAATTGTTAAACTATTGTAAAATGAAAAAATGAGAAAGAAATAAAAAAAGAGGGTGAGAGATGAAGGAGATGTTAGTTGGAGATTGTTAAATAAAATATTGGTTAGTTGACATAGAGGATTGATATAGAGTATGAAGGGGTGTAGCAAAACTGAATATAGAGGAGAGAATATTGATGATTAGGACGGAATATTCCTTTTAGAGTGTGAGAATAGAGGATGACGAGTACGGATAGTCTAGTTCAAATTTGAACTAACTTTGTTATCCTAATGTCATCATTTGGAGAATGGAGGCAGTGAAGTTTATTAGTTCTACCATCACTTCACCAACCACAATCGCCTGCAAGCGGTGCAGATCCCACCTGGTCTGGTCAGTCAACAAGACATCCCAAGCTGTATTCGCACAACAATCAAATCGCCACCAACAATGATCAATCCAAGAATCCCCACCTCAGCTCTACGCACCCTTTTATTGATTAGTAACACAATTTATGCCATATAACATTACAGTTTTACGCTACTAATGTTAGCAATCACGACAGAAGGAAAGAAACACGATAAATTCCCACATCCTATGACCCCCAACACATCATTCCTCTCTATCTATAGCTGGGCCTGGGGTATTGCAAGAAAAACTAAATCCAAGTCAGCAACGAATGCCATCTTCAAAACTGCGGCATGGACAAGTAAATCCCTGCTTATCGCTTCTATAATCTCCTTGAGGGTGTAAAGAATACAGCTGGTGTGCATTTGTGAAAACCTCACAAGTACCATACCGGAAAGGCCCAACTCACATGTCCACCTGCAGGATAAAGTAAGCAGCACATCAGTTAGACACTTTCTAGAAAAGACCTTGAGATGATCAATCTCCTTCCTACTGATAAAACAAAACAAAATAAAGCAGCAAGGAAAACATTGCATGCTCAAAACGATCCACCCCTTCTTATAACTAAAAGGACCTTGGGATGCGTTCGAGCATTCAAAATAACAAAGGAAAGGCAGATTAAAGAGTAATTAATTACCTAGAGCCGCAACAAAAGGAGACAAAAATAAAACTGTGTGCCAAGTTATCCCAGATCTCAAATCCACATTTGCAAAAAGACTAAACACTTGTCTATGAGAAAAGAAAAAACAGCAACAATAGCAATGTCAGCTTAACAGCATAATTGGGTAACCCCACCTGAAGAAAGGGCTTCAGAAGCCTCAAGCTTTGTACTCATGAATGTGCATCCACTTGGTTGACGACCATTTATTTCCTCTGATCACAGGACAACCCCCTGCAAGATAAATGCGAGACGAATAAATCATATAACGCATACGAAGCACTGGAAAAGCAGCATCAGTTAAACGTTAAGAAAGTAAACTTCCAGAGATGAAATGGAACAGCATTACAAGAGAATAAAATAAAGCCCTAAGCCATCAAATTGTACTGCATCCAGAATAATAAAAAAACAAGTAAACGAACAATGGGCAAGTATTGGACTAACCGTGTAAACTTAATGGGTCTAGCGTGGCATCTGGTTTCATGCTCCAGAAAAGCAGCGCATCTCCCATCTTTGGTTTTATAGCAAGACCTTTTCTAGCACACTCTGAAAGCTCATTGTACCAAGGTAAAGAACTGCTGTTCACATTCGCATCAGGGAAAATAGTCTCACCCCCTTCTTCAACATCCGATCTATTCCAATTACAAAAGAAAAATAGAGCAGAAACATACATTAGACATGCGACTAGTGCCACGAGCAATAAAAAGGTTAAAGAGTATATGTGACCATACTTACAGATACATCAGAAGAGTAGCCATCCTCTGGCCACCATTCTTGGTGTTGTATTCATCAAGAAAATAGTCGAAATGAGGTTCATACTTCTGTCCAACTTCATAGTGCAGAACCTGGAGTCCCTCTCCGTGATCTGTGATCCAACAAGATTCAAAAACATAACCAACTTCGAAGGTTAAGAACTGAACATAACATGCTAAATAAGAGTTGGATTGTTGGCCTGCACATTGTCATTCAACGTATTAATAATTGATTGCATGCTAATATAACTCCAACTAAAATTTGTGTAGAGA
This sequence comes from Chloris gayana, assembly GCA_031894775.1. NCBI lineage: Eukaryota > Viridiplantae > Streptophyta > Magnoliopsida > Poales > Poaceae > Chloris > Chloris gayana. Next base: position 4,017,863 of record JAUNZO010004234.1, on the reverse strand, counting down.
TATTTGTAACAGAGAAATAAAAAAGGCATATCAAATCATCAGATTCTGCTATGTATTATTTGGGTGCCAGTTCGATCTACATCTTAAGGTTGCTTTACTACTCTGAATATCCACTAAGAACAGGCTAGTTTATAGCAAGAATATAGCTGTGCGTTGAACATTTCATGATTACACACCTACAGGGATGAAGGTGTAGTCTGCTATCCTCTTCTCAATGGCCCGAATAACCTTGTCCCGCCCTCTTCGAAGAAACATGCCTGAACTTGTGCGAACCCTGCTGTCCTTGCTTTTACCAGTTGTGCTATCAACAACGGTTGATTTAACCATGTGAGGCCTGGCCAGACCTATTAAGTATTCGCATTCCTCCTTAGACTAATGAGATTGGAAGGAACAAACTGTCAGTAGTCCTCATCATCAACCTTCGATGATGAACTAACAAGTAACAGGAAACAACATATTGACCATTCAATTCAAGACAGGAAGAAATTGTAGCTATCTCTACATGGCGACCTAAACATTAGCAGCCTTATTAGAATCCTCTAGTACAGAGTGTTTGTGGTGTTGTGAGGGTGGTGGGTATGGTGATGCACAAAATGGAGGATGGCCAGGAGACAGCTAAAGCTTGATAGTAGTACTCTAGCATTTGCATTTGATGAGAATGAGATGTACCAACAGGCAACTCCGCAACGGGCAAAATAAAAATTAAAATGCAGTTCAACCAAGAGCGAATTCAACCAAAACCCATCAATCCGGTTTTCCAGGATCGGAGCGTTCTAAATTTGGTGATTGAAATGACACTGTGGGCCCTTTTCAGAATGTTTAAAATTGAACAGAAGAGCATGCGTGTGATCATAATCAGAAATGCGTTGCTCACCAGGAAGTTGTGGTAGACGAAAGCTCTGGGTTCCCAGGAGATGACCTCCGTCCACTGTGCGCCCCGTTCTCCCAGGCCCTCGCTGCTCGCAGGCACGGAAAGGATCAGCAAATCTGGACAGGGTGGTAGGCCAAGGGCGGAACAGGGACAACTGACCCGAGATCGCGGCGAGCGCGCGGGCGTGCAGGACGGGCGTCGGCAGTCTCGGTGTCGCCTCCGGCGGCGGTGGTGGTGGCATTGGGAGCGGAGATCGGGAGCGAGAAGACGCCGAAGGCGATGAGCGCGAGGAGGAAGGCGGATGCGACGAGTAGCACGGTGAGCGCGACGGCGTAGGGCGAGGTGCGGCCGCCGCGGGAGGGGAAGACGCGCGGCGGGCGGATCCCGCGCATGAGCGGGCGCGACGGCGCCATGGATCTCCTCTGCCGAGTCCTTGGTGGCTTGCGCAATCCTCTGTCCGCGTCAGGTTCAGTGCAGTGGCTTTCTGTTCGCGACGTGGCGGAGCGGTGGGCGCCCTGCGAAAACCGTGTGCGCCGCCTCCGCCGCCGGCTGATCTGCTGTCTCTCTCTCTCTCAACACAAAACTGCCACCGTCCGTGTCAAATGCCTGGCAGACCCAATGCTCTTGATTCATGCTGATCAGAAGAGTGTTGTTTTCTTTTTTAACCGTAGGTTAAAATCAATCTCAATAATTTTGTCGATGCAGTTGGTAGATCCATCAGCGAAATTGCTCGGTAGCATTTCTTTTATTTTCTTTTTAGGAAACTACGTCTGGAGAAACACATCAATAATAAAGATAAAATATTAAGGGTGTGTTCGTTTCCTGAGTCTAAATTTTAGAATTGTCACATCAAAAAGAATCTTATTATTTAAGAGTATTAAATAAAGTTTAATTATAAAATAAATTACGAGCCCCTAAACTAATTTACAAGACGAATCTAATAAGGTTAATTAAGTCGTGATTAGAAGGCGATTACTCGTAGCATCACTTTAGCAAAATATAGATTAATTAAACTCATTAGATTCATCTCGAAAATTAGCACCAATCTGTCAATAGGGTTTTGTCATTAAATTAATCGAAATATTTATAAATAATAAGATTCTCTTTGATGTGACAGATGCTAAATTTTAGAGGGGAAGAACGAACACACCCTAAGTCTAGAAGTTCTAACTGTTGATGCACAAGAAAATCCATCGAACATCACGTGGGGACCGATCATCGGTTTGTACCCTCACCGAAGACCAGCTTGTCGACATGTACCGAGATCAAGTTGGGCGCCGCTCCAACCTTCATCTAACGGAATACGAGGACACACCCTAGTCGTCTCGTCGCCACTCTCATTGATGCCCCTCCGACGCCTTTCAAGGGGTGGAAACCTCAAAGGGGGATGAACATCAAGAGCGAACAAGAGACTTCTCAAAGTCTCGTTGACCCGGCTTTAGGCAAGAAAAGCAACACAACACGCCGACACTTGTCAATAGCGTCGGTAGCATAATCCAGCTCTACGGTATAATCACGAAGCAAACACGAGAAGATTTTTGTTTCAAAAGAATAAAAAGACATATATATGAGCATATTTCTATCGATCTCTCAAAAAGGAAAAAAAGCAAGATGGTGAATTCACTAGGATAACATTAGAGATCACGAATGAAGAATGTACTTGAATTGATCGTTGTGCTATAATCTTAATTAACTAATTAGGATTAATAGGAAGGAGCGGTTCATGGTCCTCTCGTCCCCGTCCTTGATCTCGATCCGTTCCTCGACGTATCCCTTGAGGTGGTACTGCTTGAGGAAGTCGAGCTGCTGGTGGTAGCGGCGCCGGTGCGAGGCGGTGACGCGGGCCACGTGGGCACGGAGATCCTCGTCGTGGAGCTTATGGTCCTGGGGCATGCCGCGAGAATGGCTTGGGAGGGTTAGCTAGGAGATAATCGATGAGCTCCTTCTTCACCCTCACCACCTTGGTCCTCCTCCGCCTTGGACTTTTTTTTATAACGAGATATATTAAATTTTGAGAAAGGAGAGTACAAAGTCACATTTAAATAAGGTGAAGACAACGAGTGCAACACAGCAGCAAACATCAAAGTCTAACCCGTGCACTAAACAAAGTACCCGCATAATGCGGAGATCTAGCGAGACATTGCACGAGGATAAAACTAGATGAGAAAACTAGACAAGAAGATCGTTGGCGTAGCTTCGGTGGCATCGGCATTCGAAAGATGGCCGGACAAGGGGGCCTCCTTTTCATGTGAGGAGGTAGGGGTAGGAGCATGATTCCGACGTGAATGCTCATCGTCGATGATCAAGATATGTTTGAACCGTCGTCGAGACACATATGAGCTGGATCGTTAACTCCCGAGATGAACGAAGCTGAGTTTCCTTTCTTTCGGATAAGTTGCTCTTGATGATGAAGCATGTGTGCTCGAAGGGTGGTGTTGAGCTTGACTCTCCCGAGACCGGTGTAGCAGGGGCCTACCGTAGGCCTCGGTCCCGGTGAGCCTAGAGCCAACCCAACCACCGGTCGAGTGGTGAGGCCGAATCCGGGCCCGGATAAGGCCGAGGGCCTCGCGAGGGGCCTTCCGCGGCGGTGCCGGTGCGCCCGAGCCAAGGGCCGAAAGCACGCCGGAGCGTCGCATCCGGTCGGTAGCGCCTTGCCACGCGCGGGGTCTCCCGCGACGGCGACGGGTGCGCCAACTCCGAGCACGGCGAAGCGCCTTGTTCCCGGATCCAAGCAAGGTGTCGAATGGCGGCATCGGCTTTGGTAGGGCGACGGAAGATGGGGGCCGAATAGCCGACGACGAGGGGAGGGGGTGGCTAGCGAGTGGAAACCGGCGTGGGGGATGAGCCCGAAGCCGGTGGCGACGAGTGAAGGCGGAAGGAGTCTAGATCCCGTGCCTCCCGCATCGGATCCGACCTAGGGAGGTCGAGATCCGACGGCGGCCGACCGGAGAGCGAGGCAAGGAGGCGGGCCGGAGTTGAAGCGGGTGATGTGGAGAAGAGCTCGGGCGATGAGGGAGTGAAGGACGGGGATGGGCGATGGAATCCTACAACTACATTATTTAAGCTCACCTCCAACACCGGTGAGGCACCAATAAGTCGAAGACCGCCGGCGATGAGGAGAGACCCAAGGATGGCGACAAAGGCGACTTGCGGAAGGAGGGAGCAGAGGCGGCGCTTGGCCCGGAACGAGGTAGCAAAACTAAAACTATTGCTAGATCTACGAGAGGGAGGGGGGGGCTTCGCCCTCCATCTCACCACCGGCGAGGTCGCCGGAGGGAGGGGAGGGGGGCCAAGTGGGGCGGCGGAGCGAAAGCTCAAGCGGCTAGGGTTTCGAGTGGATGAGATTTGGCTTTTCGCCGTGCTGAACTTGGCCTCCTCCTCGGCGCAGCCGCAGCCTCTAACATTATCGCCGACTTGCTCTTCACCTCCATAATCGCTAGTCGTCCCGAACTCCCGATTCCCTTTCTTCTTTTTCCGACTCCTGTGAGTACGTGCGTATATATAGCCACCGCCGTCCAACGCGCCGTAGCCAACCAGGATGTGTTTGTTAGTTTTCTTTTACGGGATTCGTTTAGTTTTTTCTTCTTTTTCTTTTTAGGGCAACGGGATTCGTTTTGTTGAGCTCCATCGATGGTTTGATGAAGTCAGCCCAGTTAAACCCAGCCCCCAGGAGGAGACGCAAGGCAAACCCAGGCAGACCGCACGGAAGTAGAAGGTTTCTTTAATCATTTCCATTGATCACGATTAAGGCTTGGGAGCAGAACCATCGTAGTAATGGCGACCTCAGCGAACCTGCTTCCAGAAGCTTCCGATAGACCGGATTGGACCTACCACCAGTGAAGACAATGACGCATTGGACCTACCACCAGGACCTTGTCCTTGTGTTTACATTCACAACGAATCACTGCTATTGTGCTGTCTTGTTTCATTCCATGCACGGCTTTGTTAACATGATCGGGTGCACCTTCACTAACTTTTTCATTTTACATGGCTTCATACAATTTACGCTCGCATGTAGGGAAAATAATGCCAATAATATGCATGATAGCACTTAAAAGATCAACATAACAGAATTGATTGACCACAACATAATGCAGTTAACACAAATGCTGACTTTCTTATTTTATCACAAGACATCACACGGCCTGTCTTTTAGGGCACAATATCTTTTGTTATGTACACTACCATGTAGGAAAAAATCACATTGATCGTGTTCATCACAATCAACAATGGCAAAGCACAACATTCGTGGCTATTATGACTACTAGAATAAAAATGTTCAAAATAAACTCCCACAGCTGCTTCCTATATATTCTCCCTTTTTATCTTCTGGGTGATATATAATTTTTCTATGACTTCCACTCCCACAGTTGTGTGCCCGAAGCTGCACTGCAGAGGCTCGCCCGCACGATTGGCTGAAATTGTGCGGTGAGGCTTTGCATCTCCATCGACAATGGCGGCGAACTGGATTTCTGGGTTAGCGGCAACTCAGCCGTGCCTAGCCCCTGTCTTTGATTCATTATAGGACATTTTACACTGTGAGTATCTCAATTACTTAAGGGACTTGCTAATTTTTAGTTGATTGAAAGTTTCGGAAATTTTCAATCACCATCCAACATCACTCACTAGTCCGAAATTTGAACAGTCTACAAAAATATATTCTTTTATATAGTCTATACATTAGATTTTTTTCACCCCTATATCTATGTCACATAACCCTACAAAAAAAAATTATAGCAAACTTTCAGTCGATTGAAATTCAGGAAAGATGATTGCTTAACTCTTGGATATTCAGTGCTCTATCTGATTTGCTTTTGCATTTTAGTATTATTGGATTACTGAAATTAAACATGTCAGAAAATTATAATAGCCAGAACCCTTTACGTACTCTGTGATTCTAGTTTATACGATTACCAAACGGAATTGCTATTGTGAGTGTTACCTATATATTGCTATTTTACATATATTGCAATAGCATATTCGTGAGGCAGGATAGAACAAATTAAATTATGATGGTTCAATGATTCTGTAACGAGTAAATATTTTTCTTGCTAACACTACAACAGCCTTGGCCTTTGGTCGTCAGTCACAGAGGGTCATACTTGGATGTATTATTCCTCTACTTGATATTTTCTGTGTGTGAAATCTTGCTTTGCAAGCTGGTATAGTTCTAGATAGGGCTGGCTGTCGAGCCAGCTTGGCTCGGCTCGTGCTCGGCTCACTCTAGCTCGTTAGTATAACGAGCTAGTTCGACTCGGCTCGTTATACTAACGTGCTAATAATGTAGCTCGGCTCGGCTCATTATGCTCACGAGCTAGCTCATTATGGCACATCGAGCTTTAAGTAAGAAACATATTTTTTTAGTTACGTACAAAGAAAAGTAAGAAAATAAGGCATATACATATGAAAATACCACATATTTAAGAGTCAAACCAAACATTATTCATCTGTGTATCCATCGATCTAGATACATAAATATGTGTTCTTACAAAAACAAACATGTTCACATAACAAAATGTTGATCCAGGTAGTATTGTACGCATATTAGTAAATTTAATAGGTGTCATTTAAGTTATATTATTACCGTATTTACATATTTAGGGCTAATATATTGGTAGCAATGGCCAATGGGCTACACGCCTCGGCCATAGCCCATAAGTGGTTTCTTAATTTTAAAGGAATGCACAACTCATTAGGCTCGTGAGCTGGCTCGAGCTAGCTCGTTAACATAACGAGCTGAGAAACCAGTTCAGCTCGTTTGAAATTGAAACGAGTCGAGTTGAACTGAGCCGAGCTCGCCTCCGAGTGGAGCGAGCTAGCGAGGCACGATTTTTATTGCCACCCCTAGTTCTAGAGCTTAAGTTTACTTCTATAATCTAATATACAATAATCAAGAATTTTAGTTGCTTTGGAAATGGCTAGTTCTAGTTCAGCTGCATCGTCGTCGGAGGCCATTAAAGTCGAAGGTCCAAACGCTGTCAAGCACGGATGAGGTTGTGGATGACGAGGTTGAGAGAGCATGGCTTGCTTTGTTAAGAATTCATTGGAAAAAGGTTAATGGATCCGCTACGAAGAAAACAGGGGTTTATCTAATGCCAGATATACTCGTCAAAACACCAAAAATATTCGGCAAACTCTTTGCCAAGTGCCGCACTCTGTAAAGGACTATCAACATAGATTTGGGCCCCGTTCGTTTCCTACCTTCTAAAATTTAAGCATCTGTCACATCAAAGAGAATCTTACTATTTATAAATATTTTGATCAATTTAATGACAAAACCCTTTTGACAGATTGATGTTAATTTTTTAGATGAAAACTAATTAGCTTAATTAATCTATATTTTTATTAAAGTGATGCTACGATGAATCGTCTTCTAATCGAGACTTAATTAATCTAATTAGATTTGTCTCATAAATTAATCTAGAGACATGTAATTTATTTTATAATTAATCTTTATTTAATATTTATAAATAATAAGAATTTTTTTAAGTGACAGCTATAAAATTTATAGACAGCACGAACACACCCTTCGACAAAAGTTCCTTTGCCGACATGCTTTGGCGTCCATGTTTCCTCCCCGACCAACGTGCGCGCCGTAGCCAACCAGGAGTTGGGCCGTATCAATGGGTTTCATGGAGTCAGCCCAGGGCAGCCCAATTAAGCCCACTCGCTCTTTCTCTTCCAGGTGGAGAAGCAAAGAAGGTGGAGATTGGAGAAGGCAAACTGCCTGTTAATCATTTCCATTGATCACGATTAAGGCTTGGAGCAGAAGCACCGTAGCAATGCCGACCTGACCGAACCTTCCAGAAGCTTCCGATGGACCGGATCCTCAAGTCCGCCAGGGAGTCAGGCTCCCTCAACCTCTCCAATCGCTCCCTCAGGTCAGATCCCACCACACCTCCTCTCTAGTTCCGATCTCTTTCACCTGCACCCGATCCATCATTCCTTCCAAACTGCCCGAGTTTGCCTCCTAAGCAGCAGATCTCGTACCAGCAATAGCTACGGCTCCCGTAGCTTCTACAATTTTTTATTCCTTCTAGAACGCATAGACTTTCGGTAACACTGCTACCATTTGAAGACATTGACGCATTGGACGTGCCCCAGGACCATAGTCACTGTTATTGTGCTGTCACTCACAGTTTCATCTTTCCTGTTTCAAAAAAAAAAGTTTCATCTTTTTGCACTGTGACCTTCAGGGAGATACCCAATGAAGTTTACAACAACTTGGACACGGGCGGCCAGGATGATAAATGGTGGGAGGTAGTTTGTTCGTCCCCTACCACTACGTGCTACATTCCTACATGTAATGTAATACCAGCTGACTGGATGATTCCAACTCTCAGGGAGTGGATCTTCAGAAACTCATATTGGCTCACAACAATCTTGAAGTATTAAGAGAAGACCTAAGGAATTTGACTTCACTTGTTGTATTAAATATAAGTCACAATAACATATCTTCCCTCCCGGCAGCTATCGGAGAGTATGCATCCTTATCGAATAATTACAGTGCTAGATATTGTCGATAAATAATCTTACTTTGCGGTACCTTCATCCATGCAGCCTTCCGTTGCTTAAATCATTGGATGCATCATTCAATCAATTACGCACTTTGCCCGAAGAGATTGGCCTGGTTACTGCTTTAGTCAAGTAAGCTCACTACCTACTTCCTGTCCACTTCAGTTAATTATATTTTCATGTCACACAGAACAATTAGAAAATATCATACAGAAAGGCATCTATCTAAATTTCTAATTTAGCCCGATACCTTTTGGGGAACCACATTTATTTGAAAAATTACAAGCAAGGTGAGGTGTTTAATACTCATATTTTTCGGCCATGTTTTGGCAGGGTCGATTTATCAAATAATCACCTCACCGAGCTCCCGAATAGCCTTGCCAAATGCCTGGCCTTGTCAGAGCTCAAGGTAGCCTTCCATGGATTTACTTCTTATTTTTCACCATACAACTACATGATCCCAGTGCATAGTGGTGCAGTTGGTCACTTGTCAACTTATCACTTCCTTGCTCACTTTCTATTCTGTACATGGACATAATATCTTATGCTCTGTGTATAGGCATCAAACAACAACATAACGAGAGTACCAGATGTACTTGCCGATTGTTCCAAGCTCAGCAAGCTAGATCTGGAGGTAAAAATTATTTATAGAATGTCAATGATGTAGAAATCTGGCTATCCCAGTTGTCTGATATTAACAAAACATAACCAATATAAATTGGCAGGGCAACAAGCTTGAGATACTTTCAGAGAACATGTTTGCATCATGGACAATGCTTACAGAGCTAAATGTCGGTAAGGAGGAATACCAGACTATTTGTTAAATTATGTTATTCCATTTAGTTTGACCTTGAATTAACAATCAGCTCCTTACAGCAAAAAATCTTCTTACAACCATCCCGGGAAGTATAGGAACACTTTCAAAACTAATTCGCCTGGACCTGCATCAGAACAGTGAGTTTGTCTAAACATGTTGTCACATGCGTTTGTTCTTTAAATTTACTAGCATTGACTGCTTCCTGCCCTTATCATTATCAGAAATAACCTCAATTCCTCCTTCCATAAGGGGATGCTCTTCTCTAGCGGAGCTCTATATGGGGTTAGTTTTCTATTCATGACATATTTGCCTTTTTTGATATGCCTAATCTTCTGCATCATAAGTTCACATTTTTTTCTGTTGTATGTTCCAGAAATAACTTGTTGTCCTCAATACCAGCTGACATTGGCACACTATCCAAATTGGGAATACTTGATCTCCACTCTAATCAGGTTGTACCCTATCTGTTACATGTCAAAGTTGTCAATTTGTTCTTTGCATCTCCCCCAATAAACACGTATCCTGCCCCCTCCCGACACACACACATTCAAAAATAAATGTCATTCTGAAGAACTGTTTGTTCGCTTCTGGTACTTTACAAGGACTTTTAGTCAGAATCTTAATTTTCAGAATTTCTAGTATCAATCCTGCCACTAGCTAATTTCATGAGTGAAGAGTTGGTTTAACGTGCGCTGGAAAAGGTGAATGGTTTCTTCAGTAGCTCGTTATTTTCTGGTGAAGTACGTATTTCTCTTTCTATTCTAGACCTGAGGCATGGATCGTATCGTCAAGATAGAGTAGTCCAGACTCTTCTAGGCCGAATTAAAGAGGAGCCATTAGGGACGGGGACGGGAAGGTTGTTTGTCAGTGTGTTTGTGATGGGCTGAACCCCTGAGCTGGCCCATATAAGGAAGTTTTTATTTTATATACTCCCGAGAAAGGAGAGAAAAAAACTCCCGAGGGGAAACACCTTCCCGTGGTATTTTGCATTGAAAGAAAACACACTCATTAGTTAGGCAAACAATGATTGCCTTCCCATGTGAACAGTAGAGAAGTGATTTTCACTCAAACAAGATGAAGGTCATAAAGCTGAAGCTTAGTCCCGCCAGAACTAATATTTCCTTTCATGAAATCAAATAATTACTGTACACAAAAGTATCATTTTTTTGCTGCCAATATTTTCTCTCTGATGAATACGCTACTCTTTTGCCAGTTAAAGGAGTATCCTGTTGGAGCTTGTAACCTCAAACTGTCTTTCCTCGACCTATCGAATAACTCATTATCTGGCCTCCCAGCTGAATTAGGTTTGTTCTATTATGTTCAATGCTACATTCTATATCATTTCTTCGGCTTATGAACTAGTATGCTAATTTCTGTTTATTGGCACATGTATGTAAGCACATCTGTTGTTATGTATTTCAAGCATTGTTCTCTCTTTGTATGTATTGGGTAGATGGCTGATATTTTTGCATGAATAAGAATTCGCCATATTGTATGTTATTCTATTACTGGAAATTCTAACTCTCGATACTCCATGCTCTACCCAAGGCAAAATGACTACCTTAAGAAAGCTTCTTCTTACTGGAAATCCTATGAGGACACTTAGGAGGTATGTTCTATCCCTATTTCTCCTTTCCCTAACTAATCTATGTCAAGCTTCCAGTATTAATCTATTATATTACCAGTTCATTGGTTTCTGGACCAACGACAACATTGTTGAAGTATCTGCGCAGTCGGCTTGCATCCGATGAGGAAGGTAACTGTGAAGCTAAGCGTTCATTTTTTTCTTAGGACTAAACTGGAGCTCGAGTGGCTTGCAAAGGCATGACCACACAGCCAATGCAAGTTATATTCACTTCTGGACTTTTGAGCACATTTTTCATAGTTGTGTGTAGAGTCTGTAGGTACAGGACGTGTGCTTGGGTGCGTTAGTGAGAGAGTGCATGTGGGTGGGTATGTGTTTATGTTTGTGCCCAATTTAGAGGCGTGAAAAGCAAGCTTACATTTCATCGTTGGGAGCAGCATTTAATGTATCCAATATCTTTGTTTTTCTTATTCGAAAACCATTCCATGATCATCTTAAACATATTTTTTTCAGCATCAGGGTCCACGAGCACTCCAACAAAAGATGACCAAATTGCTGCTGCAAGGCGACTGTCCTTATCATCAAAGGTATTCCCCCCCTACATATATGCAGTAGGATAAGATCTGTATTTCCATTTTTCTCACCTAAAATGAGTTGGTTCTGGTATGGTATTTTACTTTTATGTGATGTGCTTTGTTTTCTTCTTCCACAGCCTTATACGTATTCCATGCATTCTCGTAGTCACGAAAGAAGAAAATAAAAATGTAGCCTGAATTCGATGAAGTTCTCCTTGAATAATTAATAATACTTTGATTTCCAGACTATAGCTGCTGATAATCTTGTGTCAGGAATTGGACTTGAGTGGCCTTGGTGTGGCCAGTGTACCATCGGCGGCATGGGAAACAAGTGATGTTGTGAAACTTGATCTTTCTAAAAACTCAATAGAAGATCTGCCTGATGAGCTGTCATTATGTTCATCACTTCAAGTGAGTTTCTGAGCACGGTAAATATTGTCTTGCAGTATCATTTTAAGCTGTGGTCAATCTGAGTTCTTACCATTCTTTCCTCTTTTATTGTAGTCTTTGGTTTTGTCTAATAACAAGATAAAAAGGTGGCCTCGCACGGTGGTCTCGTCCCTTCCCAATCTGTCTTCCTTAAAGTTGGACAATAATCCTTTGGCAGAGGTAATACAAGGGTCTTATCTCTTTTAGCGTACAGTTGGATATACAGTGTCTGTTGTGTGTTGTCCTCTTATTTATTTTGGGGGAGTCCGGAAGTTAATCAATGCTGACTTCTTAATTTACAGATGCTTCTAATAGTTATAATACTGGCAAGAAATTTAAATAGGCAGAATCCACTAGGATAAAGCTCCAATGGGCATTTGTATACTTCAGTGTTATATGCAAGAAAGTATAGAACAATAACCTGCATTCCATCGTGCATTATCTTAACACACTTCTTTTTGCGTAGGTATCATCCAGTGATCTTGTATCTCTGTCCAAACTTGAAGTACTCGATTTAAGTGGCAATGTGTCTGCTCTTCCTGAACCTTCTGCTGTTTCTGCAGTGCCACACCTGCAGGAGCTTTATCTGAGGTTGGAACATATTTAAAGCATCTAAGCTACATTTATTTTACAAAAGCTTATTCCTATTTCTCAATCTGCGAGCAGACGAATGAGACTCCATGAATTTCCCAATGCTTTGCTGGGCTTAAAACAGCTACGGATTCTGGACCTGAGTCAGAATAGCCTTACAACAGTTCCCGAGGTAACTAGTAGGATTTCTTGGCAAGTGGTGGGGATTTTAGTAGCTTTAGTGAACTTTATTTTTTTTTCATTTCCCGTCTTCTGATACTAGTTTTGAAGGTCACAGTGGTCATTTTGATTGTTGTTAGCAGCAAATAATTGGCCCTTCTCAATTTGTACATATGCTGACCTGACTGCATTTAAAACAGGGTATCAAGGAATTTACTGCTCTCATCGAGCTTGATCTATCAGATAACAATATAACAGCACTTCCAGCAGAACTGGTATGTTGTTAGCTTCAAAATTTAGCTTACATGAAATTTCTTTCCCAGTGAATATTTGGCTCATTGGTACCATCGGAATACTTGATGGAAATCCGCAGGGGTTGCTTGAGCAAAATCTGCAAGTGCTGAAACTTGATGGAAATCCGCTAAGAAGGTATACTGTGATATAAAAGTAGCATGCACAAGTAGGCCAGTAAAGTATCTATAAAAACACACACATAAGAATCATGTGTGTCAATGTATGGGCACATGGATCACCAGAAAACTGATCCCCCTATTGTTGCTTTCTTGCAGCATAAGACGATCTCTGCTGGAGCGAGGAACGAAAGCAATCCTCAAGTACCTCAAAGAAAAATTGCCTGTTGCATAATGAATGGCATGAGAATAAATTCTTGTTTGGATGTTTATTTGTCACTTCACATTTCGTTTTACAACCTTGAAAGTTTCCAGTTTGAGTTTTTGAGTGCGAACGTGGGTTTTGCATTTTTTGTGTTTTGTTTTGTATATGCTACATGTTGCCCAGTTGCCTCATTGAAGCCTTGAAAGGTGGATACTGGCGGAACCAGTCCCTATCCAGTTTTTATGGAAGAACTGTGGAAGAAGACACGGAACCGTCGTTGACAATGAGATGGTAGACGCGAGGGGGCATGAATGAATTCTGAAAGGTACACTACACTGGAGCGCTGTGTCTACATCATTCTAGAAATTGGGCATTTTTCAGCTGTTGTACCGTACCACATCTTCATTCTTGAGTTTATGGCACCTGTTAATCTGTGTGGAAAGTGAAGCCTTGAGATGCTTATGGATCCCTTTTAACATTTGTGACGCAGCATATCGCTATTCTTTTTTGACTTTATAAGAACAACCAGTGTGCATTATAATTCTTAGGGTATTCTTTTTTGACTTTATAAGAACAACCAATGGCAAGTACTAGTAATAAAAACCAGCAGAGAATTAGCATGTCCAGCATCAGACGACTCTTAAGTAATCTGGATCAGATGAGAAGGAAGCAGAGCAAGGATGCGACGGCAAGGAAGCGCCATAGCTGTTGCAGCGAATCCTCCACCGCCTTCGTCAGGCCGTCGATCCTGCATCGACGGCCGAGGTGGCAGCGGCAGCCTGCCGCCGGTGAAGGCGGATGGGAGCGTGGAGATGACGCGGCCGGCGTTGGAATGCAGCAGCACCCAGCCCTGGTCGTTGCAGCGTGGTCGTGGCTGAAGCTGAAGGCCGTAGAGCCGCACGAGACGGTCCTCTGACACGGCGGCCTTGCACACCGGACAGCGTTGAGCGCCAGGCTGCCCGGAGCGCATCCACCGCCGCATGCAGCAGCCGCAGTAGAGGTGACCGCACGGCGTGACCACCGGCTCGCCGGCGGCGTGGTCCAGGCATATGCTGCACTCGAGCAAGAAATGCCCACCGTGGTTTTGGTTGGTCCATCCGTCGTCTTTGTTGAGCGGGGTCTCGTCTCCTCCAGGCATTTGCTCCATCTTCATCTCCGTCTCCTCAAGGCTTCATTACGGACGCTGTTTATATCGCAAGGAAGAAAGACGAAGAATGAGATGGGTGCTGGAGTGATGCTGATCGAGATCACTGGTGCAGTAGATATATATGCTGAAGAAAAAAGAAGTGACGTGGCACAATTCTCGCGACAAAATTAATAAGTGCTCCCTCCGTCAAGAAATATAAGCATTCATTGACTTTCAGGCACTCTTATTTGACCATTCATGCCTTATTTAAAATATCTATTTATTTTATAATAATTTAATTTATTCTCAGATATATTTTAAGTATGACTTCTTTATTTTTATATTTGCACAATTTTTTGAATAATACGAGTGGTCAAACGTGATCTCTGAAAGATTATATTTCTGGAGGGCGGTAGTAGCTTTTAGAAACCTCTGACAAGAAATGATAGATTTCTATATCTAATAAAAGATAAGAAATGATACATATAGATAGATGTAGATATGAAGCAGCCAACCACCCTTTTCACTTTTGGACACATCCGTTTGCCGGATATAAAGATAATCATGATCGATGTTTGTGATGCTTAATCCTGATGGTGATATTATGAATTGATCCGTTGTAGGATTTTCTTTCGCACGAGTTCCTGAGGAACTAATTCCCAACTTGGCGAGGGAGGATTGAGCAGCTGGCTGGGGCCTCGAGCTGGGCCTTCCATGGTTCGGATTGGACTACTGGGCCTCCAAGAGAGCTATCTAGGCTGGGCCTCTAAGCCCATTGATCCATGACTCATCATCAGGACCGTCCACGGAGGAATCGGACGGCAGGCGCAAACCCACCAAAATATCCAGGCGACACGACACTCCTCGTCCTCGCAGACCCTCTTCATTCCCTCAAAAAAGAAAAAAAAAAGGCAAACCCTCTTCACTCCGGATCGACGATTCGCAGCCCCGCGACGCGACGGGAAGAAGATGGCGGCTGCTGCGGCGGCGAGCATGGGCGTCGTGCGCGAGGTGCTCGGCGCCGACGTTGTCGAGGAGGTCGACGAACCCATCATTGACTACATCGCTAACGTCCTCGCCGACGACGACTTCGACTTCGGCGCCCCGGACGGCCATGGCATCTTCGACGCCCTCGGGGAACTGCTCATCGACGCCGGCTGCGTCGCCGACCAGGACCACTGCCTCAAGGTATACTTACATCCTCGCGTCCTACGCCTCCTTCCCCCTTCTCCCAATTTCAACATCCCACCAACGCTAGGCTAGCTAGGTAGCCATGGTAGTGTTCAGAAATCCAAATGATGGCTTGATTTTTATGCTGGCCTAGCATGATTCGCTTATAAATAACTATAGGCCACCATGATCATTTCCTGACCCTCTATGCAATTCGGCTCTCTTGAGGGCTCAGGACCTATCAATTTACCATTTCATTGTCTATGGTTATCTTTTCATCATTTTCCTCTACTGTAAGTTCTACCATGAGAGCCATGTAAAAGGCTTTGCTGTTGGATGATGTATATATTTCACACAGCAGCTCTTAGATGTATTTTCTTCCTTTGCAATTCAGGTCTGCAGCAAGCTCTGTGAAAAACTTGGAAAGCATGGGCTCGTGAAGCCTAAACCGGCAATGCGAAGTCTTGTTACACCGTTACGGATGAATGAGGGGATGGACAGCGATGTCGCTCCTAAAAAGCAACCTGAGGTATTCGAGGGACCCTTGCTATCTTCAAGAGATAAAGCCAAGATTGAGCGGAAAAAGAGAAAAGACGAGAGGCAAAGAGAGGTAATCTCATCACCATTATCTCTGATGACTCCATCTTCATGTAGTGCTGCATTATGACCTTTCTTTGCTTGACTTTATTCTGGATATGTACACTCTTCTTCTTGGTGGTGCAGGCTCAGTACCAAATGCATGTTGCTGAAATGGAGTCGCTTAGGGCTGGAATGCCTCCAGTTTTTGTAAATCACAATAATAGTGGCGGGCCAGCTGTTAGGGATATACATATGGAGAACTTCAATGTCACCGTTGGCGGTCGCGATCTTATTCAAGAAGTCACTATAACACTTGCTTACGGAAGGCACTATGGTGAGTTATAATTTCTCAAACTCTGTGGTGTTTCGTACCTCTCAAGAAATAGCTGAGCAATGGTTAAGGGAAATATGTTCGCTTCTTTGTACAGATCTTTCAGCATGCTGTTGTTCATTACCATATCACGCCGATCAATTTCTTGTTTACCCATTTCAGGTCTTGTTGGAAGAAATGGTACTGGGAAGACTTCTTTCCTCAGAGCTATGGCAATGCATGCAATTGATGGAATTCCCAAGAACTGTCAGATATTGCATGTCGAACAAGAGGTTGTGGGTGATGATACTACAGCTTTGCAGTGTGTTCTGAATGCTGATGTCGAACGGGTTCAGCTGATGCAAGAAGAAGCCCGTCTGGTTCAACAACAGGTTGTCTTGCGCAGAATTTGCTTTGCTTGACTATTCCTTTTTCCTGCTTCGAACTTATCCTCTTTCTGTCAGTTGTCAGGTGTTGTTTATCTGCTAATTATTGTCTCTGTGATGCAGAAAGATCTGGAGCTTG
The DNA here is from genome assembly GCA_031894775.1 of Chloris gayana. Lineage (NCBI taxonomy): Eukaryota > Viridiplantae > Streptophyta > Magnoliopsida > Poales > Poaceae > Chloris > Chloris gayana. Next base: position 4,000,996 of record JAUNZO010004234.1, on the reverse strand, counting down.
AGGCTGAGTTTGGGCAGGAATCGGCCAAGAGCAAGAATGATCTTAACAAAGATGCTATCAGCCAGAGGCTTGAGGAGATATATAAACGGCTTGAGTTCATTGATGCAGATGCTGCAGAGGCTCGTGCGGCATCAATTTTGGCGGTCTGTTTTATTTCTCTTTTTGTATGATTTTACAATATACTGTTATGGCTTTCAGGCTTTCCTTCTACGTCCCATTTTTAAGTTCGGTACTTGCCTTGATTACTGCTGTTCTTCAATGTCAATAACTCAATGTCTGTCTAATATAAATAATCCCCAATCGGGGAGAAATCAAAATTTCATGATGTTTCTACTGGATCAGTCTATATTAGTATATTATTAATTTATTATGATTGTTCCAATATTATCTGTGCATGCTGGCTATGTATTTACATTGTTTTTTTAATGGCAAAACTCTCTCCAGGGTCTTAGTTTCACTCCAGAAATGCAACGCAAACGTACAAAGGAGTTTTCTGGTGGATGGCGCATGAGAATAGCTTTAGCACGTGCTCTATTCATTGAGCCTGATTTACTGCTGCTTGATGAGCCAACTGTAAGTTTAGAATATGTGTATCATTTCGCTCTTTTGCTGGCACATGCTAACAATGTACCATTTTCAGAACCATCTTGATCTTCATGCTGTGTTGTGGCTAGAATCATATCTTCTGAAGTGGCCGAAGACATTTATTGTTGTATCACATGCTAGGGAGTTTTTGAACACGGTACAAATACCTAATTTCAATACATCATTTGAATCTTGCAAAAACATATGCTTTCCGCGCTGTTAGCTGCTAAATAACTGATTGGCCAAAATTTTTAGGTTGTCACGGATATTCTTCATCTACATGGTAGAAAGCTGCATGCTTACAAAGGTGACTATGACACATTTGAGAGGACAAGGGAAGAACACCTTAAGAATCAACAGAAAGCCTTTGAAACTAATGAGAAGGCCAGAGCCCACATGCAGGTTAGTTTGATGTTGTATTGAAAACATCAAGTTATCACACATACTTTCAGAGTTCCTTCCTTTGGAAGAGCACAAAAGCATGTTTCTCGTTAGCTATCCTGCTTTGATCACCATATGACTCTGCAAGATGTTTAGCACAGAAATTTATCTGACATCAATCATACTATATCCATCTTTCTCTTCAATGTACTAGAAAATTCTGATTGAATAATAGAACACTGCATGTTTGTTTAGATCGAACATGATAACAGGCCAAATAAAGACTACTCATTTTTCAAAAGAAGTTTGTGCTGGTCATAGGTCAAAACTTTTGGTTGGAACATCTTTTAATAACGGAAGGAGTACTTTATAGGCAGTCCTACAAGCATTGTGTAGTTGAGACCAAACATGCAGCACAAATTTTGGTCTTACATACAGGCTCAAAGATGAAAGACAAAATTGAACTTTCTAGGAAATATTGTGCATATCAAGTGCTGTTAGATATTTTGTGAAATTCAAGGGGTGATTTTTATCTTTTCTGTTCCTTTTTTGTGTGTAGGAATTCATTGACAAGTTCCGATACAATGCAAAGAGAGCATCACTTGTTCAATCAAGAATCAAGGTAGATTTTCTCAGTCCCCTCTCTGCCTATATGTATAGTTCGAATGGTACATTAGTTGTGATCTCACTTAACTAATACTAGTAATTGATGATTTTTTGCACTCCCAACTTACTTTTCATCTAGAAATATTTTCCGGTGATTTGTTTGATGTCTGACTGGGTATTTTTCATCTGAGCTAAGGCATTAGAGCGTATGGAACACGTTGATGCAGTTGTCAGTGATCCAGAGTATGTCGGCTCCTAAATCTATTGTATTTTTTTTATTATATCTACAATCAGCTTATTAATCGTGTGGATTATCTTTGCAGCTATAAATTTGAATTTCCAACCCCAGATGATCGCCCAGGGCCACCAATCATTAGCTTCAGGTTTCATTTCTGATATCTTTTAATTTATCGTTTTGAAAATTTGATCCTCGAGATATGCACCTTAATGAATTTGTTCCTAGCCTCTTTTGCATGTTCTAACTGTCTACCGTTTCAAGGTATCTATGAGCTATGTTTGTCCTTTGTTAAATAATGCTTTCCATCTTTGCAGTGATGCCTCGTTCGGTTACCCTGGAGGGCCTCTCTTGTTTAAAAATTTGAATTTTGGGATCGACCTTGACAGCCGCATAGCAAGTATGATTCTTATTTGCATTCATCTTATATTGACTGGAACAGTGGGCTCTTTCATTTCCCATCAGTCATTGACCCATTATTGCAGTGGTTGGTGCTAATGGCATTGGCAAGTCGACTATACTGAAATTGATATCCGGAGATCTGCAGCCCACTTCTGGGACAGTGTTCCGCTCCCCCAAGGTGCTTCATTCTTTTCAGCCATTGTCCTTAAGATTGAATATATTCTTTTCATGCTTCTATAATATTGCCAGCACAAATGCTGATCAAACTACCATCATTTTTCTTGTTTCCATGTTCTCTGCTGCATCCTCTTTTTGTTTTGTTGATTTTTCTTCCTGTTATTTTACAGGTCCGCATGGCTGTATTCAACCAACATCATGTTGATGGGCTTGACTTAACAGTGAACCCACTTTTGTACATGATGAGGTGTTATCCGGTAAGTTCAAGAATACTTTTTTGGTGTTGGTAGATTATGAAGTTCACCCTCAACATATTCGTAAAAAAATGTATATGGTGCTCTTTGCAGGGTGTACCTGAACAGAAACTGAGGGCACATCTGGGTTCCTTTGGTGTTTCTGGGAGCCTTGCTCTTCAACCTATGTACACTCTATCAGGTATAGAGATCGGAATCACTAAGCCTTTTCAGTTTGAATCAACTCATATTATCTTTCTCAAGGGCTCATCTACATATAGAATAGAATTTTGAAATTCTTCATCCCAATATCTCAGGGGGTCAGAAAAGTAGGGTCGCTTTTGCTAAGATCACCTTCAAGAAGCCGCACATTATTCTTCTTGATGAGCCTTCTAACCATCTTGTAAGTGAATTACTTTTTGTCGCTTTCAAGGATGAGAAACTCCTGGGGAGCTAGTTATTATCGATCCATCTGAAAAAAAAACTTGTCTCTGTTGCAGGATCTTGACGCAGTTGAAGCACTCATCCAGGGTTTACTCGTTTTCCAGGGAGGAGTGCTGATGGTAAAATCTCATTTAGTCTTGTTCCTTTACAAAAAGCAGCGTCCACAAACCTGGTGGTCTTATTTCAAAGGGAGTCACCATTAATCATTTATTAATAATACACATTTAATTTTGCAGGTGAGTCACGATGAGCATCTGATCACTGGAAGCGTGGATGAGCTCTGGGTGGTTTCAGAGGGCAGGGTGACCCCGTTCTCGGGCACGTTCAAAGATTACAAGAAGATGCTGACTAAATAAGCCATTCTAATGGAAGCGAAGAACCTAGAGTGCCATAGACGGAAGAAACGACACATTCAATCACAAGTCTTTTTTTTAGTGATACCCTGTTCTTTACCCCTGTATCATGAACTGGTCGGTGTATCGAGGTTTGAGAATACAATATTTTGATACAAAGTTTGGCATGCTAAATTGCGTTGATGTATGATCAACATTACTGTTGGGCACTTTTTATAAAACGGGGAGGACCGACTCGAGTGTTTATAGAACCACCTAGTGTTCAATTAAGAATCTACTCCCTCTGTTTCAAAATGTAAACATGTAAGCATTTGTTGATTTTTTAGAATTGTGTTTGACCACTTGACTTATTCAAAATTTTAATAAAAATATAAAAATAAATAAATTATATTTAATAATAAATCAAAATATAAAAAGATAATTAATACAATTCTGAAAAGTCAACCACATTTTAAAACGGAGGTAGAAAAAAATAGCAATTGTCTGCTGGATGGATCTGTCTGGAAAGAAAAGAAACTCGATCGCAAGAAAGCCCAGCCCAGCCCAGCCCCACGCGGCAGGCCAACGGCGTGCGTGCCTGCTACTCTCCATCCAGTCTTCTCTTCTTCTTACCCTCCTCCTCCCCTCTTCTGCTCTCGTCTCCTCCGCGTTTGGTTTGACCACGGCCCACGAAACCCTAGCTAGCACGCAGATCGCCGGCGGCCATGGAGAGCTGGGCTAGCTGGGTCGGCGCCAGCGTCACCTCCGCGTTCTTCGCCTCCCTCGAGCGCTGCTCCTGCATCAACCTCTCCACGGACGGCGACGACGACAACGAAGACGAGGAGGAAGCCAAGGACCGCCCCTCATCCTCTCCGCCGCCCACCACGACGACCAGCCTGCCCTCACCGAGGCCGCCGACGACGCCAAGAATCAGGACCAGAAGCAACCTCCCCTGCCGCCCGTATGACTTGTCCGCTGCTCCCCCTTTGCTCCTTGGCTTTGTATCATGTTTCTATCTAGGTCGTGTTATATCTGATGCTGTAATAATAACATTATATCGTGTGATCCGCCTTGCTCCATCTCTTGTTTAGGACGTGTATTCTTCTGTTCTTGTGAATATCTGGTGTGACCCTGTTGTTTGAGTTTGAACTGGATCGGTGTATGGACAAGTCTCACTACATTCACCAGTTACTACCATCTTGTGTTAATGCGATGAGCAATTGGGTGTCAGCAATTATATGCACTGTATACCTGTGCTCTACAAGTTGCTCCCCTTTGTTGTTGTACAAATACTAGATATTCCTTGTTGCATATATGGGCTCGTTTAATCTGCCCTGACATCTTACAAATTGCACATGAAAATGGCTATTTGCGTTGGTGCTTGTAAAAACATAATCTCTCATTGCCCAATCAGTCTAGTCCCTTGATGAAACACATGTTGTGGATTTCATACACTCAAGTTCTGGGTTTTTGTTCAAAGGAAACAAGCTATCGACGTACTGAGGTCACTTGATTCACTGTTCCATGTGATTAAAATTGGCATTCTGATCATTTTCCTATTCCTATATTTAGACATTCTCCAGATCGGAACTGATTTTTCTTTGCCTTTCTGCTGTGGGTCTCTGCCTTGATATTCCTGTCTTGTGGTTAATGTGCAACCAATCGGTGGGCATAAACATGAGCTTATTAGGACTTTTCCGTTGAATGTTAATAACCATGTTAAACATGGAATTTCCTGGTGGCCAATCCTGTTATATCTCTAAAATCAGTGTCCTGATGAGGCGTGCCTTTTCTTTTACATGGTTTCACCAATTGCCACATCGAGGGGGGACCAGATGATGGTGCTTGTGCTGACATTTCATATAGGAGTAGTAACTTTGGATAATAGGAATATTTTTATTAACTAAAATGACTAGAGTGGCGGATAAGGGATACAATTTTTAGTCCGATGGCAAATAAGGGAATTGGAAAAATTTGATGGCAAATAAGGGAACGGTATAATTTTCAATGACAAATAAGGAATTTGCCCTATCATCTAATCGGCTGTTGCTGAAAGAGGCGATCAGCATCGACAAGGGACAGCACTGGTGCCATGTTTAATTGCTCGTGCTTGTGCACCAGGGTACCGTGTTTCCCGTTGTTACAGGGCACAGGGCCGGCAGCTTTGTTGCAAGGCCGTGCAACTCCTGGTATGTTAGGACCATGCTTGGTTGACGCAAGAATTATCTGGGTTAGATCATGCTGCCGCACAAAGCAGCTTCGTTCTGATTGTTAGATGTGGATGTGAATTTTCTTTTTACCCCTCTTAGATTAGTAGATCTGACAGCTGAAGGCACGGGAGGCAAAGCTCATCACAAGGACGAATCGCGCAGTCAGGCAGTGAGTCATGCACGTGCTCGGTCAGTTGGGGTGCGTTTGGTTGAGCGTCAACGAGGATGGGACGTAGTCATCCATGATATCTTGGATGAGTCTCATCCATCATGGTGTTTGCTTTGATGGATGAGTCATCCCTGCTTTTTGTTTGGTTGAAGGGACGAGGACGAGGAGGACAACAATCATTATCTAGTTATATTCTTAATTTATTTGTAATAATATATAAAATAATTTTTAATCTCACAAATTAATATTATATAATCATTATCATCTCTAATCAATTATAATAATTTCTAATTAACACTAATTATACTTAGATTAGTTAATAAAATACTCACCAACTAACAATTTTGCACTTATAAATGCTAATTCTTTAGTAATATATACTAACTACTCATTCAACACGTTAAATCTTACTAATCTTTTACTAATAAGCGTCATCAGCAGAGGTGGATGGCTTCGTCCCACCAAATTTGAGGGATGGTTTCATCCAAGCATATTAAGAGAATATTCCTGTGAGGGATGACATCTGTCCTCTTTGACGCTGAACCAAACACCAAAGAAAAGAGGGATATCCCTGGATGACACCGTCCCATCCCTCTTCATCCCTCCAACCAAACACACCCTTACTTCATCTCCTGGAGTGGGAGAGTTTGAGAAGGCAGAGTCACAGTGGTCTTTGATCCAATTGCTAGAGTTGTATAGTAATTGTTGATCCCGAACATCAGATATCTACGTCGGATCTCGAGCTTTGACCAATCTCTCTCACACACAACATCCGCACCGCACCATGAGAAAAGAGTCATACACATCACCATGACGAGTACAGCTAATCTAAATTCACACGCATCACGTAGCCCGCTGGGGCAACAATTTTAAAAAGTTTATCTGCACCTAATCACTGTCTAGTCAGCGCGTCCTCCGGAGTGCTGCTGACCGGCACTGCCCTGTTTATTTCCTTGCCCTTTTCTACCTTTTCTCCTTCAAATTGCACAGCTTACTGCGAGCCTACTCCTTTCTAATAGTATGTTTACCATTTCATTCAGACATAAGCTTACTGTTCAAGCTTCCATTCCCTCCGACTGAAAGCGCTAATAAGATGGTCATCTCTTCAACCACTACCAAGCAAGATCCATCCAACTGAACTGAAATACACTACACATTACTACTTCAGAGAAAGAGAACAAAACAGAGGTGATACAACATCGCCGCATCCAATCAACCCTTATACTAAACCGTATCGAATCTGTCTGAAATCTCTCTGTAAAGCAAAAGCTACAACAATTTGGCAACTAACATATTTGAGCTGAAAAACAGCTTTTTACAACTACCTATGTACAGAATCTAGCAACATAACAAAACACATAATTAATACCGGTTGTGTTAAACAATCTATGCATCTATATCATCACGTATTTTAGCTAAGAAGAGAGGGAAAAGCATCGGTGAGTGTTGCTACACCTGTAGATGAGCAAGCTGATGTTCATCTATTATGGAGAGGGTTTGGTCCTTGGGGAACCGTTCTTCTCGAAACAGCGTACTTGTTGGCATCGCCGTTGCTCATCTCTTGAGATGGGGATCTGGTTGGAGGGAGCTCATGTCCTACCAAGTCATTCCATGCCTCTTCTCTGATTGCTCGCAAGCCAAGGCTTGAATTTGGAAAGTGTAGCATGACAAGGAGCAGTAGGACGATGCAAGGAAGCAAGCGCTGGATGGCACTCCTCATCGCATATCAGAGAGAGAGAGAGAGAGAGTGGGGGGGGGGGGAGATTTGGGAGGCAAACGATGGGAGGGTATTAATATTACTTCAGCTGGGGGTCCATAACATGTTCCTATAGCCGGGTAGCCACGGGTCACAGGAAAGAGAGACAATGAACCACTGTCCTATGATCCATTACTCTGGAGTCTGGATAGATGTGTCCTATTCGATCAGCTAAAACCGCGTATGGACCACACTAATTTGCAAAATTCCATTTTAGTCTACTGGAAAGCGGAAGCTGGTAGAGTTTATTGTGTAACCTCTATCACGGTTGGGAAGAAATCAAGAAAACATAGCAAGCTTAAACTTCTGTTTAGCCAGTCTCAATGCAAAGTGTCATCTCACTGTTTTCAAAAGTGCCACATCAGATTTAGTCTACTAGTTGATGTATGAAACAGTCTCTCTCAATACATAGTTTCATCTCACTGGTTTCATAGGCAAGTTATAACATTAATTTAATATCTATTTGTTGCATTGAGATTGGTCAAAACGTGTTGGGATGAAATTCTATGCATTCAATGAGAGTTTCAATTGAGTTTCATACCTATGAAACAGTTGCCAAATGAGTTTCATCCCTATGAAATCCATTTGCTCAGTTTCATATTAATTGCTATGCCACATCACCTCTTTTGCTTATATGATACCTTATTTAATACTAATAAAACTCCCACTGAGACTGATCTTGTCAATGATTTGCATATGAAAAAGCGAACCAAGATTGTGCTAGTGTTATATTCGACGTACGTCAGTATGTGCCCCCTCTTCGTTGCATGATAGTGTCTAGTCCGACCAGAGGTTACTGACAACCTTATGTTTCAACAGAAAATTTCCTTGCATTGCATGTTACAGTACCGTTGGCCTTTAAAAAGGTACCCATGGCAGATTTTGATTGTAGTTTAAAGTCATCTAGATACGTCAAACTTTCGCAATTACAAGCAATAGTCCACTTTGGAAGATGACTTTTGCGGCCCCCTTCACCCATACCAAGAGCAGCCCTGTGATTCGATATTCAATGCAGGGTAGCTTAAGCCAGCTTAACACCACTGATCTACCTACCTTTTTATTGTGCTACGGATCTGGTTGTAATCCATCTCGAAGCTCAGTAATCGTACTGATCGAATAAAAAGACAGTTAAAAGCCAAGGAAGAAGTGTGAACACATGAACAGGTAGCTTAAAGTCATGAAGCATTTACTAGCATTAAAGTGGTTTATATTCACGTCTAGCATTGAAGGCAATTCAATGTGGTAAATGATGACTTTTAACAATTCCAAAATCGATTTACCAAAAACTCTTACTAAAAAATTCCATAGAAGATCTATATTTGTACATTTTCTTTTTTAGCATATCTACCTCAGGGATTCGGTAACAATAGTAACTAGATGAAAAGCCGAAGCTTTGCTGCGGGACAACTAAATTAAAGATAACAAATGATGGGTAGGAATCAAGGAAGACCAATTAAGTTGGTTTTCACAAGGCATGACCTGTGGATGTCCCTTTTGTGACATAAATTGTGCTCGAAATGACTCTCTAAAATGCCAAAAAAGAGAAGTATTTTCCACTGTGAACAAATACACATATAATCAAATTCTAGTGTTAGTGTTATACCTGACTCCACATATTGTCGGACAGTTCTATTTACAACAGAAACATATTTGCAAAGGAGCTTGACAAAGAATGTAGTGGAATGGATTTGGTAGATTATCTCCAATTTTGTTGCACCGATTTGTTTCTTTGGTAGAAAAATTAAATAAAACAAAGTTTATTCTTGCATCAATATATAGTGCCTATACGTGAAAGCACAATTGAAGCCAGTGTACTTAGCAATGAAAAATGTGAAAGACCTATAATCATAACTTCAATAGAGACAAAATAAAATACAATAGTTGTTAACATGGCTGAGTCCTTGAACATGTGCTGCATGTTATAAATAAAATGGGACATGAATAAATCTTGAGATGCCTCTCCCGTGGAATATCATCACACACATAGATATAGAGCAGATTTTGGAAGCTCCCATATGCTATTGGAATGCAAGGCCAACATCCATTACATTCGTATAGCTGGCTTATAGTATGCATGTCTACCTTCTGTGCCTGCCATTTAGCACACAATCTGCTCAACTAATCGATGTGCCGCAAGATGCAATTAAGCATGAATGGGGGAGCAAGGAAAGAAAACCAAAATGGAATAACAATAGTAAAATTAGAACAGAAAAAATTAAGGAACATGCTTAGTATAAAAGAATGCAAGGTTGGAGGACTTGACTTGTGAATAGAAATGGTGATTTGGTGAAGCTCCGCATCCACCGTAGGTGTTCAAAAGTCCACATCAACTTGAAGGATACCGGTTTTTATAGGAATGCTTGAATGGAGTTACTAAATGGAGAGCGATTATTGAAGGATGACATCAATTGCATTGGTCTCTTGATTGTGCAGTAGTGATCATGATGGTGGTGGTGAGGTATGAAGTAATGTACCAACATTGCACCTCCTAGACAGTTTCTCTGGAGAAGTGTAATTAAAATGGATATACTAGGTAGCTACAGGGGTGCCAGTGGTATAGTGGATGCGTTCTTATAGTATTATTAGCCTGCATTATGGTGATAACGTGCCAGTAGATGTATCTCTCGTGGAGACAACACTTTATTTTGGGCGCATGAATATTATGAAAACATCTAATGGTGAGGAACAGAAATTATATGCAATCAGATGGCTGAAATAATAGTGATGATGTGGCTGCACCAGAGTTGAGAAAAATAACAATTAAGGACTCTTAGCGGATTGCATCTTCTAAAGAGTAGTAGATAACCCTGACAGTACCGATAACCTTTCATTTGGGGTTCTGAGTTAGCTGATGCTCTTTTTCCCCAATCCGTGTGTATGCCCTTATTCATTGATATTGCCTCTCATCTCAAGCAGATTTAATGACTTGATGTCAAGCAACCAATTTTAGTACCCTTACTTTGATGAGCAATTGCTATTTTGTAGCTGGAGATTGACTAGAATTCTAACATGCGCAATGTGAACCTCATGCTTCAATGATGTGAGTGACAAATATATTCGAGAACTTACAGGCTTGCCACATGAACATCACCTTAGTCAGAGAGGCTACTTGATTCGGTACTTTGCAAGAAGTGTAGAACATAAACATAAGAGAATCTACCATCTGCCTATTGTGTTCCTTCAGTGGGGGCAGAAGCAACACAACTTATTCTTATTTTAGGTGCTAAACATATATTCCAATACGTGCCTAATGTAGGTGATGGTCCTTAGTTTCATATATGGTCCTTAGTTACATGATCCTTACTCCCTTTGTAAAAATACACTAACTTGTGCTACCTGGTACTTATTAGTCCCTTTAGGTAAGGGTAAGGCGATGCATTGATAAACAAGCACTTCTATTGACTAGAGATATGCAATAAAATACTAACCCACCAATGTATGCTAAAAACACTCATGGGGCAAAATGTAAGTTCTCAATAAATGTTGAATGGCAATGTCTTAAAATATGAAATAAGTAAAAAAATCATTAATGGTAACTAACAGCAGTATCAGTATGCATGGTACAGTAAAGTACAGCGCAGGACGCCAACCTTGTTTTTCGGTGGATGGGCTCCATGTATCCATAATGGTATAATCATGCAGTAAAACAATTACATTGGAGGTTGATGACCACAAAGTAACATCTTTCGCATAGACTCAATATAATTTACCATTTCTGCAATTTCGCAAACTAAATATAGTTCTTTATGCCACACTTCAAATTTCCATTCAGTCGATTCTCTTTCCAAACCAAGCAAACCATGATGTATCATGTACTGGCTTCTGCATCAAGTGTAACTCTGACCCCATCATGAAATGAGATTGGCTTAATACCAAGCATCTGAATTAACTTGCTGATATCCATGGATATGTCTGATGGAGAAGCTACCCCCGGTTGACCTGGTTAATAAATGGATTGAGGGTTATAGTGGTAATATGATTGTACAAAACAATAACACATACTGCTCAAAGAGAGCCCAATGTTCAATCCGCGTGTTTATCAAAAACAAAAAAATATTTAATCCACAAATTAACAAGCATGTAATACATAAAACCAATAAAATTATTTCACTATGACTAGCTTATTTCTTAAAATCGTGCTTGTTAAAATGTATAGTGAACTAAGGAACTGTGCACAGATAGTCCAGCACTCCAGAGAGGCAGATATGCATTCTGCTATGCTACAAATCCAGGAAACAGAGAATAATACCGATGATGCAGGCACAGATTTAATAACAGAACGGCTGTATCCACGAACATCAGCAACAGATTCAGCCATCTGTAGTCTTGATACCCTATCTGGTCCACCGACATTCAGAAGTACCTGAATTCTTTTACCACCTGCATCATGTGCATTGATGTCAGTCACCATGCAACAGATAGATAATTTATGAAACAGATATTTGAAACATAACACAAGCGAAATAAGTTACAAAAAGAAAAGTAATGTATATAGGTACAATTATCCAGTTTCATAAGTTCTCGTACCTGATAACCAAGTTTTGGCTAAGGACACTATTACATCCACCATATCTTTGACATAAACAGGGCAGCGGAATTCATCGTCAAAGAACTCAACTTGCTGTCCCTTTGAAAGAACACTATCCATCCACTGCGTCCAAATGGCAAGGGATTTTAAATTAGATGCTGCTCTACCAGTACTGAGTTTTTTTTTCTCAAATAAGTAGGAGAACTGCGCATCTTTGTATTAAGAGAAGTAAAATAGTCCCAGGTACATCAACGCCACCTCATACGGGGACAACATATGAGCGGCTGTTGGAATTACATGGCCTGGCCAAAGCACCTTTTAACACAGAACTAATACGACCAGACATGTAATTCAATTCAGTTAACCACTCAAGACCAAAGTTTCAAAAACAAGAGTTTCAGGAAGTAACATTGTGTTTAGTTTATCTTACCTGAATGGGAAGAGATTTTGTCACAGGAGATACTGTTTGTGGCCCATAAATAATGCTGCTTCTCAAGATTGCATAGTTTGAGCATTTTTCAACGATGAAGTTCTCTGCAGCAACTTTGGATTTTCCGTACATGTTCACTGGCAGTGTCTCATCCTCCTCTTTGTAGAAAGACTTCACCCCTCATAAACTGTTATTATTTGTAAACAATGGCATAGAATGTATCACAAATAATAATTTGCATTGCGACACAGCAAATCAGGAACCGGAGCATCTACCTTGATCTGTCGAGAGATGAATCAAAAGTGTGTTGGTTTCCCCGAAGCTCAGCAGCCAGTGGACAAGTGAAGAAGGCACATTGGTGGCCATAGCAGCAGCTGGATCCATTTCACATGCCCGAGGAACTGATATTGCAGCACAGTTGACAACTACATGTGGCTGAAAAGGAGCCGGATGATCCCAGGAGGAACCAATATCACATTGTGTATTTACAATCTAGAAACTGACATTTGAGATTCTGTGAAGGTATTGGACGAAATGGGGGCACCTAGCCAAGTGTATGCATACTGACCAAGTGTTGGATAAAATGGGAGAGGACGGAATGATCTGTACCTCTCCGAATGACGCGGAGATGGAGTCGAGTCCATGGCCGGAGCGGAGGTCGACCCGGAAGGCGCGGAGGGAAGGGAGCGCGTCGAGGAGCTGCTGCGGCGGCGACTCGCGGTGGTAGGTGAAGGCGACGTCGAGGCCGTGGAAAGCGGAGGAGGCGAGAAGGTGCTGGCCCAGGTAGCCACTGCCACCCACCACGAGCACCCGCTTCCTCTCCGCCATCCTCCGCGCCGATCTGACCTCGAGCGAGGGAGGGAAGCGGTTGCGCCGGTTATCTTTGATTTTTCTTTTCGGAGAGGAAGAAGGGGGACGTGGACCCCACTAGTCAACGACTATGGCGCCATATTCCAGAACTTGTGAATGCGTAACCCCCAGGTAGAGGCGTAACCCATCCCCTGAGAAGGCGGAAACGGGCTTCAACTGACAATTTGCTTTCGCCGTCAAAAACCCAGAGCAGCAGAGAGCCGCGCGAGCGATAAACCCTACGCCGCGCCGCCGACGACGACGACGATGGGGGCGGCCCGCGCACCTTCCCCGGCGGGCTGTCCAAATGGCAGTACAAGCGTATGCACGAGAAGCTGGCGCGGCAGAAGCAACGGGGCCTCCTCCGCCACGAGAAGCAGGTCTACCTCGCCCGCCTCCGCTCCGAGATTCGCGCATCCCGCCTTCCCGGCGCCGATTCGGCCCCTCCCCCGGTAGAGGGTCCCACTTCGTCCCGTGCCCACATCCGAGCTCTTGCCGACCGCTTCCGCAAGCCTGGCGCCGAGGACCTCTGGAACGAGGACGACGGCCCCCTCCGCCGCTCCAAGCGGCCGTCGGATTCCATCCCCCGGGCTCCCAGCGGCAACAGTTGGATTCCGGGAAGCACCGAGAAGGAGCCAGTTGGAAGGATTGGGATGATCTTGCTCTGGAGCCACCGAGGACTCGGCGGGAGGTTGGAGCCGCCGGAAAGGAGCCGTTCTTGGCCGCCTTCAACCCAAGGAGGGAATACAGAACAATGGCTGACGCCTGGTTGTCCAATTGCTCTGGTATGCCTTCTTCGCAGAGGAAGGAGGCGTTGCTCGGTCTCTTTGGTCAGAGGAGGTGTCACACGGTGATGTCTCCATGCTCGGCAAGTTGGCAGTCGCGTCTTGGACTGATGCCATTTGCTTCTGGAAGGGAGGAGCCAGCAATGGCTCTGCTCAATCAGACGAGGTTATTCTCAGTTGCTGCGAGGCGATTTGGCAGGAAATGGAGGCCAGACTCATCGGATGAGGATGAGGAGGGCGCATCTGCTGCAAAGAGGGGTCTCAAGTTCAATAAATTTCGAGCTTCAAGCGATGAGGATTCAGAAAGTGATGATACTGGGGAGACAGGTGCCATCAGGAGGAGATGGAGCAGTGCTGCTCTGAGGAACTGCGACATGAAGAAGGAAAGGAGGGTGCTCAAGTCATACGAGGAGGAAAACACTGATCTTGCAGGCAGAATCCGAGAGCTGCGAGAGGAGATAAAAAATAGGGAGGTTTTGGGTACTGAGAGGAGGCGTTACGAATCAAGGGGAGAATCTTTGCTAACTAATAAAAGGTTACACTGTCACAATCATCTTGTACTTTTTTATTTCTCATACATATGCTATTGGCTGGCAATATCAATATAAACCGTTGAAATGCGTTGACTGCATTGTGTGGAATTACTTATTGGTGTTTCTGAAGTTCCTTTTTATTTGTAACTATACTGCAAAGAGTTAGGAGGACGTATTAATCAACCTCACATCATGGTACTTGTCCTTTTAGATGGAGGTTGATGAATGAGTGATCAATATTCAATACTGAATTTACTCCTTTTTTTTTATGTTACTCTCTGCTACTTTGATATACAGATATTATCTATCTGACAGAAAGTTGTGTTGTTTTCTTCATCTTCAGATTTGATGAGAGTGGCATCTCTGCTTTGACTGTCAAAGCACTTACTGATGCTGGATATGTACAGATGACTGTGGTACAAGAGGCTGCTCTTCCTATATGTCTTGAAGGTATTATGTTTTAGTTTTCATTATTTAGGCTTTCGTTTAAGTAGAGAAAAAATGATCTTCATGAATTCAGGAAAACATTTGTATGACTAAAGTTGATGTTACTTGTAATCTTATGCATTTACATCTCACAATCTATGTGTACATTCTGATATTTACCGAGTGCTGTTGCTTCATGTGGTGTGAATTCAAAAAGTTCTGTGCTTAATACTTCTTATTATGGGCCTGCATCAACTATCTGAAAATGTTATCACTGTAGTTTTTACGAAAATAAAGCTAGTTCTTACTCCTCTGTATAAGCAGGTAAAGATGTTCTAGTCAAGGCGAAAACTGGAACCGGCAAAAGTGCAGCTTTTCTGGTAATGTTCAATCAATAAGTTATGTTGAGACGTTCTGTTTCTCTCAGTTTTTGTCGTCCAACCTATTTATTCAAAATGGATTGATAAACAGCTTCCTGCAATTGAATCAGTCTTGAATGGAATGAAGAACAATACAAATCATCGGGTGTCTCCAATATTTGCTCTTATTCTCTGTCCAACACGAGAGCTTGCGATCCAGCTTACAGCTGAGGCAAATGTCCTGTTGAAATACCATGAAGGAATTGGTGTTCAGTCTCTTATTGGTGGTACTAGATTCAAGCTTGATCAGAGACGTTTAGAATCTGAACCATGCCAGGTTTGTCGCATCAATTGAATACTGAAGATGACTGTAGAGTTAGTAATTGTGAGCCTTTGTGTTTTCTTTCCCCTTCCAGATTTTGGTTGCAACACCTGGTAGACTGCTGGATCACATTGAAAACAAATCATCATTCTCTGTCCGTTTGATGGGATTGAAATTGCTTGTGTTGGATGAAGCCGATCATTTGCTAGATTTGGGTTTTCGTAAAGATATCGAAAAGATTGTTGATAGTTTGCCACGTCAAAGACAAACATTGCTATTTTCAGCTACCATTCCAAAAGAGGTTGTAATCAGCATCTCTCACCTTTTTTTGTATATCTTTGTCCATGCTGTACTGTATTAGTGAATAACCATAAGTCTGAATCTGGAAGTTATCGTTGTATGACAGGTTCGAAGGGTTTCACAGCTAGTTTTAAAGAGGGATCATATTTTTGTTGATACAGTGGGCTTGGGAGCTGTTGAAACTCCAACCAAGGTTCTACTTTCTATTCATTGTGTGGCACATTTTATTTTTCTTGATAACCTATGTTAGTACCACTATAGATATTATGAACCATAATCCCAAATTTGTTTAGCTATTTTAATATTTGATGAATTTGCATTTTTTTTGTGTGGTTACATGAACTCTATTGCTAAATCATTTCTTGCGTAAAATAGAATACTCTGATCCCCCTTTACCCTAACTTGTTTCTATTCTGTCTTCTGATATGCGTATAATCTTATTGCTTGCTAACTCATTGCTGCCTTCTGTTGTTCATCTTAGGTTCAACAGTCGTATCTTGTCGTACCACACGAGCTACATTTTCATATGGTTCATCGCCTACTTCAAGAGCATATTGATCACGAAGTTGATTACAAGGTCTGCCCACCCACCCACCCACCCAAAAAGGAAAAACTGGTAGATATCACTACAGGAACATTAATGTGTTGTTTGGTAATAATAATCTTCCAATTCCAGGTGATTGTTTTCTGCACAACTGCAATGGTAACCGAATTTATGTACATCATGCTTCGAGATTTGAAGCTAAATGTCAGAGAAATCCATTCAAGGAAGCCTCAGCTGTATAGAACTCGCATATCTGAAGAGTTTCGAAACTCTAATCGCTTAATTCTTGTGACATCAGATGTTTCCACTCGTGGAGTGAATTATCCAGACGTCACCTTAGTGATTCAGGTGGGAATTTTTTCTATGGCTAATACAACTGCTCTGAATATTGTTGCTTAGCATGAATGTTCTTTCATGATTACAGGTCTGACTTCTATGGTTGTTTGATTAGGTTGGTGCTCCTCCAGATAGAGAGCATTATATCCATCGGCTTGGAAGGACGGGAAGAGAAGGAAAATCAGGCAGAGGAATTCTTTTGATTGCCCCATGGGAAGACTATTTCTTGAATGAGATAAGTGATCTACCAATAGAGAAGGATCAAGAGCCAGGAATTAATCAGGAAATGAAACAGAAGGTTAACTTAGCTTTTTTTAGTCTTTCTGTTTTTATATTAGTGCTTAGTGTCAGTGTGTTCTTGTGCAATAATCTCGTCATGCAATTTACAGTTGGTGCAGAGAACTTAACTAGTGTCATGAGATTTGTTTATAATAATAATGCTTGTTTAAATATATATGTTCCCATAATAATTGTTTTCTCTTGCTTTCTGGCATCACATTCTGGAGTTTTGTTTATTGCATTAATTTGTTATTGTTGGATGATGCAATAGTGGTTTAAATAGCTGCAAATTTATTTTTTCAAATATTATCATACTGTTGCAAATGTACTAAGGCTACATCCTTGCCCAAAAACGAAAGAAAAAATAATATTCCCACGTCAGCATTATTTACATTTTTCAATGCAGGTTGATGATTCAATAAAGATCGTGGATATGAGCATCAAAGAAGCAGCATACCATGCGTGGCTTGGGTACTACAATTCAATCGCAGATGTAGGCAGAGACAAAACCATGCTCGCTGACCTGGCAAGCCGATTTGGTGCTTCAATTGGTTTGCAAAAACCTCCAGCGATATATAGGAAAACCGCCCTAAAGATGGGGCTAAAGGATGTCCCCGGGATTCGAATAAGGAAATAAATGGTTGAGTCAATTTGTTGCTCTTGCTGAAGTAGTGTAGTTTTTGTTTCTGTAATCCATTATATATGCTTTTATTCCTAGTCTTAGTGTACACAATTTCATTTGTCACACTGGTGATGTTTGGACTGCTTTCTGTTGCATGGGTTGAGAGCTATGGGCTATCGCCTCGTAAATGTAACAGCACGTTTTCGTTCTATTAACAGTGTTTTAGTCATGTACTGCTGCTACCGCAAGCATTGTTTGTGCGTTGTGTCTGTCATTAATTTGTCAGTTAGTCTGCATGATCCAGTAATGATCCAATGAAACAGGCTTGAATACGGGATGCAGTTCAAGTTGTTTGATTCTTGTCCACATGTGTTTGGTAGTCTCACTCACCTCCAGCTACAGAACTTGAGATTTGCTAATACAGAAAAATTCTCTATTGGTAGTGACTGGAGCCGGTTGTGCTTGCTAGTTATCTCGTGGTTACCTCGTGTGATTCGTAATGATGAATCTTGTCTCTCAAAAAATAAAAACAAGAGTAATTGCTCTAACGACGTCGGTGAGCTCGCTTGGCCTCCCTTGTCTCTTGTATCCTGGTAAATCAAGATTACAACTTTCCCTCGATCGATCGATTTGCATTGTTATCTTTCTTAGTTGTCCTGAAGATGTGCGCAGCCGCAAACCTGCATGCGAGGTCGAATTCGATTCTGATCTGTAGTGAACTGGGATTCTTTTTTTTTTTCTGAAGCCAGTCAGAAACTCAGAATTATTATGCCGCCTCCTTCCACTCGGCGATATATATATCTAGGTAGAAACGGACTCCAAAAGGTTGAGGCTTGGGGGGACAGACAGGAAGCCCATCGCGTCGGCACTTCGGCAACAGGAATCCATGGGTAGGCTCGTCGGCACAGGAATAAATCAATGGACCCTCTTATGCACGCCCGTGGAACGCAGCAAAGCAAACACCCAAGTAAGTCTCTATCTACCTCCGTTTAATTCTATTGTTTTTTTTTTTTCCTCCTCTCTGGACAATAGGTCAGTGTTGAGACTTTGTTGTCCCCGTTGAGTTGACACAACTCTGTAGATTGTTTCTTACAGGTTGAAAGGACTGGGTCTTTAATTTTAGCTGCCTCTATGTCTTTTCTAGCGAGTTTTTTCTTTAATGTCAAAGCTAGGGTTATTTCAAAATGAACTGTCAACATTTGGCACTTACAGGTGTTAAATCCTGAATTTCTTCTTCTAGGTTTGAGCTAGGAATCCCGGGGTATCTGAATCAGAAAATACTTCTGTTTATGATTTTGCTCATTGCATTATGAATGTGTTCATTGACAAGCGAAAAAGTAACTGATTTTTATTTTACTCTCCCGCCTCATCTAATCTATGCTCGATTGATTCATCTTCATCGTGAATATGCAGGGGCAGCAGGATGGGCTCAGCAAATTGCCCAGTGACATTTTGCAAACTATCCTTGAGCGACTTGATATTCGTGATGCTGCACGGACCAGTATCCTCTCCAGGCAATGGATCCAGTTCCCCACTATGCTCAATAAACTTGTCATAAAGGTTAGCTCCTTTATAACTAAGAATGTTGGATCCAAGATCACCTTTGATGATGAGTTAGCTCGGGCGAATGCCACCATGTGTCAAGCAACAAAGAGCATCCTTGCTAGAAGGAATGCCAATCTTTATACCATTCAACATCTCTCCCTGCAATTCTTCTTGAGTCATGAGTCCTTCTCCATTGGTCAAGCTGTTGTCAGAACCATGGAAAGCCAGATGGTTGGCTCAGCAGAGTTTGAAATTTTGACCCACTCCAGAGACAGACAGGATGACATGCTTCTTCATGGGAGGCAGCTCATGTTGCTCATTGCTGACTGTCCAACTGCATTTGGTGGTCTCACGTGTCTCAAGCTACACAACGTGACTTTAGATGAACTGGATTTCCCCAACATTTTCATTACATGCGAGAAATTGCAACTCCTCCACTTGAACAACTGCGACATGGGGATCTTGTCCTTCCTGCAAGTAGAACACCCACGACTCAGCGGGCTAGAGATGAACAAATGTCGTTTTGAGAGGGTTCATCTCAAGTGGCTACCGAACCTAGCAATGCTGACATTTAAGACTTGGATCACTAAACAAGATCCATTGTCTTTTGGTTATGTCCCGTTGCTCCAGAGTGTGAGCCTGATAAACGTTGGCCTCTCTTGGCACAAGATGCTCAAGCTGAGCGAGCTCCTTGTTAATACCACAATCAGCTCTCTGCATCTAAACTTTAGGAGCGAAAAGGTTAGTTAATCTTAAGGTTTCATTATTATCTAATCTTTGTTGTGGTTAACGTCCTGTGTTTTCCAGATCTGGGTTCAACCAGAAGGTCCAAAAAATTTATTGCCTGTGTTCCACAAACTAAGGTTTGTGAACTTGATAAACATCTCTGAAGAATGTGATCTGAACTGGACACTTTTCTTTCTCCAAGGCGCACCCTCCCTGGAGAAGTTGCACATTACGGCGCAGGATCATTTATGTGAAATGCTAAGGAGCAAGGATCGTAGGAGACAATACGTCGTGGAGAAGAAGGGCGTAGATTGGGAAGGAGTCGCATCTTCTGAGTTTAAGCACCATAAGCTGTCCGTGCTCAAAATTTTTGGATTCCGACCAGAAGACACGTTTGTGCGGTTTGTTAGAAGAGTTATTGAAGCAGCAGTGAATCTTGAGGACGTATTCCTATTTAACAAGCTCGTGTGTGAGAGGTGCAAGCACAAGGTTCCAAAGGCGTCCAGGTCACCGTGGCCGAAGAAGAAGAGGTTTTCGCTGAGGAACCGAATTATCCGCGGCACAAACTCATTAGCTATTATTCACTTCCCCAGTTCCTTTGCTACAAGTCACTAGTTACTCGCTTGGGTACTGCATGATGCAGTTAGCAAAAATATAATTGTAAAATGCAGCTGGAAAATTATTACTCATGGCTTTCCGAGTTCCATTTATTGGACAAATTAGGTTAAACCTATAGGAGTAACTCTTTAGTTGTATCGCTTCAAAATAGTAGTGCTAGCTTGATGATCCTAACAAAAAGGTTCTGCAGTCCTTGAAGCAAAGCAGGATGTGATAAGTGCGACTGATGATGACCTACAAGCAATTGATATTCATCTGCTTGCAAAAAACTGTGATGCTTGGTAGTATAAGTGTAGACTGTGCAGAACTTGACATAAGTTTGCAGCGCAGGTACTGTTCGAAAAAACGAAGGTTCCTCGGATTAGTAGTAATTAATTAATAAAATGACATGAACTCGATTAGGACAAATAGACCACACACAGACACCACGACCAGTATTACTTCTCGTCGACCTCCAACTCATCCTCTTCGACATAGCCATGAAAGTGGGCCTGCTATCGCATGCGTTGCTCCCTTTGGTTGAATCCATCAGCTAAGGCTCTAGCCTCCATCTCAAGGGTTTGACTATAGACTAATACAGTTACTAAGGTGTTGGTGTACTTATCGAAGCGCCTGGCCACCTCTTCCTCGATGAACACCTTCATCTTCTCCTCCAACTCCATCTTTTTTTTTATCTGGATGAAGGAACCCAGAGTGGCATCGCATATAGCAACATCATCAGGTCAATTTATCACGCGAGGATGTGGTGACCACAGACCAATCTCCAAGGCAGCATCGCTATGCTGCCCTTTACCAGTTTCTCGTTCACATAATCATCAGGCACTATATAGTTTCCTGACAAACCAGGGAGCATGTTACACGAGGGAAAAACTGTGAGAAAAAATACTCGATTTTGCCACTATGACAGCAAAGAAAGCAACCTTCCACTGCTTTTATAGTATTCATACGTGAAATTACAATGAAATTTTAGGTCCTTCCAGTACATATGATTAAATACAGAACAGGTCATGCCAGATACATCCTTATTTTTCACCTCAAAAAGAGATACATCTTTATTTTGCACAATGTTGATGCCTTTATAAGAAATAATACGAACTGGTCACTAGAAGAGTTTTTTTTTCTGAACTGGTTTCATGAAGCATAGGCTTTTTATCTCCTGTCTGATGCCACTGATTCAGAGGAAAACAGATACTTCACACGAGAAAGGACTGAGTCATGTGCCGGATCATACGGATGGTCCTTGGATGGGATCTCCAGTATAGCAGGTACAGGTTTGTTGTATCCATCAACCAGGAATCTTATCATGTTTGCAACCTGAGAAAAAAAATGATGATTGTAAGCATTTCAATTGTTACAGGAATACAAAGATTAAGACTCATTTCCATACATTCTAAGTGTTTAACTGATAATCTAACTAACTGGAACTGGAGCTCACTGAAAATGGTGCTTCAAGGAAAAAAGAGTCCTAGTTTTGCACACAAGTGCTGATTAGACTCAACCGAAGGGTTAAGGTAGCGTGACTAGTTCCCTTGTAGGGGATATAAGCACGTGATGCAGGTGGAAGTGCTAGAATTAGAGGATGGTCCTCTGCAAACGCAAGTTGATGCTTTGGTTCAAAGCCGACATATCTCACAGCAATCAAGTCACTATTTGTAATATCACAAACAAGCTCCACAACGGAGGTAGTTATAGAAATGAACATTTTGACGAGTTTGGGCTCTAAAAGAACTTTTCTTAGAATTAGCTATAATTTGCAAATGCTTTAGTGACAGAATATTTAACTCTCCAACAATCCCTTCATAAATCAAATAACCAGCTCAACAAGAATAATAACATATTAAAATTATACTACTCACATATTGGCTGATGAGTACTATCGCAATGTCCTCTCTTGCAGTGAACTCCTTAAATGCATCTTCAATTTGTTTAACAGTTGTTTCTGCAGCATACAAGGTCAAAGCTCATCAGTATATGTCCAAAGAACTAGATCCTAGTAGACAGACAGGTAATACCATCTACATTGGAATCAAACCATAACTAATAAGATACAACATGAACAAGCAAAATAGTTGTGCTCTCCTCTCTATAGGAAGCAATTGCAAAGGTGGCTCATAAATAAAATAAGATATCGGCACACTGCAGCTAGCTTCATTTAAGAAAAGTTTACATGATGCATAGATAAAGAGAAAATGTGCCCATCGGCCTACCAACCAAGTTAGCCATCCATCAAGGGTCACAAATGAGCTAAATGGACCTTTGAATTTAAAATGTTTTGTAATGTTCGAATCTAACATCATCGACACAGATCCACTACATAAAATGAATTATTTAGCAATAAACAACGTGGCAGACTGTGAATACAATGGACGTACCAATGGATATTCTAGACAATCAGCCACATAGTAGATTTTAAAGATTGATGAAACATAGCAAGTGTTTATGAACTGATAATAAGGATTAACACAATTTATTTTTGGTCATGAACATTCACGTGGTGTCAAAAAAATGGCACATAGAACTTGGCAATTTTAAACTGCCTTATATGGATAGAAAAAACTAAACAGCTATTTATACCAACAAGTTCAAGGCTGTTGAAGCTCTTACTGTTATCGACAATTAGATAGTTTGTTTTCTTCCTCAGATCAACATTGCCGACTCCAGCCAACAAAAATCCAGTCACTGTGTCCTGCAGAGAAAGAAGGGGAAAAGTATCCTTGTCAGATAACTCTATTATGTTTAACAGCAGAGAGCCAGACTGACTGTATTCAGCAGAAAGGACAATTTAGAAAGAGGGGGGGGGCATGTACTAGTATTCCTAAAAACATTAAATTGACAAAAGATATTTGGAATGGGGCCATGTACTAGACTACTAGTATCACTAAAAACATTCAATTGATAAAAGGTAGTTTACTCGAAGACAGAAGGTGACTCTGGTCCACGAGTAGTGGCTCGAACTCGAAGGACAATAACATTATTCACAACTGGTCGAGCTAATGCTGCCTACTACACCTTAAGTTCCATCCTGAAGCTAGGACAGTTTTGATACATGTGAAGCAAGCACTGCATTATCAGTTTATCACCACCACCTTGTTTCATCTCAGATATAACTCTTAAAAGTTCAAAGAGTCCTCCTCCTTCCACTAAGGGCAACTACCTAATATGGATCTTTAACGAGCATCGGTATCCATATCTCTGATGCTCATCTATTGGGCAGAATCGATTAGGCAGAATAGAGGCATCGGATCCAGGAACCGCCAATCAAGAGCAAGACGGCATCGAAGGAGCGAGAGGGGAGTACCAAGCAGTTTACCTCGTCAGCGATGATGGCGATGAGGGCGGAGCTGTTGGTCGGGATGTTGGCCCTCCCTGCCATTGTCGCGCCCTCCTGTCCTTGCTGCTCGGCTGCAACCAAAATCAAGCCCTGGATCAAAGGAAGAATCGGGGGAGGAGGAGGAGGCCAGCGATTGATAGGCGGATCATGATCTGAATCGAACCTTGCGAACCGGTTACTCCTCAGCCGAGCGGGGAGAAGAGGAGGAATCCGGCGAGAGATCGACGACACGGCGTGGATCTGCCAATCTGTTCACGGATACGTGTTGTCTTGTACTCCCTTCCCTTGACAACAAATAACGTGCTGCATGTGGGACCCAACTGGCAGGTTGGAGACGCACGCCGGATTGGAGCAGTTTCTGCGTATTTTGACAAAACAAATACAAATTAGGGTGTGTTCGTTTCCAGGTATATAATTTTTAGAGGGTCAAATCAAAGAGAATTTTATTATTTTGGAGTACTTAAATAAAGTCTAATCTCGAAACTAATTGCAGATCTCCTATCTAATTCACGAGACTAATCCAACGAGGGTAATTATGATGTTATTAGAAGATGTTTCATTGTAGCATCACTGTAGCAAAACATAGATTAATTAGGATCATTAGATTCGTGTCGCAAATTAGAGGGGTCGTCACATAGGTTTTGTCATTAAATTAATAAAAGATCTACTAAATAGTAAGATTCTCTTTGATGTGATGATATAATTTTTAGAGGCGAGAAAACGAACAGGGCCTACTTGCAATTTTCATGTGTTTTTTTTGTGAGACGATTTTCATGTGTTTTCTGATATTGTTGTCAACGTTACGAAAAAAGTTCGCCTTTCCCTTGAATTCCAACTTGGTACCAGGTTAGGTTAGCTTTGGAGACAAATGATTCATCAAATGCCCTTATACTACCTCCTTCTGAGACTGAGACAGACACGTGGGCCCTCCTCCTTTCCACCCTGTCCTCTTCCTCTGATAAATAATTCCCCACTTGCTGATCGCGTTCCAATCACGCGGATCATCTCCGCCCGATTCCCGCCCGATTCGCACGGAGGCCATGGCGAAACTCTCCGCCGGCTTACACACGCCGCGCCCTGCCTCCCTCCGCTCCACCTCGTCTTCCACCCCCGCCGCTCGCAGCTCCGTAGGGTCCTCCTCCTCCTCCTCGTCGGCGGCGAAGCTCCCCGTCACCGCCGTCATTCCCCGCGACGTCGCCTCCAAGGTAACCTAACCTCCCTCCCGCCGACGAAGCACCTCCGCCGCCGTGACTAAGTCCCCTTCACCTTTCCGATCAGGGTGTTGCCAAGTGCCTGGACTACAACGACGACCTCACCATCCCCGCCGCCGCTTCCACGCTGCCTCCGGATGCCGTGACCGAGGAGGACGACCTCGCGCCGCTGCTTGACCTGCCCGACCCCCAAGTCTGCGCCGACGCCTCCACCATCGCCGTCATCTCCGCTGCCTCCGATGACCTGACCGCCGACTCCTGTGTCAGCGAGGTGCGGATCGAATTGCTTCTGAGTTTAATTTGTTTGAATTGGGGATGCGGGCTCCGTAATCTTCGTGGGCCTGCAACATTGGTAGTTCCGAACCATTTGACTTCCACGAGTTTCTGCGTTTCAAATCTCGGGAAGGTGTTGAAACTTTTGTGTGCCATTTCAGTTCACTGCAATTTTAGGTTCTCTTCAGGTCTGGGAGTTTGGTGCAAGAGATTCCAAACATTCCATCTGAATTCCGTTTGAGTTTCAGCTCGACATTTGGGTAACGGAACTGGGTTTTGAATGGGGTTCGGCTTGGTTTCTGTCTATATTGATTGTGTCTTCCACCCATCGATTGATTCCGTTTCATTTCGCGCACACCCGTTCGAGATTTAACTTGAACTTGGAACCTCATCATGCCGCGTTTCGCTGTTTTTGCCGCCCTTGTGTTACGTGACCAAGTTGATTAATCGAAATTGATGATTGCTGACGGTTTGCGAATCCGCAGGTGGCGGCGCCCGCCGACTCCACCGCCGACACCGAGGCGCCCCTCCCGGAACAGATGAACCTCGTCCTGTCCGAGCTGCACGCCGCCAGCGGCATGAGCCCGCGCTCCAAGCGCGTCCTCGCTGCGCTCGTTGAGGCCGCCACCGCAGAGCTCACCCCCACGGCCACCGCCCTCCGCCTCCGCCGCGCCGCCTTCTGGGGCAAGGTGCGTGTCGCGGTCCTCGCAGCGACGGTCGCCACCGTGGCCGCCGCCGACGTCGCACTCGCCGCCTACCTCTACGCGCGCCACGTGAGCGACCGGTACCACGTCATGCCCCCCACCTGATCCTCTGCCCTGGCCACCGACGAAATCGCTGTCTTTCGCCTTGCCTGCTGTTATGTATGTTGCTGTCTACATTATGTGTTGAATGCAGCAGTTAGTTGTCTTAATTTACTGATGATGCTTTGTGAGCCGGGCATCACTACAATATCAGTATTCAGTCCTGCCATGGTGATACATGTCATTATCAGGTAAGTATATTCAGGAAAGTGGCGGTGGATCATTGCTAACTGTTTGAAATGGTGATACTGTTCTGCATCTTTTCACTAGTATATTTTCACATTTGTCCCTAATGATCTGAAGCAGGTGTATTGCCATGTTTTCCTCTTGCCCAACTGAAGCATCATTTTGAGTATTATGCTGCAGTTTTTGTGACTTCTGAATGTATACATATACAATTTACACATTACTGCACACAGATTATACCGACAGTTACACTTTTTCAGCTAGTACAATAGTAGTGAAGGCAATACACAACACAAGCGCACGTGGTGAACAAGAAAACAAAAACTGCAACCATTCAGAGTGTGCAAGAGCAGGACTGTACTAAAAACAGCCCAGAAACTTCCTGGTCGGGGTGGTCCCTTTGGATCGGTG
Source organism: Chloris gayana (assembly GCA_031894775.1). Lineage (NCBI taxonomy): Eukaryota > Viridiplantae > Streptophyta > Magnoliopsida > Poales > Poaceae > Chloris > Chloris gayana. Next base: position 3,974,049 of record JAUNZO010004234.1, on the reverse strand, counting down.
CTTGGCTGCCGTCTCCTCGGACCTGAGAATTTCCTCGCGCCGCTTCGCCTCTACCGATGCCCGCTTTTCTTCTGCCTCCTTGTGGATGGCTGCGATCTGGTTCCTCATCTTCTCTGCGTACTCTGCCTTTTTCTTTTCCAGCTTCTCCTGACATTGACAAACTCATTAGCGTCCAGTTCTAGTCAGAATTAGATAATCTCACCAAGTTGAGCTACGCAAGAAGTCGCTGTTATTCTGAGCATTGAGATACAGACCTCCCGGGTTCGCAGCTTTGCTTCCACTGCTGCCTTCTTTGAGTTCTCCCACGCGAGGATTGATGACATCTTCTTATGAGCCCTGTGCGGCATATATGCAAGCAAAGACAAACTTATCTAAACACATGCATCTAATGCTTCTAACAACTTCGTACTGATATCGCATTACTTGTTTTCGGATTTGCTCTTCTCGCTTTCTTCCCATGCCTTGATCATCGACAATTTCCTGTCCATCTCCACCTTTGCGAGCCCGGCATCTGCAAAGATTCTCTATTGTACTTTCAATTCATCTCAGTCAGGCAAAAGATTCACAACAGCATCTAATCTGAAACTTTAGCATACCTCTGTCAGCCGGGCTAGTTGCTGGCTTGTCTACTGGTGCTAGATGTCCATCTGCAGAGACACGTGCATTGGCACTTTTAGGCAAGCCATCACGGTTGTTAGTTGTTACTCCTCTCGTTTCAAATTATAAGACGTTTTTGACTTTCGACTTCACGTTTGATCGTTCAGTCTTATTCAAAAAATTTGTGCAAATGTTATTAATTTGATTATGATTTGTTTTATTATTAAAGATATTTTGTAAATGACTTATTTATTTGTATATTTGCACAAAATTTTTGAATAAGACTGAACGGTCAAACATAATCACTTGAAAGTCAAAAACGTCTTATAATTTGAAACGGAGGAGTACAATATGGAAAATACTTTAGAGAGCATATACTATCTAATTGCTGGCTTAACAGTATAATCGAGAGATTTAATATTTAAATTTAACCGTAATTAATAAAAATCTGCCCACAAAAATCATTTTCTTACAATCTCAAGTGGTTTCATGTTGGATTGTAAGCGAAATTAACTGTTTTCGTCAGAGTACACATGACTTGTCTGTAATGGTAGAACTAGAACAAATAGGAGATCTGAGATTGTATCGTAGTTATGAGAGATGTCTCGCTCTACTGCTGAAAATTCGTTTCAACAAGAAGGATGCAGGGGACGACTGTATAAAAAAGGATACGAAGCAGGAACATATACTATGTCTGAACCAAAATAAAAGGAGATCTTCTTACGCGGGGCTACTCCACCGACGTTGCCTGCGGAAGCACTGTCCTTGGGAAGCACCTTGTCTGCCGGTCTAGATGCAGCATCGTGTACTGGCACTGGAGGTCCATCTGAAGAGAAACATCACAGTTGTGGTGCTGAACCAAACCAAAGAAACTGAAAGGGAGCAGAGGAGCACAAGATCTTACGCTTGCCTACTCCACCGACATGGCCTGCGCCGGCACCGGGAGGCGGTGTTGCTGTTGTCGGCTCCTGAGACTCCATCTTGCCTATGCTCATTGTTAATCTCCTGCTCCTTTTTATTTACAAACTCGGTCAGTTGAAGTAGGAGAGCTTACGCGTCGCACCACTAGTAGTAGTCAAAAGTTTCTTTTGGTATGTTGGTGTGGAGCCGGGGGGCGGCGCACGGGTAATGACTAAACCAGGCAGGCGCAGAGTTAATTATGCCCCTTAATCCTTGGTGGACGGAATGATAGCGGACACGTCACTTGCCACGCGTCCTCATGATTGCCTTTACCGGCCTCCATGGATGTCGGCCAGAGCTACGTGGCGCCAATCGGCGAGGCACGGCTTCCCACGTCGCCGATACCCCAACAGTAATCTCGTCGCTTTTCCACTTGACGTCGCATCGCTATCGACACAAGGTGATGAAGATGACTGATTAACAAGAAGCTTCCACGGTCTACTGAACCGTGCCATTAAGCAGGCCGCACCATTATTGGGCTATATACTATTCGTTGGGCCTTCAAGCTCATTGATTAACGGGCCCATTTATGGAGAACCGACCCAGTCCAGCAGGAGTTAGGGACGGAGAGGGAAAGGGGAGGAGGGGACTGGAGAAATTCGTCTGCTAGGGTTTGCTCTCCTTCACTGCTGTTGCCTCGGCCACTGGCGGCGATGTCGAAGAAGAACAACCTCGCCAAGAGGAAGAAGCAGCACGAGTTCGACCTCCAAAGTAGGACCTCGCCTCTCTCTCCCTCTTGCTGACTTTCTGATTGTTTAGTTAGTTATCTGTACCGGACCAATTGGCCTGATTTGGTGATGCGGCTGCAGGGGAGAAGCAGGCCAGGGAGAAGCAGGCTATGAAGCTGCAAGCCAAGAAATCCAAGATGAAGGTAACACAACAAACCCCTTCCCTCCTGTGAAAACGCATTGCGCCGTTACAGTTTCGCTTTGAACTAGTTCCTGATTAATCGGTCCGCATCATCACAGTTTCGGTATGAGTAGGAGACAAAATCTGGCATAACTAGCTAGGTGGATTTTATCATCAGGACCAAATTATACTATAGGCTTAGATTAAAACAATGCCATATCTCTCTTCCTATCAAGAAGCTGCCTAGTTGTCATGTGTTGTTTGAAGCCGGCTTGGAGGTGCTTCCCACCAAATAAATCACAACATCATATATCAAAGGCAAAATTTGCTGGTGGACATCTTTCAAATGTGGTATTTGCTATTGGACACTATCCATTTGTGTCTTTGCCATATGACACTACTCTTTTGTGGTTATTTGCTATTGGACATCTAGGTCATTAAAATATACTACATTGTGTCATATAAAGAAAAGGATGCCATTACAATTGAAACTAATGCCCTTATTTCATGGTTAAGCTGAAGCACATTAATTTTACTAATCATATCACTAATTTATTTTCTATGGATTACATCTAATTTTCTCATAAAAAATATACTATATTAAAAATGACTAGTTAAACACTTATTTTCATGTAATAAAACTTTAGTGAAATAATACAACAACTCACATGGCACAAAGATGGCTCAAATGACAAAGGTAATTTGGTCTATTTGCATGTTCTCTCTCTTCTTTATATGAGAAAATGAATATTTTAATAATTTTGATGTCTATCAGCAAATAACCACAAATGAGTAATGTCTTCTAGCAAAGATACATTTGAGTGATGTCCTGCAGCAAAGACCACATTTGAAAGATGTCCTGTGGCAAATTTTGCCTATATCAAATGGCGAGCCCAGGTCCCCAATATATAGGAAGTATAATTTGTATTCCTCATCCTGACACTGAATAGGTTTATTGACATTATATTAAGTATTGAGAAGTTGGAGTCACGCTTCCTTTATTGTTGTCTCGTGAAAATGCCACAATGGTCAATAATAGTTCCACGCCTCCTGGAGTCACATAGTTTTCTTTGATTATGAACAAGGATTCGTTTATTCATTTTCCATTCTGTTATATAATTGCAATTATTTAATCTAGATAGTACTCCTGTTGTTTTTCCTACGCATAGGGAGCCCAGCTATGTACTAGTTTTCATCTTGTCTGTTCAGGTTTGCATTATTTTGGGTCGAATTGCGCGATCAGAAATTTGCCCCTCGTAGTTTTAAATTTACTTATTTGTGAAGTTCTTTGTGCCTGCTATATGACACTTTCGTTCATTCCATTTGCATGGTTATCCTTGATCCTTATATGCCATCTAATTGGCGGGACGTGCTTTTGCTTTTGTGCTCTGGGGAAACAATGTTAATTTGTTTTCTTCTGAAATAACAGCAGTTATTCTTGATTGCACTCTGTGGGAATCTATCATCACAATGTGAATATTTATTTTTCGCCTCCAGAAATTTTGTAGTCACTCTTAAGTTATGCAGCTGCAGGGTCTTTATATACCTTGGTACTTCAGTCTGTTTTCGACTCTAGTTTGTCAGAGTTACTGGCGTTCGTCTGACATACTAGCTTTGTTGCTCGTATTGAGGTTAGATCTGAGGTACCTAAGTTCTCAATTTTGTGCAGATTGATGGTGGTGAGAAGAAAAGAAAGGGTGGCAAATTTAAGGTTGGCAAGAAAAAGGTGAAGACCAAACTTTCAGCCTTAGCGAAAGCCAAAGCTGCACAAGCCATGGAGGTTGACAAGTGATTTACAAACCCCTCTGCATGTTCCACTGGCTGATGTGCTAACGGAAGTTGATTTTCTGAACAATGCTCGGATGGATATCATTTGTTCAGACCAGATGCTATATAGCGTAGGCAACTCCCTCCTGGTGCACCTTGTTTCCTTTTTCTCGTTTGTCTGTGCTCATATAGAGGCAGAGTTTGGATGTACTTGTCGAAAAGTATTTATGCAGTATAAAGATGGTTCATGTTCTGGAATACTTGGCTTGGTTTTGTGATGTCTAGTATCTTTTGCTAGGAAATGCATTTTTGGATGCAACATCATCTAAACAGTGTTTGGTGTGTGGGGATCCTTCCGAATCATGGAATGCTTTTCTTGCCTGCACGGCGACTCGAATGTTGAGAGATGATGCTCCTTTTTGCAATGGGAAATTCTTCTTTTTTGTTTGAGACAAGAATGGAAGTGGTCGCGGAGAAACACGCCCCCTGTTTGTGTGGTGCTAGTCTGATGAGTCGGGAGTACGTCGTCTCATACGCCTTTGGGTTTGTCCTGTTGCCTGTTTTTTTTTTTAATCTTCTGGGAAGTAGCGACCAAACCGCCCTGGCACATGGTCAGCATCAAGCTGTACTCCATTGGAACTTACCTGCTGAGGAGTGAGGACATGCTAGTACTACGTGATGTCGACGTGATAAGTCTTATACGGTTCAGTTGAAAAAAAGGGAGAGAAACAAATCGAGGTGATATCACTTTGTCATTTCAGCGTAACCGTCTCGTTTCGCCAAGAAGAAGTGGGGTTGAACAGATATCTCTTTTTGATGGTAATAGCCTGCTCATCTATATGTGGGCGCTCAATCCAATTATTACCGCCTGATCCGAGCTTACGCGTGAACAAACGATGTGTCTCTGTCTCCGTACCCGGTCAATAGGATCCTTTGCGATGGGAATGGGTACAGGCAGCTCCAAGCTCGTGACTCACTCACTCGCAGACAATCTCTCTCTCTCTCTCTCTCTCTCCTCGAACACATACACCATACATGCTCTCCTCTTCCTCCTCGGTTCGTCCCCTGTGATCCCTCCTCCTCTGTCCCTCCCCCCACATCTCTAGGGTTTTAGCACCCCATTCCCCCATCGCCATTTCGATCGGATCAATCCCCCTTCGCCCCGCCGCCAAGCAGATCCCAGGCCTCCGGCAAAGCTACCATCCGCCCGCCAGGCCTCCACCGAAAACCTGGCACAAATCCCCTCTCTTTTTTGCCCATTTATTTGTTGCAAATATCGATTCTTTCCCCCATTCCTTTCTCGTTTCCATTCCTCCGGTCCCGGGAAATTTCTAGAGATCTCGTGCCGTTCGATCTGATCCTGCCTCGTCTCGCCACAAGAATAGCTGCTTTGTTCGTGGGGGACGGGGAGATCCTCAGAGTTGAGATTCTTGCATCCGTTAAACAGGGAGCATCTGATCTCGAATACTGAGGAAAAGTTGCCGCTTCTTGCAACCAGGCTTATTGGCGCCGCCGCCCATTCCATGAATGGACGGAAGGGAGTCCACAGTGGCGTCGGGGCCCAACTTCCCTTCCTTCTACGCGCAGCACCGGGGCATAGGGGGCCCGGCTGTCACCGGCCACCCGCCGGGGCTCCACGGCCCGCCTGGCGGATACCGGCAGCAGCTTGATGCGGTCTCTGCGGGGTACGCATTCCATAACCCGCATGTTGGGCAGCCTCACATTGGCCAGGGATACCACCATGTTGAGGCCTCCACCCCCATCGCACAGCAAAGCGCTGGTGCCGCCGCAACCCCCGGCGGTGGTATGGACATTGGCATGGGCGTGGCCGTGGGCGCTGATGCTAAAGGGGATCAGGGAAGTGGGGTTAGCCACGACGACCAGGTGAAGAAGAAGCGTGGCAGGCCAAGGAAGTATAAGCCTGATGGGGCTGTCACCCTTGGGCTTTCACCGTCCTCATCGTCGACACCGCACTCGTCAAACTCTGGGATGGGTACCATGGTCACCACACTAGGGTCAGGAGGAGGCTCAGGGGGTTCTGGGTCTGGCACCCTATCAGAGAAACGTGGCAGAGGACGGCCACCTGGCTCTGGAAAAATGCAACAGTTGGCTTCGCTTGGTGAGCTCCTGCTTCTTCCTTATAATCTCCCTAACATACCTGATGCTCTATGGTAATTGATTCATCAGTTGTAATAGAACTTGGATATGATTCATCTGCTCTGTTTGTACTAGTTGAATACAAAAGAAGAATGTGTTTGACAATTCTAGGTAGAGTTCATTCTCAAACTTCGTATGGGATAGCATTGCCTCTTGGGTATGAATATGCTTTGGCTTCCTAAAAGTTATGTCTGGCCTTCCTCGAGTCCAGCCACACTCTCTGTCATGCAATGTAAGGGAAGTTGTGGGCTTAACTTATTTTGTTGTCTATCTGGAGCGTATCTGAAAACTCTGCTATGTTAGGCATTTTATTCTTCTTCTATTACACCCCACTAGTTGCCTGCCTGTGATGGGTTGGTTATCACTCACCCATTGGCCATTACATAGCATCTTCAGGATTATTTTTGTTCTGAGTTCTAGTGGGTTTCTTTAGTATTTGCTTCTCTTCTAAACAACTTATGAAATGGGTAGTCCAGTCCTTGAACTGACAAAGTATTTAAATTATCTCTTGCCTTCATTATGCGAAGCAAGTAGTAAATCTGTTTTACTACCTTTGCTTTCCTGAAATAAAAGTGTGACGAGGAATTAATTTTTTCCTCTCCATGTTGCCTTGTTTTATATGCATGATTTGAATATATTTTTACCTTTGTTACCTTCTGAAGTTCTATTTTGTTTCCTTAGGAAAGTGGTTTCTTGGCTCTGTTGGAACAGGCTTCACTCCTCATGTGATTATTATTTCACCAGGAGAGGTAAAATAGGATGATCGTTAGATCATGATTACTTGTTTTCAAAAATCCTGTTGGACCCTTAGCTGATTATATCATATTGATCTGTAGCATTGTTGTTTGCATAGGTCATGAGTGGTTATTGTCAGTATCTGATAACACAAATTACCTTCAAATGTTCTCTGTTTTGTTCGTACACAATCCATTTTCCTGTTGTAGTAAGTAAAACTGATATATGAAATTAGTAAAGTAAAGCTGATGGTTGAAGGTGTCCGCACATGAACAGATGAATCTATAACTAGTGTAGCAATCTTGTTCTGTTGGTCATCTATCTAAGCAAATCATTGTATTTGAATTCACTAGTGATGTTCATGGTTTCTATTACCATGATACATGCATGAAATTGCAACTTTTTTGTTAGCCAAGGAATCACGAATTTTGTGGTAAATGTTGAAATGGGTAGAGTGAAGTGATGGACACTCAGTTGCATTATTGTCATTTTATATCATAAAGGCTAAATGTTCCAGGTAGCTTGACTTGCTGATAATGCATTGTTAGTATCGTATCATCAGAAACTACTACTTACTCTGATGTACAACTTCATTTATTATCCAAGGTCTACTATCTTTTTACACTGATCTAGGAAAGTTCCATCATTTATTGCTAATATTTTTTTAGTTTTAATTTTTAAAAGGTTATGATCCAAGTACCCTTAAGAAACCCTGGTAATAGCATAATTCAACTTTATGGGTTCTCTTTAAAGTATTCCATTTTTATTTATGTTTTATTGCTATCTGGTTGCCAGAGCCTACCCCAACTTGATTGGCACAAAAGGTTTTGTTTTTGTTGTTGCTATCTGGTTGCCACAGCCTACCCTAACTTGCTTGGGACAAAAGGCTTTGTTTTTGTTGTTGCTATCTGGTTGCCATAAAACCTCTTATTTAAATTTGGTAAATTCCAACCCTGGGGGTGTCAACTACTCAAATTAAAATAGACTGTGATACATTAGTCTGTTTCAGGAATACTGAATTGTTCTTGATTTTACTGTTGTATCTATCCTTGTGCTTTGGATTTTAGCTTTCCTTTATGTGCAGGATGTTGCAGCCAGGATAATGGCCTTCTCACAACAAGGCCCAAGGGCAGTATGCATCATTTCGGCAACTGGAGCTGTCTCCAATGCAACCCTTCATCAGGACTCAGACTCTGGTGGTGTGGTTACCTATGAGGTATCTTGGTGTCACTTACCATTTTCACTAAATTACTACTTGCATGTGTCTGAATAGATAAGATCATAAGATCACCCATTATTCGAATTGGGCAAAAGACTTTGCTGATGGATGTTTACCTAGATAGTTGTATTGCTTGCATGCCACAGCTACACCATTGCTGACATAGAGAAGTCAAATATTTTATGTTTCAGCTATGAAGTATCTGTGTGGACAGTTTTGCTCCAGCTGGTTACCTGTGTTGTTAATGTGTGACTTCCATCTGCTGTCACGTGCAATTATGATTTTCCATGTGATTGTTCACTTACATTGTGGTTCTAAATAATATCATCTTGTACTTTTGTTTAGCTGACACCCTTATGTTTGCTATTGATTTGGCAGGGTCGATTTGAGATCCTGTGCCTTTCCAGGTCATACTTGGTGCTAGATGATGGTGGCACGCGGACCCGAAGTGGAGGCCTTTGCATAGCTTTGTGTGGTCCTGACCACAGGGTTATCGGTGGCAGTGTAGGTGGAGTCCTGACAGCTGCTGGAACAGTTCAGGTGATTATTATTTATTTTTCTGTGATAGCTCATCAAATCTCTTTTGAAGTAATGTCAGTATACCATATTTGTCTTAATTTTGCTGTCATGTGGTTTGTTTGTCATGTCTGACTGAGTGAAAAGAACATCATTTGCTTGTCTTGTGTACTAGAGTTGTTGTGCTTGAGTTATTTCTTACACCTTGTTTTGGGAACTGCTACAGGTAATAGTGGGAAGCTTCATGTATGGTGGTTCAAAGAAGAATAAAGCGGCGAAAGCTGAGCCAGAGATGGAACATGAGGAGCCTAATGCTGGTGAGGAAGAGGCCCCTGCAATGCCAGTGCCTGAGCTCAACATGCCACCTCATCCAATGAGCGGATGGTCCGAGGGCATGATGAGGCAGATGGACTCGAGGTCCTCGAACATCGATATCAACTCGATCCGTGAGTAGTTATCGGTGGATGGAAAGAGCAGGCTAGGCTCTCTGACTTGGAAGAAATTCTCCTCCCTTCCGCTCCTGAAGACACAGCATGTTCTAACTTCCATGTAGGTGTGAGAAGAGTTGTTGTGATTGCTGTGTTGATGGTGTTAGAAACTCTACATATCATGTTATGACGGTGTACTTTGATATTGTCATATTGTATTGCGTTAATGGGAGATGATACTACCTACTATATTGTAGAACCTTGGGTATTGCTAGTCAACCTTGCTTGGGTATACGCATTGTCTAGTCTCCGTCCTGTGAGTGACGACTTTGAGAAGCTAAAAGGGGTCATACTAAACCGCTATTAGAAAGAGGAATGTAGGAGTGGGCCTTAAGCATTTTGCTTGGCAGGATTAGTGTTAGATAGTTAGTAGAATTGCGTGTAAAATTAGTCAATAAGAATGAAATCGCTGTGCATTCAAAAAGATGTAGGAAACGGGTGAGAAATAAAGAAGGAAAAGTACACACGTTTAGGCCTCATGCTGAATCGTATTTGAAGACGTGTCTGTTATCGTTGGCTACTGCTTGTTTCCTTGGACTCGATTGACCTATTTGGTCGAGTAAACAGCTTACACATCTGACGCAAGCAGGGGATCATGGCTTGTACTTCATACCCATTCCAATAAAAAGTAATGTAAACAGAATTGGACAGAACTGGCGTCATCGATAGAAAGTACGCTACACAATTGCTGATCGCTTGACCCACGGTGGTAGCAGAGGATGTGTCGCAGTCTTTAGCTTTATGCATCCCAGACCTAAGAAATACTAGGAAGTAATAGTATACATCTTAGCATCGAAGGGTCCATAGCTCAGTGGTAGAGCAATTGACTGCAGATCAATAGGTCTCCGGTTCGAACCCGGATGGGCCCTTATTGGGAATTTTCTTTTTTAATTACCTCAGTAGTCTGGTCAATTGTCACTAGTCTGAGTTGTTGATTATTTTTCGGCACTGATAAGCTCCCGGTGAAGATGGAGTTTTACAATCGAGGAATTCTACCTATAGGCGTATGTATGTTTCTTAACATCAAGTTTTGACCCGGCAGATGGAGGAAAGAAAACTCTCAAGTCTGTCTGTTATTCAGAGATAGATACACGCGGCTTGACGAATCTGGATTAAGAAGCATGTAGTGGTTGAATGTAATACGTGTAGAGTTGTTGGATCGTTCCATTCCATGCGTGTCCAGGAAAGAAGAGATCGATGGCTGACCAGGAACGTTTTTTTTTTGGTTACGTTTGAGTATCTGTCTTATTTATAATATTTATTTAAATAATATATGTTTCAAATTTCTGAAGTGACATTTCTTGAAATTTTACAAATGGTCAAAAGTAACAACAATTTAGTACTCACTCCTTAATTATCATTGGGAGTGAAATAACTTTCTCTAATTATAATACAGAAGAAGGCGATTAAGGGGAGGGAGTGATTGGTGTGAGTTGTAGTTGGATGCCGTTGGATGGCCTGAGAGAGAGCATGATCTTGGGGTCGTGGCGGTACTCTGGTGCGACGGCGAGGTGGAATCGGCGGAGGATCATGGAGAGGACGACGCGGTACTCGATGGCGGTGAGGTTGCGTCCGACGCAGATGCGGGCGCCGAAGCCGAAGGGGAGGAAGCCCATGCGGTGGCGGCAGCCTCCGTGGACGGGGTCCGTGGCGAAGCGGTCGGGGCGGAAGCGGTGGACGTCGGGGCCCCAGAGGTCGGGGTCGTGGTGCATGGCGACCACGTCCACCCACATGTTGGTGCCGGCCGGGACGATGTCGCGCACCTCCGCCAGGGCCTGGCGCTGCACGTTGGGCGAGGGCGGGTAGAGGCGCAGCACCTCGTTCATGACCCAGCCCATCTTGGTGAGGCGGCCCAGCGCAGACGCAGACGGTGACGGGTCTTCCTCCTCTTGTGCAGCAGGCATCTCTTGGAGGATCTCTTGGCGGAGGGCGTGCTGCCAGTCCGGGTGCGCGGCGAGCATGAGCAGCGTCCAGGAGAGCGCCAGGGCCGTGGTCTCGTGCCCGCCGAAGAAGAAGGTCTTGCACTCGTCAACCAGCTCGCGCGTGCTCAGCCTCTTCTTCTTCTCGCCGGCGGCCAGCAGCAGCGACAGCAGGTCCTTGTTGTTGTTGCTGTTGTTGCTGTTGGCCTGCTGATCTTGCTGCTTGTGGCGGATGATTTGGAGGAGCAGGCCGTCGATCTCGCGGCCCAGCTTCCAGGCGTCGTACGTCCTGCGCACGTGTAGCAGCCTGGCCAGTGGGACCCCCACCAGGCGGTTGGACTGGAACAGCATCGCCTGCATGGCTTGCAGCTTCTCGAACACCCGCGCGCCGGCCTCGTCGTCGGTGATGCCGAAGCTCGCCTTGGCGATGATCTCAGCCGCGTTGCGCACCACGCCCCTCTCCACGTCTATCACGCTCTGCCCCCGAGAGCTCCACTCCCGGACCATCTTGGACGTCGTCTCCACCATCAAGCCGATCATGTCCTGGTTGTTGAGAATTAATTTTATATATATATATATAGAGAGAGAGACTGTGTCAGTTCATGATAAAAGAATAAATAAAATAAAATAAAATACGACTAACTAACATTGAGGTTGGTCGCTGAGAATGCTGGCGCGATGATGTGGCGGTGTCGCGCCCACTCGTCGCCCTCCGCCATGACCAGGCCCCTGCCGAACATGGGCATGCGGTCGCGGCGGAACACGTCGGGCTTGCCCCAGCTCTTGCCCAGGGCGCCGCCCGTCACCGACTTGAGGAACTCCGGGTCCGCCACGTACAGGAACGGCTCCGTGCCCAGCCAGTACACGAACACCTTCCCGAACGACGCACGCCACCGACAGAAGTAGGGGAACACCACGCCATGGATGTCCCCGCTAATCGTCTTGTCCTCATCTTTCTTCTTGCTCATGCTCATGCTCATGCTGCTGCTCGCCGCCGCGATCTCCGCCAGGTTGCCCAAGGGGAAGCACGGTTTCGGCCCGTCGAAGGACCGCCGCAGGCGCCGCCGCCGGGTGGCCACCCCCACCCATGAAGAAGCGTACAGCAACCACAACACCACCAACGCCACCAAGCCAATGCACAACATTTCTTTCTTCTACTACTATATTCTGGATTGATTGCTCTTCTACTCTCCAGTATATATTGCTGCCTTTGCGATTGCTTCTGCCTGCTGGCCGGAATGATAGGTATTTATAGGCGGGCAGCCGCTCTTGTCTTTGAGAGACCATACTAGTACGTCCGATCAGCAGGTGCATAAAGGCATAAAGCAGAGGAGACGCCTCTTTATTCCCGGCCCGGGTCGTGCGTGTGTTTCTCTTTGACCCATCCAGGTCAAACCACACACAGATCAGACGCGGCTCCCCCGCTGGAGGCATCTCCCTTCTCCTTCTTCTTCTTCTTTTACCCAGTCAAATCCACGCCCCGGCCGGAATACCCTCCATATTCAGACTGCCCTCCATCTCTCTCTCTGCTACAATCTGTCTACTAATTTATTTTATTATTAATCATGACATAACATTTATATTACATTTTTTTCAAATAAGAACATGAAGTCCAAAAGTTTTTTTTTTAAAAAAAATTATTATTCTAGCAAAGACAGACAGAGCCAGCAATGTTCGTATCTTCAAGTCAAAAGTTGAATATTAAATTTGACCATCTGGCAGGCTACTTTGCCACGCAGCAAAAGTCATCCCAAAACACAGAACAAAGTAACCATCTCCTTTAATAATTATTCGAGCTTTATATATGTTGCCATTCCTATGCTTTTCCCCCAGATCTAGCACCGTACGTTTTCTTAACCAAAGGAATCTCACATGTTTCAGCAATTCAAGTCTAAAGACTAATTCCTTCTCACATGTGGATTGGAGGTCTATTAACTCCTATAACCATATTTAATTTGTACTATTATTCCATATTCTTGTCACAAATTGCACAGATATTGATTTTCAAGATTCCTGCACCACTCTCTAATGTCTATACCAAAACAATGTGCTGCTTTTTTTCTAGAATGTAATGTGCTAATTAAAGCAATCGAATACCATGCATGAGTTGGTAATATATATATAATCCCACGAAAAAGTATGCTTGATTTCAACATGCATAGTTCTTTTTAATCCTCGATCGTGCGCTAAATTAAATTAGCGTGTAACTTGTTGCCATATACATGTTCTTGGTAGATTTCATTTGCATATATTATGTTCGTTCTTGGCAGCCAAAGACGATGGAGCTTCTCGGGTTTGGCCATGAGGACAGCTATGTGGTGCTCAAGCTCCTGTACACTCGTTACTAAATCTATTTTCATGGTTACCGCCAATCAATTCACGATGAATAGAGAGAGAGAGAATGCAAAGGTAAGTATTTTTTTGGTGAAGATCACAAAAGATGTGTATAAAATGTTAATTAAAAATATATTGTGTTATTACACTCCTTTTAGTAGCCTAGCTGTCAACGAGGAATATCATTACGTCCGCTCTCTCCCCATCTTCTAAATATGCGATTAGCTAGCCATCGACGAAAAGGTTAGTAGTAAGCTAATTTGGACGGAGAGAAGGGTCGTCGGGGAGCAGCTATCTTATCTACCATATGCATAGCCTATCATTAATATAGACGACGACGATATATCTGGTCACTGTGGTCTAGGCAGGCAGGTTGCTTTCACTTTGATTACATTGGAGGAGGCACTATAGAAAGAGGCGATCGATAGGCCATTACATGTGGCCGTCCATTCCTTGTTTGTTTTCTGATAGGCGATAAAACCAGAGAGTCGAGTGTGCCTGCCGTCCACTCAATCGACCTGCCGCAATGGGGGAGAGTCTCTGTTGACTGCCCTTGTGTTTTCTTTTGCTAAAATGATAACATATATCTATGTACATATACTCGAGGTTACTGCTGCTCCAGACGCAAGCAGTCAGCGCACTTGATCGACCACAATTAATTAAATGCTAAGATTGTCGTGTACGTCTGGGTATTTTTTCCCTCTAAAACGCTTTTGCTTGAGAAAAATGTATACACTATTTTTGCTTGAGAAAAAAATGTATACATTAATTGGACGGGTATGCATGAAAGAGACTTTTTTTTTCCTTTTCAGGAAAGGTAACTTTCTTTTTAGGGAAGTGAGAAATTTTTAGGTGACGCTGGGTGGGCCAGGCAATCGGACAGGATTGGGCCATGGGCTCTTGGGCAGTATTTCGGCGCGGTCCAGTCAAACAAAGGGCAGTGTACCGACCATGTTGCTGGAGCTGGACCGCACTGCACCGCCAAAAATACGGCGCGGTCGCGCCACGCGTCTTGCATTCCGTGGTCCGCCTGGCCGGAGCACAACAACAAGACCACAGCCGTCTTTGTTTCATCCTTCTCCCCTTTCATTTGTATTAACTTCGCCAGTCGCTTTCTTTTTTGAACAAACACCGACTATAATAATAATAATTATATATGTATACATAAAAAAAGAGGCCGGATGAGCAAGGTGAGTTTTGTATTTGTCTGTACTCCGTACCTTCAAAAATCATGTTCCCAAGTTCACATAGCCACCGTCAATTGCACCTTCAGCCGCCACCAACGGGCCAGCCGGCAAACAACAACGCGGCCGCGCCAACGTACACAACTGATTACATAGAATATATTAGTAGATTGTAATAGTAATCTAATTTAACTTCTTTTTTCACCGGATTCACTTAATTTCAAGCAAGTCAATAAAAAAATAATTCTAAGAATAAGAAAAGAGTATAAATGAAAAATGTGATTAGCTTCGTGTAAGAAAATATAATTTGTGCTTTCAATAGTAGACTATGTTCTCGTTGCATCGGTATTGACTTCAATGATCTCGATGATTTATCAGTTTAATCGTCGAAGACGCTCATAGAATAGGTATATTTTCGTCTAAGTTTAGTCTTTAAAGTAGTCCATTCTTTACCGGAATTTTTCTATTTTTCTGTAATATACTCCGTCCTTTACTAAATTGTTGTCGCCATTGACTTTTTTCGTAGCGTTTGATCATTCTTCTTATTCAAAAAATTTCTTCAAATACAAAAAGTAATATGCTACATTTCAAATTTCTTTAGTGATAAAACATATTTCAACAAAATATATGACATTTGTTAAACTTTATTTGAATAAAACAAATGATTAAACTTAAAAAAAGTCAACGGCGACAACAATTTAGTAAAGGAGTAGTATATACATTGCATGCCTTCTGTACACATTTGGCTGCAAAGGATAAAATTAAAAGTACTACTAGTATTACTCTAGGTTCTCTAGTATTAAGCATATGTCGGCTGCATGAAACAGACCACTCGCTATACACGAGCTCCATGAGATTAGATGCATTTGACTTTATTGCTTGCTATCTGAACCGACTGACCTCGCTGCAAAGCGAATTTTTTAACATACATGCGGTCAACGTTTCCAGCAATTGTTAATATTAGTGCACGATATGGATGGATGGAGATGGATCCCGACAGTGACAGTGTATACATCCATAAAATTAAATGCATACACTTTCTACCGCAACTAAACAACAACACACCATATCTTCGGTGATGGGGATAGATAGTGTAACTGATTTATAGCGGTGACCCTAGGTACGAGTATCCATGCGTACATGTTAGTATGTGTCTTATTCCCTCTCTTTTAATTAGTGAGACAAAAAGTGTAAAGAAAAGAGGACGGGTGCAATTTTTTTTATGAAAAAGAACATAGATAGAATAACGCACCACTTATATTTTTTTAATAAGCATGCACATTACATTACGCATGATGCTTTACCTTTTCTCCTTGGTAAAAAAGTGTAAAGGGAAGCAGCAAACTGGGACACATGCATCGAGAGAACGCCTTTTCGATCTGAATCAGATCGAGTGAGATCAATAACTTTGGAAAAAGTACGCCGGGCGGGCGGATGATCGATTATCGACGCTCTTTTGGAAGCGGAAAGCCGGTAAAAGTATTTAGCACTGTAACCCATATATATAATGTAGGTCCAAATGAATCAAGACAAGGTTATAGATGCACTTGAACATCGTGATGCATGTGCGTGTATTGTTTGTTGATGCCATGCATTACACT
The DNA here is from genome assembly GCA_031894775.1 of Chloris gayana. Classification (NCBI taxonomy): domain Eukaryota; kingdom Viridiplantae; phylum Streptophyta; class Magnoliopsida; order Poales; family Poaceae; genus Chloris; species Chloris gayana. The sequence continues at coordinate 3,957,723 of JAUNZO010004234.1, read as the reverse complement.
CGATTCACCGACGATCTAGAAGGCTACAATACCAACCCACCTCTATGCTATTGCTCAAAGCTCGTAGCACCTTTATTATGATGATCTGCTGTAAACTTCTTTTTTGAGAATTAATCTGCTGTAAACTTTTTTTTTAGGAAATCTGCTGTAAACTTTACTCAACAGTTTTTCATCCTTTGAGCATGTAATTTGGGCCGCTTGTAAGAAATCTACTAACCGTTAACGATCCATCAGGCCGGGTACGGTTGCTAAGGCCCACGGCCCACATAAGGAAAGCTCAGAAAGCCCATAAAAAAATTGGGACGACGAGACGACACCCTCCTCGTCTTCCTCCGACCGCCGCCTCGTCGACGGTCGCCGTCACACCCATGGCGCCGCCGCGAGCCCTATGCCCCGCCCTCCACGCCTCCTTCCTCTGCTCCCTCGCGCTCGCATTCATCCGCGCTGGTCGCCTCTCCGCCGCCTCCCACGTCGTCTCCTCCCTCCCCGCTTCGCCTCCCGCGCCCCTCCTCCGCCGCCTCATCCCCGCGCTCGCCTCTGCGGGCCTCGCCGCGGATGCGGTCCGCTTCCACCCACTTCCAGGTGACACCCTTACCCTCAACTCCATCATCCTGTCCTATTGCAACCTCCGCTTGCTCCGCCCTGCTCTCAGCCTCCTCCGCGCTTCCGCCAAACCCCCATGGCAGGTGCTAGACACCGTTAGCTACAACATCTTCCTCTCTGGCCTCTCCGAGCAGGGCCTTGGGGAGCTCGCTCCAGCCGTCCTCGCCGAGATGACCAAGCGCGCCGTGCCCTTCGATGCTTTCACGGTCAACACGGTGCTCGTGGGATTATGCCGCAGGGGTCGAGTCCACCAAGCCGCGAGCTTAGCGGAGATGCTGCTCAGAGGCCGAGCAATCGATAGCTTAGATGTGGCAGGGTGGAATGCTCTGATTGATGGCTACTGTAAAGCCCAGGACATGGCAGCAGCATTGGCCGTGGCGGACAGAATGACGACTGACGGGGTGAAAATTGATGTCATGGGGTACAACAGCTTGGTTGCCGGCTTCTGCCATGAAGGCCAGGTTGATGCTGCGTGGGACATTGTGGAGATGATGAAGGCGAACGGGCTGCAACCGAATGTGGTAACGTACACTACCTTCATTGGGGTGTATTGCCGAAGGAAGCAGATTCAGGAGGCGTTCACTTTGTACGAGGAAATGGTGACCGGCGGTGTGCTGCCCGATGTGGTCACACTTAGTGCCCTCGTGGATGGTCTTGGCAGGGATGGACGGTTCTTGGAGGCATATGCAGTTTTCAGGGAGATGGACAAGATTGGGGCTGTGCCGAACCATGTCACATACTGTACGCTTATTGATTCATTGGCCAAAGTGCAGAGGGGGAAGGAATCACTTGCTCTGTTGGGCGAGATGGTTTCGAGAGGTGTGGTCATGGATTTGGTCATGCATACAGCTCTCATGGACTGGTTAGGTAAGCAAGGAAAGATTGGTGAAGCGAATACCATGTTTCAGCACGCTCTATTGAATAATCTTACTCCCAACCGTATTACTTATACTGTACTGATTGATGCACAGTGCAAAACCGGTGATGTCAATAGGGCAGAGCAGGTTTTGTTGCATATGGAGGAGAATTCTGTGAGCCCAAATGTTGTTACGTTCTCAGCTATCATCAATGGTCTCGTTAAAAGAGGATGGCTTAGCAAAGCAGCTGAGTATATGAGGAGGATGAAGGAAAAGGGTATTGCTCCAAATGTTGTGACTTACGGAGCACTTATCGATGGCTTCTTCAAGCACCAGGGGGAAGAGGCAGCTTTTCGTGTCTATAATGATATGTTGTGTCAGGGTGTTGAAGTGAATAGCTTTGTTGTTGACTCACTTGTGAATGGTTTGATAAAAAATGGGAAAATGGAGGAAGCTGCATCAATTTTTGAAGGCATGAGTAGCCGTGGTATATTGCTGGACCATGTAAATTATACCACCTTAATCGATGGGCTTTTTAAAACAGGCAACACAGTTGCTGCTTTTAGCGTTAGTCAGGAGTTGGAGAGAAATTTATTGCCCGATGCTGCTGTCTATAACGTGTTCATGAATTACCTTTTCATGCTTGGCAAGTTTAAGGAAGCGAAATCTCTTGTGACAGAGATGAGAAATAGAGGCTTACAACCTGATCAAGCGACATATAATACTATGATCACTGCACAGTGCAGGGAAGGAAGGACCCACAAAGCTCTAAAGTCACTAGATGAAATGAAGCGACGCTCCTTACAGCCTAATCTCATCACTTACACTGCACTTGTTGCAGGTCTTCTCAAGGCTGGGGATGTGGAGAAGGCAAAATATTTGCTAAATGAGATGGCCTCTGCAGGAATTACCCCAACCTTCCTGACTTATCGGAGGCTGCTGCAAGCATGTTCTGAAAGCAGGAGAGTTGACGCTGTCCTGGAAATTCATAACTGGATGATGAATTCTGGTCTTCATACTGATGTAATTGTCTACAATACACTTGTGCACGTTTTGTGCTACCATGGAATGACAAGAAAAGCTACAGTTGTTTTGGATGAAATGTCGAAGAAAGGAATCGCACCAGATACCATCACATTCAATGCTCTCATTCTTGGCCATTGTAAGAGCGGTCATCTAGACAATGCATTTGCGATGTATGCTCAGATGCTGCAGCAAGGGCTCTCACCAAATATAGCTACATTCAACACACTTCTTGGTGGTCTTGAGTCTGCTGGAAGAATAGGAGAAGTGGATACTGTGCTCAGTGAGATGAAGAATGTAGGCCTTGAACCGAATAATCTCACCTATGATATACTGGTTTCAGGATTCGCAAAGAAAAGTAACAAAGTTGAAGCATCAAGGCTTTATGCTGAGATGGTTTGTAAAGGCTTTCTTCCCAAAGTAAGCACGTATAATGCCCTTATAAGTGAGCTTGCTAAAGCAGGAATGATGAACCAAGCTAAAATGTTGTTCAATGAAATGGAAACGGAAGGAGTTCTACCTACAGCCTGCACCTATGATATCCTTGTGAATGGATGGTCAAAGCTTAGAAATGGAACTGAAGTTAGAATACTTCTGAAAGATATGAAAGAAAGACAATTTAGCCCATCTAAAGAAAGTCTTAATTCTATATCCAGAGCATTTTCGAAACCAGGGATGAAAAGGGAAGCTCGGCGTTTACTTAAAACCTTTTTCAATGTTTAGGTAAATGAAGTGTTGATTTATTATCTCAGAGGATAGATGGTTTAATGAAGACAGTTCCTAGCATGACTGCAGCAGCAGTCAGGTTTCTAATTTTGGAGCGTATAATCTCCTGCAAGATAGAACTGCTGTTTAGTGCAGGAATAGTTCATACCATTTGCATTTAATTCCCAAAACAGATAAATGGTGGATGTCTCGACAAACTCAAAAGTCACATAATTCTTGGGTATATTGCATTCAGACAGCAAGTGCTTGGGCATTGTGTCACTTGAATTATGGGCTAAAGCTCCATTTACAGACAACTGAATGTCTGTGTAGTTGAAGGATGCATGACAGCTCTTGCTGAAGTTACTGTAGCCAGCTTTTGGGGATGTTGCAGATGAGTAAGCTTCTTTAATAGAGATACACTTCCATGTTTGTTTTCTTTATTTTATGAACTGTTTACATTGCTAAGGCAATTAAATTTATTTCTCTTGAATGTATGCAGTTTGCAACTTTGTATTGCTGAATGCTGACCTCCCACTCCCAGAGCCTTGTAAGTCACTTGAATGCATGTGTGTCATGTGATTTGTACCAACTTGCTCACTGATTTCTTGTACTTCTGTAAAGTTGAGGTAATCTATTTCTTTATTGTGCTATGCAATCTGTTTGTTGATATATTTTTGGATATATCGGACACATCTATGTTGGGAATCTGACAGCATTTCAGTTCACAGACAGGTTACATTCAACCTGCAAGGGACGAACAAGGAACTGAGAGAAAAATCGTGTCATGAACATTTTTGGTTCACGCAGAGGACATGCGCATTTCACGCAAGTGAGGGTGAGCCATCCCATTCACCTCTTTGGGATGTATACTTCATACTTAAATGAAAATCCAAAAAAATAACACAAGATCTTGAAATATGTGGTTCTATATCATCCTCCCTTCTTTTATACAGTATACGTGAACTGAAGATTACTACTTCTGTTATCTGATAAAATTCTGTTTTTTTTTAGGAAAATGGCTTCTGTTAGAGGTAAGTTAGGATTATGCTAATGGTCATTATTTTATTGTTAAAAGTTCCCTGTTGCCCACTTTCTTTAATTCTATAGGACTGCTGGTTCAGTTACCTTACTTCTGCTGTTGTAGCCTTTGTTGATTTTGTGTTATTGTTCAACATTGCTGGTTTGTTTAGTGTCCCGAAGCCACACAAAAGCTCTTGAAATTGAGACAAAATCAGCAATATTGCAGATCTATCTTCATCTGTACTCTGCTCTTGTCTGGTAAATTACCAGAAATTATCTGATATGAAATGTTAAAATCTGGTACTCCCTTTGTCCCAAATTACTTGTCATCATAACTTTGTACCAGGTTTATTGAACATTCTTTGAATCAGGACAAACCGCGTGTCCAAGTTCGTTGAACATTTTATAAATCTGGACAGTAAGAAACGCTCCTAGGATGACAAGTAAACTACAACGGAGGGAGTATTCAGAAGTATATTATTCTGTACTGGTCCCTTTTTTCGAAATGTACTGATCACTTGCATTTGCACACTAGGATTGTTGACTTAATGAATTAGAACAGTAACACGATGCCAATTGAAACTAATATTTTAAACACTTTGGAAATTGATGTTCCCTCTATTTGGTACTGCTTTTTTGTGACTTTTTATTTTAAAATAATCAGTTTTAATCTAAAATTATAAAAACAAACTGTTCAAACTTTTATTTCCAAGTTCTAGACGTTTTTGCCACGCCATATGCCTGGCCATTCCACATGGCGTGATTGGGTCCATGTTGGCGTCGACCGCCACGTCGGATTCAGGCACGGATTAAGGTTGACCCCAATCATGCCAATATGTATGGCGTGTTCGATAACTCAATCACACCAAATGGTTTGGCGTGATTGAGACTTGAGTAAATTTTCAGGTGGCCCGGACGGGGACCAAGAACAATTGAATCACGCCAATCCATTTGGTGTTATTAACAAAGGAAACACACGCCAAATGGATTGATGTGATTCAACACTTATTTACTCAAGTCTCAATCACGCCAAACCATTTGGTGTGATTGAGTTATCGAACACGCCAGACATATTGGCGTGATTGGGGTCAACCTTAATCCATGCCTGGATCCGACGTGGCGGTCGACGCTATCGTGGACCCATATGGAATGGCGTGATTCATGCAGGAATCACACCATACCATATGGCGTGACAAAAACATCTTGGAAATAAAAGTTTGAATAGTTTATTTTTATAATTTTAGATTAAAACTGATTATTTTAAAATAAAAAATCGCTTGCTTGCAGCCTTTCATACAAATCTAGCTATACCATAGTACTGGCTAAATGCTCTTTTCACCATATATATTTTCTCAACTCCAATTTGTAGGAGTGTCCTGAAAAAGCCTCTTGAACACCTCATCTGATAGAAACTTTCTAATGAGAATGTAATAAACTAGATCTAAAATTAAAATATAGATTAATGCCCATGTAAGATCCTGCATGTGGTTTCTGTGGAGTTGTTTGTATCCGTTACTTTGTTCGTTGATGCATGATTTGCAGACCATCCTAATATCCATATTTTTTAAAAAGAAATATTTTTTTCCAGCAGTTGATACCCCTGATGTTTTTACTTTTGAGCAGGGTGCGTGCTTTTGTAATATCTGGTGCGTGAGAAGCATTCTGCACCCTCCAAAAAACAAGGAAAAAAGAGAACCATTGAGAGATTTCTGATCGATTTTCAAATTAAGTAAGAAAGGAGAAATTAAGTTGAGATGTTTGTGGTATTCTCATTGAACATTGTCAATTTCATGGGCTGGTAGCATGGCTTCCCTCGACCATTTCATTCACAAAATTTCCATTCGTCCATTATCTGTGTATATACTTGTGGACCAATCTTTCTTACAGCATTTACACTGAAGTTTCCATTGCCAACTCAAAGATCACTACTTATGAATTCATCAACCTTATGAGTGGTGAATATGATTAAGCCAAAATGTAGGATCGGCCAGCGCAGGTTAGACAACTCCTGCGTTATTCCTGTTGATTGCTGCCTTGCGAAACTCCTCTTTGCTGTTGTATATAAATATGGATAGCATTCTACCATTGGACATTAGAAATGAAAGTGACCATGGATACTGCAATCATGCAATTTTTATATATTTGAAAGTTGTTTAAACCTATTTTTATACATTCATCATTCTTGTACTACCGGCTAAGCTTCAGCTTTATGAGCTTCATCTTGTTTGAGTGAAAATCACTTCTCTACTGTTCACATGGGAAGCAATCATTGTTAGCCTAACTAATGAGCGTGTTTTCTTTTAATGCAAAATAACACGGGAAAGTGTTTCCCCTCTGGAGTTTTTTTTTTGTTTTCTTTCTCGGGAGTATATAAAATAAAAAGTTCGTCATATGGGCCAGCTCGGGGGCTCAGCCCATCACAAACACACTGACAAACAACCGTCTCGTCCCCGTCCCTAAGAGCAACTCCAGCGGAACACCTGAAATCAGGCTCGGATTTTTTATTTCCAGGTCCGCCTGAAAAATCAGGGCATCCAAAACCGTTGCGCGTTCCAGTAGGGCCTCTCAACCGAGGCTCCTAAATTGGTGTGACCCACCGGCCAAGTAAACTGTCAGCGATACAAATCTGTCTAGAGTCGGACGCGCTCCAACCTGCCGGTGCACCGCCAACCGCGCCTCGACCTGTTGGACTTTTTGGCGCGTCGCCAACTGCACGGTGATCCGCGGAACACGTCGAGAGAGACGAGTGGCTGTCACGCAATAGGCGCTGCCGACGCCGACGTCGTAGGGACAACCGCGCCCTTGGAGCCGCCAACCTTAAGGCCGTCGGATCCACCGACATCCGCCGCATCGTCGCTCTCGACAAACTCCGCCCATGGCGCTCGTCGTCCTCTCGCCGGCAGCACCAACCGGAGTATCTGCGCCTTTCGCTTGCTCCCAAACCAGCGTCTTCCCATTCTTGGCCAGGATGGCGGCTGCCGTCGCCGGCGTCGGGACCTCCCCGGAACCGAATCCGGCCCGCCTTTATCCGGCGTGCCCGGGTTGGATCGAGCCCGCCTCTCGCCGGATCCAGCCTGCCTCGGCCGGTCGCGGAGGAGGGAGGAGGCAGCAGCACAACCAGCGTAGGGGGAGGAGGCGCGCCGGGTGTTGAGGGAGGAGGCGGCGGCACGGCGAGCGTAGAGGATAGCGACGGCCGGGCCCCGGCAGCGGTGGTCGGCGACGGTCGTAGGAGGGCGGTGGCTGGTGGCGGGCATCTCTAGCGGTTGGGTGCGCTGGGTGCAGAGAGAGAAGGGTGAAGAGAAGAAAGGGAGAAAACAGAGAAAGAGAAAAAAAATAAAAAGAAAAGAAAAATTACATGGGACCCATGCTAGCTTTGATTTAGGAGGAGAGAGGAGTCCTCTCATTTTCGGGAGGTTGGAGGGAGGATTTAGGAGGACAGTTAATTTAGGAGCTCATATATAAGATTTGCTTGGAGTTGGTTTTTGACCAAATTCCTAAAATTTAGGATTAGGGCATCTTTAGGGGATTGCTGGCTCTTCTTTAATTCGGCCTAGAAGAGTCTGGACTACTCTATCTTGGTGATACCATGCCTCTAGTCTAGAATAAAAAGGGAAATACGTACTTCACTAGAAAATAACGAGCTATTGAAGAAACCATTCACCTTTTCCAGCGCACGTTAAACCAACTTTTCACTCATGAAATTAGCTAGAGATGAACCTATTAACTTGAAAAAGGGTAACAGGATAACTAAAAGTTACAATAAGGCAAATTAAAGACGAGGAGCAGACAAGGGCGGCCACAGTCCACAAGTTGACGAGGAGCGGAGCACCGCTCGCGTGAAAGCAGTCTTGGCCATGCAAATACACATATCTGAAGCTCATGGGACTCAAGTTGCCGGATCACTTTTCCGTTTCATCACTGAGTTGAAATGCCGGAGCGGTCCTTAAAAAAAAGGTGTGTTGGCTCTTTGACCACGAGCACCCTAATAAACTCTTTTTTTTCAGGGAAAAAAACAGAAGAGAAGAATAAGCCTGCAATATTACGGTTTCAAGTAGAATTTAGAAAATTGTACATATTGCAAAGGAGGAGGTGGTGGTGGTGATCACGAGGCGTGTATGAGGCCACGAGTGAAGTGAAGCGATTCGATTGCTTTTGAGTGCACAAGATGCATACATGTTGATGCTATACGTGTACACTGACAGCACAGGCCACAGAGATCACTTAAGTAGCAGCTTGCTTTGGCGATAGTGTAGCCGAGTGATTGGTTACAGTGTCGCCGTCAGGAAACGCTCTGAGTTTCTCTGGTCTGCTGCCGCCACCGAATACTCAATCCTCAACCTCCTGATGAAGATTAAAAGGCTCCCTTTTCTTTGCCTTCTCTCCACAAGCTGCTCTCTGGGTCACTCCACAGCAGCATCCGATCCACTGCTTCTTTCTGCTTGGCTCTAGGCGCTGCCGCCTGTTGCTGTCCCTTGCCTTTGCCATCTATCTGCTACTAGCGGCCACTTACTACTCTGCCACTTATCACTTCCCTAGTGGCACACAGCCACTTCACTCATCAGTTCAGCTTGTGCCACTCCCAGTTGCTGCCTGACTCATATGTATGTGTGGCCGTATGGCACCCTTTGCTTTTTTCTCTCTTTTCTGTGGTCAGCAAAATGGTCAGGAATACTTGTGGATATTCTGTTCGCGACGTCAAGGTCTTGTTATTATTGTAGTATGTTGAAAGCTAGTACGAGTGGATAATCGCACGCCGTTTCTTGATGCTTAATTTCTTGAACAGGGCACAACTCTCTCAACCACTGAGATGGCATGCCAAATTTTCTCTTTTCATTCGGTTGGAAGCCTTGTAAATATGAACGGCATATGATAAGCGTGTGACGAAAAGGGACCGAGGAGCTACCAGAGTTGCTAATTTTGGAAGCATCTTTTAGGTCGAAGCTGAAAGTAGTCCATGCACCAGGATGATGCTCCTTTTCAGTGACCACTAGCGACTAACCAACTTGCCTGACCAGTACAATCTCCTTGCAGGTTAGGCATGCCACTTAATCGGTGAAGATCTTGATTTGAATTTAATCTACATCGTGAGATTTACAATCATCAAGAAAAAATATATACGAAGATTTACTACAAATCTTTGATGAATGCTACTATATCATTAGTATGTGATTACGGAGACTTGTGCTGATCTACTAGCCTACTTGTCTATGTACTGAAAAAGGGTATAAGAATGATCGTTTTAACTAAATCCCAATCCTACCTTTCCAGAAAGGAAAAAGTAGGAAAAAGAAAGGCCACGAATTATCATCTGGTCGTCTAGCGCAGGTTATCTGGTATTCATTTCATGTCGTAATCTGGGGCCCACCGTTGAGTGATAGAGATCTAAGTTCTTTCTGTGGAATCTTTTTTTTTTCGTGTGTGTTCTCTTGGATAAGACCCGAACTGAGGAGGGAAATCGCGTTACTGGTAGTGGAAATTTATTTATTTATTATTTATAGTTTCAAATTAAGATATTTTGTTGGTTGGTTAATTTGGAGTTAGCAATAAGGCATAACTCTGGGATCTGTTTCTTTTGTTTTGTTATTTGCTCCTATCTTCCTAGGCCTATGTGCTATCTGGAATGGAGTTTATTTATCTTGTAATTTTGAAAAATATATGTATCTATTCATATGATATCTGCCTAAGAATTATCCGCAGCCCAGTTTTTCCTCTCCCGCATAGGAGAATGTTGACATCTGCTTAACACTTGTCTAGTATCTATTGGTGGTTACATGGTCAAGTCCCTTTTGAGGATGAAGATATAAGTAAGCTTCTTTATTTGGAGTTAACTGCAGGTCTCATCTATCGTCAGCCGGCCTGGCTAGTAAGTTGACTAAAGCAAAGCTTGACATGATTGGAGAATTGAAGCATTCGCAAGTTTTGTGTCACCACTCACCACCACTAAGTGGGTGGTTCCTTGAAGCATTAATGCTTGAAGAAGGCATGATGAATTAGAATATGTATATGTGTGGTGAACTGGCCTGGTGATGCATGGCATGTTGAACTAATCGGCAACATGCAGTCGACCATGAAGAAGCAAGGGTGCATGACTTGACAAGGAACACAGGATGATTCTTGCTTGCTATTAGCACATGGTGCACGAATAACACCAATCAGTGTTGTGGGCAGACGACTAAGCCAGGCAGAGAAAGAGTGGTTGGTTGGTTGGTTGCCCACGAGCAAAGAAAGCCAAAACACTTCCTCCTTGAGCCACAGCCCAGAGGTGCATCCCTCTCCGCTCCACGCCACTAGATAGCTAGTTTTAACTTCTATATCATATCAGCAAGGAATAACCCCTCGGCACAAGGCTTATTATTCTTAGCAAGTATCTTACCTTCATCTGTCTGTGTGTATATATATATATATATGCGTATATAGGAAAGGGATCTTGATTTTACAAAGTGCTTGTTGCCAATCTCATTTGGCCGGGGAATCCGTGGACCAGGTTGGCCTCGTAATTCTGTCAGTTGAGACATTATCGGTGGAAACGTGTCTGTCTCTAAAGCATGACAGCCAAATATGCACCTGCTTTGGTGATACTGGATTGTGAATATAATTGTGAACTTGTCCATTGCATCTCCACTCTTGATTGTTTTTGCCGAGAGTGAGTCTTCTTCAACCTGATATCTCCGTTTCTCATTATTATATGGGTACGACTTGAGAGGAGTGCTGGCCCACTCATTACATTTAATCTACGAGTAGTCCTGTGGATTACTAATCGAGTGTCCCACTACTTCACTCATCTATTTGAGGCAGGCAGCTCGATCCCTCCCTCCTAAGTCCAAACACACAAGAGAACTCCAGCTGGATAATCCAAATCAAATATTGTACAGATAGATTCAGCTAACTCCCTCGCAAAATAGATAGATTCAGCTAACAGGCATGATTGGTTGGGCGCACCTTCTCTTCCAATAATGAATAATCCCATCCACAGTTTTCCATTGCCCCCTACAGGGCAATGGAAAATACTTGTTTGTTTGTAACCTGAGTGAGGAAGAAGAGGGTCTGACGGCATGCACTTTCAACTCTCGTAAGTTGTAACTTGAGGAAGCAATGACATCAATCCTCGAGTCCTTACTCTCATCACAAAATTCTTCATGTAGACTTAGAGGGATGGTGCTGCATTAATTATTGGCCTTTTTATAGTTAATATATATTACTATCAGTTGTCAAGCACAACTGATGATCATCACATTCAGGCTGCTACACATGCATGTTCTAGTGTGATGGTCTGATGCAGAAATTAATAATGAATAGGATCCTTAAAGCTAGGGCTCTCCACATGAGGGACAACTCGGCTGATTGCTAATCATAGGCAGGATCATGGGCACTCATCTTTTGTGCACTGCTTATGTATGGCAAATACACTCTGCTTCCGATTGCAAGTGATGAGTGACCAGTGTGTCATGTGTGTGTACATTGGGAAGGAAGCATGCATGAGAGATCTAGTTAGCTAATGGCATGGCTTAATTAGAGAGAGAAAGAATTGGCCAGCTGCTGGGGCATGGATGGATGCCTTACTTGCCCCCACCACGATGGCATCCAATCACAATTGTTTTCATTATTAATTGTTATTAAAGCTGCTAGAGAGAGAGAGAGAGAGAGAGAGAGAGAGAGACTGCTTAGCTTGTTGCCGCACACAACAAACAACAATTCCTCAAGTCAAGAATCATACACCTCTTCTCTCCTTCGTTGACTTCTCTCTCACAAGTCACAGCGCATCTCTTTCTCTTTTTTGAAGGAAAACAAGTCATGGCGCATCGCTTCAACTTCTCACGATCCTCTGCAGGATAGGGTTGCTTTTTGTCATACAAGAGAGCTGGCTGTTTGAAATTCAGGATTATTTTTTCGGGTGAACTCGTTTTTAAGGAATCAAATCTCTAACAATGTCACATATTACATCATTTAGTTAAATTTATGCGTATAAATAGTATGGACTGGAGCAATGGTTTACGGTGACGAACTTGAATGAGCGGATAGATGACACCTATTTGATCGAGACAGTGAAGCCACAGCAGCTACTATTTATAAGCATGCAACACCAAACCCAAGCCCAGTGGTCTGATATTCAGAGTTTTCAAAGAAAATAGATTAACGAACACAATGCAACCACTAACTAATTATTAGTGTCAATGGCATTGAAGCGACGAGAATGAAGTGGCAGGGTTTTTTTGGTTTATTTGGCTTAGAAAGCAAGTGATTGTTATTATTAGGCAATACAGTGTAAATGACAGGTGATGGGTCATCGGTGAGAGAGGAACATTTAGGGTGGAGGTGCAGCAGGCTTGAGAGAGAGAGAGAGAGAGAGAGAGAGAGAGAGAGAGAGAGAGAGAGAGAGAGAGAGAGAGTGATCAAATTGCAGGTATTTTTTGTGTGGCTGAACAGGCCAGCCACCGCAGAGACGCCTGCAGCCCCACTACCTCACTACCTCCTTGCCACTTTTAGTTGCCAACTGCCAAGCAAGCTAGCTGTTCATGATCAATGAGTACTTCATCAAAAGGGGGAGAGAAGAAAATTTTGTGTTCATCATTATCGATTACTAGCTCTTTTGTGTGGAAAACAAAAGGGCATCACAAATATTAATTAAATTATGAGCTGGATAGGTCAGGAGCTTCACAAATATTAATCAGAAAATTCAGAAGAAGTAACAATTAACTTGGGCAGTAAGGAGCTGAAAAGGTGGAGAATTTTTCCTGTGGTTCCAGCCTTGCAGTGTAACACTATCACCCCAGGAATCGAGAATATTTTGATCCTTTCCCTCTTGGCTGCTCGCTGTTGCCTGCTGGGAGAACTATTACTCACTCACCACTCCTGCGAAGATCCCTTTCTCTCGCCCACATATAGTGGCAAACACATATCTTGCCAAGCACTTTGCTTCATCAGTCAGGTAAACATATACTGGTTCGTCGACCTACTATAGTAAAATAGTACTCGATTAAAATTAGCAACTATTTAAGATGGATCGAGTTTGGAAATTATTTAGGAGATGCCTAAATTAAGGCAGGCTATTGAACCAATTTGGCACACATGTTTTACACATTGGGGGTAGCTAGAATTGAGTGAGTGGCAGCATAGCCAAGAGAGGAATTAGGCAGCCAGGCCAGCTTTAACACAGTCCCTAATTTTCCCTGTTGCAGCGTGCGCATTCCTTGGCCACAAATTAACCGGACTTCATTCTTTCTCTAACAATAGTAATAAAGTAATTACTCTCTCTCTCTCTCTCTCCACAAGAAGCAAAGGGCAGAGGAGAGGTTATAAGAGGAGAAGAGGAGAGAAGTTTGCAACAACACAAACACTCTCGTGTACGTTGTTCTCTCTCTAGCTTGAATGCTTGAAGGTGTGATTAATTAAGCAAAGGAAACTTCCATCCATGCCATTGATGACAAAATAGTGGATGAAGCTTATTAGCAGCAGCTAGAATGAAAACGCCCTCCCCACTCTTGTTGTCCCAATAAAAAGGCAGCCTTGCTCCCTATTGCTACACCACCACACAAGAGAGAGAGAGCCAGTCCCTCCCTATTGCCATATGCCAGGCGACATGCAAGCCGAGAGAGAAGACGGAGGAGCACTCCGGCGAGCTGGTGGTGGACAGGCACCAGCCCCTCGCCGGCGTGGTGAAGCGCAAGCGCACCAAGAGGCCGCGGCAGCAGCCGCCGGCGTCGTCGTCGGCGTCGTCGTCGGAGAGCACGACGACGGAGGAGGAGGACATGGCCCAGTGCCTGATCCTGCTGGCCCAGGGAGCAGTGCCAGTGGTGGTGGATTCGAAGCCATCATCGGCGGTGGTGACGGTGCATAACAAGAGCGGCGGCGAGCGGTACACGAGCCGCAAGTACACGGAGGCCGCCACGACGGAGGACGGCGTAAAGGCTGGGTTCTACGTGTACGAGTGCAGGACGTGCAACAAGTGCTTCCCCACCTTCCAGGCGCTCGGCGGCCACCGCGCCAGCCACAAGAAGCCGCGCCTCCTCCTCAATTCCGCCGCCGCCGACGAGGACGCCATTGTTCTCACAAAGCCATCACCATCACCATCACCGCCTCTGATGCTGACACCTTCGCCGCCGGAGGTCACCACCGCGCTAAGCCTCAATAGCAACCATCATCCTCACCCTGTCACTGCCGCCGGAATCACCAAGCTTCGCGTCCACGAGTGCTCCATCTGCGGCGCCGAATTCTCCTCGGGACAGGCTCTCGGCGGCCACATGCGCCGCCACAGGCCACTCAACGCGCCCATGGACAGCGCCAAGAAACAAAGCATCGTCAACCTGGAGCTGGACCTCAACCTTCCTGCTCCCTTGTCCGACGAGGAAGCCGCCGCCGCCGTGCCTCCTCCGCCGCCGGTCGTGCTCGGCCTGGGCCAGTTCAACGACGGCAACAAGGCTGGCCTTATGCTGACAGCCTCAGCACTGGTGGATTGCCATTATTGACATCACCGATTCTTTTTTTTTCCTCCCTCCTCCCTCTCTCTCTTAAAAAAATTGACTGATTATTAATTGATCCTTTTCTTCTTCTTCTTCTTCTTCTTCTTCTTCTTCTTCTTCTTCTTCTCTTGGTATTAATTCATTGTACCAGAGATACTGATCAGTTACGGCAATTACTACTATCAAGCAAGCAAACTGTAACATACAATTCATTCTTTCAATTCTTTGGTGTAACATACATACATACATACTCTAGTAATTAACATTTATGTATATGTAATATTGGTGATGAAATATATGGAATCATTAATATTCCAATTAATTTGGTTGAAAAGAGAAAAGTTTGCCCACTTGATGATGCCAGTGTGTGTGTGGGAGTGAGTAGCTACTACTAGTACTGACTAGTAGTAGCGAGTGATGGGTGTTGCCTCAAATGTGAATGAAAGGAGACTCTTCTCAACCAAATTAAAAGGACGCACCTTTATTTTGCATGTTTGTCGTCCAAGAATATTTATGTTCTGTTGTGCAGAGATATGTATGTGTAGAAATAATTGATTTCATTTCATTTACTCAACAGTATAAAAAGTGTGGAGTGGAGCTGTGGTTGATAATTAAACAGCACACAGCAACAGTGATAAGCATTTGGCGTTAGCTTTTATGAAGTTTTGTTGTTTCAAGTGGTGTACGTTTCCTTTTGAGCTAGCTTGCCTTGTAAAGTAGTATAGATGGCGAAGTGGGCAAAGTTCGCATGGGAACTCTTTTTTATTTCCCCCGCGAGACAAGTTAGCATGGGAACTCAGAGAGGACCGGTTGCAAGCAAGAAAGCCAATTGGAAGTTATCTAGGGAGGGATTACAAGAGTGGAAGTTGGGCATGCATATGGGTGACTTCCCAATTCCCGTCTAGTTTGTATAATAATATCTTGGTTTGGATGTGCTCGGTTTGGTTTCTCCACCACCACCAAAAGTGTATTAAGACATCTATCCACACAGGAGTATTTGCATGGCCGGATGAGCTGCTTCTTTTTGTGCTGATGGAACTTGTTTTGTTTGCATTCTACCTAGCCTGCAGAGTGACAGCTCTCCTCCTGCCTGCCATCCATTGAGTTTCCAAGCAGGGACTCTATAACTAGGAAGGAGTTTACTATAGGTAATTAGTTAGCCTAATAATGATAATGAATGAATCTCCCTCAAGTGGATCTCACCGTCCAATCAGAATGCTGTGTACCAACTCATTTGTTGGAGAGCCAGCCAACTCGAGAGGCGACATCCGAGATTGGAGAAGCACCAATACTGTTTTTGTTAAGAAAATTAAATTAAACACGATAGCCACCTGATCTGACAAACAACCGAATGGAACTACTGTTGCTAGGAAATTAATTCAGAACGGAGCAGCCTAAAACTACATTCTTGTAGAACAGCACACGATGTATTTGTTACGTATGGCTGTAAACAACATGATGGTGTGGTACCAGCAGGCAGAGGCAGAGAGACAGGGTGGTATGTAGCTGCAGCAGCAGGGCAAGAATAGAAAGGCAGGCAATACTTTCCGTGACATCTGCAATTAGCTTTAATTTGACAGCAGAGAGGAGGAGATGACCATCTATCTACTGTATTTATCTATCTGGGCATGGCATCGTCTGCACTGCACTGCTAGGATCCTATCGTATCGTATCTAATCCCCTCACGTGTTGGTCTAGCTCAGCAAGCTCAGGCGTGTTTCCCGGTTCATTTTAATCCTCTACCCATGGATCAAATACAATTGTAAGTCCGATTCACCGAACCTAGCTAATCGGCCTCTTGTTTAGCAGCTACTAATAGCTTGGGTTAGGGTCTTTTTTGGTTTCCAATTCTCAAAAATCTGCCAAGGCCAGTGTTGCCTGCCCCAAAAAGAGGCCACATCCAAACTCGCCCATAAATTTTCTGCCGATCGATCCCACTCTGCTTTATTTCAAGCATGTCATCCATCAAGTGACGACCTATATATCTATCGCGTGCATCAGTGATGTATACATATAATAAATGTATAATGAAAGGAAGAAATAAACATGTGTATATACAGCAAACACGACGCCTTGCATTGCGATATATTGTACGTACAAAGCGGTACTGTACGTATCTTGCTGCACGACTCAAATCCATCACCCAACGACTTAGTTGTGGGGTATCAGTGCGGTGCACGCCTCCAATCCATTAGCATAACAGTTGCTGAAGTGGCTTGCTACATAGTATTTGCTAGATCACCAATTACGTCAGTTATTTGCATTCAGAGAATTTTCTTGTCCACTTCCCTGTTGCGAATCAATAACTTGATCTCGTGTTTCTTTTTTTCACGAATAAAGTTTTCTCAGTTGATAACATATGGGGCTTGCTAATTTTCAGTTAATTGAAGGTTTGGAAAACGTTGCAATCAACATCCAACACTACTAGATCAAAATAGGATGATTCACAAAAATATCTTTTTCTATAGTCTACACATTAACATAGTTTTCCCTCTCTACTACATATGTTACATAATCCTACAAAAATAAGTACCAATACAAATTTTAATACAAATCATTTCTCAAACTTTCAGTCGATTGAAAAGGAGAAAAGATGTAATAAATATGCAAGCCAAACTAATGAGTAATAACGCGTTACGTAGTATACTGTTGACATATTCCATCAAATTAAGAGTATTATTGATGCACGCAAAGAAACATGATGGATGGTTATAATGCGAATACGTGTAAAAACGAGGGGAAGAAAGAAACGAAACTTGGGAGGTTGACACTGTCACATGGCATCTCTCTCTCTCTCTCTCTCTCTCTCTCTCTCCATACATGAACACTCCCACAGTATGGCTCAGAACTATAAAACTATTAGTACATCCAGCTTAATTAAGATTACAATCTCGCTCTAGAAATTATTTAGTTTAATAGTAATTTCATTGATAGAGTATATTAATTCTTTCTCGGTGCACTAGCTGTTTTGTTTTGCTTAATTACACACCCGGGGTTACATGAATAATTCAGAGTTACTAGATGATGATTATTCGGGCCTTCAAGTGTGCTGTCCTAGCGCTGCAATTAGGCAGGACTGAGCAGTACCGCGACTAATTTATGGTTCCACTTGGTTTTCTTCTTCTTTAGGTGGTGGCGGTGATGGGACCCACTCCAGTGTGTGTGAAGCAAGAGCAGCATGTTGGCGCCGGCCACCTTGTTCCTTCCGTGTGATCTCATGGTGCATGTGCAATCGACTTAGCTTGAGTGATGGATGCTACTCGAGCGAGGTAGCGTACGACCTCCAAGTTCCAACTCCCAACTCCTAGTCGGCGACTTCCAACTACTCGACTAGTAGTAGTATTCTTTTTCTTTTCTTCCATTGATTGATTACGATCTAACCCCTCAATTCCTAGATACAATTACACAACTGAACATGCCTTGCTCTATGCATGAAACGCACGTGCCAAAATGTGCTTGTGCCAGCACAATTCCGTCCATCGGAAAATCAGTTCAACTTTTCGAAGCTCGGCGATTATCAGGTCGCCACCAGAAAACCCATATGTGATTAGGTGGTGAAGGTCGTGGCTTCATAGACACTTGTCAAAAAACCATTTTCGTTTCTTTTATGAGATACTGCTTGTGAAAGAGTACTGGAGTGACTGTAAACTGAATTGCTATCGAGGCAATGGTCCATGTGAATCCACGGGCTGCCTGCCTAATCTATGCACATAGATTCTCTACTTTTGTGTACTTATTACTCAATAAACTATACGAAAGGACAATCTCGCGTTTTCCCGTCTCATATGGTATCAGATCTTTTAGATAACGATACAATATTGAGATGGGTAGAAACGTAGAGATAAATAACTATCGCTCTAATCAGGTACATACAGTACAGGGTCTGCAGCTGAGCCTGACAGTGGTTACCCTGGATGCGCAAGTGCAAGTCAAACATCACAGCACCAAGGCCAGATCATGTGACAAAGAGCTTAACTCCTTCAGTTGAAACCACGCCTCACCTCAGCCATTGATTTTTCGCCAACTTGGGAATATGGTTCTTAAACACACACGAAAAAACACATCGAACCTACTGATGAATAAATTGAGAACAGGTACTTGCCAACAGTTTCTAGTTTTGCTGCCCAAGAAAGCAATGGCCCTTCATACTGTTACGATGCTGTTGGTGCCTGAACGAAACAGCTACTTGCAATTACTTCCACTTTCAACAATCTGGTAGGGGAGAGTTCAAGTCCAAGTCAGTTATCGACCAAGCAAAGATTAGGTAGCACAGACGCCTGTCGAAGCAACTGACGTGTCCGTAATTGGACAGTGGTGCACAAGCACACAAGAAAGAAACCTTTTTCGAGTACATGAGTTAACCAACGAGTCACACTTGGAACGGCAGAGTAAATGCCATTCTGGAATGATTCAGATCACGTGGAAACGCCTGTTTTGCAGGTGCCAAAAGCATCATCAACACACAAGGCCGAATGTGACCTCATTGCCTTTTTTGCGCCTTTACATTTGTCAAACAGGACTTCTCCATGCCTTCCTTCCAGGTTCAACATTCCCGCTCTCCCACTCGGAGTCTACCAGAAGCAGCTCCTGCCAACCTGGAGTCTGGAGCTTCCACGTTCCACCAAAATAGTTCTTGGGGTTATTATTTCACTTTCCACATTCATCAATTTTCCAAGGCTGCAATGCAAGAAGTTCCTGTACGACATACATGAATAAGGGACACAGCTAAATCAGTCAATCATTTTGCAACCAACAGTTTTCTACGATAGATCATTTAGAAATTCATTTTCTTAATATAAGACGAGCCTACAACAACACTTAAATGGACCAAAGTCGGCTGAGCTAGACTAATTTTTGTACAAAATTTCAGAGCAGATGAAACAAGACAAAGAATCTGATTGACCGGCTGATCCTCAAGAAACAGACCTACATCCCAGCCAAACTTTATTTGGCACCTATTAACGTACATGACAAGCACTGTATTATTGCCTGTGGTGATATCAGAGTACAGAGTGTTCAGTAATAAACTAGTCTCCCATATATAGGGTGAAAGTGCAAAATACTAATTCATACCTGTGTAATGTCTCTTGTCTGCATCTATTCTGCAGCAATCATATACTTCATCAGGAGAACTTTCATTTTCCAATGCATCCAGTACAGTGAGCATCTATTCACAACTTCGCAGATCACAGTATAGCTGTGTAAGTCCAGGAATAGAAGCAAAATCTCAGATAGGACTCTAACCATCCTGCATGAATTCCACCAACAAGAAACCTAGAATTAAATGCCTCAAGTGCTGGAAACAAAGGAATCAGGAGCGAGTAAAATTTTGCGTGAAGAGAACAAAGGGAATATCAGCTATAATCATCTCACCGATATCACATTGCTGAATGTGAATAGAATTTCCTTGAACCAAAAAAGGCTTTAGATCCCATTTATATCACTTCACATTGGTTTCTTTCTCGGTGGCATTACCTATTGATACAATTTGCAAAGCTGAGCCTCCGACAAGCCATGCTGTGAGCTCTGGTTGCTGCTCAAAGTGTTTGAGGGGAACCGTACTTCCCTCTCCTGTCTGAACACCATAGATAAATGGAAGTCTCATGGTAAGAAAGCTCTCAGGTGGGAGGATAACTCGAGATCCAATAGTGAATAATCCTTGTCGCTCAAAATCAGAGACATTTGATGGTAAACAAGACCCCTGATGTCACAAAAGTTAGAAAAACCAGAATTCAATTATATATTGGAAACATCTAGGCTAGAATGCTGTCTTCCCATAACTATTCTACAAGGGTGTAAAGTAAATTAAAACAGACTTGATGAAGACTGTACATACCTCAAACTGGACAAGTGGGAAGCTTGCTAACAGCACAGGGAAATCAGGTGTCACCTGAGTTAAAGAGAAGCTAGACATCAGTATAAAGAGAAGATAACGGAATAGCTACAGACACTAGTATGCTACAAGGTTCAACAGAGAGCGACTAAAACCCATATTTATTAAAATCTGAAATCCTTTCTCCCTGCTGTGGAAGTGAGTTTTAACTTACAATAAAAATTCGTTGAAGCTGAGAAACGGCACCAGCAAACTTTAAATCTTGATGTCCCTTTCTTTCCGAGTTCTTACAATGTGGACAGTGCATATATATTGGCAAATTTCTGTTAATTAGTGAAAATGCTTCTCCACCATCATCAATTGTAATGCTTTGGAAACAATGATCTCCCTTTTTGTCATTCTGTGGATCTGAAAGCCACGGAGAAGACTGAGAGGCCGCTGCATCAACCCTGGGCTGCAGCAGGTGCTGTTCACTGTTTCTCACTGATGATTCAAATAGCTTATTGGTTTTTCGTCCACTGTTGATGTCAACAGTAGTTGCTGTCAAACTAGATGAATTCTGAAGCAACTTTTGTGCATGCTTGCTTTCTGATTCTTTGTTAGGATAACGTCTTTGATACTGCGAAAAGGAAGAACTAAGCTCGTTCAGATGTTTCTCTGAAAGTAAGAAACGATGACCATATGGGCACTCATGTTCAAAGCCAACATACACAGAAAACTGTTGTGTGGGTTGATTAGTTTCTCTGGTCTCTTTTCCGACATTCACAGGTATTATATTGCTCCCAATCTGTAAATAGGGATTCCCACCAGCATTTTCATTATTCTTGTTTCTGGTCACTTTCTCAGATTCAATTTCAGCTACAGGCCCTTGACTGAGAGCTGCATGACCTCGGCCATTAGTATGGTCAGCTAAACTCATTTGCCGTTCATCTTTTCGACCTGCAGGTTTCGGAAGCCTTGCATGCTGAAGAGCAGGAAACTCTGAATCTTTTGTTGTGGTGCCAGCAACAACTTCAGCAAATGGCTTTTTCATGGTAAAATTTGGGAGACCTT
The DNA here is from genome assembly GCA_031894775.1 of Chloris gayana. Classification (NCBI taxonomy): domain Eukaryota; kingdom Viridiplantae; phylum Streptophyta; class Magnoliopsida; order Poales; family Poaceae; genus Chloris; species Chloris gayana. Next base: position 3,936,169 of record JAUNZO010004234.1, on the reverse strand, counting down.
TGCCAAAATTAATACCCAAGTTGCTCATTGATTCCATTTCAGGTTGTTTTACAGAATTTTGAAGCTTTGCAGATTTAATCTGTGGCATGGTTTGGGTCACAGCAGACTTTACTTCACTGGTAACAACCGGGGCATTCTGCGGGTCCATAATAGATCTTGTTGATGAAGTAATAGTATTAGACCGGATGCCATTTCTCACTTGCCCCTTACCAACTGATATCATCCACCTTAACAGATACTTCTCCTTGGAGCTAAAGCCACTTTGGAGCAACCCTTTTGTAGACTTGTAATATCTTGCTCCTCCAAGTCGCACCAAACGCCAAGAGGATAGTTGAAATGAACTAGTGTCGCTGCTCCTAGGAAGCACAAGGGTAGGTAGTAGATCTTCACAGTTGGAGAAACAATTAAAAGATATGTTGGCTGCATCAAAGTCAAAAGGATCATCTCTAAGGCGACGTGATCGACCACAGGCACACGCATGGAGGAAGACAAATCCACTGGAATGTTGTTCCACTGCAGCTGACGAAGAGAAATCACCATGCCTCTGGTGCTTGCACGGTCTACCAGTAAGACTAACAGCATCGCACTGCTGTCTTCCAGATTCCCATATAGTTCGGCACTCATCTTCTAGCTTCTTTGAGAACATCTGGACTGCTGGTCCTTTAACCATTGTGTGAAAGGATCGCAGCGCCTTCTGTAGCTGCGCTTCATGCATGCTGGTTGGATAAAAGGCAGGTAAACCTTTCAGGTAGATGTCCTTAGCAGATGGAAGCGCCCTTTGGCACCATGATGAAGAAAATTTCATATTAAGCCCATTGTTGCTTTCCAAGGAAGATAAAGCAGCCTCAATAACGTTAGACCCGGCAGCAGGAAGTCGATCATTCCTCTTACTAGGCACCGTCTGGGTCTTGCCTTCCAATTCACCACTCAGCGGATTCCTTCTGCTTAGCAGTGCAGTTATAATAGATGTACTTATGGACAACCATTTATCGAAACTAGGGAGATCGGGAGCGTTAATTGTCTTCCCAGCTGAAGCTGAAGCTGCTGCTGCCGCCGCCGCGGCAGCCACCATGCCGACACCAGCAGAGGACCCAGCAGTTGCATTGCTTGAATAACCCCCTTTTCCTCTCAGCGAATCAGACTGACGAAATATAAATTCCTTGATTAAATGAATGTCATCATGGCTTGTGGTAAAGTTGTTTTCCAGCGAAAGAATATCCAATGATGATTTGGAGGTCAAAGAATCCTCAAATAATCCTGCAATGACATCTAATGGCCCCCGTTTCCTACAAACAGACCGATTCAATAGTACAACAACCCTTGAGCTATCAAGTGAGAACAGAGGCAGATGATGACTCATGTTACTTGCACTCCTCGGACCAATATGCCCTGGCTCCAAACCAGCAAGTATCCTACACTTCTTAAGCAAGACACGGATCTGACTCTCTAAAGAGGAATGTAGCTTTTTGCTCGAACTAACCTCAGATTTGTTTGCTGTCCGGGCAAGCATAACCACTGAACCAGAACCTTTTGAAGCCAAGCTCTGTTTTGACAAGCCATCAGTGCTAGAAGCCTGGGTTGATGATGATGTGTCACCGATATCATCCAAGCTTGAGATAACACTTGAAACATCAACCGCGTCATCCTCAAAGACAAAGAGCAAAACAGGAACACATTGGCCTGGCAAGACGGGATGATTTGAACCAGTCCCAGACATAAGTGAGATCGCGGAGGATTGGCGACTATTGTGACCTCCGCGACGTGCTGGGGGCGAGATGGAGGAAGCCCTGTGGGTTGCCCGTGTTGGAGTCTCAGAAGGAGCAGATTTGGCAGGCATTGCAGCTGCTACCAATGGCCTAACAAATGGTGCAATAGCATGCTTTGAAGATTGGAGCAGTCGAAATTTCTTCAAGATTTGTGTGTTGAACCTGAAGCCTTCTTGGAGAAATATTATTATGTGGCAGACCTATAATTTCCAAAGTAAATCCAGATCATTCCTCGTTGTTAAAAAAATTGAACCAACAAAATAAACAGAATAAGATGAGAGCAAATGGGCAAGCAGATATTTATACATAGGCAAGCAAGATCTTTACAGAGTTTTTTTTTTTTTTTGCGACAAGATCTTTACAGAGTTAGATAAGAAACCATCCCAACTTCAGTTGACGCGTTCTTAAGGAAAACAAGACAATTATGCATTATTCAGAAAGAGTTGAGTGCTGTCATCGTTAGACAATGATAAACCGAAGCAAGCAACTTGCAACTAGTCCTTGTCCTAGTGAGGATTTGACGAATGGAATGATAAATCTATCTATATCCACCAAAATACGATTTCATAGTAAGCAATTGCATATTACGAAACAGGCATTGCTACGGGTTTTCAGTGCAGAAGCAGCAGCAGCAGCAGAGTAGCTAAAACTAGCCAACAGAGGAAGGTGATCCTATATATGTACAAATCAGACAAAGCTGAGATTATTAATCAACTAATAATAATGGAGAATAAGAAGCGACGGCCAGAGTAGGAATAACTGGGACTGACAGAGAAGATGAAGAGCATCTCCGGGAGGTCAGCCCCGGCAGCAGGAGCTCCCGCCTGGAGCGGCGTGGGCGGCGGCGTGAGGTGCAGGAAGACCATCCTCTTGTCCCCGTCGCGGTGGTACCTGACGCTCCCGGCGAGCGTCCTGGCGGAGCCTCCGGGGAGAATACGTGGGCGTCGAGGATCCTGTCGGCGATGCGGGCGGTCCCCGCTGCGCCGACGAAGGCGACGGCGACGACACCGTCATGGGAGGGCGTCGCGGCGGCGGGATTGGGGCTGGTGGGCGGAGGCGGGGCGGGGGATTTGGATTTGGGAGGGGGCGTGCGGGAGAGTACGCGGACGGCGGGTGAAGGGGTCGCCATCGGCGGCGGCTCCATCGCCGGCGGCGAGGCGGAGAGGCTGCTGTGGTGGCGTGATGGCTTGGTTCGGCCTTTTGTTTTGAGCGTATGAAGTTGAAGAGGTGGGAGTAGTGGGCCTTGTGGTTGGGCCGAATTGCTTGTTTGAAAGTGAATGGATTCGGCCCAGCAACACAAGACCTCAATGCCAGGTCCCAGGTGAAACAAAAAGAAAGAAGAAGCTCGTCTCGTCTATTAGGCCTCCTTTGTTTCAGCTTCAGATCGTGGATGTTAGATTATGGATCGTAGATTATAGAATATGGGATTGTAAAAATCTAGTTCTTAAAATCTAAGAGATGTTTGTTTGTCTGGATTCTACAATCCAACTACATCGTCACTTATAGTGAGCTACGATGGCAAAATAGTAAATATTTGTGTTATAATCCAACAAAATCTAGATCTTCCAGATTGCCAGATTATGAAATCTGGATGCTCAGATTATGGAATACAGAATCAAAATCCAGCTCTTTATTTGAGCTTTTAGATTATAGAATCCAGATTCCATAATCTGAAGGGCAAACAAAGGGCCTATATTTATCCGAGAGAGCGAGAGCGAGAATGAGACCTCAAGACCTCAAGGCAAAGGCGCAAAGGCAACCCACGGGTCGCACAGCACACAAGTGTTGGTGATTGGATGGCTCGTCTCCTGTGCATCGCGCTTGTTGTGCTAGTCGTTGCGGTGGTGGCGCATTGTCAGCCGTCGCCGGGGAGCAAGCGGCGGCCATTCAGCCGCGACTTCCGCAACCTGTGGGGCGGCCAGCACCAGAGAGTTGCCGGAGATGGACAGGAGGTGAGCATCTGGCTGGATTCCACATCGGGAAGCGGCTTCAAGTCTCGCCGTTCCTTCAGCTCCGGCTACTTCGGCGCGGCCATCAAGCTGCAGCGGGGCTACACCGCCGGCGTCATCACAGCATTCTATGTATGCAGTAGCTTGATAGCTTCTTCCTCCTCCTCCTCCCGTCCCATTAGGCCAGCCATTCCACACTGATCCACAACACTGATGAGATCCGATATGAATATGATGGAGCAGCTGTCCAACAGCGAGGCTCACCCGGGTTTCCACGACGAGGTGGACATGGAGTTCCTGGGGACCACGCCGGGGCAGCCGTACACGCTGCAGACCAACGTGTACGTCCGTGGCAGCGGCGATGGCGGCCCCGGCCGGGTGGTCGGCAGGGAGGTCAAGTTCCATCTCGACTGGTTCGACCCGACAGCAGACTTCCACCACTATGCAATCCTATGGTCACCAACGCAAATCATGTACAGTATATGCTATTTCTTATATTCTTGTGATTATCTGCATTATTCTTACATTCAACTTATAATTATTGCTTATACGATCCTATCCTATATATGAAAATCGTCCTAGACTAGATTGATTTTTCCTTACTTGAATGTGGACCGTCGGTGGTGCAGCCAATGGTGAAACTTACTAGTAGTGATGATGGCCAAAGGGCCCCACCGTACGTACCTATATATATCAGCACTAAAGCTAGATAGTAAATGAAGAGTAATTTAGACCTAGGAAACGAAAACACCCTTTGGTTTTAGTTTTAAGATAGCATTCCTACATTAGAGATTGTCGATCAAGAAGAGAGGGAGTTGTGGTACACTTTTCTCTGACGCTTGCACGCGGCCTAGCTGAGAGACGACAAGCTAGCTATAGCAGCAGGCAGGCAGGCAGGACCGACCAGCCGTAGAGATGGATAATCATTCAGCGAGAGAACCCGATGCAATGCATACCTCGTTGCTGCTACTAGCTAGTAGGAGTAGTACTAGTAGTAACACAAACACGAGATGGAGCAAATTGATTAATTAATGCTTGTTGCAGCTTCTACGTGGACGACGTTCCGATCCGGCGATACCCTCGGCGGCGGGGCACGTTCCCGGAGCGTCCGATGTGGGTGTACGGCTCCATCTGGGACGCCTCGTCGTGGGCCACCGACGACGGCCGCTACAAGGCCGACTACCGCTACAGCCCCTTCGTCGCCCGCTTCGCCGGCTTCCTCCTCCTCACCAACCCTGGGAATGGGCCGCTCACCCCGCAGCAGCAGGCCGCCATGCGATGGGTGCAGCGCAACCACATGGTCTACAACTACTGCTTCGACCCAAGGAGGAACCACGCGCTCACGCCAGAGTGCCTTCCTCGTCACCATCCTCATCTTGCTCCTCATCTTGCTCTCACCAAGCAACCTTAATCTCCTAGTAGCTACTCTTATCATGTGTACTAATAAGTGTGCTGTAATTAAGCAACTGAGGCGCAATAGCCTCACTGCTTATTTCAAGATCAAAACACAAGGATTTCTCCAACAATATAATTCATTCATTCGCGCGGCACCGACACCGACATTCATTCGTGCATCTTCACTCATTCAAGTCAACTAGAGCCAGTGATTGAGTCCTGTGTTCAGCGGCTCCACACGGATGTGGATCATTTTTATGTCTCGTCAATCTTAAATAATCCTGTGGTACGGATGGGTTAAAATTGAGAGATGCAACTGTAACGCTGACGGCCTTCATTGGACGGGGAGCACAAGACGACGACCGACGCCTCTGTTGATCTGCAGCCACAAAGAGAAATTAAAGCAGCTAGTCACAGGAAGAGGTCCCTTCCCATCCGTCCGTCAAATACATACGCCTACAGTAGAGTAGTAATGAGAGCGGACGATGCATGCAAAGGAAAGGAAAGGAGGAGACGGAGATCATCCTTCATGTCCATGATTGGTCAAGCAGGGCAGCCATTGAGGAACTCAAATAGTGCTGCATTGCTCGGTCCCTGCTGCCGCCGGGGCCCGGGCCTGGAGGTCTTGTGTTCAGATGCAAACAAGCTCTCAATGCAGTATGTCGATTTGGCACCGACAGGGCAATACATAGCTCTGAACGATCCATTGAATTACACAAACACGCCTACCGCATGGATGCACTAGTAAATGATGTGTATTCCGTCCGTCGAAAATCTATCTTTTTTAAAAGGGTCGCAGGCCGATTGTTTACCAAGGTCCAAAAACTATCTTTCTTTCTTAAAAAAATAGGAGCATTGTTATTCATTAAGATATAGAGAAAGAAGAGAATTACAACCTAATTGTACAAGTATCTAAAAAAAGGTGAAACAAAGAACAATGTACTGTCGACATGAACAACAACTGCATCATCGACTGGCTTTTTCCCCTGAGCCTATACTACTGTCGGTTTCCATCTGTAACTTATCGACAATGAAACTCGATAAGGCAGCAACTCTTCAACCTCAACTAAACTGCCAACAACCCAACAATTAGTCGGATCAACCTTCAACAGACTTCTTTGCTCACTAGAAACAACCTTCAACTCGACGAACTCACTAGCGCCATTCTCGTGGCCATGAACCAACTCCACGGTGCCATCCTGGTGACTCGCCACAACTGCAGACCAAGTAAATGACGCTGACTAGCGCATCACCCACAACCGAGAGCCTCACAATGCGCATCCGCGCCTTGGTCGCCTCCTTCAGCGACCGATACGCATGCGACACCTGCGGCCGCCGTCCCGCGCCGCGCGCCTACCGCTACCGCTAGCACTCACCGGTCACCGGTCGCGCCCCGACTGATTGGCGGCCGGTTCCTCCACGAAACCACCAGATTCGGGCATCGAAACGCCGAAATCCCACCTCAGGTCCAAAAACCAAGTTGTTTTTAAGACAGTAAGAAGTATATTTTGTCTCCCTCAACTCTTTTGACAAAATTCGATTTTCCACCTCCAACTACAAAAACCCGATGCCATAAGTCGATGTCACTAACTCATAGGTCTCATATGTTGACTAGGTCAAAATCACTATTAGCTAAAACTGACCAGAGAAAAAGTGAAAAGTTTTGATAGTTATGGAAGGTGAAATAACCGATTTTGCAATTAGAGAAGGAAAGCGAACTTTGAGATTGTTTTCCTTTAGTCGAAAGAAGGATGGAGGACTAGTGAGAACTTTGAGGGAGCTAAAATAGACTCCTTCCTTTTAGCAATCAATCAATCTGCAGAATGCATTTTCAATCTGCAGTTTCTTTCAAAGAAAGTCCAAGCGGGGAACAATAAGCCCACATCTTTAAAATAAGCCCACGAAGACAAGAAAGGGAACCATGTGGGCTTCTTTTGAACAAGTCAGTTGCTCTTCTCCACCCACCTCCACCTTGAGCGGGTCAGTCGTCTTCTCTTTTCCCCAACCGGCAATCGCAATCGGCGACTCATCTCATCTCCAGACGCGGCGGCGACGACGACCGGAGCAGCCAGCGGTAGCCCTGATCGGACGATATGGTGAGCCTCTGACCTTCCCCTCCTCCACCACCTTCTAAGATTACAGCTCAATATCGCCGCTGATTCTAATTGTCCTGATTCAAGGTTTGCGTGGCGTGCTTGATTCCCCTCTTCCTCATCCCCGTCGTCAACGCCCTCCCCTACCTCTTCGACCTCATCCTCGTATGTACAGCATATTCTTTTCGTTTCTACCATCTCCCGCTCCTTTTTTTTTCCTTGTGATTGTTTCAGTTTTAGTAAGATCTACTTGGTGCTTATTTCTTCTATCATGTTCCACTTTTTATTATGGTAGTCTCGATCTATGTAGCCCGCAACACCTCATGAACTGAACCACGATTTGTTTCACTTTCCAATTCGTCGGAGCACGAATCAAGCTCTGCTCTGGAGAGAATACTATCTCGTATGAAGCAGCTGAGGCCAAAGCTGCTTTCCTCCGCCTAACTAGTTAGGGTTTACTATAGCAGCAATTCACGGCCTCCCAAATTTCCTGTCATGTGGAGCCACATATTGCTACAACAGCTCTCAAGAACAGAATCACATTGGTGATCCGCAACCTGATTTGCGTTATATTTATGTGCCCCATTGTTTGCTGATAATTATATCTACTGAAGTAGGATTTGATTTTTGCACTAGTTGGCGACAGTGGTTCTGAACGCTCATTTCCATTCTCTAGTGACTAAACCGATTTCTGGCACTACCAGGAAGCCATGCTTTCGTAGGTAGGGAAGATGTCAGATGTTGATAATCTTGAATGAATTAACCTTCTTGAGCAGAGAAGCAGTGTTTTCAGTCAGCTCTCGTAATGTGCTTGTGCTTCATGCCTTCATCATGGTAACTGAAACATGTTTCAGATCCCGTCTGAACCATACCAATCTGTTTATCTTTGTGTTGCCCTTTCTAACTGTGTATAGCCTTGCAAGCCTTATATGAGCAATTTCAGCATACACTTTTTTATGCTTTTTTACTAGCATTTTGTCTCTTACAATATGAAAATTGTTTCTATGCGTTGGATGGCATTTCAGAGCAAGGTGTATCGACTGTTTGGATGGGAATACAGGAGACCTGAAAGAGCTCCACCTGCTTGTCCTTTCAAGCCTGCAGCTAAGAAGAATGATGAAGTAAGCCTATATATTCATGCTGCTTTTCAGCCTGTCAACCGTTGCAAATTCATAGATTTTCTTGACACAGCATCAGTAGATTCATACATATGTTGATAGTACAGCTACTCCTCTGCCCTGATTTGCCTCGTGTTACCCTATCATTTGTGAAGGATAAACATACTGGTTACAAATTATGCTTGGTTGGTTTAGCTATGAAATCCTTAATAATTTTGTCTGTCATTGCAGGTTGCAAGCGAATCAAAACCCCTAGTTGAACCCCATGCTACTGCTGCTGCTGCAGAAGATAAGAAAGAGGATTAATGTTTGCATCCATCTGGTTCTTGTCATCAGATCCTGTCGTAACTAAGAAATAAGTGGTCGTAAATGTATGCTTGAATTTTTTTTTTCTTGGCGGTTGTGCTACTAATTCAGCTCTTCAATCCGTGACTAATCTGTCAGTGTGGCAATAGTTGAGCTCACAAATTGCAACTTGAAACAGGATTGTGTATTCAGTTTTCTGACGTGAACCTGGGCTCATATTATTTATTATATGCTGTTATTGGAGTTACAAGGAAAGCGCAATCGTAGACTGGAGAACTTTGGTGTCACTTTTTGTACTCAAGGACGGCATAGAAGGGGTCGAGGTATATGGCTTGGAAGCCGGTGAACCCCGCGGAGAGTCCAAGCTGCCGGAATTCCTCTTCAGACCGCTCCCTCCCTTGTGTACGGTAGGTCGTCATGACGAAGATGTCATTTTCCAGGAGTGCCCTCGTCCTCACGCTGCTGTCAGTCTTGTCTGGCACTACTGGCTCGCAGGCGATCACCTTCCCGCCATCTGGTAGGGCGTTGTAGCACTTCTTGAGGATGGCCGTGCACTCGTCGTTCGTCCACGTCGTCAGAACCCACTGCATCATATGAGGGGACAATTTTACCCGATTTTTATAGTACAATTTTTTTTGGCGAAACTGTCTTTGATTCTATAATCTATACTCTATTCGTGAAGATGGTATTTGTGAGCCAGCTGAATACAGAATATTATGTACCTTCATGAAGATGGCATCGCCGGAGGGGATCGACTTGAACATGTCTCCACCAACATGCCTTACTCCTGCATCAAATTTGTTTCCCATTAGTGTTTGCCTTGGAGATGTAACAATGGCAGATAGGCTGTGCTTGATAATATTTTGGCGTTGTGACGTGGCACTAGAAAGACCACAATCAAAGAAATTTTGCAACGCAACAAGGAGAACTGTGAGCCGATCGAGATATCAAATTGCAGAATAGACAAATCAGTTGAGATTCCCATTGAAGGCAGACATGCATGCATGGGTACACCTCGATGCCGCGTCCAGATCCTCTGCAGTACCCGTGGCTCACGTGGGGGCGTATCATAAAACACAAGCTCTGCGCAGGGATATGGTACTACAGCAAAGGAGGAAAGATATTTGTAGCAAGGAGAAGGTGAGATGTGGCTTCCGCTGAACAAAGTCAGCATCAAGGCAGGTACAGTAACCGCTGCTCCGTTGCTCTCTTTAGTGGTGATTATAATAGTGACATTTTGAGCTCATCCTACTAGACTAGTACTGTATTATACAAGTAGTGATAACTACTATACCAACAACTAGGTGATGCTTAAGTTGAGCCATACTACGATTCTATCGAGATTCATGCAAGAGTAAACAAAGGAATCGAACCTGCTGCAGGAGGATGATAATAAACTAATTTATCTCAGTGAGTAGGCAATCACGAAGAGGGAGGGAGGACGGAGGAGGGGTAAAATTAAAACGAACCGGCGATGGGCGGCGCCGCGGCGACAACGTCGGGCAGGTCGAAGTTGATGCCCTCCTTGATGGTGCTGACCCTACGCATGATCATCTCAAGGCACGCCCCGGAGCTGCCACCGACGTCCACCAGCGTGCCAACGCCGTCGAAGCCGCCCGCGTAACCGTCTAGCAGTGCCTCCATGAACGGCTCCGACACTCCGGTCATGGCACGGAGCATCACCTCGTTGGCCTCCCTGTGCCACAGGATTATTATTGTTCTTTTGTTTCAATAATTGAGATAGACTTGTGCATGCATGCCCCTATTCCTCCACTCCAGCAGATGCTCATTATATTGGGATTGGCTTGCATTGTGGAGAGAATAAATACTAATTGAATCTAAATCTATATATACAGAGAGAGAAAGAAGAGGGAGAAGAACCTGTCTTTGCCGTAGTATGCGTAGGCGGGGACTCCGTCGTGTGCTCGCGCGAAGGGCTCCGGTCCGGCGGGATCGAGCACGGCCTCGTGCAGGCGCGGCCATGCCGCCACCAGCGCGTCCTGGTGGTGCTGCAGCACGTAGTCCGCGTACGACGCGCCCGAGGGCCCGCTGGCAACGAGGGTGCGCCCCACCGCCGTGAGCGCGTACCGCCGCCGCGGAGAGCCTTCTTCTTCACCGGCGTGCTCGGAGAATACGCCGCGAGAAGCGAGCAGGCGGAGGAGGCGCTCGAGGACGGTGGGGTCTGGGTGGCCCGCGGGGAGGAGCTCGGCCGCGGAGAGCGGCGCGTTGACTCCGCCCGCCCAGATTGCTTCCGGGACGCCCAGGCGGATCACCGCGTTCAGCGCCATGGGGACGGCGATCATGTTGGCCAGCTCCATCATCGCCAGCCGGGCTTCCGCCGGCGACACCACGTCGTCTCCGCCGCCCGTTCCTCCATTCATCGTGGTTTAGAAGGCGACTCGGAGAAAGAGGAAGATCGAAATGGTTTGTTGCTGTTCTGTTCAGTTGCTCTTAACCTATCTATCTATCCTCTGTGGGCATTCTGGCCTAAACAACTTGTGGGGACCACTGAAATGGATCAGCAGCTGGGCCTTATTTTTTTTAGGGAAAGTAGCTGGGCCTAATTAATAAGAGCGAGGTGGGGCTTTTCACGGATTACCTACGTGTACGTGGGCTTCACACAACGTAACAACGATCAAAATGCACCACCATACGCGAGACGTGTTAGGTGGACAGCACACCCGGTGCGCTGTTTGGTAGGTTTATGGTTTTATTACTCGCCTTCTTTTTCGACGAAATTTTTATTAGCTTTTATTACCTTAGTTGCGACTGCAAATGGCAACAACTTCTCTTGAAAGAAAGAAAAAAGGCAACAACCTCCAAAGTCATAAGTAATACAGTACACTTCCAAAGGTAAAAAACAGAAGACATCCAGGACCCTGTTCGTTTCCTCACTCTAAAATTTAGCACTGTCACATCAAAGATAATTTTATTATTTATGAATATTTCGATCAATTTAATGTCAAAACCCTTTTAGAGAATGATGCTAATTTTCGAGATGAATCTAATGAGCTTAATCAATCTATGTTTTGCTAAAGTGTTGCTACAGTAATCGTCTTCTAATCACGACTTAATTAATCTTATTAGATTCGTCTCGTGAATTAGTCTAGGGATCTATAATTTATTTTATAATTAAATTTTATTTAGTACTCATAAATATTAAGATTCTTTTTATGTGACAGTTATAAAGTTTAGACCTCAGGAAACGAACACACTCCAGGGAGAAATGGAAGATAGGCTACACTTTTCCAGAGAATAAAAATAGAAGATAATAATGAGGTGGTTGAACAATGATAATAATAAAGAAGCTAACTTATGAGTTAATTTTGATTCAGCTGTAATTCATTCATGTCACAGTATTATACATCGAAGAGAAGCCACAATAGCTCAGCACTGACACTAGCGAGTGGACAAGCCCAGCAGAAACATACCGAACCCAGAGCTCAAACTGTGATGTCAATGACCTATATCATTACTGGTGTCTGTTCTTCTGAGTATCAGATCATGTCATAAATACAGTGAAAGAACTTACATTGGCTTTCCTTTTACACCTACCCAACGCAAACTCTTTCAACAATCAATTAGTTGCACGCACTTTGCTGCTCGCATCGCGCAACAGCAAGGCAACAAAATATGCACGTAACCCCCAGTAGATACACAAGACCAAGGAGAATAGAGACGAACAAAGAAGAACGAACAAAATGAAGAGCTCGTTTCTTCCCCCATTCCTTCTGAGCTTCTAGCAGCAAAACTTTACTTGCCATTAACTTATTCCATTTCCTACAATATATCCACCACTTTAGGTTACCGAATATGCACGGACCACCTCCACTATCGGAGCTCGGCAAAGTGGGCACTTGCCACCACTGCGCACTAGCTCATTTGCACATTTCGAGCAAGTGCACATGTGCCCACATCTGCAACCATCACCCAAAGGGTTTAAGAACATACATCAGATACTGTGACGAGCAACAATGTCTGAGGTATATATTATATTGAACCTGAGATAAAAAGCAGGGTTCTGACCTGTATAAAAGAGAGTCAATTTGTGTATCACAGCATACGCAACAGGTTCCCTTCTTCACTTGATTCCATTTTGATCCATCCTCAGATACATCCATTGAGAATCCTGAGAAACAATTGCAAATATTTAAGACATTGTATTCATAACTGTACAATGAATGGCAACCAAAAAAAAATGTACAAGGCGAAACATAAACACAATACCAAACTGCAAAGAGGCAAATGACTGGCCAATTGTAATAATCATCTAGAATAAATATGAACTTAGAAAACAAATATATAAAAAGATTTTTCTCTATTGTCCCCAAACTGACTGAACTGTCATGCATCTTTATAGTAAAGAAAGGAGTGTTCCAACTCTGATGCCATGAGGACCATCAGACTATAGCAATGGGCAAGGGAAGTGATGGGGGATAAACCTTCAGGTCCTGCGAATCGATTCAATGCCGCTGAAACTTCTTGTCTCACTGAACGTTGCAATTCCAGCTGCATGTCCATGCATGCCTCCAGCATCCGCTGCATGCTGCTCATCCCTTGTTGCAGTCTACCCATGTCGGCTCTCAGATCATTTATAGCATCCCATTCCTGCAAGAACATAGAGCCGGATGAATTCCCAAAATGATCTGGTTATCATAAACACACACTAAGGCAATTTTGATGTCATATAACCCCATGAGTCAACAGGATAAAACCTTTTTTCTTTTCAAAAGAAAGCACTTGCAAAAGAAAAAAAAAACAATTGCAAAACAAACACAATTTTCCTTTCTGTAAAAAAGGTTTCAACACTAAGCGGGAAGATAACGCACGAGATCTGCACGATGTACCCTGGGTCTACTGCTCCAGTTGTTATGACGCAGTTCTCTGTGCCAGAGTGGCTGTCGTGGTGGCAAAGGTGGTGGAGGGATAACAAGGGCAGGTCTGTTGACAGGACCCTGGAATTGTCGAGTTTGAGTGTTCGTCCTTTCTTGTTCCTGATTATCATTTGCTGAATTAGGCATGGCGGTGTCAAGATTCCAGTTGAGGGGACCATGACCACGCCGCTGAACATATGATCTTATTAACTGCTCCAAACTTTCACCAAAACCATTCGTAAGAAGATTGGACACACTTCGCCTGGCAAGTCAAATAATGAAACAGTGTAAGAATAAGACCATATGAAATCACGAAAAGAAAAAACTAAAAACAAGTTTTATTATTAAGGTGAAAATACCTGCTAAGTAGTTCTCTTAGCTCCATGCTGTACACGTTGTCATCATCAGGAGGGATAAACCTATTTTCTGTCCTTGAAATGGGATCCTCATCAAGTCTGGAATCTTGATAATCGTCTTGCCAGTTCTCCACAGTACCATGAGACTCGTCATCATGCCATTCATCAGGTTCTTCTTGGAGATGACCATGCTCCCTGCCTTCATCCTCCAGAGGTTCACTATGTAAGTCCTCTGCGTTATCTTCCCAATTTCTTTCAGCACCCTCTTCAATCTCATTGGGCCACCTATCAAGCCTATCCTCCAAAGACGCCTCCCAAAATCTTGAGTTATGATTTGTATCATCTTGATGTATATTAACATCTTGAGCTAGAGAATCCTGCATTGCAGCTGTTCCATCCAACGCTACATTTGTGTGAACCTCAGGACGATCTGTGTGAACCTCCTGAAAATCAACATTTTCAAGCACAATTTGGGATGGATCCTGACTACCAGTAAAACCCCCGATTTCGGACCCTTGTTGAGATTCATTGTTATCTAGTGACCTAACACTTTCAGCCACAGGAGTGCCAGATTGGCTAACAGCATGACTACTTACAACACTTTCCGATCTGCAAATGGCACAACAGTTAACCCTACATTAGCTTGATATAGTATACAAAAATATACACAGGTACCATATAACAAGAGAACTATTGAAAATCCCTCAAAAGAAAAAGAAAACTGCTGAAGATAAAGTAAGGAGAGAACACAAGAAAAAAGGGATCAAAATACCCTTTGGTGGTTTGCTGCTGTTCATATACCAGCAATGAAGCTCTCGATTGCATATACAAAACAGTAGAGCGAATAAAGTATTCTTCGTTTCATGTGATTTGACTTCATAGAATTTTCACAGCACTGGATATGCCAGTCGACCGCTTATTAGTATAATACCGCTATGCCATCAAAATATTACATAATAATGGCTAGTGCAAACACTTTTTAGGGAGTACTCCATATAGTATAGCATTTACATTCCTCTTGTAACACTATAAATGCGCCCTTTGGCCAAAGAAATGTTTATAAGTTTAACCAATTTTATCTTTGCAAATATATAGATGAGCTCTATGTGTGCATCAAGCTATTTTACTGTTGTAGATATCAAAGTGCCATAATGCATAATATTGAGACGGCTTGAAGACCACAAGAATAAAGAAATTCTGTAGCATAACTCTGGAGAGCAGCGTGAAGTGAATAAGGTAGTGAAGGAAGAGCGGACAAAGTAAAAAAAAAATGTAGAACTGATGCATTAGAATTGAGATTTGTTCGAAACGAAGAGATGTTAGCTCTGGTTCATGTGAGTCAATCGCTTCTCCTTTAAAAGTGTGTTGCAATGGAAAAGAACAACAACTCTACTGTTAAAAGAAGGGTCATATAAACATGTAATGTTATTTAACTATTTCTTATCCACATTTTTCACGGAAACAGTAGGCAACTAAAATAATACAAGGCATATAAATTCATGAGCTGGTGCGGTAGGTACAAGATAGTTGGTATCACCACAATAACTGCTATAAGACATACAGAGCTTGGATTCAATTCAGGGATCCTAACTTCCAGCGCATGCTAGTCAATATCATCAATATATTGTGCAGTACAATTAAGAACCTATTTGGTTGGTGAACAGTCCACAGCGTGTAGAACAAGAATGGCTTGCTATTGAAGGAATCATTAGTAGTTAGCAGCCACCTGAATCTTGCCAGCAATCTTCCTTCTCAAACTAATCATATAAGCTGATTTCAGAGGCAGTGTCAGTATAGCTGATTACATGAATTTAGTTTGGACATACAGCCGAAGAGAGTTTTAGTCCAACAATACCATGAAATTCTGCATAAACCGCATTACAGAATGCACTAAATTTATAGATAAATACCAAATCCAAGGTTTTTTTTTTCCACGGTATTGAAAAAAATCAACCAATTCCTTTCCTACCAAACTATCACTAAGCAACACATTGTTTGCCTCCACATGCACAATGCTCTAAATTAAGATTTTCTTCTAACAAAGAGAAATGGGTAATACTAACCACTGATCTCAGGAATTTCTGCCCAAACTAAGGTGCATTAGCATCAATGATTTATTTCTAGGAACAGCTGGATGACATCAAAGGAACAGCCCAGACTAATGAAGATGCTTCACGCTCAGAAAAAATCTAAGAAAGGCTCAATTAGCAATGTGCATATGAGCTAAGGAATGTACAAAACATAGACGTCAGAGAATGTTAAGGGCCCACAAACAGAAATAAAGCTGTATATGTCGGGTCATACGATACATTATAGTAGAACAGACTGATAACTAGCAAGTGTTCTCTCTTGCAAACTGACCTCATACATCACAATTATAAAAAATAACATATAAATAATGCAAATCAGTTCCTAGGTTTCTGTATCACATAGAATTGGAAAACATGTGATAAACAATCCAGCCAAGAATTCATTTGCACTAGAAAGATAGATAGTGCAGCAGCTTGTATTCACATAGACTGTGCAAATCAAAATGTAGCCACACTGTAATAACAGAAGGTTGAAATCAAAACACCTGCTTACCTCAAGGAGGGCACACGATGGCTCTGCCTCAACTGCCCGAGCTCCCTCGCTGCCACCGATGGTGGTCGCTCCTCCTCAACAGGAAGAGCTCCGTTCCTCAAGAACCGGCCCCTAAGCAATCCCTGCAACACACACATTTGAATCACCGGCGCAAAAGGGCATCACAGGTGAACAATGGTTCAAGCAAAATGGTTCTGACCTGGATGCGGTTGCGACTGCGGCGAGGGAACTCGGACACAATGTGGTACCCTGATATCCCCTGCAGCTCACGCTGGCGCTCCCGAGCCATCCGGGTGATTACATCCAAACGTGCCTGCCGGCCACGGAGCCTGGGAGGCTCCCCGCGTCTCTCCCCAGCAGCGGCAGGTTCATCTCTGCGTGGGGCTGCACGGGGGTCGCGCGGTTGGCTGGCCATCTGCACCCACTCCCTTACGAGCCTGACCCTCTGCCTCTCCGTCTCACCGAGCCACTCCCCAGTGGCCGCGGCGGCGGCGGCGGTTGCACCGTCATTGGCGTCCGTGAGGCGGCGCGTGATCTGCCTTACGCGCTCGCGCTCGCGGTCCGCGGTGTCCGGCGACGGCTCGCGGTCGAAGGGCTGGTCGGCGTCGGTGCGGCGATGCTCGAGCTCGCGCCACATCTGCAGGAGAGATGGCGGCGCGGCGGGGAGGGCGCCTGCGGACGCGGCGGCGGGGCGGTGGGCGAGGAGAGGAGGAAGGATGAGGGGTCGAGGGTGGATACAGGGTGGAGGCGGGCGATGGCGAGGAGCTCGGCCTCGCGATTGCGGCGCTCGACCTCGCGCTCCATGGAGGAGAGCACCTCCTCGGCCTGGCGCGCGACCCAGCGGCTGAGGAGGCGCGATTCCCGCCTCCGCCTCCGCGCCGCCGACGACTCGGCCTCGTCGGGCGCATGGGCTGCTCCCCTCCGGCCCCCAAGGCGGAGCATGAGGAGGAAGAGGAGGAGGGCGGGGAGAGGCATCCCCCGAGGTGGTCGCAGACGAGGTCCTCGAGGTCGCGGCGGAAGTCAGCGGCGGCGCCCATACGGTGGCGGTACTCGCCCATGGTAGCTCCGGCGGCCTCTAAAATGCTAGTAATAAATTGCTGCCCCTAACCCTAACAGGGCAAAAAATTAAGACAAAATTTTTATATATGTGCAATCAGAGGATGAATTGGGGGCGCTAATGCGGCGGAGACGGGATGGGGATTAGGGCGGGATTGAGGCCCCGATTGGGAGGCATTCGCCGAGGAGGGAGGCGAGAGAAGGCCAAGAAGGGATTGGACAAGCAAGGGGACGAGGAGACGCAACTCGCGGAGGAAAAGCTCAAGGAGGAGGAGGAAGAAGAAGCGGTGATTTTATTTTCTTTTTCTTTTTTTTTAGTTGTTGCAATTTTTGGTTTCGGTGAGGCGGGGAGGCCAAGAAATGATGGCGAAAGGTGTGCGTGCGTATTTACCGGCAGCTTGTATTTGCACGCCTCCTTGTTCCTGTATTCTTGTGAATTTTAAAGTATTCTTGTGAATTTAAAAGTATTCTCGTGAATTTCCTTCGGCGGAAAAAAAAGAAAAACTACCCACCAACGGGACGGGACGGGACGGCAGCGCAGCGCAGCGCAAAACTGGATCAACCTTCCGTCAGGACGTCACGTCAAGCGGGACCCACACACAGTACACGTGGATTTGTCTTTTTTGCTTGTAGGTAACCTCGCGCCAGTTTCGCACAACTCTGCCACTCCCTTGCTCTTCTTCTTCCCGGAAAACTCTGGAGCTTTTTTTCTTTTCCCTTATATTATTACTAATGCAAAGTTTATGGCCTCAACAAACGGTACGGTTTCGGTTAATGAAAAGGCCATTTTTATCCTGGTGAGAAGAGATGAAATGACATTATTTAAGCAAGCAAAGCAACCAACAAGAACGTGCTGCCGCAACTGGAAAGCTGTTCTCTTACTCTTACTCAAAAATGCTCCTTTTTGAAGGGAGTTGAAGTGCCCATTTCAGATGAGGTGCAACAGCATTTGAGTTACATTCTTATAATCTCACATGATCTCAACGCAAAAGGCATACAAATGTTTAGTTATTCAAATGAAAAAAAAACTTTATTCGCCAAACATACATAGTTTTGCGCGCATGCTACCGAATGATTACCACACGGAATTATCACCAACAAAAGAAAACTTTTTACCACATCGCTGTAGTTTTTAACATCGACAACGGCCCATGAATGTGATGCACCATTTACCCTTTCTTCTGCTGTTGCGTAGTTTTCACAACCGGAGGAACAGCAAGCGCGCAGGAGCAGCACGCTGCAATGTTTCAGAGTATAACTAGTATTTATCCTATTTCAGCGTTGATTGTATTTATTATTATTCCTATTGCGAAGGACCCGAATCATGAGTGATGTCGTCCACTCGAGAACTTGCATTATGTTGCCCCGTTATCATCAAACAAATGGTACCATTGTTTCAAGTCATCCCATCATACAGTAATATCTACTGCTACAACTTTGACTGCATTTTTCATAATAATTAATCAAATAAAACCATCAACATCACGTCATGTGCCACGTAATCGTATCCACAAACATCTTCTTCATTTTTGCTTGTTATTGTGTCTCCTTCCCCTTCGACTCAAGAAAGAAATGCAGAGCTTTATTTAAGAGGAAATTCCTTATCAGCCATCCAAAAAACTTCCTTATTAGTCATTAAAAAATTGAATTTCCTTATTAGCTGTCGCTTCAAACTTTTATGTCTTTCTAGCCATTGTAGTGCCAAATGGTAGAGAAAATGTCATACTTAGATTTCTTTAGAATTAACATTATTATTAGCTATAATTATGAACAACAATTAAGCTTCCGACCAAAATTTTCATAGATGCACACATACAGCTGCGTATTTTCAGATTTGAGCAAGCAAACTCCATTTTTTGAAATCTAAGCAGAATGTCCACCTGTGCAGCCCATTTAATTGTGCGTCAATAAAATTAATGGGCCACAACTTTGGCCAATTATTTTAATGATTTATCGTTGCATAGAACAGTTAGACCTTTTTGCCGGTTAAAATTTACTTATCCTCATGGCAATGACAATGGGAATGCTTGTTATGTGAGAAGAGGCAAAAAAAAAGAAGGGAAAAAGCAGCAGGTATTCCCCAATAAGATGCAACTCGCATGAAGCAACACATCTCCCCCATAATGATCATTACACATTAAATATCAATGTGACTCTTTGTATTTGATTCTGATTATGTAAACTATAAACACGGTTAAAGAACAAACATCCGAGTTTTTGTAGATAAAGGCAACAAATGTTGACAAGACATAAAAAATAATGTTTGAAAATATCGTTCGTAGTTAGCCAGCTATGCTAATGAACTTAAATGCCTGAATCATGATATCACTGTCCATCTCGGCTCAATGATGCGATTGTGCATGTTTAAATATAAGATAAGAACCTTCAAGTAAAATATAAAATAGCAAAGTCAATTGATAAAGAAGCCTAATAATTTTGTGCATGTAAGTTAATTGGGCTGCAGACATGGGTATGTGTTTAGAGATGGGAAAAAAGAGGTTTTCGTGCTCAGACTTAAAAATACATAAATGCATGTGCTTATATATGAAAGTGTCCGGTATATGCATGAAGCTTGAACAATATTGTCCATGGTGGTGAAAACAACATAACAATTAAAAAATTACCAATTTTCAATATGTATAAATAATTTCTTAGGCTTCTTTGTTTAGTGAGGAGCTCATCTGAGAGAAAGGGCAGGGGCAGGCTGCATCATATGAGTTAGAAAGGAGAGGGGCATTTCAGTCATATAAAAAATGTTTCATGCCACGGTTGTGAAGGGAATGGCTGATAAGGAACTAAATTTAGGAAGTTCAAAAATTTAGTGGGTGATAGGGAACCTTAACTTTTTTTCAATGGCTAATAAGGAATTTCCCCTTTATTTAACGCACCGCTGCAAGACTCAGACTCAAATGGTTCTGATGTTATTGGTATTTTTTAGAAGGTTTGGAAGCAGGCACTTGACGAAAAAGACAGAACTTTTGAGAGCGCCGACCATACAATTTGGATTTTTGGTCCATGCTAATTAACGTGATTTTATTCAAAATGCACAATTCAAAGGAGACAACCCATCATAGACTATAGGTATAGCTGACAATAAAGGAAGGGACCACCATAGCTTTGTATCCAAGATTGCCTTCAAATCCATAAACTAGTTGTCTCGGGGATCTAAAGAATGCCTCAAGATGCATCTGTTAAATCTCACCCCAAAACTAATCATGAGCAGTGCTGATTTTTTTTTTAAAAAAAGTTTAACATTATGTCTCTTGTCTTGCCAAAGAAAGGTTCTCTTCTTAGGTCCTCCCTAACCTCTCGTCTCCTAAGCTTTTCAACTCTCCTTTACTCTAGTGAATTGATGCATTGGACTTTCTGCGATGTCTACCTAAAGCACCACGGGGCGTCCATTAGTCCTCATGGTGATCTTGGACGTCCGCTTGCTTTTCGAGAGGAAAAAAAGCTCGGATCAGTGGGTCACTGTATGTGGGTCACGCGTGCTCATTGCCCCACTCTCCAGTGAGGGTGACTGAAGTCAGTCAAACCTCATTTGGAATAATTTAGACCCCAACCTTGCTCAATTTTGTTTTTCCGACCAAATCCATCTCTTAAGAGAAACAGTTATCGTAAACCCAAAACCAGAGCTCAGAACACGTAACACGGCCGAGAGGAACCAAATATGCTTGCAAGAATTCTTGGCCCATGTGACCAGAGTGTAAATTTGGCTGTGCACCCAAATGATATAAAGATAAACAAACAGTGTGACCAAGTGAAAGGACTAGAATTGAGGAGCTGAATACACTGAAAAGGATCCATGACCAGATAGATCACTCCTTACAAGACTACTACTATTTCTTCAGCTTCAAACGCTACAGGCGTTGCATTCTGGCAGCATGACCAGCTGGTATCACGGCGGGGAAGTGGATCATGGCAAGCAAGCCTGTCCCCTGAGCAATTTTTTTCTCCACAAGCAAATCTGCTTCTTTGTTGATGGGTACTTTGAAGGTCTTGGATACTTGCCCCTGCACATGCCACAGCAAATCCTCTTGTGCAGGAATACATCCTCCAGGTTTACCGCCACTTTCATGACGCTTCTGACATAATCCACAAAGTAATCTTCCCTTTGAAAATTGAAGATGGTGAGACTGGCCAAATTCTGGTTCTTGAAATCAGTAGCTTTCCACTCCACACCCTTCTCCTCGCTGTATGAGTAGTTCCTCCTCTTTTCCTCATCTATTTCCATCGTGCACACATGATCCCAGACCTGAATGACAAAAAAACGTGGGAAAAACTTGAATTTGAGAATATAGCAGTATTGTGCACGTCTATCATTAATGCCAACAGAGGAAAAAAAGGGCATAAAATGTATGTATACATAAGGCTTAGAAATCTGATATCAGTTGGACGAACATGCAGTTGGACAAAACAGAGCATTAATAAGTATATACCGTCAAGTATAGTGCCTTCAGGGAGGGCGCAGCTTCAAGAATGAACATTGTCCAAGTCAAATCACATCCTTCAGGAAGGTCAATTAGACTCACAGAACACAGTTTGTGGAAAACAGACACCAATCCTTTTGGACCTTCAGGTTGAACCCATATCTGAAATAAATAAATGAAAACAGATAAGCAGAAAAAGAAGAGTCAAACGAAAAAAAAAGATGATCTCTTTAATTTACCTTTTCACTCTGAAAATCCAAAGTGAGGTCTTGCACACAAATACTGGCGAGAAATTTGCTTAAGGCAACCATCTTATGCCAGCTAAGACAAGTGTTACTGAGGCTTACAGCCTTGAGCATTGGGATGGAACCAAAAGAAAGTGGCTCTTGAAATGAGATCCAGCCCTCAAAAGTTAATTTTGTGAGTTTTGGTAGCCACTTGAGCTCAACTTTTTCAAAACCACAACTAAGAATACTGAGCTCATTGAGGTGCGAGTGTACAACTTGCAGCATGGTCCAAACCACTGAGTCACAGTTGTAGAGACGCAAATGCCTCAGGCCTGCAGGTGCATATAACATTGGCAACATCCATTTCACCAAATGTCAGATTCTCTAGATGGAGCCGTGTGAGACCACCAAATGCATTAGAACAAGCATGAAAAAGAGATATGAATTGTCTCCCATAGTCAACCAAAGCATCCATAGTGCATTTGATGTCTTGCTTTTGTGTCAAGATTATAAATTCAGTTGTTTCCACCTTCTGGTTTTTCATGATGCCACCAACAGTACGCCCAATGGAGATGGAGTCCTCATCTCTCTAGAAGAATGTCATATGTAGAAGGTCTATAGAGTACCCATTGGAATTTCTTCGAGATAAGATGTTCTTGGTATCTTCAACAACAGCGGCATTGGTACAAATAATTTCTTCTACGGAGGGATGAAACTCACTCTTCGGAAGGAAATGATTAGCATCTATCACAAGTCGAGAAAGCATAGTGGGGAGCTGTCTCCACCGTCTGGAGAGAATGGTGGTTCTCACAGCGTCACGGAAATCACATTGGTCTAGTATCTTGAGCAGAATATGGTCTGGTAATTTGCCGAATCTATCATCTTGATGATCCTTCTGCATTTGACTCTGAAACAAATCACAATTGTCATTTTGCAGTCATTGAAGACTCGATCTATGTTTTTTTTCTCCTTTGGTCGTGTTAGTACTGAAGATACAACCTACATGTTCCTAAAGGTATGCTGCTCAGTGAAGACAAAAAGGATTGATGCTGTTGACATTTTAATTCTAATACATTTTACTAGCTTAGGCCAAAAAAAAAGACTAGTTAGCACAGGATGAAAATAGAAGAAGAAATGGGAAAAGGTTTACCTGATTATGAAGCTCCATTGTTGAATAAGAATGATAGAATCGAATCAGATGAATGGAAGAGCAAACAATCCCTTCTCTCTCTCTCTCTCTCTCTCTCTCTCTCTCTCTCTACTTCTTCTCTCCGGCTAGTTGGAAATATTAGACAACCGAAACCCCTCCTTGCTTTCCCTCTAGATAATGGTTAGGGGTCTCCTATTGCTATTATTATGGTCCTGTTTGTTTCCCACCGAGTTATAATCAAGCTTATGTACAGGTTATATTAGCTGATTATTGTAATCTCGAGCCGAAATAATCATATCGACGAGGAGCCGAAAGGAATCAAACACGGAGCAGGGCAGCCTCTCTCCGGTGGATTATATGGGGCCTGCAAAGGGCTATGGACTCAAGAGCACTATTCCTACTCCAAGACGGATCGGAGTCCGATTGCTGTGTTTGTTTTGAAAATTCGTGCGATAGATTAAGAAACGAAGATTCTAACGCGCTAGCGATTCCGAAATACTACTCCCTTATTAAATTGTTATCGCCGTTGACTTTTTTGTTAAGTTTGATCATTTATCTTATTCAAATAAAGTTTAACAAATGTCATATATTTTGTTGGAATATGATTTATCACTAAAGAAACTTAAAATGTAGCATATTACTTTTTGTATTTGAAGAAATTTTTTGAATAAGACGAATGGTCAAACGCTACGAAGAAAGTCAATAACGACAACAATTTAGTAAAGGAGGGAGTATATGGCAAAGCAGACATCATGTAAACATATCAATTCCGAAACCAATTCCGAAATAAATGGCAAATCAAACATATGGGATTAGCTATGTGCAAGCTCGGGAGAGGAAGGGAGGAAAAGACTTGACCCGGATCTCGGGCGGCACCCCATTTCTTCTATGGCGCCCAGATTTTCCCCTTGCGACGCCCTATGAATTGCTTCGTGGAGGAACGGATTACACAGAGATTTCTTGGACAAGAGCGAAGTAGAGAATGGAGATCCCCAACTTTTACCAGGAGAGGACAAGGAGGAGGCATATGTCTGTCTTTGCCATGTATTTGGAGGTTTTCCTTTTCGGCTCAAACAAATCAATACTGCCTCCATAATGACACAGATCAAACATTCATAAATTTTGACCAACGAGATTAGTCTCAATGAATTAGTGAGTTAGTCTATAAATTGGATTCATATTTTAAAGCAAGAGGGTATGCTTTCATGCTGCTCGTGCATCAATCAATGGTCAGAGTAGCTAGCTGGATCGCTCTGAGCCGATTAACCTCAGGATTGGCTCCCATAGCATCCCCCTTACGTTCTGCGTAATATCTCTCTCACACACACATACACAGAGGCAACCTTCCTAGCCACATTTGAGCGCGAGGTAGAGAACAGGGGAGAGCAGAATGTGTTCCTCTTCAAGCAGAGGTGCATTTTTACACGCTGCAATATCGAATCTAACCTGCTTCAGATTTTTCTTTTGGCAAGGAAAATCTGCTTGAGATTCAATTCAAGTAGAATCAGAATATGTCAAAAATATTATTTCCCTCTCCACCAAACCAGTAGTAAGAGGGAAATAAAAGGCAGCATACACGAGCAGTGTCGCCAAGGCGCCAAAGCACAAAAAGCAGAGCAGCCATGGTGCTCCATTAGAGCTTGGAGAGCATATTTTGTGCTACCGCGCTTCTCACTAGCATCACAATGGATGCAATAATATATAAAAAAAAATTAAATGTGTAGTGTATGTCATCATCTACCATATTGAAAAATTGATATACAATAGACACATGTAATAATTAAAAAGGAAAAAAATATCATACAATTAAAAAGAAAAAATATCATATAAACATCGTCACGTCATGCGTCAGGATCGATTAGATTAAGTTATGCAACGTTATCCACCATTATACAAAACAACAACAAAAAATAAAGATAAGCATAAGCAGTTGATCAAGTGCGTTAGTTCTGACTACATGCTTCTTCTTTTTTTTTAGCAAACTCTCTGACTATATGCTAAACCAACACCTGGAGAAACTGCACTAAAACAGGTCTAGCCTGGCATGTCATGACCATGATGAAATGAAGAAGAGTGCATATGGTAAATAACACATGGAGTCTGCAAGTGGAGGAGCTTCTTTCTTCATACTCGATCGTATTATTATTCTTGTTCATGATAGGCAAGCTGATGACTGTTGAAAAGCATAGCGGTACACAATAGATTTTTACAGGCACTGCTCTTGATGCTGAATTTGAAGAGAGAAAAGTAAAGTGGAAACTGATTTTTTTTTTGCGGAAGGCGCAACAAGAAACAGGCCTCCGCATCGCACACTCACACAGAGGGATGGACGATAGATCGATGTAATTACAGCAGTTGGTACTAGTTGTAGGCAGAAAATAAGAGCATGATGATGATGTGATCGACTAGCTAGTCGCGGCTCTTGAAGGGGATGGCCCTGATGACGACGACGTGGTAGATGGCGGCGAGAGCAGCGCCGATGAAGGGGCCAACCCAGAAGATCCACTGAATGAATTGATTAATTAGAGAAATTTGTGAACGCAAAATTGAGGTGAGTAAGGTAAGGCCAGAGAGCGCGAGCAGAGAATTAGCTGATTCTTACGTGGTCGTCCCATGAGTTGGACCTGTTGTAGATGATCGCCGCGCCGAGGCTGCGTGCCGGGTTGATGCCGGTGCCGGTGATGGGGATGGTGGCGAGGTGCACGAGGAAGACGGCGAATCCGATGGGGAGCGGCGCGAGGATGGGCACGTGCGAGTCCCTGGCGCTGCGCTTGGCGTCGGTGGCGGAGAAGACGGTGTAGACGAGGACGAAGGTGCCGACGATCTCGGCGCCGAGGCCGTCGCCCTTGGTGTAGCCGGCGCTGACGGAGTTGGCGCCGCCGCCCATGCCCATGTAGACGGTCTGCTGGAAGCCCTTGACGACGCCGGCGCCGCAGATGGCGCCCAGGCACTGCATGACCATGTAGAAGAGCGCCCGCGTGAGCGACAGCTTCCTGGCCAGGAAGAGGCCGAAGGTCACCGCCGGGTTGATGTGGCCGCCGGAGATGCCGGCCGTGCAGTAGACGAGGGCGAAGATCATGCCCCCGAAGGACCACGCGATGCCCTGGATGCCCACCGTCTTGCACTTGGACTCCGCGTTCTTGTACCCCATCACCGTCAGGATGCTGATGTACAGGAACAGGAACGTCGCCATGAACTCCGCGATGCCGGCGCGGTAGAAGGACCATGACGTCAGCTCCTCCGCCTCGAACAGCGGCGCCGGGGAGGCTCCCGGTAGTCCTTCTCGTCGCTGCCCTGCGCAGCCGTGCCGATCGGCTGACGCTCCGAGTAACGGTTCGCGCCGAGACGAACATCCTCCTCCTTGCCCTCCATATATATCAAGCTGCTCTTTATTACCTTTCTTTGACCTAGCTAGCTAGCTAGCTATACAGAGATGCTTGCTGGCTGGCTGCGATGAGGAGCCGAGTGCCTGTCAGCACCATTTTATAGCTGCCCAGGAGGCCTTCATTTATTTTTCTCCTCTAAAAATTGCTCAATAATTACTTTTGATTTTCTTAATTAGTGGCTGATACTTAATACTCTTGTACTGGCGCCCCCTGTCACATCGATCATCCCTGCAAAGAGGACCATGCATGACAATTCACTAGTTTGATCGGTTGTTGCTAGCAAATAATTTAGATTGGGATAACATTGGTTTAACATGGTGGAATCTCATAATAGATTATTGTTTGGGCGGGAGCTCTGGAAAGCAGTAGTACCCTTTTTGTTTAGGTTTGGTAGACACGGACAGAGTCATCGGTTGGGGCTTTATCCTTTCTGAGCTCATCTGCCTGCTGTCTCGAGTAATAATTAGTATCTTAATTGATCTCTTTGATCAATCATAGCCACGAACCAGCCATCTCGCAAACACGACAGCGCAAACTTATTAGCACTAATCTCTCGATGCCTCTTCAATTCAACCGTAACATACATGCAAAAATTTCCCAGACAGCTGGACAACCTACTGAAATGAAACGGTAATATCATACTATAGCGAAGCCGGCCTTCATCGTTCCATCATCGTTCCATGTCATCATGCATGGTGATTGGATGGAATCCTGGGGCACTAGCCAACAAAGGCGACCAAACATTAGTACAAGGTGCAACCACTCGATCACTAGCACACGAATCAACGTAAGCGCGCCAACAGAAAAACAGGGAGGACAGCGACGGCCAGGGACGGCTGCCGCTGCTTCATCGCTGGCCGCACACCGCGCCACCCTCAACTCCGACCTCACCTCCCCTCACAAAAATAATTCCAAAAGGCGCACTAGAAGAATCGTCTCATGCATCAGCACTCGCATACTAGTACAGTGTTAAGAAAAAGGTCCTGCATCGAAGCTCACTGATGTGTCACCTACACCGACAAAGCCACTACCAGCTTGCCACGTGTTCCTCCTTGTATAAGCAAAGAACTGCCCTAGAGCAAACTGGAAATAGCCACTCAAATTTCTCTGTGCATAAATTGACACCCACACGAGGCTTGTAGTACCTAAGAGATGGCAACATAGTATACAGTAGTACGTGACGGTTCCTTCCAGAACAAAAATGCAAACATAAAGGCACTCATGCAACACAATTGCTGTGTACCATACCAGTCATAAAAGTAGTCATCTTCATACGTAGAGTCAGATTATCAGGCACATGAAGTTCTAGGAAATACCGTAACTAGCCAAGATCCTAGTTTCCTGCATACTTCATGTAGCAATTTACGTAGCTACGTATCTCATTGCTCCTATACAATCCCAGGCTATACATCAAGGAATCACACTACAACAAGTATTACAGTATTGGAGCCTACTAGGGGCTCCCAGAAGGAAAATATTACGACCCATACCGCTACAGACCGATTACAATTTACATAAGGGTATCAGCTATTATATCCTCCAAAGATAGGCCCATCGGGTTAGCCTTATTTACGATGATGAGGTTAATGGAACACTGGAGTCCTTCAGGGACGGATGCGTATGCGTACACACCCTCTCTGGCTGTCCTCTTGTCCAGAGGTTTCTGAGTTCACCTCTCTTCATGCCGAGTGCTAAGAAGGTGCCTGCACAAATTTGGTGATTTGTTTGTAAACACAAGTACAGAATCAGACAGAACTAACACTCATCACCAGACATAAACAATACGTACCAATCGTGAAAGGCACAATGTAAAGAAGAGCTGGCTGTCCATGGCCATCCATAAGATTCAAGGCAACATATGTAATTAGGAGACCTGACAAGGGCAAATATGGTCAAACAACATCATGATATTTCTTGTCATGATTTCTACAAAAATGTCCATGCCAGCAGAGAGGAAATTTATGACCATTTCAATGGGTAAACACATTGTTCACTTTTTTTTTTTGGTAATATTCTTCACCACTCAGTTCCCTTGGAACACGAAGATTGTCTGGTCAGTAAATATGCCAAAGAGGCTAGATAAGAACTGTATTTTCACACTTCCCCGTGTAACTGTCAATCAAGGGTTCTTGGCAACTACATAAAGACACCTGATTTCAAACTACCTCTGATTCTATCGTGAAAGGTATCACATTCTTTCATGTTTAATGGGATTCTCAATTCAAGGATGAATGTGCTAGCACGCAAGGCTTAAAACTTGCAATGGATGTAGAGATATATTACCAGAACCATAGGCCACCATCGACCACAAAAAGTAGCCAGATTGCAGAGTCTTCTTGGCAGCCCAATCATACCTAAAGAGGGAGATAAAATATAAGTTCAAAGTATATAGAAAGCTGATAATATCCAGCCTATACTGATGAAATTCACATCTGGCAACTGGCGTAACCACTGTTATTGACAGATAATGAAAGGTGAAAGGTTTTGCATACTAACCGCAACGCAAAAGCAATCAACAGTCCAGGAAGAAGGATATCGCCAAAGCCTATGATGCTGTATCCACCCCATGGGTCAAACATCCTTGGGATCTTTAACAACATGGGCACACCATCTTCATCAGTCTTATCACCACGTGCAACCTGCAAGCAGATCACAAATATAAACAGATGTTCAACATACATAACAATAACAAACATCACCGATTCACAAATTTTACATGTACATACCACAATCATCACACTCTCATGGAACCACATCTTGGAGATGAAAACCCAGAAGATGTCATATAAGAAGGCACAGCTCAGGAGGGCAGATCCAACCTGACATTGAACAGCAAGAACTTGTATGTCAGTACCAAACCTAACGAAGGGAAAGCATAAAGCCATACATAAAGAGGAGAATAATTACCTTGAGATTGGGTATTCGAACAATCTGGATGACAGTAATTATCAGTGTAATACCCTAAAGGCCACAAAACAAGATATTAATCAGCACAGTACCAGAAAAAAATGAATCATTTTTTTTTAAAAAAAAATAGTATGCTTACAAGAATGTCTTGCCCAATCCAAGCATAGGGCAACCGGCGAAAGACACCCCATAGAACAGCAAATGCAATGCAAAAGGGGCAAACTGCCAGTGTAAGGTACGAAACAGCTCCGAAAAATGGGACTTTCACAAATGATTCCGCAGCAGGTTTAAACCATCTGAAAGAACACATGACTTCCAGTCATTGACAGTAAGAAAAAAAAACCATAGCCGCAAAGCCTAATACTTAGAATGTCCAATGCTTGACTCAGAATGCACAAAGAAAATCTTATGTTGCATACCTTGACAACAAGGCCACCAAGCATGTTTGAAGACCCTTCATACAATATAAGAAAAAATATATCAAAGGAGCTCAAGAAATGGAAAAAAGTAATATGAGTATCAATCAATCGAATCAAGGATGATTCATGCTACTAGCTACAACACTATCACACTTGATCGTTCAATGAATACCATAAAACTACTTTGCTCAATGGACGTACAAATAACAGGTAAAATATTGGTGTGTTCCAATTCCCCCAAAAGTGGAAGAGAAATTCTGACCACCTCCATTTCGTTCCAAATTGAGACTTAACAGTTTGGGTAATTTAGTTTATCAGAGCACATAAGCAATGCCCTATGTTATTGAGATGTCACAAAAATCCTATAGGGCCTTCAGATACACAACAAGAATAAACATAATAACACAAAAGAGAAGACACAATGATACACACCTCAACACCACCTATGCAGAAGATAACCACCAGAAGCTCCACAAACCAATGAGACATCAGCTTGTAGAGCGTTATCAAGAAGCAAGAAGCGATCACAACAAAAAATACTGCTGATGCCATGTTGATATCTACCATACCACTAGAACCTCCAGCCTCACCATTTGGTAGAACTTCATGGCCATCCTATAGAAATACCAATTATACCATACGTGTCAGTTCCTCTTTTAAAGCAGGCAAACCCAAGAATGAGAAGTTGAATAAATCATGGGTTTAGAACCTTCAAAAGCTTCTCTTGCTCAACATCTGCTTCTCGGGCACTCCATGCTGACCAGTATGATGCACAAAGTATGGTACCAACTGCCATAAGCCATAGAAACACCTCCGCCGTATCAACCAGAGGACGGTCTGGAGAGTATAGCTGCACTAGGACTGACAAAATTGAAATGTACATACTAGTTAGCTATCTCACAATAAACAAAAGGGCACCCAACTCACAAGTTAAAACAACCATAAAAAGTTTGACGAAACATAGGAGTGGCACAAGGCATAAAAATAACAGAGGACCTAAAATATTTACCTTGCCCATGCGTAAGATGCCGTTGTAAAGCAGCACCTGCATCTTTTGGCAGAAGAACTGCAGGTATATTAATATCAAGATCCGTTTCCTTGCTGTCGCATACCATCTTGTATAGCTCTGCAGGTGGGATGCGTGATGTGTTAGAAATACATGTCACAACTTAGAAGACAAGAACCATTGAGGTGCTCATCTATATAGACGAAAATACAAACTGCTTTTGTGCATGAAGCAAGAAGAAAAAGTGTCCCTGACATGGATAAAGGTAAAAAATCGAACAAGACATGGAATGGTCATGCATAGGATCCTGTGATTGACATTTTGCTGACATACCCTGCATCTGATTGATGATTATAATGGCAGAAGCACCAGCAGCTTCAGCAACCTTAGCTTTTCTAGTGAACGTACAGTTTCCCCTCTCCACTACCAAAACATCTCCAGCAACCTAATACAGGAATAAGCGATCATCACTAGTGAGAAATGTAGAACATGGTAAAAGAATATGAAAATAGCTAAAACGTCATTTCCATTAAGGCAACCTTCTCTCTGGGACTGTTGCAGCAATCAGATGGGTCTGCTAGCAGCAGCGTTGTCCGGTTGGCATGCTTTTCCTTTGCCTCTATTATGGGGCCAAACCGAGCACCAACACCAACAAATTCGTCAGACTCTCTGTTGTTGACCCAGGTCTGCACTTTTACCTGATACAAATGGTGGAGCATGTCATTGTAGAAGATAAAAGGGGGCCATACAATGTTCAGCAAGATGTTAATGATAAGATTGCAAATCACGAGATAGTAAGTACCAAACAATTGTCATGTGCCAAAGAATCCAATATATTTTTCACAGCTATTTTAGATATCCAAACTTCTGAGGTGTTGGTACCAAATGAACTTGAAATTGCTTGAGTTGCGGCTTTTGCGAATTGCTTAGTTGTTAGTGAACTATGTTCAGCCAGGAACTGCAATGAGCAGTTGAGCACTACCTAGTTAAACACAATAGCCCCAGATGTTGGAATACTCATCCAGGCAAAGCCCTATGATAACTATCTAACCAGGATAACTAATTAGATTGAAACAAGTTAGCAAGAGGTAGATTGGAGACTATATAATGTGTTCAGGGATCTGTAAAGCAATCATGTCAGATTATAGGAGGGCAACGCAAAATGTTCAACAAGTTCGCATCAGTCCCTACATAATCCCAAGTCATAAATATCTCAGTGTGAAAATCGTTGCATGGCATGAGTAGATGTTCAGTACTAGAATTTTTAACTCTCGAAGTAAAAATGTTTTGCACATGGACGACCCATAGTCTGAATGCTGCCCTGGTCACCTCAGAACTGAGGCAATGGACATAATCCCTAACTAAGCAGCACGAATAACAAAAACGTGTACAGAACAAACAGTTGTAGAAATGGTAGCGTCTCAGGTATCATACATGCATCCCGAGAACAAGTATCCAGGCACGCATTCTGTTACTGTAGCGGAATAGCCTACTCCAACACGCTTCCTCGCAGTACGGAGACCTAATCACTTGTTCCGGTGCCCGAAATGAAGGCCGTGAGTCCCCCAGCAAACAAATCAACGACCCCTGTGATCCTAGAATTCACTGCATCAAACCCTAGTCTATGCTAGCTCCCCTGCCTGGAACACTCCCCCAAATCGAAACTCCCCTGGTTCCGAAGGCAAAATTCAGGAGCTCGAAACAAACTCTCTCATGCCGTGATACCCGGACAGTGAGGTGGAAGCAGCGGAATCAACTGAACCTGCGATGAGGGGAAAGGAAGGCCGTACCAGCATGAAGTCGTTGGAGCAGCCGGGGATCTTCGGGGCCTCATCGTCCTGGTGGACGATGTCGCCGCCGGCCGCGACGCCCGCGAGCGCTGCCACGACGACGAGAACCGCGACGGCGGCCGCCTCCGGCGACCTGCGGGCCATGAGGGCGGTCGAAAAGGACGCGGAGGTAGGATTCAATTTCTCGCGGATCTAGCTATGCCTCTCTCCCCTCGCTTTTTCCCTTCCCTTCCGTTTGTTTTTGCGCGGATTTGGTCTTTATCAGCGGCTGCGCTACAGTCTCTGCAAGTGGGCCTAGGAAGTTGGGCGGGGAACCCAGTCAGCCATTCTTTTCAGGAAACAACCCTGCTCCCGGCCACATTTAGAATGGAAGGACAATGAAATTATTTTGTAATAACAGGGCAATGAGCTTTTTTTTTTTGATTAAGTGGGCAACGGGCTTGTTCGTAGTTTAAAATTCACATGGTTCCTAAGGACGAGGACGATTCAAGAATAGTGCCATCGAATTTCTTCGGTCTCGTTTTTCTTTTGGATAAGGGTGCCATTATTGCCTCGTTTCCTATAAAAAGAAGGGGGAAAAAGACATTTGTGTTTGAGTTAACCGAAAAGGATTGGGCAAAATTGGAAAATTATGTGTTGCCCAACTGTACATTGTTACTGCAAAAAGGTTGTCTAATGCTAAGCTTGTTATTTGAGGTCAAAATTTAGGCCCTTATTTTCAAATCAACCTATAATAAGAAATGTTGTACACACGGGGACTTTAGCAGTGATGGAATCGTGGTGCAGGTTGGCGTCGTTGGCGCCAGTGTTGGATGGCGGAGCGTAGCGCGTGGTTGGGCGTGAGGTTGCGCGTGGGGAGCTTGAGGTTGGTCATGGGCGACGTGTCGTGTCCGCCGTGGATCCACTCCCGGATGGCCTCGGCCTCGTAGGAGAAGCCGTCAGCGGCGATCTGCGGGTCCCTCATCACCTCCTTGAGGATGGGGCAGAGGAAGTAGGACGGGGCGCCGTCAGCGTCGGAGGAGATGGCCGGCGCGGCGCTGATGGCGTCCTGCAGCACGTCCATGGCCTCCTCCAGCAGCGATTGGTGCTCGTGTTGGGCGTCGTCGTCGCGCAGCATTTGAGGGCGACGAGCGCCACCTCCCTGGCGCGATCGACGGGCCAGCCTGGGTCGACGACGTCGCGCCACTCCTGGGCTCCGCTGACGGCCTGGTGCGCGGCCTTCCTTGCGAGGAAGGCGGGTTTGCCGGTGACGAGCTGGAGGAGCACGACGCCGAGCGAGTAGAGGTCGCAGCGCGGGGTGAGGTGGCCCGTGGCAAGGTACCGCGGCGACGCGTACGCCACGTTATTCCTACCTCGCTCCTCCACGAAGCGGGCGCCGCGTGCCCAGGCCGCCCAGCTTGGACGACCACGACGAGGCGGAGGAGGAGGAGGGCCGTCACCATCCGGCAGAAGGACGGAGGAAGATGAGGATGCTGTGCGGGCTGACGTCGCCGTGCACGGTGCCGTCGGCGTGGAGCGAGGCCAGCGCTTGGCAGGTGCGGTGCGCGACGGCGCAGCGCACGTGCCACGGCAGGGTGGGGAGGCGGTCGTGGAGGGTCGTGGCGCCAGGCAGCAGCTCGTACACCACGGCGCGCGCCTCCGGGCACACGCCCACCACCTGCACCAGGGATTCCGCCTGTCGCTGTCGTCGCCTCCACCGCAAATCCTCCTCGTGCCTCACCACCTTCACCGCAACATCCATCTTCTTGCTCCGCAGCCGCCCTCGGTACACCTTACACCTGCCACCATTGTCGATCCTCAGAGACTCGTCGAAATGGTTGGTGGCCTCCTCAAGCTCCGACAAACTCAATCCTCCTCCTTCTTCTTCTTCTTCTCCACCACCACCAGTGGTGGATGGTGGTTCCTCCGTCGCCTCCTCGCGAGAGCGGAGTGAATGGAGGACGGTGTACGACTCGCGGAGCCTTGCCTCGAGGTCGCCCATCGCGCGCTCCGAGCTGGCGATCTGCAGCTCCAGCTCAGCACTGCGATCATTGGCCCTGTGAATCTGGTCCAGCATGGCGTCCAGGTCGCGCCTGTCCCGGTCCATGTCCGCGCGCTCCCGAGCCAGCATCTCCTCCACCGCCTTGCGCCGCCTCGCCTCCGTCTGGTGCGACCTCTCCGCCTCGTCGGCCACCTTGTTCGCATCGGCGAGGTCGCGCTCCGCCATCTGACGCCGCCGGGTCTCTTCGTACGCCTCGCGCTTCAGGTTCTCCGCATCCTTCATCACTTTCTCGTAGTATAATAACGCACCCTCCTCCTCCTCCTGATACGACCAAACGACATCTTAATAATTTATTTCTCTGTGAAACAACAAATCAAGGAAAAAGGTTTGTTTGTTTCTACTACATACCGAACCATCATCAGGTGTTCTTTCCTCTTCGATGTCCCCCCGCAACAACTGCACACCGGATGTTGCTGGCTCCTCCTCTTCAGGTGGCCGACACGCCTCTGAAGATCCTTCAGTTGCTCCACCACCTGAATCCTCCTCCCTAGTATTATTGCTAGTACGGAGGATCTGATGATGATCAGCCGTCGGCTCATCGTTCCATTCTTGCGTGGTCTCGCAGTGAACCCGTGGCGACGATTTCGATCGTGAGTAGTCTGAACAAGTGCTTGACCTGGGACTTGTGCTACCAGTTGTCGATGATTCTGCTACATGCGCTCCCTCGCTGCCCTCCCTGCACATAAGTACATTGCATCACAGGAATCCAAAAACCACCAAATCTCTGCAGCATTACTACTGTTTTCTAAAGTCAATAACAATCTGGAATAATATTGCATTTACAGTCATTCAAATCTGACCATGTTACTAATTAACTGATTTCTGATACAGTATCATTCAATCCCGTTATTATTCCTCATCATGTGAAATCAACATCCATGAGCAGTCGGCCATACAAGAACGTCAAGGATTCAGACACCTATGTCAACAATCTAACTATGCTCAGTTGCTGTCAATCATGTCCTGGTACGTCCTAATTAATTCCGCTCCAATTAAGAGGCTATCAGCCCCATTTGTGACAGGAAAGGAAAAAAGAAAACATGCATGCTTACCTCGTGCAAATGAGATTTCCTTTGCAGACAAACCAGATCTTGCAACACGGATTCGCCCTTCGCTGCACCATCAATGCTTTCTTGGACCGTGGCGCGCGCATTTTCCTAGAAAAACAGATTACTTATCTCTCGCTCTGGTTCAATATAATTCAGGTGCATCAGGCTACCAAACACTAGAGCTGTCAAGACAGAAGACAAAAGAACAAACCTGTGGTACGCCCGGTCAGATGCAGCGCCCATGACCAGCTCGGTGACACCATGATCATCAACAAACTGGACAAGCCCCCTTGCAGTGTCGTCGCTGGCGATGATCGTCTTGCTCGCATTCACCTGTTCCGAGTTTCAGGACCAAGCAAGAGAGTAGATGAGAGGAGCTATCATAAGACGGATGCTGAAATAAACAAGCCAACACAAAATTGATGGTTTCAACCTTTTGACTTTTGCAAATGTCTAATAAGAGGTCGTCCAAGACTTTTCCGATCTTCTCCTCCTCCAGCTGTCTGTATGCAGTCACCTCCTGCTCCGCAAGCTGGCTCACTGGGACCCATGCCCCCACTGCAATCCACGGGCCCAAAATGTTTAAGACTTGCAAAATGCACACAAGAATACGCCGATTGGCGCTAGCTAGTCTTGCAGAACTGGCAGTAATGTAAGATACGAGGAGTTTTTTATTTGTCTTTTTAGTAAAGAAGAAGAAGAGACAGACGTTTATTGCAAAATGAAACAAATTTTAAAGAAACAAGTTGCGTTCTCTCATTCCATAAAACAATGAATTCCAAATAAGAGGGGGGAATTATTGTATCACTTGTAAGTCGGTAACTCCTGTGACTAAAAGACAGATGATGCAGAATAGAATGATGGAGACGTTACAAGAATGCAATTGATCGTTTAAGTTTTCTAGGAGCTATCTGTCTAATCAGTTTCCAGGAAGGGGACATCAGTATTCTTTTGAACGAACCGCATCCGCTCTACCACAAATAGGAAAGTGTTCTCCTTTTTCAAATAAGTATTCAGAAAAGATGACAAAACAATATTCAGAACTAAATCGTGATGAATTGTTCAGAACGAAAACACGATCAACATCTCAAAACATTCAAGCTGACAGTAAGAAGGTGGCATTATTGATTAACAGGAAATTGTCAAAGGGAGAAGAAGCAGCAGCATTGTATTTCAGTCATTGGATGAAACAAAACCAAACAACTTTCTCAACTAAATAAAAATAAAAGAAGAAGGTGAAGAAAGAAACTCGACGCCGAGTCCCGACAATGGCAGTTGATGTGAAGGCAGTTGTGTTTTTTTTTTTTTTTTTTTTTTTTTTGATTCTAAGGCAGTTGCAATTAGATGAGGAAGCTAGGAGGAATGAGAGAAAGGGGAGACGTACTCATGTTCATCCTTGAGGCCGGGCGGTGCAGGTGCAGGAACACGAGGCGCTTGGTGCGTGGGAGGTTGGCGAGCACCCACAGCAGGTTGGCCTTCCATTCCCGGCCCGCCTCCTTCCCCACGGCGCAGTACACCACCTGCTCTTCTGCTTCGCCTTGCCGCCGCTCCTCAAACTCCTCCTCCTCCTCCATGGATTCTTCAGACCTCTCTTGGAGTATTTCAGAAAAAAAGGAAGAGGTGGAGTGCGACTCGGTGACTGGATGGCAACTGCTGCTGTGCTGCTCAAAGAAAAGGAGGAAAGAGGTGGATAAAGATCGCGGAGAGCCGACAAGAACGAAGAGACGGACACGAGCCGGGGTTGGTTTGGACGTTGGAACTAGACAGAGTAGAAGAATGAATCTGGGGCCCACACGTGTGCTGACTGGTGGGACCGTAGGACGGATATTCCTGGTACCTTTCTAGAGGCTTACTACATCTCATTTCAGTTGACTTGCTACTACTACTAGCAGGAGTATGAACTCCTTTTAAGTTTTCCGTAATTTCCCCCAACATTAATTAGATCGTCATCTGTCCATGCTGCATTTCCCGGTTGATTAATTGCCCCCTCATCTCTCCTACACATTAATTGATTGAATGAAAGCAGCAGCGGCTTGTTGACTGACCGGAATGTGGTCAACGAGGAGAGGCCATGGCTTTGCAGAGCGCCCCGGCCGGCAAGGCGTCAGTCATACGAGGTACTCGCGCAGATGCAAGGCATCATCACTAGCCGCCTTCTGTGACTTTGCTCATTGTTCACAACCATACCTTGTTCTTACTCATGGCACGGCTTCAGTATCAACCTTGTCCTGCTCGTCATGTCAGTTCACAGCCTTCTAGAAGAAAGCGATTGCACTTTTGTTAACAGCTCATCATATCTTCAACTTTCAAATTTTCAATCCTGATCACAATTGTTATAGTGTCCGACGAGTGCGCTCTCGCCATTAGCAGTCAGAGGAAGAAGAAGAAGCAGCAGCATCATCTCCGAAGAAACCAACGTACGGGGAGCATAGCATGCCATCTTTCAGAGGTTTGAGCCGTTGACTGTTAGGAGATGCGCCCGTAATAGGAATATCCCATCAACACATGTGGATATGCTTTCCCCTGCACAATAACAATAACAACTAGTAGATGTTTCATATTAGATAGATCACAACATCCATCCCTGCGTGACATGAACACGTCTCAACTCATAATAATAATATAATTAAAATGCTGCTTCTAATAATCACCCCTCCTAGCATTGATGACATAGTCGTTAAGAAATCTAGACATGGTTGCCAGGCCACAAACATCGGATGGGAAAGAGGAAACACCTAGCTGGGCTGCAAGTTTTAACTAAAGCTGATGTCAGTGATGATCTGATCACGAGCTTTAATGACACATGGCACAGGAGGGGTCCAACCAAGAGCACGTCACTTTGTTATTCTTAAACAATGGAACTCCATGAAACTGTCGTTTTGCTAATCCACATTTTCATCGGCACTTGATCAACAACAGAGTTAAAAAAAATGACATCTTGCTTTGTTTGACAACAGTTATTTAGCCCACACACTGACACACAAAAAAAATGAGAGAGATATAGCTAGAAGGAAAAGAAGCTTACCGCCTGAACAAGAAATGCTATGTGGTGATGAATATTGGATACGATGCGGACCACGAACAGCTGAAAGCCTGAAATGACCTATGCGTTTTTTCTCTACTCTTTGCGCATGCAACATTTTCTCATGAGAAATATAAACAAAGTCATGTCTACAGTTCCTACTTTTTTTTTGTTTAACCACTCCCATGTCGTGATTATTACATTATTAATTGAGAAGGGCCGGTCAGCACACATGTAATTTTCACTTGGATCGTGCTCTCTCATTCGAACATAACAAAGGGCATTTCAGTTACCGGACCACACAATTCAATTTAAAAATACTCATCTGTTTAATGGCCATTGCCGCTTACCGGAAATCATTGACACACCTTAATGCACTAGCAAATATACTATAGATCAATGCTCTGAATTAACACCTCCACGCATCAAAACAGCACAGGAGTAAGGCCACAAAGCAAAGTGTCTCAAGAACTAATGTAAGAGCATGCCATTTCTTTGTCAGAATTTGAAAAGAAAAAAAGGCATTACAGAATATCACATTTATACCAAGTCACACACTAATAAATCTGTCAAAATCCACACTACAACAATTCATTGGGGCAACCCAAGCACATAGATAGGGATTTGTAAGCAGCTATAATAACTTATAGTAACACGGTACTGTACATTGAAAGTCATAGCATGTCGGAGGGAGCTAATGTTTGTCAACAACCAAGAATCTCCATATTCTTTTTCCTGCTAGTAAACTGGTAGCCAGCTCTCAGTTTTTGCCTGCAAAAAGAGCATGAATAGAAGGTTGTGTTAAATAAATGACTATACCAACTGAATCACTGTATAGTTAAACAGACCGAACTATTATCGCAAGCTGAAATTACAAGCACAGTTCACCCGTCTTAAATTATATTGGCGCTCTTCAAGTTATTTATTAGCTATTCTAGGTCAGTCATTATCACAAAGTGACACTATTTGTAAGACACTGCTAAGTGCAAAGAAAATGAAAGTAACTACGTACACCTTCATCATGGTAGCATTTAACAGTAGATAATCAGGCAAATCTTTGTCTATAGGAGCACCTTTTCCTCGGAGCATTTTCTTGTTAATTTTGCATTCATCCTCTATTTGGCAATACAAGGGTTGCAGTATAAACGACTTGTAAATTTGAACTAATATGGGCTGAAAATAAAATAGCTCATGGGGATGAAAAGGAAGTAAAAAAGAAGAGAGAGAGAAGGAAACACAGTCAGCTGGTTTTGTGAATTGGACTATAGTACTTTAAATAGTGTAAAAAGGCACACAAAAAAAGGGGTCGTCAGTAGCTGAAGAACTGGCATATATTGGGTTAAGAGTAGAGGGTACTGTGTCTCTAAATTCTAGCCCAGGATTGGTGCATTGTTACAGATAATTAGGGACAGGAGACTAGCCTGATTATCACCATGCAAGGTTCTTCTTGAATAACAGTCCTTTGCTCCTACAAGAACATAAAAGGAAAAACTAATAGGTAGGCTAAAAGAAAACAAAACAACAGGAGAAAAGGTGTAGAATGAAAGAAAATAAAGTAGTACTAGTTACCATTGATCACGACTGCAGCAGCTGAAGATATGGAGGACGAGGCTGCTAGGTCCTGGTGCAAGGCGATACAGGCTGCAAGTATCAACGGCCGGTGACAATGTACCACTAGTGAGGTTGTACTGTGCAAGATAGGGTGGCCCTGAACAAATGTAGACGACATTGTCACCCTTGGCTGTAGGCAGTGCCCTGGATGAGACGCTTATGCTTCTTCCACCAAGGAACAAGGTATTTCCTCCTATGCTATTGGTCGGGGTAAACCTTTGCAGCACAAGGTCGGCAAGTTTGAAGATTACAATCCGTGACAGAGACAAATCGTTGTGGCCAAGCACTAGGATATCTGAACCACATGCCACCAAACCTCGAGGATCGACAAGTTTGTCAGCAGGAACCGTAGCGATGACCTTGGGCTCTGGTAGTGCACGACTGCCATCCTCCTGCGCAACAGGTGGATCAACCTGGAGAACCTGGTGGATCTTTTGTTGGCCCCATTGTAATGGTGTATGCACCACGTACAGCTTGCCTTGGAATGACAATGGCGGATAGAGTAGCGGGAATCGCCAGTTTGAAAGGGTCCATTCACGGTCCTGGGAGGTCGCATAGGCTACAAGGCGCACATGGTGAAGTACAAGCATGACGGTGATGGCTCCGGCTGCATCGACGGAAACAGAAGCGCAGAGGGATGTTGTGAGCCTTCGGTTCCTCAACATTGCGGGGCAGTCGTCGAGCAATCGTGAGGCCAGGGGCTCTATGGGCGGGAACTCAGCGATGTCGCCGGTGAAAGGGTTGAGGAGGCGAACGGCGGCTTCCCAGTCCGGGTTCCCCAGCAGCAGCAGGAGGCCGTCGACGGAGTCGATGGCGCAGTGGTATCCCCCGGCCAGGAGCGGGATCTGGGAGCGGACAAACTCCCCCGTATCGAGGTTGAGGAAGCGGACGTATCCGCCCAGCTTTGGGTGCCCCGGGTACAGGTAGTGCCCTTCGGGAAGCATCATCCACCGGCGCGGGTGAAAGCGCCGGTCGGCGACGCCTCGACCGCGTGGATCGGCGGTGGCGGATCGCCAGGCGCTGCACACGGCTCGGAAGCGCACGTAGTGAAGCAGGTCCTCGGCCAGCAATCGCGACGCCACCACGTGTATCAGATCTTGAGGCAGCGAGGCCCAGCAAGACCTGGTATCCCAGCCGCGGCGGCGCTTCCGCCTCCGCGCCGTCGGAGGCGACGGCATCTTGCCCTCGCTCGCCGCCGATCTGATGCCGAGAGCCAAAGGTGGTCGGTGGGGGAAGGAGGAGGGCTGGAGAGAGCGGTCAGGTTAGGCCCATAGTCCCATGGGCGATTCTAGCCCATTTCGCGATGTAGCTTGCTTCTTTGGGCCTTCTCGCTACTAGTGCGCCGCAGGGAGGTTACGGTTACGGAGAAGTCCTTTTTAAAGCTAAAATTTTGTATTTCCCCCTAATTAAACCCTAAAATCGGACATCAACTACGTATTCGTTTTATCCCTGTCCGGTTTTCAGAGTGGTTTCTGGCTGGTGGAACCCATATGTCAGTGTCCACGTCAGTTCTGAGGGCCCCTACCATCCTCTCTCTCTCTCTCTCGACTAGCGCGGCGTCGCCGGCCTCCTCCACCTTGAGATCCGCCGCACTCACTCTCCGAATCGGCATCGGCACCGCAACGCCGCCGATTCCATCCCAGCGCCTAGTGCTCGCCGCACACGGAGCACCGCCGGAACTCGTGCCTCGTCTCGCGCCGCCCGCACTGCACGTGCGAGCACAGCTGGAGCTCCACCCCTCTTCCTCCTCACCGCCGGACTTATTCGATGACGCGTTGGTCCCGCCCTGCGCCGATGCCTACCAGTCCACCATAAACTGATTCGCCGCGTGGGGCCCCGCCTCAGGGAGGCTCCACCCGAAGTCGGTGAGCGCGGCGAAGGGCGGGCCCTGGCTGAACGCGAAGGTGAGCTCGCGCGCGTTGGCGGGGGTCGCGGCGGACACTGTAGCCGTCCTGGCTGGAGGCAGTACCCGAGCTCCCGTGGAGAGCGCGACGGAGGTGTCAGGCACGCCCTTGAGTTGCCTCCTCTAGATGCGGCATCCTCCAGAGGGAGGCAGTAGCTTGTCGACGGCACGGGTGCCTGGTAAAGGCCCGACGCTCTCTCCCTCCAGTTCCACATCCGCCGCCATGACGTCCGCGCCGATGACAACGATGAGATCGTCCTACTCGATTGTGCCTCCCGCACCATCCGAGGAGGAGCTGGTGTAATGCGCTACCGCGAGGCTATGGAGGTGGCCTTCTGCTGCTAATCACTGTTCCTCCCACTGCACTTAGATTTAGCTTTCGAACACGATTGGTTCTTTAGGAAGATCAGAATTCTGAGTAGCAAAGTCCGGATATAGGGTAACCGTCGGCCCTTACTTGCTTTTGTTTTGATGGTGCATTTTTTAGTATGGCAGATTGCATCTCATTGCGTGATTGTTTATTTGTCTAGGAATTAGGAGCATCGAATAATTCGATGTAACATGGGCAGAGGCTTTTTCGATGAGAATTGTAGGTGCTTACTATTAACACATACATGCCAGTCAAATGTTTAGCAAGTTAGGCTTTGCTATGGGATGAAATGTGCAAGTCGAAATTCATGTCAATCACCCTAGCTTGCAAATTAACTGGTCGGTGATTGTTTTTTCTTTAAAGTTGTGGATGGATTGGTAGGTTCAGTTTTTTCCCTTGCAGTTTATAAGAATGTGAAGATCACTTTTTGGATACACTATGTCTCTGGTTTATAGTGTGGGAGAGAACTTCTTTCCTAGGAACAACAAATATATGAGAAACTTGATAATTTCTAAATTATTGTTGCTTATTTGTTTGTGTTCTACGTTTTGTGAGGAATAACCTTAGCAGCCTCATCAACAAAGAAGTGTAGAGAGTGTAGCCTCATTGTAAGACTCTAGAGTAATCTCTACTAATTTAATTTTTAGTGATAGCCCTTCTGCACAGTGGGGATGGTAGCTGGTTTTTATTGATAATTTGATGAACCTTTCATGAATCTGTTATAAATATGAAGGGAAGGAGTCTGATATAAATATGAATCTTTCATGTGCACGCTGGGCAGCTGCTTGATTTATCTTGTTAGGCTTGCTGACTTGATGCCGTCAATGATCAGTTGTTGCTTGTACTGATTTTGCCACAGAAAGATGGTAGATTTATTTCAATTAGCTGACTTTTGCCATATGTATGCAATCACAGGGCCACTAAGATGCGGAAAGCGACAACCTATTCTTTGCTGTGGAAAGCGGAATTCTTGTTGCTCGGGAAGTTGGAAGATTCATAGACATTGGATTGGAGAGTGGCTAGTGATACGGACGAGTTTCCAAGCACACATTCTTATTTCGGGTTAGTCAACAGCGTTGTAGAACCACTCTTTTGGACACACCATATCAGCAAAGCAATTCCAACGATGAATAGTGCTGAAATTTCCTTGCCCCAACCATAATTGAGAGTTTTTTTTAGAACAGCCATAATTAAGAGTTAGGGGAAAAGTTTAAGGCATCTCAAATTACAATATTGATGAGCAAAAAGCATATGCTCTCTTTCTTAAATTAAAGGTTCATCTTGATTTAAAGGCAAA
The DNA here is from genome assembly GCA_031894775.1 of Chloris gayana. Taxonomy (NCBI): domain Eukaryota; kingdom Viridiplantae; phylum Streptophyta; class Magnoliopsida; order Poales; family Poaceae; genus Chloris; species Chloris gayana. Next base: position 3,892,065 of record JAUNZO010004234.1, on the reverse strand, counting down.
AGGCTCATGGAAAACGATGGGACTAATTTACCTTAACATCAGCAGACGTTTAAGTTGCAAGCTTCTTACCAAGTTTCTTTTCTTTGAAGCACCACTCAGTTTTACACCTTGTCGGAGGAAGGGATTAAGAAACAATCTCTTCTCGTGGGCTCAGCTACCTGTTCTATGTAATCTTTTGATCTAATTGAATATACGAGGGCATATATGTAACATTTGTACCCCGCGGAGGTTAAGAATGTAATTTGCTGTGATGATAAATCTTTACCAGCAGTAACACCAGCACTAAGAGCATCTTCAAAAGCTTCCCAATAAATTGATCCCAAAAGACTATTTTTAGGAGCAGCCCAAAAATTGTTAGTGATAATTTCTCTTGTCTCCTCCAACAGTTCTTCCTATGTAAAATGGATTAAGAATGATTTTGATTGGACCACGTCATTATTTGGGGCCACAACAACATTAATTCACTTGTAAATAGAAGGATTGAAGGCCCCAAATTTCTCCCAGTTTTAGCTACAAATGAGGTGAATTTAGGGGGAGAATAAATCTGTGATTTGTTTTGGGGAACTGTTAGAGATTGTTTTTTGGATTATACCTCAATAGTTCCATTTAGGGGAGATTTATAGGGCTCTTTTAGAGATGCTCTAAGCAAGCAAAATTGGACACACTTGGAAGAAGAGCGCCGCGCTCCCGTCAATTTGTGGCACTAGTATGTGGTAAAGGAAACGTCATCTAGCTCACAAGATTTTAACACAAGAGAAAATTAATGTTGGATGGAAAAACGTGAACACGATATGTTTTCTCGTACAACACAGGCAAACATTATTGGATGGTACTAATATATAATAATAATAATAATAATAATAATGATAAAGACAAACAGGTGCATCCATTATTTACTCTCAGAAGAGTCAGAAGTTACAACTCAACTCGTTACGAGAGTGATAAAACTAGTAAGCAGCAGCAGCCAGCAGTAAGCAACTCGGGTGAGGGCACTCGATAACTGAATAGGATTACTACAGTAGTAAGCAACTCGGTAGGTCCGTCAGTCCCAGGAGCACTTCCAGGTCGCCGGCTGCAGAATCGGGTTGACCAGGTTGAGGGCATCCTGGGCAGTGTGGACTCCGAAGGGACGGAGGCTCCGAGCATCTCTGTTCCCCGCCCAGGCCGCGTGGCTCTGGTGGCGCTTGTCCCAGTTGAGCAGCGCGCAGCTGATTGTGCGCCACTGGACCACCAGATCAAGCAGGTAACGGCCTGGAGAGATCATGTCGCGAATGCGGTTCTGCTGCTCTTGCTCCCAGCGCTGGAAGACGGCCGCGCGAATCGGCGGGAATCGCTCCGCCTCGCACAGGAAGAGGGCGAAGAAGGCAAGAGGAATCTTGAGCTGGCCGTCGCCCTCAGCTGTCTTCTTCTGCCCCTTGGCCTGGTAGTTAGCCAGCGTCTTGAGATGCTCCAAGGCCTTGGCTTTGCTGACCTCCACATTGAGCAGCCCGCGAGCGCCCACCTCGCGCCCGAATATCTCAGGGTATCCGCCCTCGAACTTGAGAAATGTGGCCGATGGCATCCGGAACTGCCTCCCTTGTGGCTTGAAGGCGAACAGCTTCCCATCTTTGTTCGTGTGGGCCACGATGTACAGATTGTCTGACCGAAGGAAGAAATCCACGCGCTCGTCGCCTTCGCCGGCCACCGTGATCTTGAACATGGTCGCCGGCGCGTGGTTCAGATGCTGCACTCCGAGGACTGGATGGTGATTGATCAGCCGCACGCCCGTCGCGTTCACGTGGTAGTCCATGTCCGCGAGAAAGGACAGGTAGCCTTTCCGGCTGCTGGACGAGATGTTGTAGAACTCTCCGGTTACCGCCCTGCAGCGTACATAGTTCAGAGATATTCATTCTGATATAAGAACGCACTGCTTAATTAGGACATGGTACTACGTACAGAGAAAAGGCCTATTTAATTACACATATATATACACTAGTAGTGACGAAAAATTAAGAAGGGTTCTTTTTCTCCTTTATCTTCTATCTATCTAGCTAGTTTAACTCAACTGTGTACTAGTAGACAAATTAATTAGCAGAGCAATTCTTATTAGTAAACATCCCATCATCTACTAATTTAAGTTTCATCATTTGGTTAACTAGCTTGTTTCTTTCAGATAAATGATGCACGCATAATTACTTGAGAGAAATGCATTCGTCCATCGATAGCTACTAGTACTGATTGCTTTCGTCATTTGGTTAACTATTAAGTACTAGCTACCGGTAGTTTCTTTCAGATAGGAATGAAATACTAGTTCAGATGAATGCATACATCAATCTACTACTGACAGTAAAACAGAACAGATTGCATTTGTGCCCTTGCAGTACACAGATATATAGTACGGCACCTGAATTCCCCGAAAACAAGTGACAATTTTTATTTTATTTGTTTGGTTCGACCGTTGCATGATGCTGTAGCTATTGACATAGTAGTAGATTCCTTCGCTAGGAGACCAAAGGAAACCGTCACGAGAGGAAGTGAATCAGCGTATGCTCTCTGTTATTGAAAGGGCTGTCAGAGATGTTCATCTTTCTTATTGCAAAAGGAGAGAAAAATTTTTACTGATCAAGAGTTTCCTCCAGATAATCGATCTTTATTTGTAGATATCCTATATGAACCCTCCTCTAAAATTGCAGGTATTCCACGTGCACATAATACCGATCGATCGATCCCTCTAGCTAGGATATGCTATCTCCAACTGGCAAGACCACATCCGCGCGCAACAAGTAATTAAAATAGGAACTACACACTAGTAGTAATTAGCAGAGCAGTACCTACTAGGCCTAGGCGGATGAAAAAATTAAACCAGGTTAAGGAACAGTAAGCATGCATGCGCGGACGGATCGGAGAGGTTAATAAGTTAATTACTTGATGTCGGTCGTTAACAGCATCGTCTGGTCGTGGTCCACCATCCCGGCCATGTGGTCCTCCGCCTGACGGTGATGCCATGCATGCACGCAAGAGAATATTAGTCACCAAATTAAAGACGATCTAGCAGCAGGAAATTAAATCGTACATGCAATATTACCAAGAGCGAGGCAATAGAAGAGCAACAAAAACCAGGAGAGGGAGAGGGAGAGGGGATGGAGTTACACTTACATCGGCGCTGCCGGCGGCGGTGCTAATGAGCAGCTTGTTCTTGATCTCTGCGTCGCCGCCGTGGAACTCCTTGGCCACCACCGCGCCAGCACCGAGCTTCTTGTGTTGTAAAGATCCATAACAAATATGCACAGGAACAATTAATTGTGTCAGAGTATAGCAGCAGGAACGAGAGCCAAAATCAAACCAAACTCAAAAAATCGAGAGGGAAAAGGGACTTACGCCTGCTGCAGCAGCCTGCTTGTCGCCCCCGCCGGCGCCGGCCCGGCGGCGAGCAGCACCGCAGCGAGGACCACAGCAAGCACCATGGACTTCTTCATGGTATGCGTGCTTGAGTGTGTGAGTGACACGAGCACACACACCACTGGCCGGCTACTTATATAGGCACGACCGAGCTGTAGTATGCTGATGATGAGTGGGAGGTATCCTCCTCGTCGTAGCTAGAGGAGGAGTTGGCCAGCCTCCTATGCTGAGCAGTGAGTGATCATAAATAATGTCCATCTGACTTCTTAATTAGCCAACCAAACCCTAATTCATATATATTTTGGAATTTCATTTGGCACGTGCATGCTATGCGTCTCTGCCTCATCAAATCACAACTGCCAAGGCAGAGATTTTATTCCACCAGCGCCAGAGGTACTACTACTACTACTACTAGCTAGGTGATGACGTCGTTTGATCCTCATACATCCTATTTTGCTAGCTGCTTGATACCAGTATATGATATGAATTCTCATCAGGCACGCACGGTAAACATGCTAATCCTCATTATTCGTCATTGGTAAACATATTTTCTCGGTGGAATGGACGCAACTCGGGGAGGTACGGTGCTTTTCCTTATCCTGCACAGTGTGCCCGGCCGGGGCAGCGCATCCCCGGGGCGGCGCCTTGCCCGAAATGTAACCACGACGCGCTCGTTTGCTGCTCCTGCTGGCCACAACCACATCACATCACATGCTGCGCATATATATGCTAGTATTTTCCTCCACAAATAATTAACCTGAGGTGTGGACACAGCTCATTTGGTCTTCTTTTCTTGTATGCATGCTGATCCATTTCGTAACTGCAAAGTGTTCCACGTGATTCATTATTCGCTTCTTCTCCCAAAATGTTGGCTAAGATCGGTCTCTGGCACCGAGTCTGATCATCAGACAAGAATAAATACAAATTAGAGGTTTCTGATGATCAGTCTATGTCTAAGCCTGATAGAAACTGCCAAGCCAAAACATCATACATATATACGATGATGATGACACGTGCTCGTTTATATGCTGTGCTTATATATATGATGATGGGTTCTCATTAGGCACGGTAAATCATGCATTGACTGCGTTTCTGTCCAGTGTTAGTTCGGTCCTTTCTAGCTAGCTACTTTATTGGAGCTTTCCCTTATATATTGAAATGCTGCTACTATATGTAATACTTCATCTCTGCATTCAAATCATGCATCTATCCTGCCAATGCGTGTGTTGATCCATTATTCATTTTTTATACCTGGCTTCTTTTCTTCTATACAGTGATCGATGGATGAGGGTTCTTACTTTGTGCAGAACAACAAGTCTGATTGGCCTGTAAACATATTTTGCGTGGGTGGAAGAATATGATCAGTGTGCAGAGACAAGAGCGGGTCTGATTTTGGCGTGTAAATATTCTCTGGGTGGAAGAATATGATCAGTGTGCAGATAGAAGAACGAGTCTGATTCTGGCGTGTAAATATTCTCTGGGTGGAAGAATATGCAATAACTGATCGAGACGAGTGCATGTGATGGAACAGGACGCGTGCAACTAGATCGGGGAGGTGCTTTCCTTTTCTGGGTGTATATGTATCGAACAAATTAATTAGTATGTACCTTCTTTTTTGCAAGTGAAATTACGTTGGCGTATCAACGCACGCTACCTACTCGGAATGGATGTGAAGAATGACGACCTTATCTCATCAACTCGCGCTGATCCAAACAAAGAAACAGAATAATCGAGCTTTTTTTCCCAACTTTATAATGGAACGGCCTGCATTAATTTGCCGTGGTGGATCGCGGCCACTAAAGGATGAACTCGATCTCTTTTGATCGAGCCGAGAGCAATGGCGTCTTCGTTTGGGTAGTTGGGTGTGTGGAAGCTGTTTGTGCTGCATCGTCCCGAAATGTGTAGAGAATTGCAACTACCACGCGCGTGATCTCTGGGAGCCCTACCCCCTCCCGGCCTCGTGCTTAGTTATAGAAATCTCAGCTGCCGAGAGATTCATTTCATTTCGTCACTGCCGAAAATGTGATAATACCCCAGGTTAAGGAGAACTCCCTGATTATATATTCCACCATAGAGGTTAAACTTTCATGCTCCTCTTCCCAGAATATTCCACCATTTACAGTATATGGACAAGTCCAGAGCCACCAAAGAGGCCGAACGCGGGGCAGGTTGCCGGAGCAGCGAAGCGCGCGATATATTTACACAAAGAGAGAAGGAGAGTCCAAAGTCAAACCGACGTCAGCAGGTGACATCATATAGAGAAATTGCACCGATTTATAAATAAGATGATCTCTTGCCGTTGTACTAGCATTTAAGAATATTTTTTGACCTCACCTATACGTAATGTTGACCTTTTAAACTTTTCTTTTACTGCTCTTCTTATTAAAAAAATAAGAATTATTAAATATTTTACTATAATTTATTTTATCACCAAAGAGGTTGTAATATAACTTATAATTTAATATGTTTGTAAAAGTATTTTGAATACAACGAGTGGTAAAAAAACAATGACAACAAAGATTTAAAATTGGAGGGAGTACATGGTGCACAAAAAAGAGAAGCAAGAAAAAGACACATTTTTTTGACCGAAAGAAAAAGACACACTAGTCGTAAGAAAATTTGATGTGCATTTTAGATTTATGTTGTGTTTGTTTTCTTGGATTGACTTGGACAAGACTATCCAATCAAGTGTTTGTTTTATCGTCAGCCTTGAGAGAGTAGGCAGAAATAGAGAATATGCTTCATAGATATTGGATGAGTATGCCCAGAAGAAATGGTCGGATAGGACTATCCAACATGTCTAAGTATGATCATTAGTAAATAATTAAATATACTTAACATGATATAGTATTAATTAATATATTTTAATGTGAGATTAAAATACATAAACACTAATATATTAATTAATGTGAAAAACTATGTGGATTAGAATAGAATTATTGATAGTTATCATGTTTTAATATTAATCATGTATTGTTGTAACAAGATTATCATTTTAAAAATAAGGTAGACTAATTAATTGCTATTATTTGCAAATAAGATTCCAATATTTTCTCCTCCCTCCCATCATTACAAACAATGGATGACCATATCTAGTCAACCAAACAATGAGTTGTATGGTCCTATATATAGATTTTTTTCATAAACTATAGGGTTTTTTTATCAAACTATCATAAAACTACATGGTTAAGAGATCATTTCATAAAACTACATTTTTTGTATATATTTTTCATAGAGCTACATATTTAACCACTAGTTCATGGTCTTAAATATACAATTTTATAAACCTACAAACGTTAAATCTATAATTTAAATGAAAAACTAGCTGTAAAATGTGTAGTTTTGTGAAATGATCTCTAAAACCTGTAGTTTTGTGATATGTTGGACAAAATATATGTGAAGTTTACGAATTTTACTACTGAAAATACGAATAGGATGATTATCCAACCTTGATATCCAACCAAACGATTCTTAAAAGTTTTACCAGCTCACTAGATTCAAAGGAAAGGTCATCATATCAAATGTATAATACTAACCAAACAAAATAATGAATCATCATAGCGCGCTGCATACTTGCCGGAACGGGGCCGCGCCGGGTAGTTCGATCGGCCATAAGGGACGCACAAACTAGGGAATACTAAGTAATACTTAGTTGGGTGCCTAGAAATGAATGCTTCTCCATATATCCCTCTCCCCAAATGCACCGCGCGCTTGCAACCACCAAGCGCGTTTGCTGGCCACATGAAAATGCTATATGCCTGAAATAGCCTGAGGTGCATGTGCGTGTGTTATTGCGAATTTAATTAATTTAGTCGGAGAAACTGCCTAGGGTGATCTATATATGAGCCCTACTACCCTCGTGCTTAGAATTCAACTGCTGATCTCTATTTCGTGTCAACGCGCGTTGATAATGCATGCATGGTTTGGGCCTAATCGACGATCTAATAATACTACTCCTCCAAAGATCTTGCCTTTTATTTTATTTTTCTATGTAAACAAACAAAAAAAATGATGATGGTTTTATATAAAACCGAGTGCGCATGGCATGAGAGATCGGGGAGAGGCACGGTGCTTCATTCCCCTTCTGGGTTACATTAGTTATTGTTATGGGATGATGAAAATAAAACGGACATATCTCAAACAAAAATGGAACACAGGAGCGGAGCGGAAAGGCGTGTCAACGCACGCTTGCTACTACCTAATTATTAATAAGGACTGGTGCTACTTTTTCCTGATATATGCGCAATACTCGGAATGGGCCCTGATCGAGCCTGAGCATGCGAACTACCCTGCTGGTGTGGAGCTGTGGATCCAGGAAAAAAATGAATCCTGGAGCTGGAGGGTGCAATTAATCCCAACTTGCATTGCCGAGAGTGTATCACATCATGTGAACGGAACGAACGAACGGATGGATGGATCAGCCACACAAACTACTCGTTGTCAGTTTCGGTTGTTGGGTAGCCCTTAATTACTAGATGCATATATAACTATATGTTGCAAGTTACTAGTATGCCTCAAATAACATTACGTGCAGAATGTTACATGCCTCATTTTCCCACTTCTCTTCCCAGAATGTTAGTTGGCGCGTAAGCTAAGATCGGCCATGTCTGCCCACTTGAGCAAGCTTACGGTCTGCTGTATATAGAGAATAAGCAACTCCCTCCAGTCTGGCACTTCTGGAAATGGTTTTTCTTGGAATTATTTATTGGGCCGCGCCTTTCCTCGTTTCTAGGTCTCTCGTCCACCTATATACAGTTTGGAGACCACTCCATTCTTTTTTCACACCGAATTATATTCAAGATAATAAACATGGTGGCTTACTAGTAAGTTGGACTTTTACTGGGGTTCAGTTCATTTCTCCCATGTCACTTTCCCATATGTTCATTATAAGTTTGTTGGCAAAAGAAAAGAAATGCATTATATAGGTAGTACAATAACTTGGGTTCAAGTTTGTTTCAGCTCGTGCATGCATGCATGTTGCTCAATAAATTAAATGAGACCCATGGATCTGAGCGACGTGGATTATTTGTTGACGTCGTTTAATTTGGTTATGCGGGATCAAGGCGAGCTCGGTTGCGATTGTCCACAGAGAGCAATAGCCACGGATGGGCGAGGAAAACGACTTCCAAGTTCCCCCGGCGGACCCAAGCACAGCAGTAGCACGTACCACTCGGAACATTGAGTACTTTTGGCAAGATTCTCTAGAGCTCACAAATGCAATAGCAAGAGCGGGCAGCTGGGCCTTCATGACGAAGATGCAGGGGCCAACTGGCCATTTCCTGGCATGACGTGCACTTGTCAAACTCGGCTAGGCATATTTCAAACAGCTTGTGTGCATACCTCTTTCCGCACCAAGGCACCGCAAGAGACCGATGGAGCCTGGAGGGAGCAACATCAACGCCACAATTGCCATTGCCGTCTTCGTTGAGAAAAATAAACCTACATAATCGATGGCTGCAACACGCGATGCCCGAGAGCCGCGCACCTTGGTCGTGTCCAAGCCACGTGCCGCGCGAAGGCTTGAAGGAGCTGCCACGAGGCAGATGGATGCAGATCCTCTGCCTTCCCTTCAAAGGTATGTGTCTTCACTCACTGACATGCAGGTCTAGAGCATGGTATGACCCACATGTCAGTGACAAAGACGCGTACGTGCTTTTGAAGGTAGACGCAGTCTGCTTCTTGGCTATTTGCGGTTCCTTGTTTTATTACTGTAACTAGCGGTAATTGCCGCTAATTTCATATTAAGTTACTGGAAGAAAATTCGCTCGTGCGACCCCGCTCGGATTGGAGATCTAACGAAGTAGAAAATGCATCATCTCCAACTAGATTGACTTGGCTCCCAGGCGTAGCCTCTCCGTCGGCGTCGGCTCCAAGAACATAATCTAAAATATACAATTCTTGATGATCTTTTATCAAAAACACTTGCAGGTGTGTGACTGAACAAAAACACTTGTAGTGGGTATATAACCTCCCTAAAAAAAATGCAAGTGGCTATGAATTATGACTATCTGATTTCTAGATTACATAACATGTGTAATTTGACTTGTTTGTTTGCCTAGTAGATTATTTCATCTAGTCTTTTTTGTGCGACGAAAAATCTGAACAATAATCCAGGAGACATGCATAGCGCGATAATTGTCGTTCATAAATAAACGATTTTGCTAAAAGCTTGTTTGTTTCAGCTTATAGTCTGGTCATTCAGCTTATAGTCCGGTCAGAATGACCGGACTATAAGCTGAAACAAACAAGCTTTTAGCAAAATCGTTTATTTATGAACGACAATTATCGCGCTATGCATGTCTGACCAGACTATAAGCTGAAACAAACAAGCTTTTAGCAAAATCGTTTATTTATGAACGACAATTATCGCGCTATGCATGTCTCCTGGATTATTGTTCAGATTTTTCGTCGCACAAAAAAAGAAAAGAAAATTTACGATAGATTTTTGCGCTTTCTAAGTGAGCTTTACGTGTCTGTTGGGAGGAGACGGGAACGGACGTGATGCGCACGCAAGCCAAGGCGCGTCGAGTCTCCCACTCCTCTCACCGGAGTCCGGGCTGTCCGGCACGCGCGCACTCATCACTTGAAAGCTCAGATCCAAGTCAATTCCAAGGAATCCCGCATCGGAATCGACGAAAGGAGGAGGTGAGGAAGCTTCCACGCATCCGTCCCGTTTCTTAATTCATTCGCCACATTTCTGAATTCGCGACCACGGTTCCGCGCAGCAGATTCATCATTCTCTAGGTGAGAATGGGGGAGGGGATCAGCGGCGAGGTCGGCCTCGCGGCGGCTCCGTACGACCAGTGGGTGCTGCTCGGCCCCGCCCAAGGGTCCCCACGCCCGTCCGCGCGTTACAAGGTACGCGATTCGAACAAGCCTTATCAAATTCCGCGGCCTCTATTTTCAGCTGCGATTCTTCGATTGGACTAGTCTTGGCCTACGAGTAGTGCTAGTTGTTATTGCAATTTTTTTCTATAAACGTCTAGATCACTGATTGTGCTTTTGGTCAGTGCTGTGTTCTACGTTTATCTCTCAAATTAATTTTAAAACAGTGAAAACAATATTCAGTGAGCCATATTCTGTTCGATTGCCACATACATACCCTGTTATGGCCGGGCCGCCCGCTTACTGCTAAACTGCTAATACCTGTCAGCATGCTGCGGAAGTGGTTCAAGACAAACTGTATGTGGTCGGAGGAAGTCGCAATGGCCGTTCTCTATCAGATGTCCAGGTACAGCACGCTTGCATTTTATCTGCTCTTGTCTGTCATATGGTTTCCCTTTTCTTGAACTCGAAACCGGAAACCTTTTGCAGGTTTTTGATTTTAGGACATTCACTTGGTCAGCATTAAATCCTACAAGAGAACCAAACCAGATGAATCATGAAAATAATGCCAGAGACCGCCCGTTCCCAGCATTAACAGGCCACAGTTTGGTATCCTCTTTCTTTTCCTTCACCCTTTTAATCCAAAGACTGTCCATGTTCTATGCTGACCTGGTGTTTTTTCGCTCAGGTCAAGTGGAAAAATAACCTCGTGGTTGTAGCTGGGAACATAAGATCACCATCAACATTAAATAAAGTTTCAGGTATTTCTTTGCAAATAACCTATATTTTTATTATACAGTCCCTTGGTTTTACAAGAACTAAGCTGACTGTAAATGATAATGCTAACCTGCTGCATGCAGTTTGGCTTATTGATGTACAGACAAATACCTGGTCTGCTCTTGATACTTACGGAAAAGTCCCAGTAAGATTTCTTTCATCTATATTTCAGAACATTGTTGTTTTGCTTAATCATCAGATTTTTTTTTTACTTGAGGATTTGCTGAACTGTCTTATTTCCTTCGCATTAGATAGCCAGAACTGGTCAATCTGTATCACTTCTTGGTTCTCGATTAATAATGTTTGGTGGGGAGGATAGCAAGAGAAGGCTACTGAACGATCTTCATATACTTGACTTGGAGACAATGATGTGGGAAGAAGTCAAAACAGTGTAAGAGTTAAGTTGTTAATTTTGCTAGTATTCTGTTCATGGTTGTTGCTAAGTTTCTTTTCTGTTTGCTATTGTTAAACAGGAAAGGTGGGCCAGCTGCTAGGTATGACCATTCATCTGCTGTTTATGCTGGCCAGTACCTTTTGATCTTTGGTGGATCCTCCCATGCTACATGCTTCAATGATCTTTACCTACTCGACTTGCATACTGTAAGTTATGAACAGAGGACGTCGACATGAATCATCATACTATATAGGTTCAATAAATGTGTTGAATTTTTTAAGTTTGCAAAGGAAAATACTTCCTACCAATGCTTGATACTTTCTTGTTCTTTGGTAGCTTGAATATTCCAATTTTTTACACTTTAATAGCAAGTTTTATGTTATAGCACACGCGACGCCCAAGCCCAAGTAAAAAAAAAGTTACCGGCTAATAGCAATTGCATTGTTGAATTGTCTCTACCATATGATAGGATCAAACTTCACTCAGCTTCATTGTGTTCTTCTCCACTTCATCTTCTCGCGCAAGCCTAGTGTGTGCTATGTGATTGTGAGTGTGATCAAGTGCTGGTGCTGTGATCTTAGGCCAATATATTATACTTCTGTACATTAGGGAGAAATTGAAGTTTTTTCTCCTCAATATAGCACTTCAGCATGAACTTCAAAATCTCAGTGAACGTGGAATGACTGTTTTCTTTTCACCACTTTCTTAAGTAACATTCGATGGTAACAGATGGAGTGGTCTCAACCTGATACCCAAGGTGAACATGTAAATCCCAGAAGTGGCCATGCTGGTACCATGATTGATGAAAACTGGTACATTGTTGGTGGTGGAGATAATGCCAGTGGTAATGCCCAAATTATCCTACAAGTATCAAGTAGTCTTTTATATTCTTTTCTCTACATTTGTTTACATGATCCGTGCTCCAGTATATAAGAAAATGTGTATGCTCCAGGTTCCACTGATACAGTTGTAATGAATGGATCCAAATTTGTCTGGTCCGTGGTTACCAGTGTGTCAGCTCGAGATCCACTAGCTTGTGAGGTAAGCGATAGTTCTGCCATCTTTGTTGTATTTGATGATCTTTTATCATAGAGTGTGTTTGAACAAATTCATATTCAAGTGCATCACTATGAAAATGAAATGGACCAATCTTGCCCTTTTTCTTGCTCCTGCAGTACACTAATACTATCACTTCATTTTTGAAATACAACAATTATTCATATGTGATGACCAAAATTTTCACAATCAGCTTAACTTTGCCAACTAAACTTTATAGCAAGAAGGACTGTCTTCTTGTATGTTTTTAACAGGTACGCTAATACAAAATGTTCTGCATTACTGTGGCAGTTTTTCTTTATATAACAATTATCTTGGTTTCAACGTTAACGGTTAACCCAACAAGAAGTACTGCCTTTTTTATTTGTTTTTAGGAGCAACAATGAAAGATGCCATTAGAAAGAGCAATCATGCTTTTGAACTTGATCCTTGCAAAATGTGGTGATTTAGGATTACATGTGAAAAACTGACACAACCAGACTTTTGATTATTATTGTTGACTTCTGCTTATTTACTTCTTCAGGGTCTCACTCTTTGCTCAGCTACAGTTGATAGCGAAAAATTTCTGATTGCGTTTGGTGGTTACAATGGGAAATACAACAATGAGGTACTTAATTCAAGGACAACTAATAGTCGTCATCATTGTTTTTTTTTAAATCATTCACATGTAGAAATTCCCATTTTAGATGCAAAGCTTCCTCCAAGCTTATCTTGTTGTCTTTTTTATGGCTTTAGTGCTTGAATTGTTACCGTTACATTTTATTTCAATGGAAATATCAGTGCAGCTCTGCTGAAATGTCATTGATATTACTCTGATTAAATTTTCATTTCTCCCATGTGCCCTTTTTGCACTGTTTTCTTTTCCTTTTTTATTACAATTTCGCATGGGGAAAAGACACCTGAATATCTAAGGAAAACGAGGACCTTGCTGCAGATCTTTATTTTGAAAGTGAAATCAAGAAATCTAGTGCAACCTCGCCTTCTCCAGTCACCAGCTGCAGCTGCAGCCGCTGCTTCTGTGACAGCTGCCTATGCTGTAATTACTGCTACAGATGAGAAGACCAGGGATATTGTTGCTACGGAAGATTTAGACATCAAGAGAGCTCAACCTGCAAACTCATCCAAAAAGTTTGTTGCTGAAATCGATGCACTTAACGTGGAGAAATGTAAACTAGAGTCAAGATTGGCAGAAGTTCGTGATGACAACTCAAAATTGAAGGATAAACTAGACTTGGCAAACTTATCGTACAACGAGTTGGCAAAGGTAAAGTTTTATTTACATTCTGCATATGAGAGTTCTTGAATCATCTTTAAAAATAAATCTCGGTATTTTTTCTCCTTTTAAAGGAACTTAAATCAGTTCAAGATCAGCTAGCAGCAGAGGGTTCAAGATGCCAGAAACTAGAGGTTCTTGTCTTACGTGTTACTATTGATTGTCTTAATCTAAACATACTTTATTTTAACTTTCTGTTTTCTGTTTCTGATTGCTCGCCCTTTTTCCTGAATCTCTGGTGAACTCAGACCCATATTGCTGCTGCACGTGAAAGATTAGAATCTGCTGGTTCTTTGGAGAACGAACTAGAAGTACTGCGTCGACAAATGTCTCAGGTGGAACAAACCATGTCAACTGCTCAGAGACAGAAATCTGGTGGTGTCTGGAAGTGGGTGGCAGGAAGTGCGGAGGCCTCTGACGATGAATAGTAAGTCCTATGTGCAGCATACTTTGGATGGAACAATGTTTAATCTACCAATGCGTTCAGTCAATGTTGTTGATCTATGGTTTTCATTTTGAAGAACCTTTATTGGTATAAAATTGTTTAAAGCTTGAAATATTGTTCTAACTTATGAATTCTCGACAGTACAATGCATTATGGCACTGCTTGATTGTACCATAACAGTGAAACAGAGTTTATATATCTGTTGTGGAGTTATAGGATACAACAACAACAATAACAACAACAAAGCCTTTTATCCCAAGCAATTTGGGGGTAGGCTAGAGATGGAACCCATAGGAAACACGAAAAGGAGAGACTTAAAAGGAACATAAGACAAAATGTAGAGTTAAGGGAAAGCAAGAAAGAAGGAAAAAGAGTCACGGTTCAGGCTATAGGATGAAATAGATATTATGTTACCTTGAGATTTTGTTATTTATTATTTACTTTTTATAATTCAATAACATGTAGATGGTAGCACACGTAATTATCCTTGCCACAAACTCAGCAGCGCGTATGTTTACATGATCTCCATGACATCCGGTGGTCATCTGAGTTTTTGAAGCACACATAATCATATACTTATTGATGCAAACTTAGTTTCTTAGTTTCCTGATCTCTTTGTTCAATGTACCATAACATAACAGTACAACGTTTGAATCATACTTCCTCAGGTTGAAGAGCAGCTTCCGAACAGAAAATGAAACCAGAGGGATTGGCTACAGTTTTGAGGCAGCCTGTGGGATGCAAGTATCTGGCTCCTTCCTTGCCAAGTGCTTGGTCGTGTTTGATCTAAAAAATTTGTCTCCGAAAAGAATGTTTTTCACCTTTTCAAGTGTTGGCACCTGGTAGAAATTTTTGTAGGCAAAGCTTAGATATCGAAACAGCAAAAGCATAGGATAATATAGCAAAAAATGGTTATATGGCAGTGGCTAGTAGCCTCTGTTTTTCTTATTTCAGAAACCATTTCTTTGGTTGGTAACAGGTATTAATTACAAGCTAAAGCGGTACAAAGTGTTTTATCGTTTGTGATGAGAGGAGAAACACATTGTTTAACTTTATTATAGAATGATTATTGATATATATCTTATGTCTACGTGATGCCCTTTTGAATTGTATATACATGTATTCATATGTTTATGAATCATGACGTGTTATAAGAGTGGTGGAATTTACCGGGGTGGCAGTCATGGACATGTGCTGTGCCGGCTGGTTGACGTTCCTGAAAATATTAGCAAGTTATTAATAATCGTATCGGGTGATGATATAATTTTAGGGAGGGAGGGTGGGAGGGGACATCCTTACTGTTTCGGTGCAGCGTCAGTTTGTGTAAGCATCTGCAGGTCCTCCTGTGAAGCAGAAGCAGAAGCAGAAGCAGAAGAAGAAGCATTGCCAAGCAGTTGTGTGAGGTGGACCCACGGTAACCTCCGGCGGAAGTGGAGGCGTGCCTCGTCTGGCAGAGGCACCGGCGCCACAACGAGCACTCTCCGGAGCGACGAGAGCCTGTCGTCTAGCGGGATGGGAGCTGCGAGCACCGCTGCCACATCCGGCGTGGCCACGACGTCGGTGGCGCCGTGCGCGGCCACAGCGTCCCTGGCCGCCCTGGCATCATCACACAGCTGCGGCGTGAGCACCGTGGTGACTCCGGCAGCGGGAAGCCCGAGGGCGAGGAGAGGCAAGCCCTGGACGCTGCTGCAGGCGGGGAGGGAGGCTAGGCAAACCCGGCGGCGGCCTTCCTCGTCGCCCGGCAATAAGCCAGTTACGGCGGCGGCGATGAGGTCGGCGTGCGTCATCGCCACCTTCTTGCTCCCGGCCGACGAGGAGGAGTATGCCACGAAAGCCACATCAGAATCAGCAGATGGGCGTGCAGCAGCAGGGGGAGCGCCGTGGGATCGCCGCCTTCGATGAGCTCCTGGGCGGAGAGTGTCCGGGGATCGAGAGAACGGCTCGTGAGCAGCAAGGAAACACCTGATGAGCCGGCGACCTTCCCAGCCAGGTCCGGCGGTGCAACGACGATCGCCGCGCCCGATCCCGATATCGTCGTGGCGTCCGGGTCGGCGGCGACCACGACGCCTCCGGCCGCGAGCACGCCGAGGACTATCTGCGGGAGCAGCAGGAGCGACGAGTCCTCCTCCTCCTTGTTGTTGCTCGCCGCCGCCGGCGAGGGAGGATGATCAGGACGGCGTCGCCGCGCCGGAGGCCCAGGCCGACACGCAGCCCGGAGGCCAGGGAGAGCGCGCCGCGGCGGAGGGCCGTGAACGACAGGCTCCGGCCCGTGGCCGCGTCCACGAAGGCGGCACCTTCCGCCGCCGCGGTGTCAGGGTGCGGCAACCGGGACAGCACGAAAGACGCCGCGTCGCCGCCGGGCAGCGGCTGCTGCTTTTGGTGGGAGCAGGGAATCGCTGTGTCCATGATGAGCTCCTCCATGTGCCCTGCTGCTTCTTCTTCCCTTGCGACGAACCTCCTAGTGCACAAGAACGGTGGAGGGGATTTCATTTTTAAATGACAGCAGAGGAAGAGGGAGCTTGTTTTGGCGCGCTTCGTGGACTCCGCAGCTTGTTTGTCCGGTGGCGTCAGGCCCGACGCCGCGGACTGCAAAGCCAACGCGCTAACCTCTCAAGATTTGTTCCATTCTGCCTTGTTTTACTCTACATTTCCAGTCACAATGCACTCTTCTTCAGTAGAATTTACATCCATTCAGCAGAATGCCGTCCAAAATATATGGTTTTTTTTAAGACAAAAGCCAGCCAATTGGTGTTCAACGCGCCAATGCGCTAGCATACCAAGCTGGCATAACACTAAAGAGAGTGAAGCCCACAGAGAGTGAGTGAAGCCCAAGGCCCAGCAAGATGGCACCCCCATCAAATCGAAATCCGGTCGCAGCTAACTAGTAGCGGATAAGAAACCGTGCGAGCAAACGAAGCAGCAGCAGCCAAGCCAAGCGAGAGTAATGGCCTCGCCGTCGTGCGCCTCCACCCGGCCCTGGACATCCGCCTTCTCCTCCTCCTCGCCCCACCTCCCCGCCTCTCGCCAGGCCCGGTCCCTTGTCATCGTCGCCCAGGGCAAGGTCAAGAAGTATCGACAGGTCGCCTCGCTTTTACTTCCCCCATTTTCTCTGTAATTTATGCGCGCATTTTGCTCTATTGTTAACTTATTAAAGTTATGATGATGGAACTGTGAGGCTTATTAGTTCAGTCGGTCCCAATCATGCTTATTCCGCCTTTGTCGTAGCTCAGATCATCCCATGCGTGCAGACTCCATGAATTGTTTGAGCCCTGTTGTTGCTTCACGAGTTCCCACCTGTACGCTTAATCTATCTGTTCAAACGTGAAATTTCATCACTAGATCTGCATTTCAACTGGGAAACCATCAGTACCTCGGTCCAGTGGAAAATGTCAATACAGTATTCTACTAAACACCAATCAAACATCCTTTTAAGTTTTAAACAACCCTATATTTCAATTTGAAGGGAGGAAACATGTGCATGTTCAACCCATATGCTAGTCCTTTTGTAATTCATGTACAAGTTAATAATGCAATGAGGCATGCTGCTATGTCCATTATAGCTACCTTTAGCATTGCAACTTCTTTTGAAATAATTATGAAATTTAATTTATTCCCATTGCATTTTTCTTCCCCATAGGTCATCCTGACAGAAGATATAGAGGAGGTGGGGAAGAAAGGGGATAGTTTGAAAGTGAGAGCTGGATTCTACCGCAACTTCCTTCTCCCCAAGGGCAAGGCTCAACTGCTCACCCCAGAAGTCCTCAAGTAACTTGTCTCACTGTGTCATATCCCTTTTGGCATCTCACATATTTAGTTTGGCCACCTAGCAGTTTGGATCCAGATAAATTCATCTTTCTGATGAGAATTCTGATAAAGATATCAGTTTACTTGTAAATAGTGTTTGCTAATTTTTATGTAAATAGATGGTGTAAAAACTTCTTTCCTCTACTCCTCTTTTCAGGGAAATGCAACTTGAGCAGGAAAGAATAGAAGCAGAAAAACAGCGGGTAAGAAAACATTTCACTTTGAGGAATAAAGCTGCAGTTTTAAGTATTATTATTGTCTGGAAGGGAAATTATTTGCCATTTAATGTTATGTTCCTATTCTCTGTAAAGGAAATATAGTTGCAGTGTGACTATGTTACTGTTAGATTCTGACAATGTGAAGTCTTATGCATGATACACTCGGCATAAATCCTGCCAGTACCATCTAAGCTTAGTATCATTATTATTATTGTCTGGAAGGGAAATTATTTGATGTGCAATGCTATGACCCTATTCTTGTCGTGTAATACTATGACCCTATTCTCTGGAAAGGAAATATAGTTGCAGTGTAACTGCGTTACCATCAGATTCTGACAATGCAAAGTCTTAAGCATGATACACCTAGCATGGATCCTCAATGCCGTTTGCAAATCAGCACTTATTGACTACTATTGTTGACAAGCTGAATAATTTCTTTGCTTGCATTAGGTAAAAGAAGAGGCACAACAGCTTGCACGAGTCTTTGAAACCATTGGTGCATTCAAGGTGCCACGCAAAGGTGGGAAAGGAAAGCAAATATTTGGAAGGCAAGTTCTAAGTTTGTGATCCTTTATTCTGTCTTTTTTTTGCCTGCATGTATTTTGCTGACAATTTTGCTCTAATTGGCAGTGTCACAGCGCAGGATCTTGTTGACATCATAAAGTCGCAGCTTAACAGGTACATATCCTTGTGAGCAGGTTTAATATTGCTATTTGCTTGCTGTGGTTTGCTCAGCTGTGGCAACCTGTCTCGTGTAGGGATGTCGACAAGCGCCTTGTGACAGTTCCGGAAATTCGTGAGGTTGGAGAGTATGTCGCAGAGATTAAGCTGCACCCTGACGTTACAGCTCGAGTACGGCTTAATGTATTTGCAAAATGAGCTCTGTTGTTACAGTTTCTTCAGTGGATGGACTTGAGTGAAATCAGATTTTGCCAGGTGGGCTTGTCTGCAAGATATATGCTGTTTTAGTTCCAATGCTTTTGTGATGTTCTGTTATAATAATCTTACATACTCTCATTTTTTTGGGTGTAGGGAGTCTTTTGCTGAAACTATCAGGCCTTGTCGTTGAACATGGAGGCTTGGTTTTTATCCATCGTATCTGTAAAGTCACTTGGTTGCGTGTTTTGGAGAAATATAATTTCTATTGGATTTGTGGGGTGAGAAGTAAAGGCGGTAAATCTTGGTCGGTTAAGAGCTATTCATATCATGTTGAAATGTGTTTTAGCTGAGGTTTGGAAGAGGGCCCAAAATGCTCTATGTATGGATCCAAATCCTGCTGCTGCACGCGGACTCTGAATTTTTGCGAAGCAAGTGACAGCGTAATAGATACCTGACGAACGTGTGTCGGACAGGCTAAGACCTCGTCAGTGCTCTTTCCTTGGGAGTATGAAACGATTGTGATGTGAGGATGAAATATCGCCTAATCCTTACAGGAAATGAGAATAAGTTTCTTTCAAAATTTAATATTGAGATGAGAATAAGATCCAGACCGTAAGATAGTGATCTTTGTCTGATGATGACTTTTTGATGTGATGCGATGCTTTGCTGGCTGGATTGGACGGCCGAAAGATGAAACGCATGGCCGGCAGAATATTACAGGTAACTAGTGGAGGGTTTTGAATCACGCGAAATCCCAACAAACATGCCGAATGCGGTGCCGCCCGGTGAACTCGATCCACAGAAATTTTTTTCTAGCTTCTGGTTGGTGAACTCCAGAGCTTGAAGCACTGGTACTTGGGCCCATACATGTTCAAGCCTCCTATTTTGACTAATTTGACTACGAAAAAAAAAAGAAATGAATTGGACAAATCTTATTATGAAATTCCTCATGTTTCTCTTTCCCCTGATACAGATTGACAAGCAAGTGACCTGGAAGTCTGGAACCACACGTGCGACAGCACTCAGTCAGATGATAATTTAGCAGAGCTCTAGATCTAAAATTTTTTGGAGCTACTCTTATGATGCCTCAACTCGAGCTCCAGAAATTTTTGAATCTAGAGCTGCATGATTGGAAGTACGATGCTGGTCTACATATGAAAGCTCTTCAGACCACAGGAGTACACGACCGGGTGGAGAGAAAAGGTTCTGCTACTGATTGCTTCTGTAGCTACCTCCGAGCTGAAGTCATGAAATGAGGCCTGAAGGCGACATGAGTTGGATTTCAAGCTCAAATGTAACGCTGGACCATTTTGTGTAAAGCTGCAGAGATGCAGGTACCAACTGAGATCCAACACCCGCTTCAACTTTTATTGAGAACCTTCCATGTGAAAAATCGTCTCATAAAAGATGCATGAGATAGAGATGGATGCGATCCTATACATGCCCTGCGTAACAATCACGAAAAGGGACCAGACGCACTACTTCACGAATCAGCGAACAACAAACAAAAGCTGTTGCTTCTATACTATATATACAGCTAGTACATTTCAATCGTATCTCCACACGTTTTTGAATTTCCGTCGCAAGAACAGCAGCTTGCAATGGCTGGAGAAAGTTAACACCAACTTACCACATTTCTTTCTCAATCCGTTTATTATCATTTCTTTATACTCAACATATATGAAAAATATGACATGATTTTTGTTCCCTGCGTAGCCATAAACTGAACTTGATCAGATCGGGATCGGTTGATAAGAGATGGAGAGCATAAAGAGAAGAGATATGGGCAGAAAACAAAAGGTGAACTGGAGCAGTCGACAAACCATGTGTCCATACGCGCTGGAAGATGCCTAGGAAAATGGCCAAGGCAACGGACAAATTCAAAAGCATCTTTAGAATGTGTGGTATCATTATCTCTCCCATGGTTCCATCTTAATCGATAATTAAAAAAAACAACGTATCCATCGACAGCACTTTAACTGACCTCTCCAAAGAAAAAAAAGATGATCAAGACGGCACTTGTCGTGGCACTCTTAGCACGTTTCATTTCGCTTTGAAATTTCATTCTCAGCATCTTGCGATGTTGCAACTTTACCATGTGACTCTGTTTCCTGGAGGAAATATATGACTTATGAGATATGACTATCAACACACTTCCTTTTCATTATTGCAATAATTTTCTTTAACGGCCATTCCTCAACTATACTCGATCTTCCGGGAATAAAATTAGAAACGAGTGCAGTTTGCAGCACAAGATCTTCAAACATGAAGTGAGTTTTATAGGATTTTTCTGGTCCAAAATAATGATAATTATTTTTCCTCAACTAATGACTATTAGGCCAGTCTCAATACAAAGTTTCATCTCACTGTTTCTAAGAGTGCCATATCAGATTTGAAGATTTAGTTTGATGTATGAAACGGTCTCTCTCAATGCATAGTTTCATCTCACGGTTTCATAGGCAACTTATAACATTAATTGAATATCTATTTGTTGCATTGAGATTGGTCAAAACGTGTTGGGATGAAACTTTATGCTCTCAATGGGAGTTTCAATGCAGTTTCATACCTATGAAACAATGCCAAATGAGTTTCATCCCTATGAAACTCATTTACCCAGTTTTATATTAATTGCTATGTCACGTCACCTCTTTTACTTATGTGGCACCTCATTTATTACTAATGAAACTCCCACTGAGACTGGCCTTAGTTGAAGGTTTAGTGATTGAAAAAAATTAATATTTTTTATTCATACAAATTTGTGTTAAGTACACTAAAAATTGACTACAATAATAATGATGATGATTAATTAGATTTAAAATAAATATTTTATAATAGATTCATACAAAAAATGACTAACTTAGTTATGATGAATTTTTTATTATAAATACATTATTTTGATAATATTATCCTTAATAATAATATTTAATTATTAATTTTTGAAATTAAATCTAAACAGTTGAATTCAACTGATGACTATTAGTGTGAAAAAATAATAACTATTTTAGACCAAAAAAACTCCTCGAGTTTTATCCAAAAAGGCCAAAACCCGCCGGCCATACGCAACTGTCGACCATTACCTGTCTACCTTGGCCACCAAAAATATATTCCTTATTCCAGTTGTATTTGATTAGTCCATATGCCGTCACCTTGTTGAGTAAACAAACTAAGCATCGTTAAAGCTAGCTTTGCAGTTAGATGCAAAGTACCAACATAAGATAACACATGATTTCATTGCGATCTTGTTCTATTGATGTCACTGACCATCTTTCTCTATTTTTCTTCTGGCGATGTGTATATATAGTACTCTTAACATGGATCGAGTTTTATTAAAAAGAATTATGTTCACAATGTTTGTGATTGACTAGGTACGTACGTTGTCGGTCGTGACGAGGATATATATGCATAATTTTTGTTTGGTTTGATCACACATTTCTTTCTTGTATATATATATATGTAAAGAAGTGTACACATTAAGACACGCATGGCAGTGTTGTGTACACAGCTAGTGCATGCCAGATAAGGAATTAAGAAACGATTGGTAAGTCACTGTCGCGGTGGTGGTTTGCTAGGTGTGTTAGCTGATAATAACAACTCTAGTTAATTTAGTAGCGCCTGCAATTTTAAACCATATCTCCACGTACCATGTATGAAGCTGGAAAAGTCAATGTATTGGAAGAAAGAGAAAAAAGATACAGAGACTCTGCCTGGCGTCCAAATGCTTGCACAAGGTTATTTCCGTGGCCGGGCGACGAGTCAAAACACAAGACAACCCATCCGATTGATGGATCGTTCTGACGTGATGATGGAGCCATAAAAAGCGCACCAATTTACTAACGATTTTTTTTTTGCGACGAGATCTACTAACGAATTAGTACTACTAACCTGGTCATAATCTTTCTTCATTTGGTTTAATTTGCTGCACCCTAACGCGCTATAAATGGTGGATCCGCATTTGTTCAAACAGGAAAAAAAAGAGAGAGAAGGCTCCATCGGTCATTTGAGTCCTAATCATGGATCTCTGCCACTATATAATTGACGGCAGTAATAAACTGCGCCCAAGACCTCTGATGGGTCCATGTATCAATCCAGACTAATTGCAGGTATTAATCTAATCACCATGGTCTGTGGTGGGTCGACAGGTGCAGCTTAACTGGCGTATGGGGCTCATCATACGTGACGGAGCAGCTTAACAGGGAATAGCTAGGTGCACGTAAAAGAGGTTGACTTTTGATGTGGGCAGTTGACCCAATACACAGATGCCAATTGTAAGCATCGAATCGAATGAGTTATGTTAACAAAAGTGTAGCGGAGCCTAGATAACAAAAAAGAAGCAAATGAAATCCAAGGTATCATGTTTCCAGTTTCCTGCTAGATATTTGAAAATTTATCGGCCAAACACATACTTTTGCAGCGGTAATTGATTTGAATCGAATGAACTTCTTTTTCTACCATGCTCCATGCATAAAGCTATGAACCTTAGGTCTAAAAAGTTAGTAGACAAAAAAGGTTTGTAGCATACCTTTCTTTTAATGGAGATTATTACTTCCTTAAGTCAAACTTTCTCCATCTCTTTTTTCTAGAAGTGTCAAACTTTGTATGTAGATTCACAACATATAACTCTTGTCATTTAAACAACACACTTCACATATATGTATCTAAATCAAAGTACTATCATATTTGAAGTGACAATAGTTAATTAATAGTATTATAATGTACTACTGCTACCTATAGGGATTACAGGGGTGTTAGGTTAATATCGGCATGCTACGTAGGGGTCACATAGCAAAAAGAGGAGATCAGCAGTACGGTAATAAGATACTGCTCATTTGTGTTTCCCTTTCAGCAGCGAGCGAGCGAGTCCAACGGCAAATCCAAATCGCAAGCAGAGAAGAGGAGAGGAGGGGATCCAACCCAACCCCACCGCTCATCTCCTCCTCCCCACAAATCATCGTCTTCCTCCGCTGTCCGCACCCGAATCCGGCCAGTTGAAGCCACAGCGCTTCACTCCATCTCCGACCCCGCTTCCATTGCAGTTGCCGGCGAGCCAATCAACCTCTTCTCCACTCTACGGTAACCTCTCTCTCCTCCCCGGCCTCTCTCTGGTAACCGCCAGCTCGTCTCTATTCGATCCGCTCTGATCCGACCTCACAGTTTCATGCGCGAATTGACTGCTTTCCAGTACTTTCATTCTGTAAATTATCTGTGGGAGATTCCAGATTTTTTGCTAGATTTTATCCGTGAAAAAATCTTGATGACTCTGCTTCAGAGTTCGCCTTAGGATGCCGTGCGCAGTGCGCTTGAGTTTGCGCAACCGCGTGCGTGCTTGCCACACACCACGCTCCACGAGTTTGCGTTCCGTAGCTCTCTGATTGTTCAATCAAGGCACTGCGAGTTCCTTCATGGCTGCAGCACTTGGATCAGTTATGATTGGCTTGGAACTCAATGTTGTCATTTATCCTTCCCCTGCATAGCGCATCATACCTAAGATGATTTGTTCGTTCATTTCCATGCACATGTTCCTGTAACAAGTCCGTACCCCTTTACTGATGTGAATCTCTATGCAATTCTGCAATGTGTTCTGATCAGTTGTTGATTCTCTTTTTCCAATTATCGGGTTACAACATTCATACAATGGATCTTCAGTTCGATACTGTATATGGACCTCTTTGATCCCTTTTATCTCTGACCTACTATCTGCTAACGGTCTCTATATCTTATTCTCGTCCATATTAGTGTAACGATCATATATCCATACTGAGGACATTATCTAAAAAAATCCATACTCGGGAGATGGTTCATTGTAAAGTTCTGACCAGGATTATCTTCAATTAGTATGACGTTCGGAATCTGCTTACAAACACTCGTATTTCTTCTATCTTTCACAGGTTTCTGCTCTGGGTATACCTTCCGCATCAGTGTGGATCAGTACTTCCAAGGGGTTATGCATGACACCCCCTGTGGCTCTTCCAAATGAGCTAGACGGAATTTCCCATTCTGCAAGGGTTGAGCTATCTAGAGACCTAAGCTGCAATATTGAAAAGGAGGTGTTGGCAAGTTTGGCAAATGGCCAAGATTCACATGCTTCCGGAACAAATCCTGGTTTCAGAGTCGGAGAGATCAGGTTTCCTAATGGCGATACTTATTCTGGCACATTATTGGGAAACACGCCGGAGGGTTCAGGCCGGTATATCTGGTCAGATGGTTGCACCTATGAGGGTGAGTGGAGGAGAGGGATGAGGCATGGGCAGGGGAAGACGGTGTGGCCATCAGGAGCGACCTATGAGGGTGAATACTCAGGTGGTTACATATATGGTGAAGGTACCTACGCTGGAACTGATAGCATCATTTACAAGGGACGGTGGAAGTTGAATCGTAAGCATGGGCTTGGGTGTCAGACGTATCCTAACGGAGATGTCTTTGAAGGGTCATGGATTCAGGGAGAAATAGAAGGACACGGGAAGTATACATGGGCAAATGGGAACACCTATGTTGGCAACATGAAAAATGGAAAGATGTCGGGTAAAGGAACCCTTACATGGAAAAATGGGGACTCATATGAAGGCAACTGGTTAGATGGCAAGATGCATGGTTATGGAATCTATACCTGGAATGAATGTGGGTATTATATTGGAACCTGGACAAGAGGCCTGAAGGACGGGAAAGGTACATTCTACCCAAAAGGTTGCAGAGTTCCTGTTAATGACGAGTTGTATATTAATAGTCTCAGAAGCCGAGGTGTACTGCCCGATATTAGAAGGCAGAATCATGGTTCACGCATACTTCACTCTTCCTCTGTTGATATGGGCAACATGAAGGTTGGCATGACTCGGCAATCTTCAGGTGCTTCATCGAAAAGAAATTCAACTGACCAACAACCTTTGAAAAATGTGTCTTTGGAAAGACGGTGGAGCCTTGAGGTAGCTATTGAAAAGTTCATTGGCCATGAATCAAGTGAAAGCTCTACTCTAGAAAGCTGTGAAAACTTGGATGATTCTCGTTTGCCTATACTGGAAAGGGAATACATGCAGGGTATTCTAATCAGCGAGGTGGTACTTGACAGAAATTTTTCAGACTCATCCAAGAAGTCAAAACGCCGGCAGAAGAAAATCGTTAGGGACACAAAAAAGCCTGGCGAGACAATAATTAAGGGTCACAGAAGTTATGATCTGATGCTCAGTTTGCAGCTTGGAATCAGGTAGTGCAACCTGACATAACTGATCAAGCATCTCCCTTCCATTGAATGTTCTTTCTCCTCTAGTCAAACTGCAGTGAATATTATAACATTACAGTTGCTAGACCCTTTAGTCAAACTTTGATGTAACTGTTATGCTGTGTTTCAAGCAAAATAATGCCCATGGTGTTATTTAGATCCATAAAAGTGTCGTTATGAGGTTTGGTTGATGTGCTAGATTAGTGATTACTGGCTGCTGGCTGTGTAGTCCTCAATCACCGTTAGAAGCTGCTGCGACAAACTTTTCAATTGATGAAGAATTTTGCGAAATATTGACCCCGTTATTTTCTTAGGTACACCGTTGGAAAGATTACTCCTATTCAGAAACGTGAAGTTCGTGCTTCAGATTTTGGCCCAAGAGCAAGTTTCTGGATGAACTTTCCTAAAGAAGGATCCCGACTTACACCTTCACATCCTGCAGAAGATTTTAAATGGAAGGACTATTGTCCCATGGTTTTCAGGTCTGCACTCAAGTTTGTGCATATTAAAATTAAATTATCCTTATTATGTGCAGATGCATGTGTAGTATTTAGAGTTTGCTTGGCTATCTAACATATTTTCCATGTGATGGCATCTTTTGATACATTTTTTTCTTTTTCCCCTGGCATATAATAATACTCATATCTGTTTCAAATGTCTTGTTTGAAAATATAATTTCATTTCATTTTTGTAGGAATTTGAGAGAGATGTTCAAGATTGATGCTGCGGATTACATGATCTCTATCTGTGGAAATTCTGCTCTTAGGGAGCTATCTTCTCCTGGGAAGAGTGGGAGTGTATTTTTCCTATCACAGGATGATCGATTCATGATTAAAACTCTCCGAAAATCTGAAGTGCAGGTTTCGTTTTCTGTTTCTAATATAGATTTTATTAAGTTATGATAAAAGCTTCATGTCATGATATTTGAATAATTTCAATTCTTGGAAGTAAGGTAAACTTAGGATAGATGCTGAACTTTTCATGACTCGATATGATCCTGTAGGTACTTTTACGAATGCTTCCAAACTATTATCATCATGTACGCACCTATGAGAACACTCTCATAACTAAGTTCTTTGGTCTCCACAGGGTGAAACCTTCTAGTGGTCAAAAGGTAACGAATCATTTCTGTGCAAATTTATGTTAAGTTTTCTTTAGTGCAGTTGTTCCATTTTATGAAGTAACGATCCTTCACTAATGCTTGTGGATTGCAGTTTCGGTTTGTTGTAATGGGAAACATGTTTTGCACCGAACTAAGAATTCACCGGAGATTTGATTTGAAAGGCTCGTCTTTAGGACGATCTACTGACAAAATTGAAATTGATGAGAACACAACTCTGAAGGATTTGGATCTTAATTATTCCTTTTATCTTGAACCTTCCTGGCGTGAGGCGTTGCTTAAGTGAGTATATTTATTCCAGATGCAATCTTTGCTAAGATATGGTTTTGTTATGTAGTAGTGTTATATTATATCACTATCTCAATTCTAGCTCATAACTTTACTGGCTTGTCATTATTTTTCACTTCAGGCAGATTGAAACGGACAGTGAATTCTTAAGGACACAACGGATAATGGATTATAGCTTGTTGCTTGGTGTCCATTACAGAGCTCCCCAGCACCTCCGGACACGTGCATCCTACCGCCGGAGCTTGGCAGAAGATAGATTGACAGTTCTTTCAGAAGAAGGTATAAGCATGTATTTTCCTCTTAGTAAATGGTCCATCTACTGTTGTTTAATTGATCTTGTATGCCGGTACCAGTTCCCCTGTTGAACTATGTCAAGTATATCTACTCTTGTGTCCAGAGTAGGATGGGTGAAGATGCAACCTAACAGCCTAAGTATATCTCCTGTAAATTTGTTAGGTAGCCATAGTTTTTTTCCCCTTCATTTTCTTATATGATTAGGTAAGCAGAGGTTGTCTTCAACTTCGGTGATACTTGATGAGATGCATATTGTACCAGTACTTATGGCTGATCTGTAATGAGCTTTTCTAATTAACCTAATATGTTTTAGAGGGTCATTCTGTTTAGTTATCATTGGGTTATTAATAAGCCGGCCATTTTTTCGTGCAGATGCTCAGGAGGATGATGCTTTTAACTACCCAGAAGGATTAGTTTTGGTTGAGAGCAGTGGTGAAAACAGTGTGGTCGTTGGTCCGCACATAAGAGGCAGCCGCTTGCGATCATCAGCTGCTGGATTTGGGGAAGTAGATCTCCTACTTCCTGGTACAGCCAGGTGAGAGATCTTTTTATCTAACAACCTATGCTAAAGTGATATTGGAACTCATTTCAAAATGGGGGATTACAGCTGTGGATTATTTTTATTTTTATTTTTGATAATTACAGTTGTGGATTGTTGTTGCCTTGTGTTTTCCAGGCTTCAGATCCAGCTAGGTGTCAACATGCCCGCAAGGGCAGAACAAATCCCCAAAGAAGACCAAAGCAAACCATTCCGCGAGGTGTATGACGTTGTCCTCTACCTGGGCATCATTGACATTTTGCAAGAATACAACATGACAAAGAAAATCGAGCATGCTGTCAAGTCCATGCAGTATGATTCAGTCTCAATATCGGCCGTGGATCCCCAGTTCTACTCAGAGCGTTTCCTCAAGTTCATACAGACAGTCTTCCCTGAAAACTCATAGCACAGCAGAGTCCTCGCATCACTTGCACCGGTGGTGCGTCCAGAGGCCTCAGATATGCTCCTCCTGAAGCTGGTAACTTTGGAAGCCACTACTTCATCCATTTGGCGAGCACGCATTGGAGTCATGCCTGTTCATTTTTATAGGAACAGGCAGGAAGGTGACTCGTTGCCGGCCACATGGCATTCTTGGGGGCAATTATCCAGCCACAAGTGAAATCAGGGAGTGAGCTTATTTCCCAGAATGAAACGTGAAATTTGATTGAAGTGTGGCAGACCTTGGGGGGGGGGGCTTGGCAGGACTTGGGCAGAGCTACAGCCTTTTCAATGGTGTTTCATATTACTATCCAGCCACAAGTAGAAAATTATGTGGATACACATGAAACGTGCCTCGTGTTTGTCAGTAGAAGTTTGGTTCTAAATCACTATAGCAGTTCTCAGAAAAATGCATTCAGGACTTTCCAAGTTTCCATGACTCTTATGAGATTGATTTGTAAGGACGAGTCGTGTCCTACTTGCGGCTCTGAAGCGATGCGATCAAAACCTTTCTTTGTCCTGCTAGATCCCAGCTGAATTTGCTTATGTTACGCGTCGTTAACAAAAATGCAATACTAGCACGACCACCAGTGATCAATGACCTGAACATTTTCTGATATTGATTAGTAACCCGTCCTTAACGAATGTGGCAAACTTAAAAAAAGGAAGAGCCATTTCGCTGTGAAATTCAAGTTACAGCCACAAACTTCCCATAATGTATACAGTCAATGTCCCCGATAAAGCACGAGGCGACCTCAGCACCAAATGGACATTCAAGAGTTTATTGCTACATATGTTTGAACAGGTCAGTATGGTATGCAAACTAAATCTGTAAAATCAAACTGAATTGTTGCTCCCTTCTTGAGGGGTCTGATGTATACTTGACCGAAACAAATAAACAGACCTCTGCCAGAGGAGGCACCATTAACTTACCTGCTGTAAATACACGACCCTATTTTGTAACTCAACATGAGAATCATAGCCGAGACAAAGAAAAGATAAAAGCCGCTGCGCATCACCATGGGGACGGTGCCCACCCGTGTACCAGGCTCAAAACTGATGGATTTGGACGTCACATCGCTTTCCATGGTGAAAGACAGAAGTAAACTGAAGTCTCCATTCTTCTGCAAGGGCCCATGCTCGGTGCCAGTAAAACTGAGGCCACCAAGTTGAATGATGCCGGCGGTGACACGAATTGAGCTTGGGTTGACACCATTGAGCACCGACTTTCCTGTGGCTGGAGGAGTTTCTGTAGCCAGTGCAGGTGGAGCTGGGATTGAGCCCAACATGTTGACAAGCTTTCCAAAGGCTTTACCAGCAGTGCCATCCACTGAAGCAGAAAAGGTTCCATTAAATTGTTAGCGCTAATCGACTACCTCGATCTTTCAGCGTGACACTAGATACACATCAAACAAAGAATAACAAACGTACCTGGTACTGCAGTATCTGGATACAGATCCTCATGGGAACCAGAGGAGGATGCACCATATTGATCATTTGCAGCTGAAGTCTTGGAGATGCCATCAAATGTAGACTTGTCTTTGTTATTGACCTGACCAAGTAACACCATAGTGGATAAGCAAAAACACAAGATTTAGGGAAGGGAATGCAGGATACTGTTCCAAGGCATACCTTTTGGGCAAACTTTGACATTTCCGTAAGCTGGTAATCAGAACCCTCTGCAGAGCCCAACATGTCAAGCTTGAAATCATTCTCCGAGGCATCAACAAAGTAGTCCATCAAATCATCTCCGCCAAATAGTGATTGATTATCGAGTGGCTCGTTGAGGAAATCACTCAAATATAAGTCGTTGCTTCCATCATCCCAATTGGGCGGAGCATCATAAAACACCATACCATCATCTACTTGGCGCGGTGCTACAAAACCATCAGCTTGCAAGTTCAAGTTCTGGTAATCAGACTGGCAAATTTGCTGTTGCCCTGAAGATGCATTCTCGTTGCTACCATTCCCTGTGCCGAAGAACTCATCAGCA
Source organism: Chloris gayana (assembly GCA_031894775.1). Lineage (NCBI taxonomy): Eukaryota > Viridiplantae > Streptophyta > Magnoliopsida > Poales > Poaceae > Chloris > Chloris gayana. The sequence continues at coordinate 3,861,135 of JAUNZO010004234.1, read as the reverse complement.
CTAAGAGTCCCATTGACAGGGTTCTGATTACTATACACTCTGAGAGGCCAATTTGCGCCTTCACCATTTGCTGCATCACTCCAGTTCATAGTGCTGTCCTGGCCTACGTAGCCATCACCTTTCATGGGACATCCAGAAAAATCCGCAACACTAAAGTTATCGCCAGTGCCATTCTGACCTTCCAGTATGCCTATATTCTCCGCACTAACAGTTGATGACAAAATCTCTTCCAGAGAAATAGCACCACCATCATAGCTTTCTTCACTAGTCTCGTTCGACCCTTGAGCTTGGAAAGCAGTCATCTCTGGTGGGTTGAGCATTTCGCGGGCCTATACAGCAAACAATAACAGAAATCAACATCAACGTGTTGAGTCACAAGGCAGCATTTGTTCCAAATTAGCAAATATTTTCATGACGGCAAACAAGATGCAGACTCACTTGAGCAAGCTCATTGGTCTTAGAATATCCATTCTCATCCTCCTCATTTGACTCTTCATCTGCAGTGTCTGAGGTGGCAGCCACTTTTGCAGATGCGCCGATGGCAGCTCCTTTCTCAATGGCATCATCTTCTTCTTCCCATTCCTCTTCCATGAACGGGGCACCATACTGTGCTCCATTCTGTGGCCCAGACCCGATTTTCTGGAAGATTCTACAGACCACATACAGATCCTACACATTGAAGCAGAGAATAATAATCAAAAAAGGGTTTCCACATCAAGCAAATAATGGGGCAACCAGGCAAGTCATAATAAGGAGAGCACTGTAGACAGATATCTAGAAATACAGGAACTTGCAGCAACAAACAACTGTGCACCACTAGAATGGTTAGTATCATGCTGATTGTGGTTGCACATTCCATAGAAGAGAAATTTTACAAAGAACAGAATGAAAGGATTTATACGCTACTACTAAAGCACCTTCTTTTGTCCACATAATACCCTTACCTGAACGGGAGCAGCAAGCTCTCCTTCAGGGACTGATTATAGCATTGCAGACTGAGAAAATATTGGTAGATCCAGTTAGATTAATAACTAAAGCATGTACGTGGGTCGGGTAGCCAATCCAGGAGACGAATCGGGGTTATTAACACAAGACAAGCAAAAATCAAACCGATATGTGGAAGGAGGAAAGAACAAACCTGGGGTCCGTCGGCGTCGAGTAGCCTGTACTCGTGCATGACCCAGTTGGTCCTTTCTCCCTTGGGCGCCCTTCCGTTGTGGAAGACGAGCGTCTTCTTCATCCCGACGATCTTGCCGCGGTGGAGCACCTCGCGGTCCTTGCCCGTGGTCTTCCAGTAGCCCTGCGGCGTGGCGCGGTTGGTCCTGTTGCCGGGCCCGCCGCGTCCCCCGGCCCCAGCGCCAGTGATCTTGCGGTCGAGGCGGGCGAAGAAGTACCACTGGGAATCGCGGCTACGGATGCGGGAGTAGGCGGGCAGGTCCCATGGCTCAACGCGGTAGAGGTCGACCTCGGCGATTGCGTCGACGCGGAGGCGGCGGCCGGCGATGCGGCGGCGGAGGTAGTAGGAGACGAGCTCCTCGTCGGTGGGGTGGAAGCGGAAGCCCGGGGCGAGCGGGACCTCCGCGGCCGCCGGCGGCGAGGAGGAGTCGAGCGGCGACAGGCTGCTCATCTGATCTGCTAGGTTTGTGGGGTCGGGGCGCTAAGAAGTGGAGGAATTTCGCATAATTCGGGAGAATTCCGAGTAGATCGGGGGGGCTAGGGTTAGGAGTCGGAGGCTTGGAGTAGAGGTTGATGGAGGAACACGATGACGAGAGAGAAAAAAGTCGCGGGGCGGGCGGGGCTGCTTGCTCACCTCCCTCTTCCTTTGACGGAGGCGTGAGGGAGACGAGCACCAACCTTTTCCCTTCTTTTTTTTCTTTTTATTTATTATTTTTTTATTGACAGAGCCAGAGAGGAGGAAAAAACATGTGCGGTGTACGGAGACGACGGTGGACACGGTTCCTGGACTTGTGGGGCTCAAATATCTTCCCCGTCTTCTCTTCTGGAAGCCTCCAGCTCGGACCGGATACTATTAACATACGACCTGGATTTGTACGCGTATGGGACGGGGATCACGTGAAGAAGAAGGAATGAGCACTCCACCTCCAATACATACTCTCGGATTATGTGTGTATAATCTCAACTCTCTCTTTGTGGCTGACTGGTACAAAGGCCGGATGTATTTCTTCTCAGCCAGTGTCAGCTGGTACTCACTTTAGTGGCGCATCGTTTTGTTTCTCTAATTATATATTATTACATAATTGCACATCTCTTTCATTCATTGCTATCCACGCCCTGCATATGTTGGCGTGTTGCCATCAACGTAATTACAGCACACAGCTGTGCTACCAACTAGCTGTATACGAAATCAGTATTGTACAAGCAACTAGTAGCGTCTAGCTAGGTGCACCGGACCGAACCAGGCACGTGAGTTTTGTATGGACGGAGGAAAGAGAAAGTGCAAAGAGTAAAGATGAGAGATGTTCGGTGCTTTGTACCGGTGGACTCCACTCGCATCTGACTGGACCAACGGCAACTTTCAGCTTGTTCGTGTCGTCAACTCGTCATCACGGCCAAGCGCATCATTCCTTCAGAGAAGGCACTGCGTTGCATTGCATGCAACCTGAGCGAGCGACAAGATCAGAGCAACCAACCGGCAGATATCGTTTCCGGAATGGAATGGAATCTGTCAAACTACTACAAACAGGCAGGCATGCACGACTCGCACACTGCTGTGTCTTTGTTATGGGACAGACAATCTGACCAAACATTAACTTCTATTCCAAATTAATTTACCCAAAACGGGGCAGCTAATCAACTACTAACATCACACTATCCATTGTACGAAATAAAACAATAATTATGATATCAAGCTTTTCTCTCTCTCTTTTTTTTGCTAGAAAAGGCACAAATCTCCCCATCTTCCTAACTTCGCATCGAGCATGATCACCTCTCTGCACTAGCCGACACCCTCTCCATGATCATCGACTCTGCTGCCTGAATAGCTTCCGGTGTTCCAGTGATTGTCACTTTCCTGCGCCAGCAAGTTATAATTAGCAATTGCCCGCCAACAGATTTGTAACATTGTCCCAAAGGGAAACATGGCTAGGTACCTGTCAGATGTCCCAGCTATGAAGTCACCCCTATCTGATATCTTAATCCTAGCACCACTAGCCTGCATCCTCAGCCAAGCACAAACTCATTAGATACACATCACACAAGAACAGTTTTAGTGCGTAACCACAGGTTACGAAATGTTGTTTAAGAAAGACAGTGATAATATGGAGAATGGTTTTGTTTCTAACTACAAAAAATTTCACCTACCAAACAAGCTTCATGGAAAAAGCAGTTGAAAATATGTTTAGTACACAGACCACCTAAGGTACTGCAGTAATATTTTGCCTTTTAGTAAAAGCATTGAAAATTGCAGCCACAAGTGTGACACCTGAATTATCTCTGTTATGTTCCTTCCAGCACGCCCCACAACAGCTCCAATGTGTTCATCAGCAACGCCAATGGTGTGAGACTCTTGACCATCATTATTGGCAGGTGACCTCATAGGAGTACCAGGCTGCGAATTTTTTACAGGAATCATTAGAACTCAGATTAATCCAATGACATAGATATTTCAGACTATGCATTATTCAAGAGTAACATTACCAAGCTACCAATTCTTTCCAAAATGAACCACAACATCAATCAAGAAAAAGGAGTAAGCATAGTATTCACAGTTATAGTAAGTAATTCAAACATATCTGCGTAGAAACAGTATTAAGCTCAAAAAAACAATATGCATATAGCTCAATCGAAGTTATGTAAGCATCATGATTATCAGATATTATTGACTACTTCAAAATTATGTACATGCATCGTGATTACAAAGAGACAACAGTATTTCTATTAGATAAATACATAACCTCCCTCTCCTCAATGCTTCTAGTGAAAAGAAGTATTTCCTGTTGGATATATTTCTATGAGATGCAGGACAGCAGCCACAGTATAACCTAGAGCAATCACTAACCTTGTTGTTTTGGTACCTTCCTCCATAACCATTAGGCCCATAGCTCATAGGAGCATTATATGGCACCTGAGGAATCATATATCCAACAGGAACACCAGGTGGTGGGTAGCTTGGGAAGGTAAGACCTGGATTTTTTTAAAAAAAATAACGAAGTTTGTCATACAATAACTAGTTGCAGAAATTATACTAAAAAAAGCCCATGACTGCCAAATGTTATGGCTAGCACCACATGTCAATTAATGTGAGCATGTCTCTGGCATTATTTTATGAAATTTTTATATGCAAAACGCAGTATATGAATAAGCAACCAGAATGGCATGTGTTACATCAACTAGCAAAAAACAACAGGATTTACCGGCATATGGAAATGGCGAACTCAAATTAGGTGGGTAATGAACATCCTCAGATAACTTCCTCAATATCAGATCTATAGCTTGCATTTGATTATCAAAGGTTCCTGTTACAGTAACAAGCCTATCATGCAAACCAACATAGTTGTTATCCTGTGGTGAAATCTTGATTCCAGCATGAGACTGTTCAATAAACGACCTGTAAAGAAAATGGAATGTGCTTTCAATACCAATAAAATATGGTGCAAGATATCTGAGATTATACATATATATAAAGGTGTGTTTGCTATTTTTACTTTTTTAGTAGTAGTACGGTTAGTCTGTGCACAAATGATACTCTTAGATTGCACCAGCTTGTGTTTCTAACTACAAAACTTTGAAAGAATGCTGATAGCAAGTATATGATGAGGCATACTTGATTGTCGCTCCACCTTTACCAATTATTCCACCACAAGAACTGTTAGGAACTACAAGTCTAACTTTCGGTCTAGCTTCAGCTTCATTGAATTCTTCACCCTGAGAAAAAAAACTTGATAATATCAATTATCATTCATCAGATAACAATTTGAAGAACATGTTTATACCTCAGCCAAAAGTTTCTCAAGAATCAACTCCATGGCCTTGATTACTTCATCAAACAGTCCAGAAACCATGATGATTCTATCGTTTGTACCAGGGAAGAACTCATGACTACGTGATAATTGGATACGAGCCCCAGACTGGGATTGGAAGTCATTAATTGTCGATCCACCCTTGCCAATAATACATCCTGCTGCCGTATTTGACACCAGAAACCTCAAATGTGTTGGCTTAACAGTATCATCTGCAGAGAAATATCACATAAAAATCAGAAATTTATGAGAAGAAGAAATTTATGGCTTAACAGTATCAACCGATGTTGGAGAGGTATTCCTGTTGTGCCTAATGCCCAAACTACAAACTCCAGTCTTTCATTCAGTGATTTTTCAGTGCAAAAGCATACTCCCTCCATTCTGATATTCATGTCGTTTAGGACAGAAAGTTTGTGCTACCCATAACTTAGTATTCCATGTCTGAACGACATGATTTTCAGAATGGAGTATGATCCAAGGCGGTCGAAAAAGATTTGTAGAACAGAACCAAGGCATAACATCATTTTTATTATATTTGGTGATTCGCATATTATGAATTGGGTTGTATTCAACAATATTTGAGTGACCAAAAACATTGAGAAAGCATATCCTAAATTGCCTTAAAATGGAAGCAATCCTAGTGGTTCACTAGGGCAGCATCTAACTGATATTATAACAGAAACATTGCGCGCACAATGCTACATAGTTTTAGACAGCATGTTTAGATGAACAAATTCATTCAAATAGATTTTGTCATCTGAAAACAAAGTTGGGGAGATTAAAAAAGATGTAATAGTTCACAAAGATGAGAATGAAAGGGCAGGCCTTTCATTCTTCCTTCAAGCCAGATTACTATATCAATCATCAGGTGGAAGGGCAGGCACAGCTTATAATAAATAGTTCATGAGCATAAAACCAAGATTCAACAGGCGAATTTTAGTGCTTCAATCATCAGGTTAAAGGGCAGGCCAGCCGAACAACCACCTTATTTCCTAATATAGAATGGCAGATTTGGCTCACGTTATAGACACTTCAACAACTGAATTTGGAATTATTTACACCCAATGCCAATGAATTCATAGCAACTTTCGTAGTGCAAAGTGCTTAAAGCACAAGGACTAGTGACTTCTGGAGTATCTTAGAACATCCATGTAATGATCTGCAGCTCATCAGCTGAGGTATATACGGGCACATAAACCAGCACTGAACCAAATGTCCCGTGCAGGTGCAGGGGCCGTGATGTTAGCTATAGATAGACAGCAATCAAACCAGGTAGAACAGTCATTATCATAGACTGGCAGCGTTGTGCCCAAAGACAACTCAATGGTTACAAGTATGAATTTGGGATTCTTTCCATCCAATGGCCTTGAATTAATAGCAACAATCTGTCAATTAAAACTTTCCTAGTGCAAAGTGCTAGCATAATCATCATGCGTAATATTGTGCAGCTCATCAGCTGAGCTGCATCGGATGCGACGGCATAAGCCACACCAAACAGACATAAACCAGCACTGAATCAAACGTCCCATGCAGTGGCCGTGACAGCAATCATATGGTGCTGGCGCAAACCATTATAACAGCGCTGCAAGGCACAAATCGCCGTCTGCCATTGTTAATGCGACAGTATCACACGGGCGACCAAGCGCTCGCAGATCTCAGTAACAGAGCCGGAAGTCTGGCCCGGATCTCGCGGATCCAGACTTCTAGAAAGATGTGCGCAGGGAAACAGATGCGGAAGGGCCAAACAACCTAACACGCAGAAAGAGAGGGAGGGAGAGATGCGTGGTTACCTCCTTCCTCTGAAGGTTGTTGCTGCTGCGGGGGAGGTGAGCGAGGGGCGCGCTTGGAGGCGGACTCCGGCGAGGAGGCGTAGGGAGAGCCCGGGGCTTCCATCGTCCGTTCCTGCGGCGGGGCGGCGGCGGTGGCGGTGGCGCGAGGTGGGGTGGGGGCGGAGGCGGAGGGAGGAGGAGGCAGAGGAGACACAAGCAAACCTGCAGATCGCTCTGGGCCTACGCCATCAATTTCGACTTCCAAAGCGGCGCGGGGCTGGGCTTTTATCCGCCTTGCCTGCCTGTTTTTGGGCTTTCTTCATTCGTCAGGCCGCAAAAACGAGACGGGAACAAACTACTCTTCTGCATTTAAACGGGACTACATCATCATTGTTAAAATTCAATCAATGAAGTCAAACGCAGTGTCTAATAATTAATCCGGCGGGAACATAAGTAATTGATCTGACAGATAATCTCAGACCCTGACGTAAAAATAAACAATGTGGGCACCCTGGAAGATTAAATTGACCATTTCTACAGTGTACTAAACAAAAATTTCGTACGTGACAATGCACCGATAAAAAAATGGTTTATACCCTTAGTAACATCTCTAAGCTGATAACTGGGCAATGTACTATCTGACAAGATTACACGTTCATTCTCACAGAACCATGCAAGTAAGCCTAGGCACCTGATACATCAAACTACCAGTCTCACCATCATCGCGTGCTGCTAGGGCTGGATGACTTTTGCTGTTTGGCCTTCTCCACCAGTGGTTTTAGCTGCTTCTTCTCTGCAAGCATCTTCAAGAAGTTGAACAGGAATGGGATGTAGTTGTGCTTCCTCCTGATGTTCTCTGTCTTCCACTTCTTGAACTTCTCCTCTTCCATGATGATCTTCTCTGTCAAGGTTTCGATTGCCGATATCACCTCTGTCAGTGAGCTGTTTAGGGATTCTGTGTCAGAAGTCTCACTCATCTGCTGTAAAATTTGATCCCTTCTCTTCTCCAATGCCTCCAGCTCAGCAGTATACACCTCCTTCCGGTTTTTGATGATGGCCATGAGATTAAACCTGATCTCACTCTGCGAGTAGCGCTCAATTCTTTCTTGTATAACTGGCTGCACCATCCGTAGCCAATCAAGGTCATCAGGGCCACCACATTCTCCAAGGTTTACAGGTCCTTCCTTCAGCCCATCCAACTCATACAGGACACCATCAAAAGGCAAGTAGCTTATGAAATGGTAGACATCATCATCCTTGCCTGCAGCTCTTTGCTCATCAGAAATAAATGGCTCTGGCCTTGCAAAACCGTTATGAGCTGTCCGAATAGATTCACTGTTGCTAATGGCCAAACCCTTCATATCAGGTGCAAACGCTCCTGTGAATTCCTTTAACTGCGACAGTTCTGGGCCTATGTCAATTTCTGGGCGGTTCATGAGAATTGAGAGGATAGCTTGAGTGGCACATGCATTAGTGATGACCTGTAAATGACCAAATAGGTAAGTTGCTGAATACAAAGTACCAAATGAAGATAACTAAAGGAGCAGAATGCAACTAACTTGACGAGCAAAGAAAAGGTTCGGATTCGGATCACTGACAACAGGCCTTTCATCCTTTTCCCCAGGCATCCACTTGAAGAGAAAAATTAACCCATATACTGGCCTATGAGAATAGAGATAATAAATGTGTTAAGGACAACAACAGGGTGCAGACTGATGGTACTAGAAATAAAGATTCTCACCGCAGTTCACTAAGAGAGTCTACATCAAGAGAGTAAAGCTCTTCCACCTGTTTCAAAACAGCATAATAAGTGCATAAGGCCACAACCTCAGATAGCATTCATTTGTGGATGAGATGCCGCCATATTGATGACAGGGCAGTATGCAAGTATGTAAGAAAGCAACAGGACATTATCGCTGAAGCAGAAGAAAAGATTGTTAGTTACAAATTTCTAGAAGAATTACTGATGGATGGAGTACAGACATTATCAAACTAAGGAAAAAAAATGATCTTAAATAAGCATTTATTGATTGCTAAGGAAAAAAGCATGATCTCACATAAGCATTTGTTGGTTGCTGAGATGCCACCATGTGATGGAAGACAGTATGCAAGTATGTCGGAAGGTGTAGAAGAAGGTTTCAATCAAGGCCTTTCCTTTTGAAATCAGCATTGAATTGAAGTGTATACATTCGCATTTCGTGTTGGAACTAGCCCTGTTCACTGACGGTTTCACTAAACCATACTAGAAACTGGGTAGTTCACAGAACGGTGAACAAATAGTAATTGCACAACAAGAACAGTGACGTGAGGATATTTTTGGCATTGCTGGTTTTCATGATGGAATTGTGGATAACACCCCTAATATGACATATGAGTTAACCATAAGCTTCTAAACCATGTCGGACATTACTTTATCATAAAGACATTTGAATGGTGGTTCCTCATTGTCAGTTTAATGTGTCACTGTCAGTTTCATAGCACAAGGGGTAAAAAAATATTCAGAAGACTAGTGTAAATTGTGCGACACAATGAAGCATTTTATATCATTACAGAAAAAAATTAATTGAAAGCATGAGAAACTATCAGCTACGAAAGATAGACGTATCACTCCCGAGTTACTTAAGACAACGAAAGCAAAGAGCCTGGAAACTAACCTGCACGCCTTTAACTTGCATTTGCTGAATCAGCTCGGTGAAAACACCTGCTCAAAAGAAACATATGAGATGATTTGAAACAGTGATGAGAACAATGAACAAGTTAATACAAACAAAAGTAAGCATAACAAAAGAATGTTCAGCTATTTGTAATTCAGGAAAGAAGGGATACATTTGTATAACAAGTACATTGATGTCCATGATCGATGGAAAATAGATGTCAAAAAAGTGTAACGACTGGTTAAGATCAGTGGGTTGCTGGTGCTTTTTAGAATGCCTGGTGACTCAGGCGGATGATTAAGTCATGGTAAAAAGGTAAATCAACAGATTGATGGCATGGAACCTACCCCTGGCTAACAAGTCACAACGAGCCCAGGACCCTGCTACCTACTAACCTTATTACGACTTACAAGGAAAAAAAACACTAACCATATATGAGAAAAATGCATGACATGTGGGAATGGACTAACAGAAAAACAAAAGACAAAGGATCCTATTTGTTAGTCACCATGGCAAAAAGCAATCACGAGCAACAATACAGACAAGAGTTGCTAAAGTAAAATAGAGTGGAACTCACCAGGATCAGACTCGATGGTACACCACGACATCTTTGTGAAACCACTGAAGTCTCTGGATAGCAGCAATCAAGGACCTAGAATTCACAAAGCAAATACGCGATAAGTAACACAATGCCGTTGTTAGTACCGTACTGTCACTTTCCCAACTCTCACTCCCTCCCTCCCTCAACCATAGCAGAACAGCAACGGCCGATTCAGCTCCTAAAGCAACAAATCATGCTGCCAGTGGTCGCAATATGTAAAGCTAACTCCGATATGGCTCTTCCAACTCGATTTCTCGAAACACCTGGAGGCGGTAGGCATGGAAGGCGACCATGAGCAGGCAAGTTCGAACTGGAAGCTACGGCGGCGGGCGAGCAGCCGTGGGGGATCGACGGGGACCGCGCTCCTATCCCCGCCCCGGCCACGGGCGAAGCTTTCTTCTGGTACCCTCCCCGCGGAGGGATCGACCCATCCCCACTAAATCTAGCCTGAATGTCAAGTAGAAAAGGAAGGAGGAGGATTCGAGGATTGGGGAGGAGAGCTCAGCTGTGACCTTCCGTCGAAGCTGGAGGAGGAGGCTTGTGCGGCGTTCGGGCGGTGAAGGCTGGAGTTGAAGGAGGTCTGGTTCTCTGCGTGGCGTCAGAAGCGCGGTGCGGTCGCCGGCGGTGAGGCGGAACAGATTGCGGCGGGGGTAGAGAGAGAACCCTCGAGTCGAGACCCCTCTCTCAAGTTTGCAGCTTTTCGGCTTTGCGCCTAGCTCCACGGTAGAATAAATATTTTGGCGAGGGTCCTCGTCGAAATATTTTAAGGAGTGTTTCGGAAGTTTTGTATTGTTTGCATTTTTGGAGTGGAATTAAGGGCCGTTCGTTTCACCTCTAAAATTTAGATATCTGTCACATCAAAGAGAATCTTACTATTTAAGTAGTATTTTTATTAATTTAATAACAAAACCTATGTCGCGACCCCTCTCTAATTTGCGAGACGAATCTAATGATCCTAATTAATCTATGTTTTGCTACGGTGATGCTACGAGTAAATATCTTCTAATAACACTATAATTACCCTCGTTGGATTCGTCTCGTGAATTAGATAGGGGTCTGCAATTAGTTTCGAGATTAGACTTTATTTAAGTACTCTAAAATAATAAAAATCTCTTTGATTTGACCCTCTAAAAATTAGATAGGGGAAACGAATAGGCCCTAACTTAATTAGATATTCTTCCTTTCTTTTTCTTTTTCAAGAACGTGTATGCTCGTTTCATTAAAAGAGAGGTTCCCAGTTTTTGTATGACCTACAATACCATCATTCTGGTTTGTAGTAAGACGTTCTAGCGTAAGAGCATCTCCAATAGCTCTTGTAAATTGACTTATTTACTAAATATAGAGAACATGAGAAGAAAAAAGGGTTCCAACAGCCTCTTCATCCTCCTCCGCCTATTTTTTGGTAGCTATCCCGGCATATTAGCAAGCCAAGTTTGGCTAGGCTGCACCGCACTCCATCCTATGGTTGGAAAGAAAAAAGGAATGATATAATAACGTGGTAGTCATGCACGTGTTCACTTCCTTTTGATTTGAGAGAAAAAAGAAGTAAATAATAGTGTTGAGGAAGTTTTAATATAGAGAGTCGAAATTTACCTATTCTGTTGAAAGAAACTATTATTTTAAGTGCTTCTATTTTTCTACAAGAGAGTAAAAACTCTTAATTTAGATAATTGGATATAGGAACTGTTGGAGATGCTCTAATCGACCGTACACTTCAATTCATTCGATCCCCTAATAAGATCCCTAGCAACATTACAGGCTGAATGAATGCTGAGCATATGGTATACAGCTTTTTTCGATAATACTGTAACTTTACATGATATGGTGGGCTACTCCAAAATGTACACCTTTTTTTTCAATACTCAAATGTACAACTCAAAATGCCTCCTGCAACTAACAGAAGCGAGCACCAACAAGATAACCGTGCTTGATCACTACCAAGAAGGAGGCACGTACAGGACCTGAAGAAAATTTACATTCCTTTTTGGCTTTTTCTATACACCATGTATATATATATATATATATCGATCGCTGCCAGTGACAGGTCGAGGTCGTAGAAGGTTCAGTAGGTTGTGATGAGCAGCAGTCCGATCCCGGTGACGATGAGTGTTGCCGGGAAGCCGAACTGCAGGTGGCTGAAGAAGGAGAGCGTGTATCCGTACTGCTGGGAGCGGCGCGCCTGCTCGCAGACGATGAGGTTGGCGGCGGAGCCGAGCAGGGAGAGGTTGCCGGCCACCGTGCTGGTCCAGGCCAGGATGAGCCAGGCGTTGGTCTCCGCGGCGGGGGAGATGGCCGCCGCCGAGGCCGCCACGCGAGCGCCCAGCAGGAGGACTAATTAATTGGATAGTTTTTTTTAGAATTTTAGATTAAAAGGGATTATTTTAATAAAATAAAAAAAGGTAGCAGTGTTACCTGTTGGAACATTTGACGCCACATTTGAGAGGAGAAGAATAACCAGTGCGAGGATGACGGTCCCGCTGGGCGTGTCGATCCGTGCGTAGGGCTCCATGAACTCCCAGAAGGTGCTGGGGATGCCTGTCTTGTTGAAGCCGTCGACGGTGATGAACATTCCGCAGAAGAAGAGGAGCAGCGGGTAGGACACCTGCATTAATGGTGTTGTTCAGCAGCAATTTTTTGTGCAGGTGGAAAAAATAAAATCGGTTACCTTCTCGAGGCATGGGCGTGCGTCCTTGAAGTCGAGCACGATGAGCGCGAGCGCGGCGGTGATTGCGCTCCAGGACATGTTGAGGCCGAGGAGCAGCGCGAGGAGCATGCCGAGGGTGATGACGTAGACGCACGTCTTCCAGAGCGTGTTCTTCCACGGCTCCATGGCCTCCTCCTTGTCCTCCTCCCACTCCCACTCCCAGCAGCGCGAGAGTTGTTTGTTGGCTGCGGCATGGTGGTAGCCGTTCGCATGGTTTGTAGCTGTATCATCAGTGGCGCCACGCCGCCTCTGGTACGCTCCACCTCCACCATTGGCTGCTGTAGCTGTAGCAGTGGTGTCCGGCTTATCGTCAGGAAGCAGCAGGGGAGACGAGGCGGCTCTGAGATGGGACATTGTGGCCGGCGTGAAGCGGTGCGACGTGACGTCCTCCTCCTCCACCACTTCGGTGGGCACCGCCACCACCACCTCCGTGGGCTTGCCTCCGTCGAGCTGGTTCCAGTAGAGGCACAGCAGGATGGCGGCGTTGACGATGGAGCCGACGAGCGTGGCCGGCAGGATGCCGAAGACGAACTGGCCGAAGGAGATGCCGCTCTGCACGGCGATGACGAGGTTCTGCGGGTTGCCGATGGGCGTGGCCGCGGATCCGATGTTGGCGCTGGATGCCAGGGCCAGCAGGAAGGGCCTGGGCGGCAGGTTGTTCTGCCTGGCGATCTTGAGGATGAACTCGGTGAGCACGACGCAGCAGGTGTCGTTGGTGAAGAGCGCGGAGGCGAGCGCGGAGACGGCGCAGGTGCGGAGGAGCAGGTCGCGCCCGCCCTGGCTGCGCCACGACAGCACGCGGCCCAGGTGCCGGAACATGTCCGCCCGCTCCAGGTACACGCTCACCACCATCGTCCCGAACAGCAGGCCCAGGATCGGCAGGTCCACCGCCGCGTAAGCCTCGTCCGCGCTCATCACGCCCAGCACCACCATCAGCATCGCACCCAGCAGCGACCCCGCCGTGCGACCGATCGGCAGGAACGGCACTGCCGGGAACACAGCCAGAACCCAGAAGATGGCGAACGCCGCTGAACCCAAACCAACCTTCACAATAGGCTCCATCGCCATGGAATCTCTCTCTCTCTCTCTCTCTCTCTCTGCTTGCTTCACTGATCAACCGAAATGGAATTTCCTACAGACTTTGAGCTACACTAGACTCAATGAATGATGGCACTTCTCCACCCACCAATTCCAATCCTAGAAAAAACTGATCTACAAGATCTCCTGATCCAGTACCTAGCTATGGATCACTAGCAACAACAACAACAACGGGAGGACCAAGCTGCAGCCTGCAAATCAAAATCAACTAATGCCATACCATACCTCTATATGCTGCTCCTGCCTCTGCTACTTGCAACAAACCAACAATTCTGAGCAAGAATTGGATGAGGCCTAGCTAATCCGGTACTACACTCTGTTTTCACTCAGAGTCAGGAGAAGAGGCAGATAGGAAGATGATTATTTGTTGCTGGAACACATGGCATGGGATTCCTCCAAAGAGCACACACTTGGCAAGCTCCACATGGCCCCTTTCCTCCCAGTCCCAGTAGGTTGCCTTGCCTGCTTCGATATTTTGCCTCGCCTCGCTGTCCTCTCCCTACCCAATGATAGGGACCCCATGACTCATGTCTCCACACACCCAGTAATAAAATTCCGATTTTTCTTCGCTATAAACACAGAAATGGTTCCGGCTGTCTTGTACGCTCGCCTGGCCGCGGTGCGCTCACTCGCTACGAACGCCATGAATGGTCACATGAAGAGAGCCACTGTTCCAGTGGAGGTCGACAGCTCTTGGACCAGCAACAGCCATTGGATCCTAGTCACACCTCGATTTTTTATTCTGCTCATTTACTATCAAGATTGCAACCTATCTGCCAGTTTTTACAGAGAATGACGTTCCCAGAGATCAATTATACTCTTGACTTGGCACAAGTCATCCACTACTCTACTCTACAGAGATACATTCTCGTAACGTTTCACCACCACATACATACTGAATTCGAATTCACATTAATTGATTTATATAACATGCTTTGACAGGATAAACAGGTCAATTATGCTTGGACGGAATGAAGAACTTGTCTTTCAGCTTTCACAGGAGGTAAATTATGCTCTTATTAGCTGGAATGCTTTGTCTTTGGTAGGGATTATCCGATTCAACATGCTACCAGATGTCATTTTCGTATATAAGCACAAGGCACAGCACATGCAAGGCAAGGCTCTATTATGCAGTACTAGTATATTCAGATGCTTCATCCATTTGGATAATATTTTACTACCAATGTGTGACATAGGATTGGAAGTTGATCAGTTCTGAGCCTCTCAGTTTCTTGGAGTTCATCATCATGTTTAGCTTCTAATATCGGAATGCAATGATTGATCCAGGAGAAAAACACCGTCTTGGGACCCTGTGACAGAGACAGAGGCACCATTTTCCTCCTCCGGTAACCGCCGGCATCTTCTAAATCTCACCGGAGGTTAGGCGACGCCGCGGAGCTTAAATTATTTGATGGGTGCGCTGAGGGAGATGGGCGGGGTTTGGTGACGGATCAACATTATTATCCGTCCACGCCTCATCTTGTCTCATGGCCTCCAAATTTTTTGTTCCCTTATGATCACTCTCATCTTATACTTACTTGAGTTCTCTTCTTATGTTCTTCGACTAATCATTTCTTCATCTTCAATATAAATTCGTATTGCATACGTATATATACGTTGATTCATGCCGACCCCATCAAAAAATATCACAAAACCAGCTAGTTATACTTGATTCATATGATTTAAAGCCTCGAATACTGCCCAATTCACACCCTGGCAAGTTAGCCGAGCTAAGATTTCTCCGTCGCCTATAGCTCGTCTGATTAGTGTATTCATCTGAGTTGATGTGGATAATGCAAAGCTAGCGGATCAGAGAGATGAGTATTTCCTGATGAAAGATTCATCTGCTCTACGTTGTCCCTTGACAGGTCTCAGTAGGGTCACAAACTAGTGATATTTATCGTGATTATTGCCTGTCAGACTTTGCCAAATACGTACTCTTAACTCATCGCAATCTCGATGTAATCTCTGGTGGGACCATGTCTCTGTCATCCCGAGTTCCTGACTGTAGAATGTTCAGCTCTGCCTCTGCGGGACCCTCCCCACCAGGATTATTTTATTTGGTTCCAACAATCCTACAGTTTTTTTTTTTTTGAAGGCAACAATCCTACAGTTAGTATGTAGCCAACGAAGCAGATCATTTCCCCACCAGGATTATTTTATTTGATTTGGTTCCAACAATCCTACAGTTAGTATGTAGCCAACGAAGCAGATCATTTCCCCTTCTTTTGCTGTATACTATAAAAAAAAGAGAGAAAAGGGAGTTCATCTCTCTACTTATGTACTCAAAAGAACAATATGCCGCATGGGGAGTAGATGTCACAAGTGTAACATTTCAGAGCTTGGACTTGAATGAGGTATCACATCGTTCTTCTGATATACAGGAGTAGATGTCCCAAGTGATATCTCCAACAAAAATAAAAGAATGCTAAAATATGTGAACATCCACTGACCAAACAGAATAGTATCAGTCAACTTTAACTGCAAGCACAAGGATATTCTGTTACAACATCCGACAACACTGCTGAAAGGAAGAGTTCTACCCTTTTCAAAAGTTTATTATTTACATAAACAGCATCAGTACCAGGACAGCAAGTCAGCCAAGAGAATATAACAGAAGCTACAACAGAAAAAAGTTATGCAACGGGTCCACAGCCAAGTGACTCCAGAATCTGCATCGCCTATAGTATCTTACAATGATATTAGCTGGACATTGAATAACTAGCTAATTTGAAATTATCACTAAGAACTGCAAATTTAGACTAAGTTTGAATCTACAGCAGTTATATATGTGAAATCGACCATTGTAGTAGGAGCAAAACAAGCCAGCACTATTCTTTCATCTTGTATGATAATGGTCAGAGCAAAGGTTAGCTGACTCCTGGCTGCGCCACTGAGAAGAAGGACCAGTTCTTTTTAGGCTCTGTTGTCATCCCGGCAACTTTCTCATTCGCCCACCAGTCAGATCCAACGCTTGTTTCCACATTAGCAGCATCAATATTGTTGAAATTGAATTCTTTGGCCATGCGAAGGGACAGGGAGCGCCTTGCTTTCTCAGGCAAATCATGGTATGTTTCATCAACATGCAGCCCTGCTCTCATATCACCAGATTCTCTTAGGTGGTCACCACTACTGATGGGTGCAAGACGAAAGGATGCTGAGGTAGAATCACCAGAAATAGCGGTTTTCTTCTCTAGGCACCGGGCAACATCTTCTACTGTCAGCTCAAATGAAACCCGATGATCCATAGCATGATCATTGGGCTGAAGGCGAGCAGAGAAGTCTACAACTGGTACGGCAGCTGTAATATGTCCATCCAAAAGGGAACCACCATTACGCATATGGCGAGGTATCAACTTCTGTGTTGCAACACCCTCACCATCCAGTATCTTTGGTGGCTCACGGACTGGGAATGATGGGAAAGTATAATGTGAGGAAGCCTGCATCTCGGGATCAGGGAATGGGGAGGAGGTGCCAGAACAACCTGGGCTTGGAGATATTAAACGTCCTATTGGACTGTCTGGGTAATTCGGGTACGACTGGAGGTCACCTGTTTCACTATTCTTACTGCTGTTGATCGAAGTCAGAAGTTTTGCATATGGAACCTCTGGAGATGAAGGGGTTGTAAGATGGACAGACTCCGGTGGGGGAGTGAAAGGAGCAGTTGATGGTTCTGTTGTGAAGGCCGAGAAGATTGGAGGTGAGACTAGCTGTGTCTCATGTGCATAGGGACCAATAGCAAAGATGGACGGTGGGCCTGTGGGGGATGGAGAATTTGGCGAGTGGGGAGAAAAAGATGGAGCACCGACCCTTGGTGATTGCACAATTGATGTGGGTTCTGATGGAAGGAAAGAAGCTGGAGATGATGGAGGTGCGACAAAGGGGAACACTAGGGGCGGAGGATGATTTGGAATCTCTGTTGCTGGTGCATCTGTCCTCTGAGGTGCAGGTTCTGGGACAAGGGCAGCATGGCGGATGCGCCGGCTACCAGTCTTCTGGGATCCAAAGCAGAAGTACACACTCAACTTATCAGCCCATTTTCTTCGCTGCAAACAAAAAGATACAATTAACATGGAAAGAAAACATAAGACTGGCAATAACGTACAATCAGGAGTGAGATAACTGTGCTCTGTTACATAGAGAATTCATAAATAAACATGGGAAAGTCAAAAGTACGTATTCAATGTACAATCATTAACTTAGACATTACAGACAAGAGTTAAGTCCTAAGACCCTGTGTCAACATTGAGCCTCGATCATCATTTTTTGAGGGAAAAAAAGAAGGTTAAGAGAAACTTGGTTTGTAATGTACTACAGTATATCAAATTGACTATCGATTCTGCAAATCCCAGTTTTAAATGGTACGAATATCAGCACCAAATTTTCAGAAGCAGACAAGCTGGAAGAGAGCACATGCCTGTACTGGGAAACAAGAGAAGCTAGGGTTCAGCACTAAAACAAGAAAGAAATAACTGGTGGAATATGGCCAGCAAAGAAAGAATATTTTTCTCTAGTCCAGCGAATAAATTCAAACTGACTTCAACAAATCCTCTTTCTTTCCTAGGCAGTCGTTTGCAATGATGTATTATGTTGACTGCAACAATATTGAAAGGTACTTTGTACATAGTTGTCCCCAACAAGAAAGGGAGCATGAGCATAGTTTCCAGGAAAAACAATTGCAGAAAATAAACCTAGCTTTATTTCTGTTGCAATTTTAAGTATAAGTGATCTTCTTACTTGTATACAACAGAAGAAAGAATGCTATCTAGAACCAAATGAGGAAGAAAGCACAAACAAAATTGCATAGATCTACAAATGTATTTTTCTCTGAAAAAGCAGATATAACAAAGACACAAAGATATGTGAATAGATCAACATTCTAGAGCCGTCTATGTCACCAAAGATATATTAACGACAGAAATACAAATATCACATAATAACTAAGCTGTGCCTTCCATAGCTCGACTTCCTAGGAAGAATATTTGAGACCAGAAAAGACATTTCGATGCACAGAACTAAGTGAAACAGGTTTTCATTAATGTCTGTTTACAGGCCTAACATAATAAGGTACGTAAAGCATATTTACGGAAAAGACCCCGATTACTAAATCCAGCCGCATACACAATCGGCAAAACACAAGTTCCATGAGGCTCATTAATGAACTCACAAGTACTAGATACTGGGTACAAAACAGGTGCAAAGTAACGCAAAAACGTCAATTTTCCGTTACCGTATATTTGGAACCGATGTGATGCAATGAGAAGCCTATCATGAGTAAATTGCAGAAAAGCTAGTGACACGTTGCAGTTTTGACATGTAAACCCAGACAAATATGTAGCAAATCTATTTAAGCATGCACACCAACAAGTATATTAAGCTATCACAGCTAGCCTATCATGAATAAATTCAAGAAAAGCTAGTGACACGTGCAGTTTTGGCATGTTAACCCAGACAAATACGTAGCGAATCTATTTAAGCATGCACGCCAACACGTATATTAAGCTATCACAGCTAGCCTATCATGAATAAATTCAAGAAAAGCTAGTGACGTGCAGTTTTGACATGTAAACCTAGACAAATACGTAGCGAATCTATTAAGCATGCACGCCAACACGTATATTAAGCTATCACAGCTAGCCTATCATGAATAAATTCAAGAAAAGCTAGTGACACGTGCAGTTTTGACATGTAAACCTAGACAAATACGTAGCGAATCTATTAAGCATGCACGCCAACACGTATATTAAGCTATCACAGCTAGCCTATCATGAATAAATTCAAGAAAAGCTAGTGACACGTGCAGTTTTGACATGTAAACCCAGACAAATACGTAGCGAAACTATTTAAGCATGCACGCCAACACGTATATTAAGCTATCACAGCTATACAATTAAGGAAAACTAGTTGTCCACTAAAAATCATGCAGGGCAGCGTTACCATAGGTAAAAAAGAAATCATGTAGTAAGGCGTAGAAGCACGAACCGGCTCAGCAGGAGGTTGTGTGCGGCTCTCCGCCGTGACAATTGCAGCGGCAGCAGCGTTCACCGTATCAACGCTGTTGTGAACAGGCATCATCTCACCTCCACTCTGCATCTTGCAACAAGGTGCTTCAGAGATCGAATCACACGCAGAGATCCAAGCTTTTACACCCAACAGTGCATGATTCAGTTGGTACAATCGACGAAATCCACCGGATCACGACCCACAAGTTCCACCGAAACAAAGGGATCAAATCAGCCTGCAAGGTTGGGTGCTCATGATTCAATCAAAGAGGAAATATCATATCATCCGATAAAAGGGTAACCAACTAGGGGTAGACCAAGTATAATTTTTGCAAGAAATCGAAACTAATCGGTATGATCCACGCATATACTAGTAATTGGGTCAGATCCGAATACATTAGGGATTCTAAGTGCTCTGTTTCTCACAGCAGAAAGGGAAGAGAAGGGGCGGGCGGGCGGGCATACCTGGTGGGACGCTGTTTGCCGGCGAAGGGTTCGGTGGTGGCGTCGCCGGTCACCCAGTCGGCGCCGCCCTCCCAAGGAAGGAAGGCCGAGAGAGAGAGAGAGATGAAGGGAGAAAGAGGAGAGAAGTGGAAGGGTGGTGAGCTTGAGGGCCGTGTGATGGCAGCTCATCTTTTTATTAACCCGTCCATTTTATTATGCTAATACTAATACTGATACGAAATTTGCTTTATTCACTTTGTAATGTTCTGGATTTTAGGATTTGGAAAAATCCAGTACCTTTGTAAATTTGATTTTCTAGCGATTTACATATAATACAGCTATAAAATTCCTCATGATGCTATTTATGGCTTGCCAAATATACAACTTTATATACAGTGCTCCATAATTCAGATCTTTATGACCTGGCAATTTTATAATAATAATTTTATTTATCTTGCTGTATAACTCGCTTCTTATATCCTTGAAAAAAAAACTCACTTCTTATATATTAAACTCACTTGGTATTACGTTTTTTTTTCCTTGGAGGTGATGGCATAACATTAGGATGTGTTATGGCCATGTCTCGAGTACTAACATGTCTGCTCAAGGTGATACAGTAGTAGTAGATAGGAGTGAGAGTGATCTCTAGGTTGCTTTGGTTAATTTCTTTGGTTGAGCAGTATTAAGCTGGTTTGTTGAGCAGGAAGTAAGAAGTCTAGCGGAATAGAGTAAGAGTATACTAGTAGAGATTCCCAAGGGCAGATTAGTCAAAGGGCAGATTAGAGGGTGGTGGCACTATCCCACGTGTGCGTAGGGAAGGTAGCCCAAAAAGTAATCGCCGGCCGGGCCGCGTCTATCCATCCATCCGGCCACCTCGCTGTCGAGGGAGCTGGGCCCACGCGTCAGTGGCCCAGACGGCGACGAGACGCGCGCGGGTTTCGGCCGGCGACAACGCGGCCCCTCGTGCGGGAGGTTGGGCTTGGGCCCCACTGCCTTGTCCTTGTGCCGATAAAAAAGTGGCCTTTCTTTTTCATTCCTTCCTCTGCGCTGCGCGCGCTTTCACATGACGCCTCGTTCTTCTGTTTTTTTCTTCGATTTTTTTTCTTTTTGCAATGAATCAGTATGTTCGGTTGTGCCGTGCCGTAGGCGAAGGCGATATCCGCTCTCGCTTTTTATGTTTCATCACTTCCTTCCCGTTTTGTCTCGATAAAACTGTCTGTTTTCGTAACGTTGTACGCACTGTTTTCCTTGCCATAAAACTTACTAATAATTTGAATTGAGAAACTACTTGGCACATGATTCTAAGCTGGGGAACCTTACCAATTTCAATATGTGGTGAAATGTCAATTCAAGTCGATGAGGTGACAATAATTGTTTATTTGAGACACACATCGGAA
Organism: Chloris gayana; assembly: GCA_031894775.1. Lineage (NCBI taxonomy): Eukaryota > Viridiplantae > Streptophyta > Magnoliopsida > Poales > Poaceae > Chloris > Chloris gayana. The sequence continues at coordinate 3,839,487 of JAUNZO010004234.1, read as the reverse complement.
TCGGATCTCTGAAACTATTTCCACACTGATGACTGATGAAAGCTCGTTGGGTTCAGTTCAAGTGTGTGAGAGAGAGAACCAATTTCCGCATGGACGCTCTAGCTTTTTGTTTTTTCGCATGGCAGGCAGAGTCAGTGTTGTCTGGCTTCCCAGGTGCATGCATGCAGACGCACATTCCGGCCAGTTTGTCCTCCCTTGTAACATCGTTTTTGCTTCAACAAGCATAATAATAAAAACCGGGATGTACTAGATGGCATTCGCTGGCGACCAAAACGTTTCTCTCTTTTCAAGAGTTTTGCTGATTATAGCTGATAGGACCGGTGGGCTAGATTTCGAATCGATACAAGTAGAGTAGAGTAGAGGCTAATAATGGAATGATTTGCAAGTGCCTGCTTAAGAATGGCAACTTGACTCTTAATTCCAATGATGTTTTGTCAGCAAATCACCAGTGGAGAAGTGACTTTGATCTGCCTGAACCTGAAAATAAAAGCAACCAGCAGCAGAAGATTTTTCACCTCCTTGGTTGCATTCTGATGCTGTGTTTGTTGGGCTGTCCCCATCGCTAGGGATCCATTAGATTAGACGGATGATTAGCATGACAAGACCCTCATGCATGTGCTTGCTTCCAACTCTGGTTTTTGGCAGCTAACAACAGCCACTCCACTGCAGGTTCGGTTAGTAATAATCGCAGCAAAGCGCGTTCGCTTTATTCAGACCACGGCCAGGATATATATGCTAGCCTTCTCTTCTTGATCGATCTGCTAATCATTACATTATTATAACCCACGCCACATACATCACGATCTTCCATTATCACTCGCTCTATTCTATTCCATCGTAGCCTCTGATTCGACTGGTGAATAACCTACTCCCTGTAAACGAATTGGCAGGCAACACGCCCTCTCAACACACAACAACATGGTGTCTTTTAGAAGAATTTGGAATAGAACAAAAAGAAGGCAAAGTGACCATTTGTGCAAGCCAAAGGCAGCAGAGCATCCCAAGAAAACGGCAAAAATCACTAATTTTGGGCAAATTAACGAGAGCAATACATGCCCCTGCCCTTAGATTGAGCCTGACATCAGCTGAATACAACCAACGAAGAGCCAATACGCCTACTCGATTGATACCAGATGAGCAAAATCTAAACAATTGCTCGATTCAGATGGTGATCGATCAGTGAAAGCTTGTCATTGCGACATTAGTAATATAAATACTCCCTCGTGCCCTTCCCCTTCCTGCTCTCACGGCCGGCAACATCGTTGCTGCCTTGACCCCCACTTTCCTCTAACAGCCGCAGTGGCCCGCTCCCACAACCCACAACCGGAGCTGCTCATCCACATCACAGCAGAGGCCTCGAAGAGCACGCCACCATTTTGATCACCATTACAAATGGCCAGACACAAATAGCACCAAAAATTCCAAAAAAATTAAAACCTCCCAATTCACTGAAGCAGCTAAACAGCTCCCGAAATGCCAACATAAAAATGTGACCAGCAGATCCCACCATCACACGCCAAATCAAATGCACAAGCAATCCCAAACAAATATGATTCAACTTACAGACTTTCACAGCAATGCACCACAGAAAATAGTCGAGTTTAAATGACGGAACGAGAAGAAAAGGCAACCACACTAAACTAATATATTTACATATCCAAAAGCATTTTTAGAATGTACATATCCAGCACACATGCTTGAACACATCCTCAAACCTTCAACTGTTGCTCAAACTTCGACCCACTGTATCTGGACACATAATAGGATCTCATCCTATGGATTGAGGATGTCCATGCGTTTTCTGACTCATTACATCACAGGATGTCAAGCATGTCCATGAATACCAGAACTCTGGTGGTTGCCGGCAATAAGAATGTCTTTCATACGGTTTAATGGACCAACAGCATGACTAATATTCTGAATACAAAGAAGAGTATTTTTTATTAGCATCAAATTATCACCAACCACAGACAAGAAAAGCTACCACATAAAAAAATAGAATGTTAAATTCGATACCAGAAATCACTAAAATCATCTGGAGTCAACTCAGTTTCAGCAAAACCAGCTCTCAAACCGTCCATGGTAATCTGCACTGTATTGAACAGTAACTAAGCTAGTTTTCTGTTCATCCACATTACAATGAGGACGAACCATGTGACAGCTGATTTGCTCAAACCATTGTTGAACAGTCCTACTGGCCAATATAACTTCAGGATAAAGCTTTAAAGTTATATGTATTCTACAACCATTTGGATCCTGTGAGAAAAAAATGCTCCTACATTTTTGGGCTGATCACAAATTCACAGCAATAGATGTAACGATTGTGGCATGGCCTCAAAAAACAAAAAGGAATTGTAACATGTGCCCACCTTAAACATGGCAGGAATGGTTGAATAAGCATAAAACAAGTCTTTCTAATTTATTAAGTTGTAGATGCAGTTCAAAGAAAGGTACTTTACCTCCTTGCTGCTAGAAGGTTGCAATTTGACAGGCTGAAGTTGCAACTTGCCCTTTTGCCAGCGGCTGCCCAAAATACGCCATGCCCACCAAAGCAGCTGCTGCTGCAACAATAGGCCAAAACTTGGTGCTTTCCTTTGCATTCTTGTATAACGATAAAAGTTGTTTCTTCCACCACGCATCACGGGGTAGTCCAGAACCATCAGGTTTGTTCTGATCACCAGAAGAAACTGCCTTTGCTGAACCAGTGACAGGGTTCACTTTGTGCACGGTTGACTCCTCGGTTTTCTTCTCATTTCTACTCTCAGTAGCTGACCAGCATTAAATCCTTTTCAGCAGCATCAATGGCATTGTAACTAGGTGCTGAGAGCCTGACAGGCTCTTCCCCAACCAAACTCATGCCTTGCAATACTTTGCTGTCATCGAACTCCATATCAGCCAAGGAAAGGCTTTTCCCTTTGTCAAAGGATGGAATGCTGTCAAGGTCATCCTTCAGTTTATGCTCATAGGTCTCTTGGTATTTTTCATCATCCACCTCATTAGAAACCGCATCTAGGCTGCAAAGCTCCTTCTGATGATCTTTGTTGTCTTTGCCTAAGAGGAGACTCTCAACTTCATTCTGTGAGACTGAAAAATGGCCAGACATCAACAACGCTGCAGCTGAACCATCATCTCCTTTTGTGCTGTATTTCTTAGCTTCAACCTCTTCAGAAAGTTCAGGTCTTCTTGGAGCAGGTGCAGACGCGTACGTTGATGCAGTAAGTTGCACAACTTCCCAATCATTCCCGCGTGGAGAGGTCTGCTCAGTACCACTCTGGTCCGGCTCCATATCAACTGCGATCAAAGCCAAAAAAAACCCAATTGCTTCAGTTGTAATATTAGTATATAGAGAGTTCAATGTGTACAGCCTTTGTAGCAAAGATATACTAGTTCAAAACTAGGGAGGTTACCACAAGCAAAATTGCAAGGAAATAAACATATTACACATCTCTCTTGGTTGTGTTGCAAGCGAGACTTGCTCTACGTTTCTACTTGATAGTGATAACCAAAACTACTGCAAACATATTGCTTCTCTTACTGCAGCAACAAGTAATAGATGAACAGACTTGTAACAGCTATCACAAGTAACTGAGCCAATGACATGTATGAACTTACATACAACTAGACTTGTTTGCCGCATGTGAACACCAAAACAATAGTAATCAACACAAGAATGTCATCAGAAAACTATCATACCCACAACAGTTAAATTTTTTCATTCAGACACGCAGGAGGGCTGTGTATTTTCGTATTAAGGGAAAGAATGGTCTGTACAAAAGAGGCCCTCAACCCACAACAGTTATGCCCTTAACAAAGTAGAGATAGCACACTGACGAATGACAAAACAATCCAACTGCAGTAAAAGTGGAAGCAGTGTGTTCCTTGTCAACTTAGTAATGCTCACGAGTACAGTTCAACCGAGGCGGAACTGTCTACTGAAGTAACCAATACGTACATCCGTAGTAGACTGAGGCAGAAAGAAACTGCTAGTGCTAGCATATCAGACTGAACCTTGACTACCGACTATTACGGTAACCTAAAATCGCAACAAGCGTGAAACCGAGAGAAAATCAATCGAACCTACCTAGACTAGATCATCTATCCATAAGAACAGGTTCTAATCTATACAAGGCTGCAATCCCCTTTTCAAGGAGGATGATTGATTATTGGGGAAAAGTGGGGAGATCGGATGGAGAGGGAGCAGCAACCCACCAAACAGGCGCGAGTACCAGCGAGGAGGGAGGAAGGGAGGGGCGGTTGCTTCAGTTGCCGCGATGAGGGTGGTCTCCCGATCGGAGTGGGGATGGGGAAAGAGAGACGAAGCCGAGCAAGCAAGGAAAGGAAAGGAAGCTAGGCGTTGCGTGCGCAGATTTTTCTAGTCCTGAGCCGCCACGTCACCTAACAGGTTTTCAGTTCTGGGCCCCTAATTTTGGGCCTTTAATAGTCACCCACCACCTGATTACACGGCCCGCCTGATAAATTACCTTACATTCTATGAATGTTATCTATCTAAAAATATGCGTAAAAAGGTATTCGCAAAAAAAAGCATGCGGTCTACCAAACCATCAAAGCCTCAACGCATGATTTTTCTACTAAAAAAAAACAAAAGCTCGATGCATAACACTACCAAAACACCGGAAGGAGAATTAGAATTTCTGCCGGACTCATCAATCGAAACACGGCAACTGGGCAGGGCATTGGGCGAGCAATGAGACAGATGCTTCACTGGTAACACACGCGGTCACATCACAAGCATACGATCTCCGGTGCGGCCTAATTACGTTCAGTGAACGACAATCTAGTTGGGGATGTCACTCCGCTTGTCTTGTACTACTGATTTGCCTGCCAATGAATCCCATTTCTAACACTAGATCAAAATGGAATAGCATACTGATCTCCGTTCACAAAATTATTGACATTTTTTATCTTTATTATTCATACTTTGACAGATAATAATTCTAAAAATATTTAATTAAGTAAGTTAATAATGATATTATTATATTTATCTTTAAATATACTATACACATGTTTTTTTACTTATATCTATTTGCACAAATAATTAAGAAATAAACGATGAGTCAAACATTACATAACTTGATCAAAACTGCTATTTGTGAACGCAGGTTAGTATAAAAAATAATTTTTATAGCATATATTAACAAATATTTCCATCTACATAGAATAGAACTCTAAAAATAAATAGTAATACAAATTAAACTGATTAAAATACTTATACTTAAAATAAATAATAGTAATAATAATATATTTTAGTGAAATTAAATTTCAACGGATTCGAAATGAGAAGATGATTTGTAATAAATCACAGGGGCTATAAACAACTTTCCATCTGAACTAAAACCATTTCATTATCAGCTTAGAACCATAAGCCGCTTCAACGCTAATAAAGCCAGCGCTGACTGGATACAGATTAACTACAATAATCGTGAGACATGTTTCCCTGATAAACTCCAATCACAACGAGTATCACCAACCGAGCAGGACCGATGCAAACAATCAAAGCTGACTGCATTACACTAACAAGCCGCATAGTACGGGATATTTATATGCAAAAATCAACTCCACCACAAAACATTCTGAATATAAGAACCAAGAGTTGGTACATGGGTGTTTCAAACTAAATTCACTGCAAAACCAGCGATAGTTCAACATAGCTGCTACATAAGCCTAACACAGTAACATTTCACCACATGGTTTGCTACAATATATTATTATGTGGCCTTTTGCTTCTTTGGTACCCTGTATCCTCCGACAACACAGGCATGGTCACGTTCGAAGGGCTCCAGGGTAACCTGCTCCGATGGCTTGAACTGATCGGCCTTCAGCTTCTCAACTTCAGCAGCAAACACAGCCTCAGCAGGCATGGTGGAGTCGATACAGTTTGCCTGAACAAAAGTGCTCATCAGAACAATGGCATTTAGGTACATATCTAAATAAGCATCTAATATTGGCCAAACATAGTATTATTAAAGTTAGTACCTTGATTGAAATGACGAAATGGCCACCATTCTTCAAGAAGTATGAAGCATTGAGAGCCAAAATCCTAGCCTGCACAAGAGAATACCCAACAAAACAAGAGAGTTGTTCAAAACCATAGTAAAAGCTAAATAGAAACTTTCAAATTATCTTTCAAAAACCTCAAACTCCACATGATATAAGCCCATCTTTTATACTATCTAAATCAGTGTGATTTCTAGAGCTGGCATCAATCCACGCCAGCGATTAACATTGTAGCCATCCTATTGCACTGTGTTAATTTCCACCATCTGATTTGAAGGGGATAAGTCCACGCTGACTTGCAATGGAGAAGGCAACGCACACCGCCCTCCATGACCATTGCCTTCTCCTGCACCCCAACCCCTTCTATGAATGGCCGGCATGCACTTGGACTAGCAACGAGCTCAAGACACTGGTGATTGGTGCCCAATAGGAGGCAAGGCCTCAATGAGATGGGATTGCATAAGTCATCACCTACCATCTCAATACACTCCATAGACTTCACGCTTACGGAAAAGCTAGATGGTCAAACAAGAAAACTAGATGGACATTACAACTTACAGGAAAAATAGACTCCGCGCTTCATAAGTAACATGAACATGAACATTTTTCTGCAGATTTTGGTATATGTATAGCAAACGTATTCCAATAAAAATTATTCTATTGCTAACAGAGTAGTGCTCTACTACTCTTTGAAACTACAAGATAGTAGTTTGATAAAATCTATACCTAAATAGCACCATGTAAGAGAAATTTATGCTGTTGTGATTTGATTTATGTACAAATTAAGCAGGATGAGCTATTCTCCAATTTGTATAAAAAATTACACAACCTTGACAGCCATATATTGTGTTACAATTGTGGTAATGGTTAGTATTACGAGGGTCATAAGGCGCGGCAAAATGGTCACACTATCTTTCTATATTAGTGTAATATGCCTCAGATAAAAACCAATTGACAACATAATAGTTACAGAAAACTTAAAGAATATAAAATGTTAACTGTTATTATCATAACCTTTCCTTCACATAGAAACATACTACAAAGACTTGCACTATCTAATGCTGACACCAAAAAAACAATGACAATGTAACACAACAACAAAACTGGGATTAAAAAATGGGCACTGGGCACAAACGCATCAGAAACTCGAAGTATGCATCATACAAGTGATGTCCTGAAGGGGAATCCGAGTATAGTCATCATTTGCTTAGCACCACTATTGCCACAAGATAAAACTTATGCAGAAATTATACAAGAAACGTTTAGCTTTGACGCCTCTGGGAAATATCTCAAAACCAAACAATTTAAAAACCAAAGATACAAAGAAAACTCAAGAAATGGTCAATAACAGAACAAATTGGTGAGTATGAACTATGGGTATGGTTCACATCAATTTTACAAACACATAAGCTTTATCTAATAAATTAGAACAAGTAGTATGCATCATCCAAATGATGTCCTGAAGGCGAATCCGAGTACGTTCATCATTAGCATGTCCTCAACGACATGTTAAGCATTCAATCATAAAAGAAGTACACTGAATAATTATATATCACAAGAAATGTTGAGGTATACCTGATCCGGCTGGGCAACATCAGAGAAGATAACATCAACCATGCCAACCAACATCCGGTACCTAGCTGGGTGTCTAGCATCCTCAATAATGGGGATCACATTGGTTCTCTTCTTTGCCATATTGACAAGGTCCCTTCCACTCCGGTGTGAGAACTCAACAGCATAGACCAAGCCTTCCTGCAAAGTAACCGAATTTTATAAGACAGCCCAATACATTCCAGTATACACTTGAAATAGACAGAGTCTTACCGGTCCAACAATATCAGACACATGAGACACAGTTGTCCCCGACGCAGCGCCAAGATAAAGCACACGTTTACCAGGAGCCTGCATATAATATCATAATAAATGTCAACTTCACCTTGATGAAAAACAATGCTTAAGAACAAATGCAAAGTCAAGTTCCACAGATGCAACTTACAATCCAAATGTTGTCAACACCGCCAAGCACGGCAGCAGCCAGCTTAGAACGGAAAGGGTTCCAGACCCTGTATTCAACCTTTGTTCCATCCTCGTTCTGTGATGCCCAAAAATATCAACATTCAAAATCAGAAAATAAATTTAGAAAAACAAAAATAACAACTGAATCTTAAAATGGTGTAAACAATCCAGTGTACCAACAAGTGAGCATGACTACAATAGAACTGTATTGTCAGTGTAACAATATGCATGTATAGTGCAGTATTTCATAATAATAACCAAATCATCAATCAATCGAATGGAACTTATAATAATACGATGTTGGGAACTAACTATAGAACAATTATATAATCATTCAACGAAGTAACATCCATGTAGAAAATAAACATAACAGGCCGCAGCTAAATGACAACGATATTATCCAAATGCACATAACAAAGGGCCAATATCGCAATATCGCGAACCTGAACAGAAACGCGCTTCTCGCCATAGACAGACTCCCCAGGGACCATGTTCCTGGTGCAGAGCGCGTCCTCCTTGGACTTGGAGATGAAGACTCCGTCGTGCTTGTGCGGCACAACGACCGCTTTGCTCCCGCCCTTCATACCACCACCACGACCACCGCGACCTCCACGACCGCCGCGTCCCCCCTAGGCGTCCGGCCACCGCCTCCACCACGGCCGCCCCTGTCGCCACGGCCACCGAATCCCCGGCCACCACCGCGGCCGCCACCATCGCCTCTACCACCAAATCCCCGGCCGCCGCCGCGTCCTGATGAGGGGAGGAAACATTAAGACAGACTGCAACAACAACTAGAGTAACAATGGCAGAGTTTTGGCTACTCACCTCTAGGTGGCCTCATCTTGCAGGGTCGCCGACGAGCTTGAGCCGCCGCCGCCGCCGGGAGGGAGAGGGTTCAGGGTTTTAGCCGGGCTAGGGTTTGAGCACAAGATGCGGTGAAGCCGATTTATAGAGAGATAGTAGAGTTTGTGTTTTTCATCGGGGCCGTTGGTAACGGAGATGCTAAACGGATGGTTAGATTTAAAACGTTGTGATTTATTTACCTATAACATAGTACTTATGGTGGATAGAAAAGACAGATAAGTCAGGATGGCCGAGTGGTCTAAGGCGCCAGACTCAAGTTCTGGTCCTCTAACGAGGGCGTGGGTTCAAATCCCACTTCTGACAGTAATTATTTTTAACTTCAGCACTCTATATCTATTAGAACTGTTGTTAGTAATATATTTTCCTTGTGCTTCATTTTTTCATTTTTATGTTGAATACCCTGTATCTAGTAGTATGGTTTGAAAACTTCTTGGTGCATTGTTTCACCTAAGGAATAAATTGTGTGTGTTATGGACATTTATCTCCAGCAATGCATAGTGTGACATCCAGTGTGTTTGTATCTTACGATCTGATCTCATCTGAATAGAGAGAGAGATACATGGAGGTTGGTCTAAAACAAGTGGTGACGACGATGGCGTCGAAACGGTCATCCGTATAATGCACTGCAACTGCCTCTATAATGAATCAAGGTCTAAAATAAAACATCGCAATGAACAAGACAGGTCCTAGTGTTTGTCCTTGTCCTGGAATCTAGCTAACAAAACCGCCATCTACTACGGTACACGCTAAGGGATGTCATCATCTCAACTAGAAGTTGTAGGTGTTTCTGAATTTGAAGCAGGCTATTGAACCACGTCCTGGTCCGATGTAGGAAGCTTTTGGTGCTGTCCACCCCATAATCTCACTCTCTCGAGCGCTTGGGATGCCTCGGCTTTCCAGTCAGTCTTCCAGACCATGCACATGAGAATGGCTGTCTGGAGTGCTGTCCCGCACAGCATGCCCGCCCAGATGCCCTGCAAAAAAGCCAAAGAATCAATCAATAATAATATGGATGGATATGGATGGAGTGATTGGAGCGGGCATCGATAGATAGGTGCGTACCTGGACGCCCCATCTGAAGAGGTAGCCAAAGATGAAGCCCAGCGGGAGGCCGAACGCGTAGTAGCATCCGAGGTTTATGTATGCCACGACGGCCTGCCAGCCTCCACCGACGGCGACGCCCGAGATGACGGGCTGGATGCTGTTGAGCACCATGGTGACGGCGAGCAGGTAGGCGATGTTGGCCACGGCCTTCTGCAGGTGGCGGTCGCCGGTGAAGATGACCGGGAACTGCTCCCGGGTGGCGAGGATGAGGACCATGGCGATGAGGCCGAACGCCAGCGACTGCGCCAGCACCACGATCACGGCGTGCATGGTGGCGCGGGGGCGCCCCGATCCGAGCTCGTTGGAGACGCGGACGCTGATGGCCGCGCTCAGGCCGATGAAGAGCATTCCCTCCCACCCGTTAATGTTCATGCTGCGAGACACGATGGATTTTCAATTATTTATTTACTCCTCGCCCTCGGTCGGCAAGGTGTGTTCATGCTGCGAGATAGTAATATATACCAACCAGATGGATATGGAGTCGACTGCGATCTCCGCGTCGTCGAGGTGTCCGGTGAGCACGACGAGCACCATCATGTACCAGATCTCGAGGCAGAGCATGACGGCCGAGGCGAGCGAGAGCTTGACGAACGCCCAGAGCTCCTTGAACGCCGCCACGGAGAGCCCCGTCCAGCCGTCGCGGCACCATCCGACCACGTAGGCCACCTGCGCGAGCGAGGTGAACCAGGAGGACACGTCGTACGCGGCGGCGGCGCCGGCGACGCCCCAGCCGAGGACGGAGACGAAGAGCGCCAGGAGGGCGACGTGGGCGAGCAGCGCGGCGAATCCGATCCAGGCGAGCGCGGCGACCTTGCTCTGCGCCTGGAGGAACTTCTGGGTGGGGAAGTTGATGGCGAGCGCGAACATCTGCGGAATGATGCGCAGCGTGAAGTCCCCCGCGGCGGCGGCGATGTCCTCCTCCTGCCCGAGCAGCCGGAGGATGGGCGCCGCGTACACGTAGAGCGGCGACAGCAGCGCCGCCGTGGCGGTCAGGATGATCCACGAGCGCTGCATGTACACGCCCAGCATCGCCACCTGCCCCGCGCCGAACGCCTGCCCGCACAGCGTCTCCAGAGCGCTCCCCATTCCGAGCTGTTCAATTTGAGGGAATGTTGTTGTTTAATCTGGAATGAGCGAGCGACATGGGGAAAGAGAACAGAAAAACAAGCAACATGGGGAGGGAGCATACGAGGAACCCGAAGGAGAAGTTGGAGACGACGGAGAGGCCGATCGCGACGGCGGAGAGCTCGCGGTTGCCGATGTGGCCGGCGAAGATCTGCGTGGTGGAGTTGGTGCCGTACAGGCAGATGATGTTGAACGCGATGGGCGCGCCGATCGCCCACAGCCGCCCGGATTCCTCCAGGAACACGCCCCACGCGCCGCGCACCGACCGCACCGCCGCCGCGTCGTCCCGCTCGTCGTCCGCGACCACCAGGGCCCCGTCTCGTCGTCGGCCATCGCAACCACCATCCTCTCCTCGCTCGATCCCGTGCCCGCCTCAATCCCGTGCTGACTGCGCCTGCTCAACAGCAGGGGCTCCGTGTACCCGCTCATGGCGGATGACCTCCGCTTGCCGTTCCTGGCCTTTTGCTTTTCTTAGCCGGCGGCGCCTGTGGATGGCTCACCACAACGCCTCCGTTTTCCTTCTGCCCCGACTTTACCGTGCCTCTTCAAGCACCTACGCTCTGCCGTCTGTTACGATTTATTTATGTGCTATGTTTCATTGATGGAGTTGACCAATTGGCCCTCCCCTTACTCGTAACTAAATGCCGTAACAAGATATCAAATGGTTACTATTTTTTTTGTTATTATAATTAGTTAAAGTTCAATTTGTAAGCACTACTCATAATGTGGCATCCGTTTGTCGCTCTTAGGCTTAACTCGGATGGAGGAATGCCTCGTTCGTCACTCTGTTTAATTTCCTGTGCATTCCATCATTTATCTTCGCCTGGTTTGTTACGATTCTCTCAATGGTCGAGTCAAAAAAAAAAATCTTTGAATCATCAGTTTTTTCCCTTGATGAGATACTTTCCACGGTAAAGTGTTGCATAAGATAAAGATGCAGAAACCCCGTATTTTTTTACGTCGATCCTTTTTTCTATTACGTCTTTTTTTGCTCCTATATTGAGAGTTACTATACATATTGCTTGACATAAAATCAATACTGGATTTGTTTCTATCTTTATAAAATATACTTTTAGGAAGTCATAATTCCTTCTTTAATTAATTAGTTGTATAATGCCATAGTTTCACACAATTGTCATGTGTGGTATGGAAAAGGAAAAGTATGGTAATACTTCGATCAATAAAATATGTTTATGCATTTCAATTCATTTTACGGGCAAGAGATTATGTGCCAGTACTTTTATACGGCCACCTGAAAGAGATTATGTGCCCCTCTCAAGTGTTAACCTTACATTGACATGCATAGCTCGTGTTCATGAATTTGGCTGGTTCTTGCAGTAGAGATCCGAAAAAACTGGAATCCGCTAGCACGCCATGATCTAGCTCGTTTTTTTTTTCATGAAAAACAAAAAAATGATTGCAGTAGCATCACACTCGGAAGGCATCCTTGAGGTCATCATCGACGGGAGCACGTTGTTGAAGCCCGCATTCCCCAGCCCACGCACTGATCCGTTCGCTGGCTTGCGCAGCCTGCATGAGCACAACGGTCAGAATTAATGTCGTAATAATGCAGAGGAAAGAAATTAAAGTAGTTCCAGATGGGTTACTTGAGCTTCCCAGTCGGTGTTCCAGATGACGAGGAGCAGGATGAGTGTCTGGAGCGTTGTCCCGCAGAGCATGCCGGCCCAGATGCCCTGTAATAAGATGATAAGAGTAACAACATGTACGTTGAGGAAATGAAATACTAGTACTAGTCAGTAGCTAGTGCAGAGTGGGAATTGAATTACCTGTGGTCCGAGATGGAGGAGGTAGCCGAGGCAGAATCCGAGTGGCAGTCCGAAGGCGTAGTAGCATCCGAGGTTGATGTAGGCCACGAGCGCCTGCCATCCTCCGCCGATGGCGACCCCGGAGATGACTGGCTGCACGCTGTTGAGCAGCATGGTGACGGCGAGGAGGTATGCGACCTTGCCGACGGCGGCCTGCATGTCCCGGTCGGCGGTGAAGAGCACGGCGAAGCTGTTGCGGTAGGCGAGGACGAGGGCCATGGCGAGCAGGCCGATGAGCAGGGACTGCAGGATGACGGCGGTGACGGCGTACTTGGCGGCGCGCGGGCGGGCGGAGCCCAGCTCGTTGGCCACGCGGACGCTGATGGCGGCGTTGAGCCCGACGAAGAGCATGGCTTCCCAGCCGTTGAGGTTCATGCATATGGAGACCGATCCGACGGCGATCTCGGCGTGGCGGAGGTGCCCCGTGAGCACGACGAGCGCCATCATGTACCAGATCTCGAGGCAGAGCATGACGGCGGAGGCGAGCGAGAGCTTGGCGAAGGCCCAGAGCCCCTGGAACGCCCTCCACGACAGGCCCTCCCACCCTCCGCACCACCTGGCGAGGCTGATCCAGGCGAGCACCATGACCTTGCTCTGCGCCTGGAGGAACTTGTGCGTGGGGAAGGCGAGCGCCAGGGAGAACATCTGCGGGAGGATGCGCAGCGTGAAGTCCCCCGCGGCGCCGGCGATGGCGTCGTCCTGCCCGAGCAGCCGCAGCACGGCACCCGCGTACACGTACAGCGGCGACAGCGCCACGGCGGAGACGCCCAGGATGATCCACGACCGTTGCATGTACACGCCCAGCGCCTCCACGTGCCCGGCGCCGTACGCCTGCCCGCACAGCGTCTCCAGCGCGCTACCCATTCCCAGCTGTCATCATGCATGCATGTTCTTGTACTGTACTGATCAGGAATGAGGAGCGACATGCATGGGAAGGAGAAAAGAACAGAAAAAACCCAATTACGTACGAGGAAGCCGAAGGAGAAGTTGGAGACGACGGAGAGCCCCACCGCTGCGGCGGAGAGCTGCAGGTTGCCGAGGCGGCCGGCGAACACCTGGGTGGCGGAGTTCACGCCGTACAGGCACAGGATGTTCAGCGTGATGGGCGCCGCGATGGACCACAGCCGCTCCGCCTCCCGGAAGAAGGCTTCCTTTGCCTCCCAGTCCCAGTCCCTCCGCCTCTTCACCAGCAGCGGCGCCTCCATTAATATTATATTATATTCTTGCTCTTGCTCTTTCTCTTCCCCGGCCACTGCCTTATTAGCTTAGTAATTCACGATCGATATATATAGCTACTAGCTAGCTAGATTGAGCAGCTCGATCGTCGCCGGCCGGCCGCTAAGATCTATCCTTCCGAGGTGCCTCGGTTTATATAGCCGGTCGAGCTGTGTTTTGCTACGATAGTAGGTGTCGGTTGCCTATCCAAGTTGTGCTGCGTTTTGCTACGAGATGGACTGGACGGTGGTGATTCCATGCATGCATGATCGCACCAGTAGTACCGTGCACAGTGCAGTAGGTTCATTAGTTTAATTTCATCACTCCCTGCATGGTCGCCTAGTGTCGCTACTACTCCACTTTTCATCATGGAGTTGGCGCGCAATTTCCGATGTCCGTCGCGACGCGGTGCTCAACAGTGTTGCATGCTGCGGCCACCATGTCCTACGGTCAAGCCTTCACCACCGTATTACTACCTCGCTCCAAAATGTAAGTATTTATTGATTTTTTAAATTGGATTTGATCGTTTGTCTTATTCGAAAAAATTATAAAAATATTGATTATTTTATTATACTTTGATTTATTGTTAGATATATTTTAAATATAATGTATTTGTTTTTATTTTTTTGTAAAATTTTTAAATAAGACAAGCGATCAAACACAATTCTAAAAAATCAACAAATACTTACATTTTGAAACAGAAGGAGTAGCTGCGAGTACTACTATACCCATGCACACAGGTGAAGAATTCCAATCCATCTAGCTAAACAACCACGAACCACCGGCGTCTCCGTTTACATGTCGGCCGGCATTGCCAACAGAGATTTCTGGCCTGCGTCTGTAGCCGGTGTGTCCTACTCTGTGTAATCCGCTCAGGGATAGATGGATTACTACGTGATGTCCCATCATATCTACATTACCACTTATCCCCTATTATTCTTTTATTCTTCTTCACTGATTACTCCAAAATGACCGCCGGGTGCACTGTCTGTTTCTAAGAAAGTGCTTCTATTCTTCCAACCACAATATATGCATCAAGCGTGCATGTGCTCCTATGTCCATGTACTACTAGCTTCTTTTGTTCGTTTCAGATGCGGCGGTTCCGTTCCATGCATAATTCATCCATCGATGATCATCACTCCATATAGTGCCGGCCTTTTTTTTGTTTTTTGAGACCAATACAGTGGCGACTTTTGACTTTTTTTTTGAGAGAGGCGACTTTTGACGTGTGCTTAGAGATGACTGCTGTCTCCAAAAGCCCAAGCAACGATAGCCACAATCTGGAGCAGGCAGGCCGACGATCCACTGAATGGCCCAGTACGCCGGCCCATTTCGACCCAACGTTTGTTACTTTCGAATTTGTGCAATGATAATTAACTTTACGTCGTTGCTTCGCCCAAAAAGGACAAAAAGATAAACGTTCGCTTACCTACTCATCGCTCTCATCCCATGTTAACAAACAAACAAACAAACTCAAACACGGAACAGGATATAACCAACAAATTTAGTCAACCTACGTCGACGTTACGCACCCTTACCAGGGACGTGTCGTGGTATGTATGAATTCGTACTGCATCTCTTTTTCGCCACGCCACATATACATCTTCCTTCAACTAATTAACTGCCACCGTTCAACCCAAACAGCAAAATCCAATAAGTTTGGCTCGATGCATCCCTTTCCGCTCCGCCACATACTATACATCTGCTAAAATTGAGGCAACCAACTCATTTCATCAAGGTGGCAAATATATACAGCTCCAATTAATGGCTGTAAACTGAAAGAGTCAAAGCCACGGCGTCAGGGTCACACGGATCAACCATCCTAACCATCTCGTGAAGAAAAGCAGAAAAACCATTCACCGCTCCAAGTTGACAGCCTCGTCAATTTTTCCTCCGAGTGGCGGGACCCACTGTCAGCGAACCGGCTATGCCCACGTGTCCTGTCCCCCGTGGCACCTGAATCCTTCTATTCTCACGGAACGGGGGAATAGCCAGGGTTCCTTGGACACCCAAAATAAAACAAAGCCAAAGTTTGAGGAACCTCATTCGACCTTGTTTGTCATTTCAATGACATGTGGGTCCAAAATGGTATGGGCCCCTTAGTAGCTCGCGAGGTAGGTTGAACTCGGTAGGAAAAGTCATATTCTTTATTAGTCCACTCCAAGACTTGGACTGCAATCTTATACGAAAGCCCCTCCATATTGCTGGAATTCTCAAATACATGCCCTCCCTCTCCTCCAGAGGAGAGAAGAGGAGGGAGCCCCGGAGCTTACGACTCCCGAGGCGATCGAGGGAGCGCCGCAATCCTGCTCCGCTTCCGCAATTCGCCCACGGTACCGGCCCATCCCTGCCTTCCAGTTCGGTTCGTTGCTGTTTAGCGCTTATTATTCAGTGGTTCCTTGTTAATCTACGGATTATTCTTTGTTAACTCTTCTTTGCTTTGCTTTGCTTTCCCTGCTCTCCGCACAAAAATCTCCGCCTTGGAAGTGCGATTGACTCGAGTATGATTTAGATTCCTTTTAGGTTCCATGTAGATTGCAGTTCAATTCTGGAGTGGTTTTGGCCTTGCTGAACCAAGTCAGGGTTTAGTGGAGTGACCTTGGAAGGTTTCTTGGATTGAACCCAAACCTATTGGGAATCTTTATTATTTCTCGTGAATATTTGTTTCAGGGGACTTCTAATCAGTAAACGTAGAGTCCAAACGCCAAAGAGATAGGTCATGGAAGATTGAGAATCATCTCAGCAGAACAAGTTTAAGGGATGATTCTGGTTTTTTATTTTATAGTAAATCTGATACTGCTACAATTATCAGGACTTGTTTGATTATAAGAATTCTTCTAAGATTCACGATACGTAGTTCCACTCTCATGTGTTCATGTCAATTTTTCCCTAGTTGTGGTGCCTCCCTGTTCAATGCTATTCCCACTCATCCTGACACCTGCTGCAGTGTGTAACAAGATTAAAAGAACTGTACTGCTCTAGTTGCAAACATATGCACTTTCGTTACGATAAATCATCCCTCAAGATTCAAGAATGTCGTAGCTACTACCTCTTGATATATTCGTAACATGTCTTATGTTTTCTATTTACCGCATCATTTTTCATCTTTCTTGCACCAATATAAGTTTGTTTCTTTTGTATAGGGATATGAACAACGGAAGTTTAGTTTTTTACAGCAGCTAAAGGATAGTTTGGTCCAAACTTTTCCTCCAGGACACAATGGGTGGCTGTTGCTGTGGTTCATCAGGAAGGGCTGAATCAGATAGAGCACCGGCTCGAACCTATGTATGTGGAATCTGCTTTGTCTTGCATTAGCGCTCTGAATTCGTAGCCTTTTCTTATTTGTGTGCTACAGTGCTCATTACTGAACATTAGGTAGAATCTGCTACCTATCAACTTTTGATTTCAAAAGATTGAGCACAAGTTCTTTTCTAGCCTCTGTCCATAATTTTAATGACAGTCTTTCATATAAACTGTAATTGCAGTCTGTTTGCAACCAATCTTACACATAATTTATTCCAGTTGCTACATGCAATGGATTCCTTTGTAATATACTCGCGTTTTGGGGTGATTCTCTCTCTGATTCTTCTTCTTTTGAAACAAAGAGCAGCAGCACTGCTGAATCATTAAGAGAGGGAGAGGGAGATCTATGTTGTCTATTATTTGCACATCTTAACAGTAACATGAAGCTAGAAATATATATTGTAGTTTTGTTCCAACAAGTTGTATTATTTTACTAAACCGTACCGTTTTCAATCTATGTCATAGCTGATTTGGGAACCATATCCCATTTGCATGAGAGAATCTTGGTTGAATTGTTATTTGACTGCTAGCTCTGTGGTCTTTCACATTGTTATAATTTAATCAATTTCAATTTGCATTGTCAGAATCGACAAAATCTAGAGGAGCGTGAACCGTTGTCTTCAGCCTTTAATGGACCACCTCCAGCATCTTCCATTGTTGCAGTTGACACAAATCTTGATACATCTGCCCCTGATACTTATCGAGCACCACCTGCACCTTTGCCTTATAATGTTGGTTTGGCAGTTGAAGAAAAGCCTGGTATAAGTTTGACTACTGTCATATTGAGTGCTGATATATGAGTTCATGGTAGCTTACAATTTCAGATTCATCTGCAGATTTGGAGAACACAGACATTAAGGGCAAAACTGATGAGCAACAGGAATGTTTGAAGGTGGATGAGTCATTCAGAAAAGGTGTCCCTGAACCTAAGCCTGACGAGGAGGATGTTTGCCCCATCTGTCTTGAAGGTTCTGTTCCTTTTGACCCTGGTCCTTTTTTCCTTTACTGACATAACTTGATCAGAACTGAATACTCTGTATTTTTTGTGTACTACCTTTCTTGGTTGGCTCTGAATTTGTGAAACTGGATGCAAACGTCCTGCAGTGCTCTTACCTTAGCTCTGCTGCTCTGTTGATAGCAATCTTTCAGTTTTTGGGTGTTGGTACTCCTTTTTTTTACTGAAAATAGCTACTTTTAATGCTTGCATCGCATTCATGCATTCATCTATTTGAATGGTACATGAGGAGACGGACAAGTGCAGGTCTAAAATAATGATGGATAATCTGCTAGTGCCAGTTCATATATCTTCACTAAATTCAATTTGTATGTATGGATTTTTCTGAATTTATGATGAACTTGACTAGTAGTTCATAAATTGCTGAATGCATAAATGTTGGTTGAAGCAGATGATCTATTACCAGTTGGAAGATCTTCTGTGTTTTTAGTCCTTCATGGCATCAGTTGAATCTACTTACTACTTCTGCCATGTTAAATCATAAGATTCCTGTAGTAATCTTTGCTTGTCCTTCCAACAGAATATGATGAAGAAAATCCCCGCTCTATAACAAAATGTCAACATCATTTCCATCTGTGCTGCATACTGGACTGGATGGAAAGAAGTGATACCTGTCCAGTTTGTGACCAGGTTAGTACACTAAGCCAATCTGTTTTAGTTAAAATTTACCTGTACTGTAGCACATGGGCCTTTTCCGTGGCCTGTATATAGGTTTACATCTCTGACTGCATGCCGTGAATGTTTTTCTTGGGTTCATCTAAGGCAATTATTTAATTCAGGACACTTCTCTATTCTTCGCACGTATTAATATATCTTGTAAAGTTTGCTGGGGTTTTCTTTTCTGAAAGATTCAATACTATATTGCAGGTAGCTCAGATAGATGAGATGTACGAATAGCATTGTTGACCAGTGGATCCTTTCTTCGAGTGTGAGCCTGTCGAGTTGGGTTGACTGGCACTTTTTTTGGTGGGGAAGTACAGCAACTACTCTATTCTTGATACTGATTTGGTCTGGTGAAAGGAGCTGATGGGATTAATTTTGGGGAATCAAATGTGAAGTTAATGATAGAAGAAGTGAAATGAAATAAGTTGAAGTCATATCTGTCCCGTACCTTGGCTGTCGAGTTTTGGCTGTTCATGACCACAGGCGAATTGCAACCTGGCTCTGATTCTTTAGTGATGAAAACCCTGAAATTTGCTTCCTATTTTATTCTTCTGAATTTGCAATGTCTGCTATTCCTTTCGTATCCTGTTAGATGATAGTAAGTTATATAGATGATAGTAGAAATTGATTCCAGTATATGGTTCGTCTGTACAATCTCAGGTGACATGAAAGAACTTGGTTCTATTTGGTTGGCTGACTTGTACAATCCAATCTCATTCTATTTGTCAGGGTAACATTCAGTTCTGATTTTCTTTTCCTGTTGGTTTCTCCAGAGTGAAGGTAGATAATCTATTTGTGGGAGGTGTGATGTCTCCGTTTTGTGCCTCCATCTATTTCTTTCCATTGTTATGAAGTCGTGGCTTTTGTCTTGTCCACCTGGTCTGTCGGTCTGTTATTGCAACGCGTCAAGGGCGGGCATCGTTTGGTCCGCAACAGAAATTGTTTAGCCTTGTAGCTAATGTGGGTCGCTGACTATTGGTTAGATTAGAACTATCTGGATGTGGTTGAGAATTATGAATTGATGGACGTTGTTGCGTGTGTGCAATTTAGTTTGAACAAGCATGGCTACGAACATGATCGCTCTCAATTGCGAAATCACAGGAATATTAGGTCGGCCATATGACCCAGAAGCTGTTGAGATGGATTGAGCATAGTAATAGAAATTAATGTTTTCTTGGTTCTTTGCAAATAAAGGGGAAAAGGCTAGTACAAAGGTCGTTGACGATGGAATTTGTCCAAGAAAAGGACTGGCCTTGCATGGTTGGTGCACCTGGGATGGAGAAGGAGGCACGGGCCATGTCAACAAGACTCCAATGGATGCAGATGCAGTCGATTTCGAATTTAATGTTTGATTGGGCTCAGTGATGCTCGACTGCTCTTGCTTGATATACAACGGTGGGCAAAAAGTCCTCAGCGGAGAAGAGGTCAGTGGATCCTCGGCTCGCAGAAATACAACGGAGGAGAACTCTTCCGCGAGGAATGGTTTGCCAGGTCAGCAGACTGGCACGCGGGCCCCATGCGTTGAGGTGGCCGGCCGTGGACAGATTATATAGAGCAGAGCAGAGTGCAGCGCGTGGGCTGATTCCGGCCGGCCAAGTGGATGCAAGAAGCAGCATGTCCGGGCGCGACCGCCGCGGGAATAGCCTGTCGTCGTCGTCGTCGTCCGGGTGGCGCACGCCGGATCACCATGACCGGTTTGCCTGGAGCCCGGCGTGGTCGCGCCCGCTCTCGGAAGGCGGAGGCGGCGGCCGTGACAGGAGCAGGAGCAGGGTAGCCTCGATGAGGTCCCTGTTCAGGTCCATCGGGGTGTGGTTCAGCTCCGTGTCAACGTCGCTGGCTGCATCCACCTCTTGTGAAAGGAGCTCAGGGAAGAAGAAGGAGCTGCCCGCGCCGGCGGATGACGTCATCAAGAAGCCGCCCTGTAATAAGTCTTCTTCTTCCTCCTCCATTCTTCTTGTTATAGGATAGGATTAATTAATCACTCATTTTTGTTCGCAAAAAAAATAAAAAAATTAATCACTCATTTTTGTTCGCAAAAAAAATAAAAAAATTAATCACTCATTCGATGGGTGGGGGAAAAAAATTTCAGTGGCAGGGGAGGAAGGCCTTCCGTGCGTGGGCTGTACAGCGCCAGCAGCGGGTACCGGAGCGGCAGCAGCTCGCGGCAGCAGCAAGGGCAAGTGCAGTTCCAGAGCTCGGTGTTCTCCATGGATGAGATTCTGCGCGCCACCAACAACTTCTCCCCTTCGGTGAAGATCGGTCAGGGCGGGTTCGGCGCCGTCTATAAAGGCGTGCTCCCCGACGGCACGGTGGTGGCCGTGAAGCGCGCCAAGATGAGGATGCAGAACCCGCACGTGGACGTGGAGTTCCGCAGCGAGGTCAAGATCATGGCGCGCATCGAGCACCAGAGCCTGGTCCGATTCTACGGCTACCTCGAGTGCGGCGAGGAGCGGATCGTCGTCGTGGAGCACGTGCCCAACGGCACGCTGCGGGACCACCTGGAAAGTAAGGAAAAACACCTTTGGATCTTCTTCTTTGGTTCCATCATCTCATTGTGACTGATGCTCATAAACAAAACAAGCAGGGTGCCATGGGAAGGGCGTGTTGGGATTTGGGACGCGCCTTGACATCGCCATCGACGTGGCGCACGCGGTGACATACCTGCACATGTACTCTGACCACCCCATCATCCACCGCGACATCAAGTCCTCCAACATCCTCCTCACCGCCTCGCTCCGCGCCAAGGTCGCCGACTTCGGGTTCGCCCGCCTCGGCGCCGGCGGCCTCGGCTCCGGCGACGCCACGCACGTCTCCACGCAGGTCAAGGGCACCGCCGGCTACCTCGACCCGGAGTACCTCAAGACCTGCCAGCTCACCGACCGCAGCGACGTCTACTCCTTCGGCGTGCTCCTCGTCGAGCTCGCCTCCGCGCGCCGCCCCATCGAGACCAAGCGCGAGATGAGGGAGCGCCTCACCGCGCGATGGGCCATGGCAAGGTTCCTCAACGGCACCGCCGCCGACGTGCTCGACCCCTGCCTGGCCCGCACGCCCGCCACGGACCGGGCCCTCGAGATGCTGCTGGACCTCGCATTCAGGTGCATGGGCCCCGTCAGGCAGGACAGGCCCGCCATGAGCGAATGCTGCAGATCCCTCTGGGCCATCAGGAAGACGTACAGGGACATGCTCGCCGCCGCAGACAATCAATCCACCGCTGCCGGCGACCTCTACACGATCCGTTCCTGATTCCCATTCGAATTACCCACCCTGCTAACTGCTTTGGTTTCACATTAATTGCTTTATTAATTTCCTTGTAAATATATACACTACTTACTTTAAAACGAACAGTAGCGTTTATTCAGTGAAATTTCTTGGGGAAAGTTGTAAGCATCTGCTCTGCTTACTGGTAGATGTAGATTCAACTGCAGTAATAAGCTCCTTTGTCCTTGATTCAACTGCAGACTTCACCCATCTATCTATGTGATCTGCATGCGTGTTTCGTAACAAGTACACCACTGTGTTTGCTTCAGGACAGCATCGATTTTAGCAATAAAGCCCGGTACATCGATCGGTCTGCTTCCATGCATAACCGTTCCTCAATGTGTAGCAGTTGAAAGTTAGGTTGGTATGATCACACCACAAATATCCATAATATGCTTGTTCTGATAGCATCTCTTATTGGCAGCCGCGATAAAAATGCCCTGCAGCAGCAAAGAGAAAACAGAGCACTGTAATCAGTGAGATTGTTGAAGTTGTATGGAAACAATTTTAGTTGGACAACGTGTGTACCACAGCTATCCTTTTCGCAGTTGTTCCATACTGCAGTCCTTCCTTCCGATTCCCTCTGCATCCTTGCTCCCTCTTTAGATCGGCTACTTGGTTGTTCTAATTTAGGGCTGGACCATGGATGACGACCCTCTTTAATTGAACGTATTCCCTTTTATTATGATGATGCCACACGAAGATAAAGGCCAACAGCAGGTAAGAGAAGGGGCATACCTGGTGGGTGGGTGCTCTTCGCTGGCGAAAGAGGAGCGTCGACTCTCGCAAAGAAGAGAGAGAGAGAAGAACTTGACGGGACCGTTCCGTTTTGTTCTTCTATCCATGAGCCGTTCGTCTAAACATATGGGCCATAAATGGGCCTGGTCTGTGAGTGTCATGGGCCGTCGTGAAGTAAGAAATGGGCTGATCCTAGGCCCTGCAGCTGTATCTCGCGCCACGATCGACGACGTTGAACGAGTCAGCAGCAAATTGAGTAGTCCAAAAAGGCACGAAGACGGCGTTGCGAAAGCGAAACACTTCCAAGCGCAAGCTTACAAAGACCAGGGGAAGAGAAGCAAGTGAAATACTAATTAATTGGGAAGCAGCAGCCGTTGATTGCAGGACTGGAAAATAAGTGCTCAGGCCGGCAGAATGACATTAACAAGAGTAAGACCCACATCAGTGCACACTAAGCTCCGATATCACAGGTCACGACAGCTAGGACGAAATCACTTTTTATATGTGCCATTTCAGCGTTTCTTTGTCGTGACTGTATCGCCGACGAGGATCTCATGACTGACTTAGCTAGTTGGGCAGCAGATCCTGGATCAAAGTAAACTGATGGCCCTTTCTCTGATAGCTAATAATAAGCCCTAGCAACCTCTCCAGCCTTTACACACATGCATATGGAGTCGGCGAGTAGAGGAAGCACGAAAGGCGAAGAAGGCGCACGGAGCGGTGAGGCAGATGACAAGGAGCTCCTCCTCCTCCTCCATGGCCGCGACGACGACGATGACGACGAAGGAACAAGGCAGCCGTACAAGTGCACATTCTGCAGAAGGGGTTCCCCACAGCGCAGGCGCTCGGCGGCCACATGAACATCCACCGGAAGCACAGGGGGACCACATCGCCGTCTTCTACGATGCAAGCAGCTGCAGGACGAACCTATGAGGAGCAGCAGCAGCATTCTTCGCTCCTGACCAGTACCATGGCGACCGGTCATGAACGGGCGGTGACGGAGCCCAAAGAGCTGCGCCTGTTCCTAGCAGGCCCCGCCGGTCCACGTGGCAACAAAGGAGCCGGAGACGACGTACAAGAAGATCGCTACCGCTACTCTAAAGGCGATGATCAAGGCGAACAGGAGGTGGACTTGGAGCTCAGGCTAGGCGGCGGTGCAGGTTCTTCATAAATTAATATCCCCTTCTTCGTTCTCCAATTCTAAAGGAGAGACCTTTCTGTGGCTGATCAGATTATCTGCCCCCGGCCTGTACTACTTGAATTAATTCTTTTCAACCATAGAGTAACTTCCTGGAAACATCCATCTTTTGCATGCTTTTACTTTACTAGGGCTAGCTCTATTGTCCTGTGCCATCATGAACATTTACGATTTTTTAGCCTCTACACACACATCCCTTTTTGCCCATGTCCTAATATAAAGATTCTTGTATATATAGTCTTGTGTGACATGCAAATCAGAGGATCATACACCATCGGTCGACATGTTTCACCTCCTGTTCGCCTTGACTCTATACACCACCGGTCTTGACTCTATATACACAACAATGTATTGAGTTTAACAACCTTATATGTCAGAACTGCACTCTTATTTCGAGGGTGTAAAAGAACCAGAATGTTCCAACTTTAGCATGTTTAAATCATATATTGTCTAGGTGAAAATCTGCTTATGGTTCAGCCACGAAGAAAATTTTGGCAGTGCGTTATTGCCAACTAACTATTAATCTGGAACCATAAGAGGTCTCATTCTTATCAGAGTGACGATAGTACTGAGTATACACACACACACACACAGATACATTCGGGTTTTCCTTTTCTTCTGGTGAGATACTGACTCTTCAACTGACATCTGTGAAACATGAATGTATAAAAACATTTCATCAATTGATCAGTAGGAGATAGCATTTGAGTTGGGCTCAAAATATATGGTATCCATATATATGCTGACATATGAATGATTTTAGGCTACCACCTGGGATTTGGGAATCTCTTTTACCCATACATGTGGATGAGCGAGTACAACAACAGAGTTGGTTCAGACGTTCATGACATTAACGATTCTTTGGAAAGGCTGTTGGAACTACTTGACCTGAAAAAGTTTGTGGTTCTTTTTTATTATTTGTTGCATGAATGATCTGTGTAGTATATAATCCTTCACTACTGCATTTCATTTGGCCAGCAGGCTGCAGGAATATATAAAATCCATGTAATGAAAGAACATGTCGTTTGTGGCCATCTCTTTTTCTTTACTCCCGTAGTGGAACAATGGTTAGACCGGCCAGCTTTAGTTTTCTTTCTCTTCTTCTTTTTCTTCTGTTCATGTATGTTTTTATATGTTTACTGTAAATACTTTTCTTTATATATAGTAGATATACAGTAGGGGATCTCCGTCATCTCCCCCGTTAAAAAAACATTTATGGCCGTCTGAAAACACGGAGACAAGAACAAGTTCAGCTGCTCCTGGCTTGGCTATGGTTGAGGAGACCAGAACTGTACTTGTATCGTAGCTTCAACAGAAATTGGAGTAGTTGAATATGGAGCAGCCCTTTGGGTACGTTATTATTGCAATGGTGATCCTACGCGTAAAATCAAGTTCAGCCAATCTGTGAAACAAGCATCGCCCCGTCAGGTGAAGCAAAGAAACTGAAGGTGCCAGCTAAATTAGGTGCAGCAACTGTTTCTATCTATGGAGTGACCGAAGCTTTTGCTGACCCCAACAAGCGACTGCCGCAGAACGGGAACTGCTCACCCGACTCTTTTCTTGGGGTCAATCACCCTCCATTTCGTTCACCGACCAGGCACAGGTCCTGACTCGTTCCTTGGAGCTCTCATGATGCACAGAGCTAGCAAGAAAGATACGATCACGCCACGTGGCGAGATGCAGTGGGAAACGCTTCTACTAATCTTGATAGGCTGGCCGCTTGATTGATTAGATTAACTGATAATAAACAAATAATTCTGGTCTCGCACGAGCGTAGCACCCTGTTTTACGCGTTTCTCACCACTCCGTACGTGGACCTATCTGATTGAAGATCTAGTGTCATGTGATGCGAGCTCGATCCCACAGCCACGGCCAAGTTAATCATCACCGTCACCTCGATCTTCCTTCATCAGGATCACTAGTGAGGCACCCCCACATGGCCACTTCTAAACTCGAGATTAATGTCTGCTAGTACTACATCATATCTACTTCTGCCTGCTCAAGTCAACCTTCACGTCCCTAAATACAGAATAGGTTATTAACAGCTGATCGATCCACAACACCACTAACGGCACACCGTTTCCATAAAAAACCCATGTACACGCAACAAGTAGGATTCCGTCAAAGATCTCTCATTGCACTGCATCAGCATTGCTGAAATCAACACTTACCTTACAGCAGGGCAATGAATAATACATCAGCAAACTGAATTCCTCTGCTAATGGGTCGTTATTATTTGCTTCCTAAATACAATTCTCTCAAATCCTTACAATCTGGTTAGCTAAGTGGCAAAACTTCAGTTTTATTGCCAGCTACTGGTCATTACAAGTAACCTAAGTTTCTATGAAGAATTCCAAGTATCAGAAACTCATTTTTGGGATGCACTGTCCAGCTATTCATGATGGCAACATGCCATAGCTATCGAGCTAGTATTTTCATTACTGAAGATAGTCTCCAGCAATTCAACAGTATGTTCTAGGTGTCAGCTTGGCCTTCTCGACCAAAGATCTTTCGTGTTCTCCTTCTATGCTGGGCAGTGAGTTTGTATTCGTCGTCAGCACTCAACACAGCAGTGACAGACTTCAAGGTTCAGCAGCAATGCCAGATTTCACCTGCAACAAACATCACGTATTCTGAAGAAGTCGAGTGAGTTCTTCTCTTACTTCAGACAGGGTAAGCGGCTTCTTCAATACACCGTTGATTCCTGATTGAGCACACTTCTCCCAAACATTTTGTTCAGATGTCATGGCCATGACCAAAGGCCACTGCGCGCTCTTGTACTGCCTGACCCTTGCGGCAACATCCAAGGGGTTTTCAATTCCCATTTCCAGGTTCACCACAACAAGCTGGCATGAGGTAGATGAAGGGCCGACAGAGTTCATGAACCCTGAACCTGAGGGGATCGAGGAGACTATGCAGCCTAGCTTTTCCAAGAGTTTCCGAGCCACAACAAGATTGACGTCATCATCATCGATGAGCAGAACCTTCAGACCTGCTGTTTGGTTTGGTGGAGATGGGTATTGCAGGTCAAATGATCCTCCAAGGCTCGAGTTCGTGAGCGACGGTTGCAGCTGGAATCTCAGGACAAGAGTCATGCTTTCTGGGAGTCCTTGGCCATCAAGAACAGCCCATATATTTCCTTGCATCATCTGCCGTGATTATGCATACAAAGACAGACATAAATATTAGTGCTGACGATGATCACATTATGGACTTCAAGTCGTTTACAATCTACATTAATATTGTGAACAGACAACATAGGAAGAACATGTTTCAAACAAATATTTAGAGGAAAAAAATATGATGAATGCATATTCGTTCGAAGGTAGTTGTCCAATTCAGGTGAAATGTGAATGTCATGTAACAGCGGACGAGCTAGCAGCTCGGTGGTGAAGGCGCCAGGTTGGCTGCCCACCGGTTGGGGGTTCGATCCCCCAATCCCGCACCAAAAAATCCCCTCGCCTTTCCCAGCCAAAGCATTAGGTAAAGACTCGCGCCACAGCTCACACGGCCAGCTGAGTCCATGTGTATGGTTGGGGAGGGGGTTCGGGGATTTTCTCGACCTGCGTGAGAAGGTCTTCTTCTTAGCAAATGCCCGGGGGCCGTCATACCCCCGCAGGTCGAGTTTTTTGTGAATGTCATGTAACATGATGAGGCAAAAGGATTTGAATGTACCTGCACAAGCTTCCTGCACATGCTGAAGCTGAGCCTGAGATCAAAACCCTCAGCACTTGGCTTCCGCAAGAATTGCGCAAGCGAACCTGATGAGTCTGAAATCTGCTGCCTCTTGACCCCAATAACAAACTTAACGGAGGAGCACCCACTGGAGTAGCTTGGCCTCCATGGATCCCACCTCTGACCAAGACTGTCCTCCGGTGCCTCGTCATCAGCACGGACCCTCAATGTGACATGTCCCGCATCAATCCGACAAATCAGATTACCAACCATGTGCAGTAAGACATGGAAAATTCGTCGCTCATCTCCAATTACAAGGTCCGGCAGCGCATTCTCGATGTGCACAGCGAAACTAAACCCCCTGAAGTCACAGAGACACCTTGCAACACAGGCAGCATCCCTGATCATGGATTGCAGGTGGAACGGCCGCGTCTCCAGCGGGAAGCGCTCCTGGTTCACAGCGGACATCTCCATAACATCGTTGATGAGCGTCGAGACAACGGTAGCTGTCCGCGCCATTGTGTCAACGACAAGCTTCTGCTCAGGCTTTAATCCCTCCTCCTGCACCACAGAAACAAGTCCCAAGATAGAGTGGATGGGCTTCCTCATACCCTGGCTCATGACGCGCTGGAACGCGTCCCTGGCCTCATTCGCCATGAGTGCGTCACGCCTCGCCTGCACCAGCTCACGGTTCTGCTCGGCCAACCTGTCGCGCATGGCTTGCGACTCCTCAAGCAGCGAGGCATGCGACAAGGCGACGGCCACCTGATCGGCGACCACCTCGACAATCTCCCGTTCATGCGGTGCCCAGTTTTTGTCACTAGGTGGCACCAGCACCAGCACGGCGTAGCTTGTCTGGATCACCTCAGGCGTCCCACCCTTGAAATCTGCAACCTTGAGCATTGGCATTCGGATCGCAGCCACTGGGCCAGTCCCCTCCTTGCCGCCGCCGCTGGCCAAACCAAGTACTGATTCTGGTGGGAGCAGCTTGACGCCGTCACTACCCTTGACCTCGAGGACATCAGGGTCATCAGCACTGACGATGGCCTCACCGTCGCTGCCTCGCCGGAGCTCGTGGGTGAGGCACATTGCGGACTTGTCGTCGGAGGGCATCCAGACGGCACAATTGTTGAGGGCGAGCACCCTGGACAGCTCGATGAGCGTGGTGTAGAGCACGGTGTGGCGGTCCAGGGAACGGCGGATCTCCTGGGTGAGCATGCGGACATGCCAGCTGGCCTCCTCCTGCCGCTTCATGAGCACCACTTCGCGGTCAAGCTCGCGGGCCTTGAGCCAGAGCAGGCTCTCGCGGACCTTGACGCGCAGCAGCTGGGGGATGAGCGTAAGCAGCGTGATGGCAGTGAGGAAGGACACCAGTGCCGTGAGGAACTTGGCGGCGGTGAGGAGGAGCACCACCAAGAACGGGTGGGGCTCGTAGGTGAAAGCCGCCAGCAGGTGGGTGAGGCCGCAGAGCACGATGAAGGCGCCGAACTGGACCAGCACCCAGCGGAACGGGAGGAGGTGCCGGAGGCCGGCGACGAAGTAGAGGAGCTCGAGGGGGATGGAGAAGTAGGCGGCCGCGATGAGTAGGTCGCTGACCTTCTGCCACTTGAAGATGTTATCCAAAGTCCAGAATCCGTCGCCGCTGCCGCCGCCGTCGCAGGCGCAATGGGCGTAGGCCTCGTCGCCGGCGGCGGCGGGCGCAGCGGCGAGCGCCAGCAGCAGGAGCCAGCGCATGGCGATTGGGAGATGGCTTTTCGCTGAACATCTGAATCTTGGAGGCATCGTCGGTCAGGTTCAGCTGCAGCAATCAGGCAATGACAAACGGATGAAGAAATTGTGACGAGTTGTAATAAGGCTAAAAAATTGCAACTTTCACACAAATTTAAGACTGTACCATGTGATTAGCAATCTTGGCAGCATTGTAAGCGTCCAAGTGGAAAAGCAATAGCGCCGCCTTGGTTAGTCCGAAATGGCGGCGATTATGACCAATAAAGGGATCAAAACTTGCAATCTGTCTGTACAGCACTTAGCTGCATCAGGAAACCAAAGGGGTTAGGATGAAAGAAGACCCATTTCGATCCCAGAACAGTCGTCATGATTTGTTTTTTTTTTTCTGAACTTAGCTCTACCTGAAGAGATGAAAACTTGAGGTGCTTCTGCAGCATTGGGATGCAGGGATTAGAACAACCAAACCTATTCCGAAAGAAATGTGAATACGATTAGAAATCAATGAATTCGTTTAAATAAACTCTAAAAAACCAATGGATTGGTGGGATTAACCACTGCTGCTATGTGTCGATCAACAGGAGAACTATTTTGATCTATCTCTTATCTCATCTCTATCATTGAACCGAGAGAGAAATGGAAGATGCAGAGATCAGAAAACAAGGCTTATACAGAAGAAGGAAATGAGTCACCTGGAAGGAAGCTCAGTTCAGCAACCGTTCTCTCCAGCCGCAGCGATATTTGGTACTAACAGGGGAGGGCACCATCCAGATCTGCAGGGGGCAGATTGAGTTGATTAGCGGAAGACAAGGAATACTGTGAGCCTAAAAAGAAAAGCCGATCGGATCAACCTGAAGAACCAGGAAGAAGAAGACAGGGCAGTGGAACTGGAAGGCCTAGGCCAAGAGCAGCACGAGGAGGAGGTGATGTCTGAGACAGCAAGAGGAGGCATTGGATAGTCGCGGAAGAAACCGAAGCATCAAGCTTCCGCAAGTGGGAAAGAGGCGGGATCCGGTGAGGATTTGGCACTAATTAATCCGACGAAGCCGTCCTCTCTTTCTTGGATTCATGCATCACTTGAGAGGACAGAGGAGAGGAGGCACGGAAAATATCAAGAAGCGGAACCCCACCATGAGCGGTATCTCTCTGGATCAGGTGACGCTCCTGAGAGACTCTGTGTCACTGACAACCTGGCCCGGACCCCAGACGTCGGTGACCTGAGAGAAGGACCACCTAGACTGTTGGCCATACCGTGTGCTCTTTTTATTCCACTTTTCCGTGTCCAGTCAACACTCAACAAAAGAAAGAAAAAATGTTTTCTTTTTTGCGAGTCTGACGATTCCCACCAGAAAGCGTCCGGGGTAGAGGTCGTTGCTGATGTGGCTTTTGTTACACTGATGTACAGTAGTATCTAAAAGAAAAAATGGCAGAAACATTTTCTTTTTAATATGGCAGAAATAGAGAGAGCAGGTGCATCGCATTTTCGTCTGAACTGAACTGAACCGAGTTGGATTGAGACTGTCAACCGAGCTGCCTACCAAGGGTGATCCTCTCAAGAGAGAGACTGAGAGAGAGAAGGGTGATTAATAAGTAATTAAGCGGTATTTGTTTGTGATTGGTGGGCCCTGCTGTCCCTTGGTCTTTCTATCGGCAAAGCAGGGGAGGAGAACCTGGACATCCCCGCATTGTTGTGTGCCACCGCCCCCAGCCTGTCCTCTCTGCCCTCCACTGGACCCTGTCAGGATTTGCACAAGTGTATTCACAGCTTATCCATCCTAAAATAAATATTCAATATATTTAGACAAAACTATGTAAGGGAAAAATTAAGCTGTGATGAGTAATCAGTGCGACAAGGTATGTATTGTAATTGTATCCGCATAGCAAGTTGTATGCGTAAGAAAAATGAGAAGCAAGTTCATCTCCGATTTCCACGACTGAGCAGAGTGTGACTGTGAGATCGATCATGGATGGTTTGAATTAAGATTTTTTTTTTCTTTTTGATAACTGTCTGTATCAAGATTAAACCTGTCGGTGTTGTGAAACCGGCCGACAAGTAAATTTGTGTTTTGAAGGGATCGACGCTACTACTCGGATGGGCCTTGGATGATTTAGGAGAGCGTGGTTTATACTTGGTTCGGGCAATCGAAGCCCTACGTCCGGTTCGAGGATTGTTCGTGTTTCGTCTTGTGAAAAGAGCTACAAAGGATGCGAGGGAGGAGGGTTGCTCCAAGCCTCCGTGTGCAATGTCCTCTAGGATGTGTGTATGATGAGTTCGATTAGCTCGATCCGTGGAGTCTGTCTCCCTTCTTGCGTGTGCGTGGGGTCCCTTTTATAGTCCAAGGGCCGGGCCACTTACGGGTGGGGTCGGAGTTACTACATGTCGTCCCAAGCGGGGTCGGGGCCGCCGTGCATTACCACTGCTCGCATGCGGGCCGCTTTGGGCGCTCCGGTCGTGCGGCGTACGGTCGGTCTTGATTGGTAGCGCCGGAGTCAATGCCACGCTCGTCATCGTGGCGGCCGTCCTGTCGCATGGCGGTCTCCATCCGTCACTCCCGTTCATCATGGCTCCGGCAGAGATGGTGTTGGCGCCTCCGTCTTGTCGTCGAGCCGGGGGTGTCGAGCGACGCGTGAAGATGAGACAAGAGGAGCTGCGCCGAT
Source organism: Chloris gayana (assembly GCA_031894775.1). Classification (NCBI taxonomy): domain Eukaryota; kingdom Viridiplantae; phylum Streptophyta; class Magnoliopsida; order Poales; family Poaceae; genus Chloris; species Chloris gayana. The sequence goes on along the minus strand of JAUNZO010004234.1, from coordinate 3,807,089 downwards.
CTCACCCGATCCCCGTGGATTGGTGAGTTCCCGAGCGGAGTTATGGCGATCCCTGTTCACCTGTGAGGCTTCATGAGGAAGCCATTTGCCCCCGAGTCGGCGAGGCGGGGACCGCCGAGCCCGCCCGAGTCCCGGACGGGAGAGGCGAGGACCGCCGGCCCGCCTCGAATCCCGAGTCGGGCGAGGCGGAAGTGGTGCACCTGCCCGACCCGGAGTCGGGCGAGGCGAGGCCGCGGGCCCGGCTTTCGTAGCCCTCACGAGCCCGGGCGGACACCGTTGGTCGACCAGGACAGATTACGAGCTATTGTCTCGTCAATCGCTTGGCCTCCGTCCGGTCCACGAGCCATCATGGGCTTGGTAATGATCACGCCGCTCTGCGGCTAAGCTAGCGCTAGCGTGCGGCGCTGCGGAACGGGACGAGGAGGGTACTGCGCCGGTCACATCACGTCCTGTTGGTGAGACGAGTTCCCGAGACGCTGCAATTGCGCCTACCGGCCCGCCGTAACTCCTCCCCCATCCGGTGGGTGAGGTCGCTTCTCCGCGAAGCAAAGGCAAACGCGGCAGGGATTGCGGTCCCACCCGACGCCGAGTCGGGCGAGGCGGAGATCGTGGGCCGCCCGACCTAGGGTCGGGCGAGGCGGAGATTCATGGAACCACCCGCCCGGGGTCGGGCGAGGCGGAAGTCGTGGACCTCGCCCGACTCGGGGTCGGGCGAGGCGGAGGTTTCGGGCCCCACTTCGTATCCTTTATGCGTACAAGACGGAGCTGTTAGCCAGCTATTAAGTACTATGATTAGGATTCCCTAATCTAGGTACCCGACAAAACCTGACTGCGTGGGTCGTCGATCTAAACAACGACGTACAGTTACAATACATGGTACTGTTATTAAAGAGTAAATACTGATCGAAATAGCAGTCCAATCCGGTTTTACTGTGCGTGATCTCGACGCGTACGCACATGTGCGTACAGCTACCAAAAGCGCAAGACATGGTTGTTATTGAGCACCCACATCACATACGGTTCCGTATCGCCGTCAACACGTCGTCCCAAAGATAAAAAGCAGCCGCTTTTGTTCCCTTTGCGGACCTAGAGTGCAATTACGTTTCTCTCTGTAGGTCGCTTGCGTACAGTATATGCTATGCTTCCTAATAAATCCTAATCCTGTTTTCTCTGTACAGCAAGTAGTATATTTCCTCTTATTCACCCTAATACAATTAATATTCCCAAGAGAGTTATACAATCATGTTATTTAATGCAATATCATTGTATAAAAGATCCTCTACCTGTAGCACGTGTACACAACTCTACCTGACACTTGCATGCCATTTTTGTGGCTCGTGAACAAAATTTGACAAGCAGGGGGAAAAATACAGCTTTGCTTCAGCGTATAGGTGATGTTGGAAAATAAAATAAAGTTTGCATGTGCATGCATGGGATGGGAGCTCCGGAACACTTGATTGAAGCTACACACATGTTGTCCGCATAGATAGATTGTACCAGTGGAGGAGGATATAATGGCATGGCATGCTCTTGCTTGGGCTATTCCATGCGTATCCATGGCATACACCAACCAATGGCGCATTCCTTCTCTAGAGACAGACACAAAGCAGAGGTAGGTTGTATACTACTAAGTATCTATCAAGGCAATGACGGCACGTGAACCTGATCCATCTCTCTCTCATCTAAACATGTGATCCACCTCCACCAGATGCCGTGCAATTGCGAATCTGCCGTCTCTTTCCTTCAGCCGACGACTAGCTTCATCAATTCCTCGTCTGCTTTTCTTTTCCCCAAGAAATTCACCGCCTATTTTCTTATATCAATGCCCAGAAAGAGACATTCCTAACTCTATTTTTTAAATACTTGAAATGTACCAATCTTTCTGGCAACATAATATTAAACTAGTAGTAGATGGAAGATGCGATAAATTTTGAGCATGAGATACGACAAATAAGGAAATGAAACGAATATGAAGCATTTGCACAACGCAGCGCAAAGAGATTATGTTGGATCAGCAGGAAGTAAAGGCCCAACAGACCAGATGAAAGCAATGAATAGGCTGGATTCGTTTCAGCCCACATAATTGTCCGTAGTCTCCAATAAAGGCCCAAAGAAAATTCACGGACTGGCCTTCGTCGCATAGAAAAACAGGAAATGCTCCAATAAGGCCCACTGCAAGCACTTTGTAATTTCTCTCCTGTGGACATAAGAGCATGAGATAACACCGGCCTGCCGCAAACTCGCCCTCTCCAACGGGATCGGAGCATATATTTTCTCTCTTTCATTTCTGTTAGGCATTACTCATTCAATTTGCACTAACCAACGTCAATCATATATGAAATAGGAGACTACTAACACTCCTCATTTCCTGTTTTTTATATACAACAATATTTGGAAGAGCGTGAGACCAACATTAGTTTTGTTTTGGATTTTGCCACAAACGATGTAACTTCGATTCTACCACTCTGACTGTAATCCCTGCGCCGTTTAATCAGTCCTACCGTGGTTTCCTCTTAAAGAAAAATCTTTTCGAGCGAGTGCTCTCTCGAGCTCAGTTTTGCTCTTGCGTTCTTCACCGGCGCTCACTCGATGTGTATCGCACAATCCAAAGGATTTTTAATGTATTCTTCAGATAAGAAAGTATTATTCTAATGTCATCATCAATTAAGAATTGGAACGGAGTAGGCGATAAATGTGTCGACGTGTAAATTATATGTTAAACAGATATATCATGGGAAAATCAGAAATTCTGATTTCTGAAATTACACTTGCAGGTAAAGAGACATGGTCAGTTTTGTGTTAACAAGCAGATGATCTAATTGAGTTCATGGATGAATATGCATGACGTGTGCAGTTCGTAGCTTTCAGCTGATTGATATCGACACCTTTAATTTGTTTCGTGGACTTATCACACTTGCTTTTAATCATATCGTCATAGCTACTACAGTAGGAACTTTCCCCGTACGCGCACTTGTAGATAAAATTAAATATATGTAAGCAGTCGAGTATATATATGGTAGCTGGCTGGATCCTGGCTTGCCACATTAGGGCACATCCTGTGGCGTGCGACAATTTTATGCAGTGAAATTGAAACTAATCTCATGGTCCCCTACGTAGTCATCATCGTCTTCCCAAAACCTTTTTCAGATTATATTGGACAGTGCATGTCGAGATCAGATCAACGTATTCAGACTGCTCTCTCTCTCTAGCCAAATTAAAGTGCATTACATACGCATGCAAGTTGGGATTAATCAGGAGAAAGCCACGTTAAGGTGTTGTCTGGAAGCTTAATTAGCTGTCGTGGATCATCGAGATGTATATATGTGTAGCAGCACCATCAACTGATGTGTCTTTGCTGGAAAAGTGACGTCAGTGGAGAGAACAAACGCGGCAACCGATGAAACGAGTAATTTTCTTTTCGAGGAAAACGAATGAGCCGAGAAGAAGAAGAAGAAGCTTGCCTAGTACAAGGAGTGGCACACTTGGAATACGACATTCATATTTCGAAGCGTTGTAATTATAATAATATATTATACAAGTCAACAAGCAAGCTATAGGGCATAACAGATCCATGTGTAGGAAAAGTCAACTAGATTAACCTCGACAAACTAGCTAAACTAAAGGACGAAACATTCCATGATATATTTAGACACATGAGGAGCAACACTTCAACTATACGTGCATATAGCTAGAGCTAACAAATTATCTCAATTAGAACAAAGGGTCAAACGAACAAAATGTGATTTGCTATTTGTGTAGGTCCAGTTATAACACTCTCGTCTTAATACGAAAAACAAGGCTCAAATGTTCATATATATGTTTCAAGAGTTACTTCAAAATCTGAATCCTTTGAATGTCATAGTTTTATGTTTTCGAGAAAAAAGATGTTGTAGTCTTATACCGGGAAATGCAAATGCAAGCATTTCAGCTGGTTTGATAATAGATCAGAGACGTAGCTAGGTTCAGTCATGAACTATAGGATCATGCACAAAATTGCCTCAATTACAAAACATAACATTCACACATTATATCAAGTTGAAACGAATTCGCCTCTTTGTGCCTTTCGTCTTTGTCAGGACATAATCCTCATATGAAAAAAAAATCCTACACCAGTGGGTCGTCATTCATAAAGAAGTATATTTGCTGCGAAAGGGCCTTTACCTCACTGGTAAGGTGCCCGAGTAGCACCTCCTAGATCCCGGGTTCGACTCCCGGGGGAGCGAATTTGTGATCCGGGTTAAAAAATCCCTCGCCTCTCCCCTCACCAAAGCATTTGGTTAAGGCCCTGCCTCTCGAAAGCAACGGTGCCCATGGTGGTTCCGGCCCGGGTTCTCACAAGGCTAGTGGCCCCAATGTAAGGGGAGGGGGGGGGGTTCGGGGGTTTTCTTGATCTGCGTGAGAGGATCTTCTCTTAAAATACAATGCCCGGGGCCGTCATACCCCCGCAGGTCAAGTTTTTTTTATATTTGCTGATATACACCACCCAAGTTCAGTTCTCTTTTAAAATGAACACGTGGCATTGTGATTTTTAGCTTTGTTAAAACGAATTGATGTGCTAAATGTGGAGAGTTTTAGAAAAACAGATAAAAAGTTTGAAATATATATACAAAAAGTTTGAAACATATATACAAACGGCGACATTATTAGATATGTGCATGGGCAGATTATAGCAGAAAAATAAAATGCACTTGAAACACACATGTGGCACCTAGCTAAGTGCAACTTTCATATACAAGGTTTATCAGAATTATTATAGTTTCAAATACCTAAAAAAACGTTATTATGGTTTCAGTGCGTGCAAGTTACGAACTCAAACAAGCCTTACGCATTTTGACTCCAGATTGGGCATTCTTTTTTTAGACGAGATTAGGCATTCATATCAGATTGGGCATTCATATTGTATGCATGGTTACCAAAGTGTAAACCTTTGCACATGCACGTTCAACGCATGAACATAACTAAATAAATCCACTCGGAACTAAATTAGTTTGAACGTTCACAAATTAATTAATCTACTGAAATCAATTAATGTATACAGCTGATTCCTCCTATTTTCTACCCGATTGTAGACGAAACACTCTTATTACTGAAAAGGGGGTTTAAATATGTATCACGCAGTTGCGTAGGATGGATTTATAGTGGAACACACAAGCGCACAGCAGCTTACTGAAAATTGCAGATGAGCACATAGTGTGAGCAGAGATGAGAGGGCTGCAAATCACAGTCCCAAATTAAGTAACTATTGCATATGTAAGGCCTATTTTGATTGAAGTTATATTAATTCGGGCCTGCCTGAGTTGTTAAAGTGATTTGTCAAGTTGGAACCAAAGTTTAAGTATTTAATCCAGTTCCTCCATCAGATGGAGCCTTTAGAAATATGAAATGGAGCATCTGCATGCTCCAGAAATGATGCCTGATTTGGGACCATCTGAAAGAAGGTTTGAAATTACTGAAGGACCAGCTGAGATTTATGCACCCATATCAGTACATAAGCATATCCTTCATTGTAAGATCTAGGAAGAACATGCGTACACAAGTTGCGCGGCGCACAACTCAAAAGAGGTTGTAATTAAAGAAAACAAGTTGAACAAGAGACGACAAATTAGTCCCCGGCCCTCTACTGAGAGTTCTCTCTCTGAAAATGACGAGGAACGAAACTTAGCAGCAAACAGATCGATCCGAGCAAGCAAGAGCTCAAATTAACACACCACACAAATTCGAAAGATTATTTGACGACAGCAAATTAAAGTAGCAGTACGTACGAGTCTAATTAATCACCACTTGATCATATGTATGTACTAACCTATTGGCGGCGTTGTCCAATGGAACAGTGAGCATGCACGAGCCAGCCGGTGGTAGTGCCGCCAATTGTTGCAAATGCTAGCTATTGCTTATTGCCATGGAACGATCTCTCAGTAGGGTCCTCGAGGGTGCGCCGCCCACGGGAACCCAGCGTCGCCGCCGCCGAGCTGGCCGTTGTTGGGCGGCAAGTTGAACATGGGCAGCGCCGACGGGTCGGCGATCCCGTGGTGGCCCATCAGCGGGTCTCCAGCCATTGTTGCCTGTGCTGCTGGCCCTTCCTCCTCCTCGTCCAGTGGCAGCCGCTCGTACGTGGCGTTGGCGAACGTGGACGCGATCACCATGACCGGCCCGGCCGCGATAAGCGAGCCGACCACGCTGCCGCCGACGACCTGCCCCTGGCCGCCGGCGAGGTACACCGTGAGCCCCGTGGATCCCGGCGGCGCTGGGCCCGGGAGGAAGGTCCCCGTGAGGGAGAGGATCTCGAAGCGCCCGTGGAGGGCCACGACGGCGCCTGGCGCGGACGGCTGGCGCAGCGCCACGTTGGCCACCGTGCCGGCGCCGCTGAGCACGCAGACGCCGCGCTGGCGGCGGCGCGAGAACTGGGCGATGGCGTCGGCCACGTCGGCGCCGCCGGCCACCTCCATGACGTGGCTGCGCAGGGCGTTGGGGCTGTCGCGCGTCACGAAGATAGGCGGCTTGGGCTTGTTCTTGGACCCTGGCGGGCGGCCGCGGGGGCGCCGGTTCGGCGCCGCCACCACCGCTCCCTCGCGTGGCTCGCCGCCGGAGTCGTTGTTCTCGTCGCCGCCATGGTCGACCGGCGCGCCGCCCCCGGCTGCCAGAGTGGGCTCGCCGGGTTCTTTCACGGCCGCCGGCTCGGCCTTGGGGCCGGACGAGCCGGACGGCTGCTCCGGCAGGCCCAAATGGCCCGCCCACCACCGGTTCGCCAGCTTGAAGCCTCTGAATTCAGTTAATTAATTCATGCAATCAGCAAGCAAAACACAAACATCAGTCGATTGTAAGTCGTCTCTACTTCTCGATATACATATATATAATTGTTACACCAGAGAAGACAAAATAAAAGAAAGGAATCCATTGGAACAACAGAAAAGTTCACCATATCTGAACAAGAGATAGACGCACAAAAAGTTCACTATACCTTGGATATGAGAACTGCAGCTGCACTCCTTGTCAAGAGTACTTTGTATGCCCACACCTTATGCGTCCCTCTTTAGCTAGGTTTATCTGTGTCTTGCAGCAAGCTGGCTCTAATTATGTGTGAAGTGGAAGCTGGAAACGTGTCGCACAGACAGAGAGAACTAGCTTCGAGAGAAATCAAAGAGGAGGAAGAAGGATAGCTTGGTCTGAACATTGAGGAAGGAGAGGGGCGCAGGTGGGTACAAGAAAGATGGACATGTAAGTAGGAAGACTTGGGAGAGAGAGAGAGACTTCCGGCGCCACTATAAAATATGTAATCTAATGCATTCTTCTTTTTGCAAGGGGTACTCCTCTACTCGCACCCCGTCTCCCTGTTGCATGCGCCTCCATGGGTTATTTGATTTTTATTTTGACTGCTCATTGGTCCCCATTCGCCATGTGAATTCAAACCAGACTACATAGTTTATGCACACCACAGCCTAGCATTTTACTTCGAGGAATTTTCTTTGTTGTAAAGATCACACATATATAGACTGGTCCCCTGTTGAGCTGGTGGTGCGTTGTTTGGTATACTGATGACGGGCGTAAAAAATAGCTAAAAAAGTTTCATATCTGCACCCGTGGCTTAGAATTGGTATCCAAATATTGTTTATCATCCGTAAATGGTGACGGGTAAGAATCTAACACGTCGATGTAGCATCATCTGCATATGAAATGACCATTTTACCCACATAACCGCTATAGTTTAACTATGGAATACTTTTCCAATGTTCGGCTGCTCCACCATCCCTTAGAATTGTTGGTGTGATGTTGGTCCTGAATTAGGAAGATGATAAGGTTGGGTAGACTTAGTTTTGCTGCGGATGGTAATTAGGATGGAAATGCATACCACTGTCTACTAGTGTGGGAGCTTAGGTTTTTTTTTGTATCGGAATGTGTGCGGAAGGCAGGTCGGATGCATGTCCCTTTCTCAAAACTCCGACGTCCCAACTAAACAAAACCAACCCTTAGCTTTCGTTACATGTTGCTACCTTACAACCGCCCTCTTACTTTGTTGTCCAATATAGTTTGGCACCCACAAGAGTTTTATATATTTCCACTTGAATAAAATGTGGATCCACAGTTCTGTTTTGTTTTTGTTCGAAAAAGGTGTTTCCATCTTTAGTGGAATTCTGTGTACTTTTGAGAAGCAAAAAGACATGTGGACTGTGTCAAGAGACTCAAGTAGTGTCTTTCACAATAGATATTGTTGTCAATGAAGAATAGAAATCGCATAATCATGCATCTGATGGAATGTTTGTTTTTCTGTGGATCGGAGTATGTTGTTCTTTTTACGAGTACTTTTCTCTCAAATGCATGAAAATATATCAATGCACAACCTTGAGTATCCGCATAGTACTAGAAAATCGCCCTGCTTGACAAGTTGATTTACTAGTACTCACGTTCCCATCCGTACTGTGAGTATTGTTTCATTTACATGGTGCTCAGTTTTCCCATCCGTACTACGAGTATATTGTTTCATTTGCATGTCGTTTGCAAGGTTGTCATCTGATTACAAACAAAGGACACATGCATGTTTGGTCACTTTCTGTATGCCTGCTAGCTGCTTGCCATGGATCTGTTAATTAATAGTTAGCTGCATTTTATACGGTATTAGCCTTTGTTAAATGTCCATTTTATAGAAACATGCATGCGAATGAAGGCGATTTCATGATTCTTTAGAAAAGAAGGGACATAATCTAATTTAGTTTCGGAAAGAGAGTATGTGAGGTCGTGAGCATATGCATCCAGCAGTCAACTAGTTTTGTCGCGTAGTCTGCATAGGCTAGTGACAGAAACTTGAATACTAGTACTAGTTAATTCTCTTTATCCATTAGAAATAATGAATCTTAGTGTCTATATAGATTATGATATCATGAGCGCCGCGTCGAAAGATTATACGGTACACCATGTCGCGGCCTGTGTTCCATGTTATTATAAGCTGTATAATATATAATGGTCTTTGACTTGCTTTTTTGTTGAATTATTTCATGATGCAGGACGACTAGTCATAACTCGGGCTGAATTATATGTCCCAAAAATCAATATTGATCAGGAGTTTATCAAGAGGTCGTAAATTACTTGTAATTTCTATCTGTATGGGTGCTCATCATATCGCAATAAAAAATGAGACCAGATTCTTTCTATTCGCTGGTGACCTCAAACACGCAGGCATGAGGATCAGCCACAAATTAGACAGTTAAAGACTGCTTCAGTGTTGTGTGGCGGGGATACCATCTGATATCATGTCAAAGGGATGAACAATATAAATTTTGGAGCTACAAGTATAGGTATCTGTTTAATAAATCGAGGCAAACCAGATATGAACAAATGTATTCTTTTTATGTTAGATCTCTGTACAATACAAACGGATGATGTCTTGTGACCTGAAGCATACGTTGTTTATGTGTTTGAGATTAAGATACTTTCTGACATTAGATTCTCCACTCATAGCATCTTCCGTTACATTAAATAAGCCTTCATAGCCTCCCTAGACCTTAACCAAGTAATAAATGTCTTTACTAGTACTCATTTTAAATGGCATTTTTGCAAGATCGAGATATTGTTTTTGAAAGGAAATTGCATACTGATTGCTCTTTATTACTTGCTGCGGGAATAAACATTAATATTATGGCTCAAATTTACATTTCTGCATCCATGAGAATCTTGAGATACCATGAACCTGAAGTTTAGATATATGAAAACCCTTTGCAGATACCTAACTTTTGTGGTCCATGATAAATATGGCATCGCATTTGCAAAGTACAACAAAGCCGCCCAAATAAAGATCCTGTCACGCTCATGCCTCCACTCTGATCTAAAGAAAAAAGGAACAAAACAAAAGCTAACAGCAACCAGTTATGCACTAACCCCTAAGCGGTTTTAATAAAGCAATTGCCTTCCTGCCAGTTAAACTAGTGCCTATATCTCCTAGAGATGGATAACCTAAGCTTTGTCAAACATTGATGGGGTGATGTGTCTAACCTAGTTCAAACCAAAGTCTATTATGTAGTTTAGACCCAGAATCAAAATGGGAAAATGAATAATAGCAGGACCCTATCCATATATATACCCCGAGAGTGGGGTTCTGAATTAAGCACGACAAATGTACAAATCAAAATTGAATTACCAGGAACTGATAAATTTAGAGTATATAGGGATCCGAGCCACCCATACAAAAACATGTGATTAAGACGGGCGGTTCAATTATGTATTATAGCTACTGGTGTTCGGTGCAAGCCCCCGCACGATTAGGGCATCTTCCCTCAATAATTGCATCCTTGATCATTGCGTTAGTTGTGATCGATTCCTGTGATTTAATCACCCGCTGACCTGAAGTCTTTATCTTTATATGTATTAATGTAACATGATGCAACTGCATTGTTCCTCAGATCTGGAATTGTTAGTCTGATGCCACACGACACGTGTCGATCTCACAAGTCACAACTGCCAATGCAGGCTTCTGTACTTAACAAGTCCAGCTAAAGTAGCAACTGATGAATCCTAAACCTGAGTAGTAATCTTAGTAAAGGTTCCAATTTCTGCTTATATGATGCATATAACATGTCAAGGGAACATACATCGAAAGTTGAAACCATTTTCTGTAGTTACATGAGCAACAGAACAAAAGGTCCATGCATGGAACATGCTGTAATAGTTATACAGTGCACAAACCACTACACTTTGATCAACAGACATTGAGTTTAAGGTATATACAGCATCGTAGTAGGTAGGCTATATCAAATTTTGCATAGTCTTAGCACCCCAAGCACATGAAGCTTTGCCGCAGATACTTCTACCTCGTCAAGTAGTATACAAGCAGAAACAGCGCCACAAATGATGCTACAAGGGTTCCCATCCTCCTACTTGATTTGGTCTCAAACACCTGAATTATGTTTATCGGGACATGAATTTCCCAGTGCAATGTAGAGAGCAGATAAAAATACATATTATTTGTGTCACATGCTGCTTACCGTCTTGAATTTGTCCACGGTTCCAGACAGAAAACCCCTTGACGTATCCATATCATTCCCCTGAATCAGACGTGATGGTAAGGAAGTAGCATAATGAAATCTTAGAAGGAAACAAAAAGGTTAACAAGATAAACAGAAAGTACCATCCGATCTAGCATGCGGTTGTGAGTCTCCACCTCTTCATGGATATCACCTGACAACTGGAAAAAAAACTTCAGTATTAAACCAGTAGAATAGAATTAATACTGGTTGAGAAATTGACACCAATAGAGGAGAAATTGGTTCAACATCGGTTGAGATGGTTCGGACATGTTCAACGGAGGCCTCCGGAGGCGCCGGTGCGTAGTTGGGTTCTAAAGCGAGATGATAATGTGAAGCGAGGTAGAGGTCGACCTAACCTGACTTGGGACGAGTCGGTTAAGAGGGACATGAAGGAGTGGAATATCTCTAAGGAACTAGCTATGGATAGGAGCGCAAGATAGATGTGCCCGAACCGTGATCCTTTTTCTTTCTTCTTGCTTACCCTTATCTCTACCTTTTGTCTTGTGTTCTTTCTGGATCTCTCCTTTTTGTGTTTCCTATGGGTTTCATCTCTAGCCTACCCCAACTTGCTTGGGATAAAAGGCTTTGTTGTTGTTGTTGTAGTTGTATTAAACCAATAGAATTGTGTCAACCATGAAGGCTTCCAAAAATGACAAGTGCGTGGAAGATTGCCATAGCTAGAACACTTCCAAAACAAGTTAAATGTAGTCAATAAGGGGTTACCAGAATATTCAGAAATTTAAGCAAAGCACCCTAAACTAAAAAAGCTATTGCTACTAGTAGTTAATTTAGGGCATCCCAAATAAGAGAAATTCTGGTTCCTAAAGCTGGGTGAAGAACAAAGCTAGAGAGACCAGGCTTGTAGTCACATCAGAATTATGTCGCACCCTATTCCAAAATTCCACATTTCACTGCCTATTTCACGTTTTCTTTTATCACTTCAAGTTATTTTTCAAATCCACAAACAATACTGAAACCATCTAATTGCATTCCAAACTCAATAAGAAAAAAATATCAGAAGGCCAATCAAATACTCAAAAAATGCCACTTATATATGCCATCACAAGGTCCACCAGATTAATCAAATTCTTTCTCAGCCAAATTTAAGAGAACTAATGACCAAAACCTGTGCTGAACCACTTTCAATTTCAAATATAACTGATCCAGTAAGGCATATCTCCACTAATACTAGACAAACAGTTACAGTTGCGGTAGTGAGAGGAAGTATTTAAAAACATATATTTTTTTCTTTTTGAAAAATGAAACTTATTTCATGATCTAAAAATCTAAAAAAAGGAACTAATTTCTTTTATAAAAAAAGAACTATGCAACATGACTTAAGCAGGATATCTATTAGAAGTGATTGTAAACACAACTAATTAGAGAAAACATTAAGAAACTCAATTATTAAGTTGCTCAGTACCCGCTTAAGAATGCTGACACGATCCTGCAGTCCATCAACAGCTCTATCATTTTCTTGTTCATCTATCTCATGTGAAGAGTAAGAGGTTGCCCGGATTCCGCCCTCCTCAATGCCATCAAAGAGAGAAGTTCTGGTGCTACGGTACCTGCAAAAGTGCAGAAAAAGGCACATGAGAGTCATGCTAGAATCGATAGGTGCATAACATTATTCAGAATATGCAAGTCAACACATGCAAACAAAAACTTAAGTACCAACGAGTACTAAACCTTGTCATAAAAGGACATGTTTACAAGCTAAAAACACATAAAAAGGGCGGATCTCACGGAAATCCTGCAATGAGTTGGCAAATACATGGAAGTATGATGGTAGTACACTTTCTCTATTTTCATGCTCACAGTTTGAATGATTAGGATTACATGATAAACCTAGGATATTTATACATCTTATGCATTTGATAAAGAACCTGAACAAATATGTCGAAACAATACAAACTAAAAACTGTGTATTAAATGTGTCAAAGGGTACATGTTACAATTGATTGCTAACTTTAATAGTGGTCACTGGTCAACTCAGTTGCACAACAATCAATAGCACAGTCAGCTGGTCATTTATAGCTATAAAATGTATCTTCTAACCCCATATAGCATGAAATAAATCAAAATATCACTGAAAGATGGAAATGCAAAGTGAAACATAAAACTAACCAGTTAAGCGACAAAAACTAGTAATCGCTAAAATAATCAATAACAGCCTCATCTAAGAATTAACACTTGTATTAAGATAGCCACACGATAACTTGAGTGTTGTGGACACTGATGCTCAGTTGAATTTATATAGCAGCAACAGTCACATAAAAAGGCGAAAGATTACAAAGAAAGATTTCCTGCTTGCCACAAAATTCATCTACAAACACAACGCCAAATAAACTTGGCACTACAGCTAGATCACTCCAATAGGCCTCTTTTCTATCCCCTTGCGTTGTTGGATTTCTTCATAATGCAGAGTAAGGCACAACTAAGAATTTGGAGAGCATGAGATAGAGAGAGACAGCATAAAGGCTCAGTGAGAGTGTACCACCTCATTTCATAATTTGATCACCTTATATTCATTTTTTTCTCTAAAACAAGATATCGGTTGAATCATTCCTAACAAGACTGACAAAATATTCTCTAATGCCGCACAGTACCACAAGCACTTGAACATCTAGCAAGAAGTAGGCATAGCAAATAGATACCAGTAGGCAGAAATGCAGAGATAAGTAGCTCTCAAATTCCACGTAACAAACTAATTGGTATGACAGGACAGTGAAATAATCATGCCAGAATTTGTGTTATACTCTTCACCTTCAAATAACTATGCCAACATACTCTCAGACAATGACTCAACGCTAAAGATAGATAGATAGCACTCCAGCAAATCTGATGGCGCTGGAAATGAAAACGTCCTATCTAATGCATTTCAAACATCCTATCCAGCAAATCTGATGGCGCAATACAGCATTCGTTATTCACCTTACTCCTAGCAAACGAATTGTACAAACCGTACTAATCGCACGCACTTATACCCTACACTCCAGCATTACTGTACCAGAAAGCAAGTGATCCCTCAGTTTGGGCAGCTACATTCGCTGCAAATAATAACTGGCGCTCATGAACCCTAAATCCGAATAGCATCCCACAAAACATAAAGCTTTAAGAAGAGCATGAGCAGGAACTTTTACCCCCTCGAGTTCATCCTGGCGCTCGTCTCAAGTGGAGATCGTCACCCCCTGCCTCCACGAATTCAACACCAAAACCGATCAGAAACAGATAACCAAAGAGGGTGTCAAAAATATGAAGAAACATCAGATAGAGACGAACGATTGCGCGGATCTGAGGTGGAATCGAACAAGCTTACCTCTCAATTCGTGTAGGATCGGTGCGGATTTGGGATTCGCGTGGCGTCGCGACTCGCGAGCAGTGGAAGCCGAAGGGCACAATGCTATAGGTGGGGAGGGAGCTTTGCCGACGTGAGATTACAAGTATCAACTAACTGCCATATGGGCCCATGTCGTTGGTCAAAGATGTGGAACCCATTGGCAGTGAAAGCAGCCACAAGGGATATGTGGCAGCTTCTGGAGAGGATCAGTGACGTGGCCCGTTTCAATCGGACGGCTGGCGTCAACTCGACGCGAACTCTTTTTCCCCCTCTTTCCGGACGCGGGATTTTTCTTACACGCCGCCGCCGCCGCCGCCGCAATCAAGCCCTTCGCCGAATGGATCGCATGGAGTCGCCGGCGACGGAAGCTTCCCCGTGTTCGAACCATCGCCGGAGATGGAACGGTTCCTGTGCGAGCGGCTTCTGGACGTCAAGCAGCCCATCGCCGAAAGGTTCCGGGCGCTATTCTCCCTCCGCAACCTACGCGGGGATGCGCCGCGCCATGCCCTTCTCCAAGGTCTCGCCTCACCTCACTTACTCGCCCCTGTTATTGCTTCTACTCTTAACAGCCTAATTACCTATATATGGCCGAGCGGGTGGCTGTTTCAGTTGCTGTAGAGTTGCAGGAATTACTTGCTGTTCAGTATCTCATCAGAAATTCTTTATTGCTAGAATTAAGATTATGAAATCAGTAATTCAGTGGTGGGTGTGGCAATTACCTATCCATAGCTAGATTCTGAGAGTCTATCAGTATCTTGTTAACACTAATGAAAATTTGATATTGATAGGTAGCTGTTTTATGCCCCTCCTAAATGTGAAAAATGCATGAGACATGTTAAGGATCTGATTTATAGCCACCACTGGCAGTGCTGCTTCATATTTCTACAACCTAGTCTTTTTGAAAGCACGGAAACACTACTCTTTCTAGAATCTATAGGGGTTAAGAAATCTGACATTATTGCCTCAATGGTCAGCTGCAAGAGATTCATCTAACTTGCTTGCCCATGAGGCTGCATTTGCACTTGGACAAATGCAGGATACTGAGGCTATCCCTGCACTGGAGGCAGTTCTCAAAGATCTTTCTCTACATCCCATTGTCCGCCACGAGGTAGCTAATGAATTTAATGTTGTATGCCCTTTCTAAGTTATTCTCTAAGTTTGAGTAATTTTGTATCTTCATTAATAAGGCCGCCGAAGCTCTTGGGGCTATTGGCCTGGAAAAGAGCATTCCCCTGTTGGAGGAGAGCTTAGCCACTGATCCTGCTGTAGAGGTACAAGAAACTTGTGACTTGGCATTAAGGAGGATACAAGAGCAGAAGAAAGTAAGTGATGCTGAGAGTACAACTATATCACCCTTTCTCTCAGTTGATCCAGCACTGCCTGCAAAGCAGGGACTTTTAGTAGATCAACTAAGGTATGTCTCTCGAGGTAGTCTTACATGTTCTTTGTATTTTGCATAGCCTTGCTGTAAGCAACGTGGTGGACATTTTTCAGGGATCTGCTGCTCAACGAGCAAGAAAGCATGTATGAACGTTATGCAGCTCTTTTTGCACTTAGGAATGATGGAGGTGATGCTGCTATTTCAGCTATTGTTGCAGCTCTAAATGTCAAAAGTGCTCTTCTACGCCATGAGGTATCCTTTTAAAACTTCAGCTGATTCATATCGTGCCTAATTTACATAATCAAAGATCAATCAACATTGAATGTTTCATTTAACTATATACAAAATGTCCCCTTATTTGTCTCTAGGAAGTCTAGTTTATCATTTGGTACTTGGCAGGTAAGAAAGGGAGTTATTTGGGAAAAAAGGAACTTCTTATAACCCCTAATTAGCGTTTGCAGTAGTGAATAGGTATGAAGATAAGGATACAAAAATATAACCAGCCTTGAAATCATTAGCCTTTTCTTTATATTGCCAGTCACTGTGATGAGTTATTTTCTTCTAATGTCACATGTCTTATTGGGTTAAGATGTAAGTCTCTAGTTTCATCTTTTGGTTTTTTAGTACTATGCTCTATGATCTTCGACAAGTTATTTTCTTTAGGAACCAAGATGTTCCTTATTTCAGAACGAGAAAAGTACCAAGAGATAAAAGTGTTTTCCGTGGTGTGAAAGTGCTTCAAATTCCCGAGGGCATTTTGTCTTGTTTGATCAATTCCTTGAAATAACTCATTCTTGTTATATCATACATACTATGGCCTATTGTTTTATCCACCATAATCCTTTTTTTTCCTTCTCTTTGTTTTATTCTGCAGGTTGCTTATGTGTTAGGCCAGCTGCAAAATAAAGCTGCTTCAGATGCACTTTCTGTTGTCCTGAAGAATGTCTGTGAACATCCGATGGTCAGGCATGAAGCTGCTGAAGCCCTTGGATCAATTGCAGGTAGCTAAAATTGTTACTCCAGGCAGAATGCAATTTGCCGTCTCCAGTCTTCTGCTTATATTTCCCTAACATTACAATTTACAATATGTGATGTGTTGTAGATCAAGAAAGCATTGCACTTTTGGAGGAATTTGTGAAGGACCCTGAGCCCATAGTCTCACAAAGTTGTGAAGTAGCTCTCAGTATGCTCGAGTATGAGCAATCTGGGAAGTCCTTCGAGGTACTTGTCTGGATCAGAATAAAGTACTTGTATGGTACTCTCTCCGTCCCATTGAAAGTGTCGTTTTAGACTTTTAGACATCATCCTTTGACTGTTCGTCTTATTCATAAAATTTATGCAAATGCTATTTATTTTTTTATAACTTAATTTATCATTAGTGATATTTTAATAAAAATATATTTACTTTAGTATTTTTATAAATTTTTTGAATAAGACAAGCGGTCAAACGTGAAATCTGAAAAGTCAAAAACGACACTTTCAATGGGACAGAGGTAGTACTTATCTCCCATGTGAATTTGACCCATGGGCTTTCTTGGTGCAGTTTCTCTTTTTACAGACTCCTCATGTGCAGCAGGAGTCCTGACTTGTCCAACTAATTAATTGAAGATAGACGTTGCCACACTCAAGAGGCAGCTCGCGACCTGCAAATGGTGCATTTAGTTCAGGGGATGAGGTCCCAGTGTTAGTTGTACCCCTTATACAGTACTGTTAATGTGCAAATGCGCAAAAACACAAGCAGTTTATCTTCTTTGTTGTACCCGTTATACAATGCTGTTGATGCACAAATGCGCAAAAACACAAGCATCTTCTTACGGCAATGAGCTTGATGTTCTTCTGGGCATGTGCATTGCAAGATGCTTCAATACAGCAACCATTCCCAGTTGTCTATTTTGATGTTATTTTCCAGTTGTCTAAGTCAATCGCTGAAGAAATTGGCGACGTGATGCAAGCCGTTCCGTGAGCCCACCATGCACGAGAAAACAGCAACCATT
The DNA here is from genome assembly GCA_031894775.1 of Chloris gayana. Classification (NCBI taxonomy): domain Eukaryota; kingdom Viridiplantae; phylum Streptophyta; class Magnoliopsida; order Poales; family Poaceae; genus Chloris; species Chloris gayana. The sequence continues at coordinate 3,789,362 of JAUNZO010004234.1, read as the reverse complement.
CGAACATTAATGCCTGCTCAAATAGTTTCAAATAGATCGTAACACCGTTCCTGCATTATTGTAGTCCACTTGTGCCGAGGCAGAGCAGATAAGATCAAATTTTGGACAGAAACAACACGAAATCTTTTGTATCGCACGCACCTCACTACTGCCTAGATAGAATCAAGCAGTATGTTTTTTTTAGCACAAGATGTAGTGGTCACTTGGAACCAAACTGTCAATGCCCTGTCTCAAAAAAAAAAACTGTCAAGGCCCAGCTGCATCTTTTTTGGATGGGCCCGTGGGCTTGAGCGAGACCTATTGCTATCGATGGATGGCCCTACCGCCGCCCGCACGCCACCGTCCACCATGTCTTCCAACGACCTCTTCGAAGGCCTGCCGCCGCCGACCGCCGCCGCACCGGCCGGCGGCGGAGATCGCGCTGCCTCACCCGCACCACCACCCCCGGCAGCGCCAGCGCCGAGGCCCGCGCTGAAGAGCTCCCTCAAGCGGAGCAAGCCCTCCACCTCGGCTGCCGCCGACCCTACCTCTGCACCCACCGCCGCCGATGCTGCCCCTGCACCTGGAGCAGTGGACCATGGTGAGTTCACTTCTCCACCCTTTTCTTGCCCTAGTTCCCCCGCTGCTTCTCCTGTCGAGATTAATTGGAACCCCTCACTCCTTGAGTTGGAGTTTGACTTCGAGACTCGAGTGGGGCAGCACGGTAGGATTGAGGACCAACCGGGCGGGCGTATTTTCTGCTGGAATTTAGTTGCGAGTGTTGTTCGTAGGAGGGATTTTTAGGTTGTTATCGTTGTAGAGTTCCCAATTCCCATATCCCTGAATGACCTCAAGTAGGGCAGAGTAGATAGATTCAGAAGGTAAACTTTGGATGGATGTCTTCAAATCGGTTAGTGGACGAGCTAGCACAACTTAGTTGAGAAAATTACTTGGACTGCATGAACTAGGCACACAAGGAATGAGAATTCTTAGCTGTTCTACTACACTATGGCAACTGTGAGACTCAAATAGCACAAGGACTATCATTCTTTATAGCATGGAATATATTTGCATAGCCTGATGACAATGTTGACCACAAAATGATGGTCACCGTTAGGTTACTTTTAGCTCACACATGGGTTACTATAAGTGGTTCTACATCTTGTTTTCATCCTAACTCCGTCAAATTACTAGCACCAAGTGCAAAGCACTTTATTGTGCCTGGCTTATGCACTGGAAGAAAAATTAGTCATATCTCCACCCCCGAAAAATTGTGATTCTTTCTAGCTACCTCCACATACATTACCTTCTTACCAGTTGGTTGTGATAGGAAAATGGACAAAAAAAAGAAACATTTCCTCATTTTCCTTGTCTCATGGTTATGTTTTGAATATTATCTTGCAGTTCCCGAGAAACGTCTTCGGTTCAGAACAACTGTTGACGCTTCAGAAACTCAAATAATTGAAGCTATGCAGAAGATAACTTCACACATAGGAAATCGTTCGAAATTCAGCAAGGCATCGAAGTTAGCTCTGCAGCTTATTGAGGCTGGAAGTGTAAAGCCCGGGACAGTCGGTCACTTCTTTGCTATCCTGGAGGCTTCAATGTCTTCACCAGGAGCATGTAATGACCCTTCTGTACGAGCAGATTATCACACACTTTTTGTTGCTGCTCAGGGTGTAACAGAGGTGAAGTTTCTGTCCTTGAAACAAATAATTGTTCTATTTGAAGTATCTATATGCATTGCGCTTACAATCTGCGATTAATGTGCAGTTATTCAATCAACAGCAGAAAAATCAGTTTGATGTATGGGTGCTGCACGCAGTGGTAGCCAATGACCTTTTTACTGATGACAGTTTTGTGGTGGGTATAAATTTCTTGATTCACCCATATAGATTATTTTTTTTCAGTACAAATATGAAAATGATAATAGTATGCAACAGTTGCTGTAGATTGCATTTCATGCTAAGTACATCTCCCATAACGTCACACATGAAATGGCTGGTTCTTGATCAATGCACTTGATGTCATTTTGTAGTTCTCAAAGGCAGTAGGAAAGATCAAAGATGCCATCTCAGCCCTGCCAGTGGCAACAGCAGATGATGACAGTGATGAGGCTGCAGCTCTTGCACTTGCAAGAAAAAGTAGCACGTCAGTGAATATGGCAAATGATAGGGTTCCAACTGCAGCTTCCAGTTCCCCGGCAGAGGATAGCACACACGCTGAAGGTTCTGAGTCAAGAGAAGAAGAATCTTCTGATCCTTTTGGTTTAGATGATCTCCTGAACCACAAGTCAAAGAAATCTGAAAAAACTCGGGAGAAGACAGTTGCAGCGCTTAACAGCAAAGCAGATGATGAGGAATCAAAGAGGTTTCTGAAGTCACGGCGAGAGGCACTTCTGAAATGTCTAGAAATAGCTGCTCGACGTTATAGAATACCATGGTGAGTTCTCATTTGATAGAGCGTTCTCATCCTGTGTTAGGAAACTATATGATATTTAGTTTTCTCATATTGCTCATTTAAATCATATCTTTCTTGTCTTGTCAGGACACAAACCACTATTGACATCTTTGCCAAGCATGCCTACGATAATGTGAATCGGTTCACAAGACAGCAAAGGGATGCCATCGAGAAGCTGTGGAACTCTATCAAGGAGCAGCAGATCCGACGGAAGCAAGGGAAGTCGGTGAATGGGAAACTTGATGTGAACGCTTTCGAGCACCTGCAGGAGAAGTATGCTCGTGAGAAGATCAGCATTCGCCATGCTGTCGGTGGTGGGGGTGAGCGTCGGGCAACGCAGTGGCTTGGTTAAGCCGGCAAGCTACCTGCTTTGCTCTGGTGCAGCGTGTTGATATGCACAATATTTGGCCTGCAATAAACTGTAAGATCTGATTCAACAACAACGGCTCCATCGACTTCAGTGTAGGATATGATCAGTAGCGATGATGCAACGGTCACCTTGCTTCAATGATAAGCATGCTGTTTTTCGTGTATGGGTTTCCATCCCCATTCCTATGATCTCACCTGTGTTGTAACCTTGTAAGACCTCTTTATGTGGATGCATATGCACGAGCTCCGCTGTTCACGGCAACCGTGCGCATGTGCACGTGTGGTCTTGCGCGATTCTTTGCGTCGTCTCCTCGTAACTGCAAGGTTTTGTGTTGACAATGCTCTTTTACTAAACATGTGAAAGTGGTGATGGAGCAGCAGCAGCCCTTTTGATTAAAGAAGTACTACAGTAGCATGGTAACCTTCTTCCTGCTTTGTAAGCTGTTCGTAAAGTAGCAGACGGAGACCAAGTACTGCTTTTCCTGTCTGGTTCCCTTTGTAAGCTGCAAGACAGTTGGGAGAGCAGTGGCACTGTCGGTGAACAAAGCCCTCGTTTTTTGACGCAGCTCCTGCAATTTTGCAGTCTGTGATTTTTTCGCCAGTGTCCCAGAGGAGACAATTGCTTTGCAGAAAACGAGACGACCTGAATCCGGAGAAGAGAGGCAAAGTTTGAGACGGACGAAAGCAAACAGAACCGGAAGAAAGAGGGGGATGAAGAAGATGCCAAATGAATAGGGGAAGGTGAGTCAACGAAGACGATTAATAAGCAAGCAAGCAATCAACCTCGTCATCAGATGAGAAGAGAGGAGGGATTAGATTAATGTGGGAGGGTCGGATAAATCCAGCGGCGGGCAGGTGGAGGAGATGACGAGACGACCGTGCAAGGTGCGGCCGTTCGGCGGGAAATGCTTTGTTTTATGCCACCACCACCACGTACGTACGTGCACAATCACCTCCGAGTTTTTTAAGTCACCTCTCATCGGTCACTAGTAGCAATCCCTAATTGATTGATAGGAACTGGAGTACGTCTCACTCCCCCGGCCGGCTCCGATCGATCTCCTGTGCAGAGGGCACTTCTTTTTATTTACTTGTCATGTTCCAAGAAATTAGAAGAATTTGGTTAACAATTGTGTTATCATCAGCAACATACTACAGGTGATCTTTAGATAGATGTTTGTACATAAAACCAAAAGATGATGTTTGTGTTGTATTACTCTATTCGTTTCATTTTACTTGTCGTCGTATATTCATCCATTCTTTCTAATAATTTAATTGGCATCTTTACATCCAAATGTAATCTTCTCTCTTTTCAATACGTAGGTGATCTTTAGTTAGGATGACAAGTAATTCGGAAGGTATGGAGTACTGGCTAGAGATTAGTATATTGTATGGATGCCTCAAGATCGAGCATTTGCTAGTGACGAAAAATCAAACATTACACAAATTAAATCTGAGGGCCGGCTGCGTAGTAGACATGTGCAGCAGTAGCAGGAGCTATGGAGGAGTAGGTGCTTATTTAAAGCTAAACCAATGCAAACCAGGGCAAGCGGGGTCCTTTTCTTCAGCACCAGCATTAACACGTCTGCCCCCTTCAAACCAGACACTCTGCCCTACTTGTCTACTCCTTCTCTTCTTCTTCGCGGCAGCCGTCTATAAATCAGTCTCTGCACCTCAAGTTGCACCAGTAGTTAGTCCTCACTCTCTCTCACTCTCTCTCTCTCCCTCCTTTTGGTGGTAGAGCACACGCTCTTGCAAGTTAATTAGTCGATCGAGACTAGCTAGCTAGTGGTGGTGATCGAGGGAGACGACGACATGGCCGGAGCTGGTGCCAACGGAGGAGGAGGAGGAGGAGGATGCGCGGGTGTTGCTCCGGGGGCAGGGTCTCCGTGCGGCGCGTGCAAGTTCTTGCGGCGGCGGTGCGTGCCGGAGTGCGTGTTCGCGCCCTACTTCAGCAGCGACCAGGGCGCGGCGAGGTTCGCCGCCATCCACAAGGTGTTCGGCGCCAGCAACGCGTCCAAGCTGCTCTCCCACCTCCCCGTCTCCGACCGCTGCGAGGCCGTCGTCACCATCACCTACGAGGCGCAGGCCAGGCTCCGTGATCCCGTCTACGGATGCGTCGCCCAGATCTTCGCGCTCCAGCAGCAGGTCCATCTTTATTTATTAATTGTTGGCTCTCGTTTTGCTGTGTTCATATGCATCATCAATTCATCATGCCGATCAGCCAAATTGGATGATTTGTTGCAGGTCGCGATCCTTCAAGCGCAGCTGATGCAGGCCAAGGCGCAGCTCGCGTGCGGCAGCGCGCACTCGCCGGTCAGCCACCACCAGTGGTCCTCGGACAACAGCATCGGCTCCCTGCTCCGCCAGGCGGACAACATCTTTCCCGGCGGCGGCGGCGCGATCTCACCGGAGCTCATGGCCAGCCTCAGGGACGACGTCGCCATGCAACAACATTGCGCCAAGGTTGAAGCCGGCGACCTGCAGTACCTGGCCCAGGCCATGATGAGGAGCCCCAACTACTCCATGTAGAATAAGACCACCATCGTCTGCGCGTTTTATTTGCTGTTGCTGTCTCCGCTCTTCGAATGCGATCGAGCGCGAGTAGAATGGAAAAGGAGATTAACATGTGTACTACTGAACTTCTTTTTTATTACGAGCGAGTGTTCTGATCTTAATTAGTACTTATCAAATATAATTATAATAGTGGGCAAGCATGCATGCTTTGATCATTACTATCATCATCTTAATTCTTAATATAAGAACTTGTTCTTTGCAAGTACTCGCGTACTACTTGAGCATTTGGCCATAATCGAGTGATAAGGCTCCAACAAAGGCTTGTTTCCCGGGAAATACAGTATATCTGTCGTTAGGCAGCAGACCATGGAGTCAAACTGAACTATTATGTTTTGTGCAAACATTCATCCGTGTCTTGATGCATGGGATTCGAAATGTTTTGCTGACGATGCTCCCTTGCAAAGAGCAATATAGAGAGTAGTTTTTTTTCGTAAAAAATGTTACTACTAGTAACAAAATGCTAGTAGTTCTATTCCTACACGGCCGGGATGATAACTGCTACTAGAAGCTTCAGCATGAAAAGTTGAAGCAAGCGAGTAATTGCACATCTTTGAGTTGACAGCAAGTTCTTGCTCTCTAGAGACCCTAAAAGGATTTGTATGCATTCATAGGCTTGCAGTTGATAATCCTAGTTTTCGATGCCGTGCACAGTGTCTGTCCCCTTGATTAAGGACAGGTATGAACTTCTCAGCCGCAGCAACGTTTACTTTTGGTTCCTGCAATTGGAGTATGTTTTACAAACATGCATATGTTGACCTTGAGCACAGAAACAGAAACACGGTGAAACGAGGTGTCACTGATCCCAAAGGTAAATTTCATATGGTGGCATTGACTGTACCTCATTGGAGGATTGACCAAGTTATTAGTCGGTAGCAATAAATTACTGTGTTCCTGTTACTACACGTACGGTTATTTTACAGATAAAGAAAAAAGACTCCAGCACCCCAGAATGCAAATCATGTCGAGCATACTGAAGTACTAGTAGTCATGGAAATGTTACATAGCCCAATGTTAATCGCATTGCAACAACAAGTGAAGATCGATATGCTCGTACTTCTATACTATATCACAGTAGTAGTACTATTTTGTAATTATAGGTTTGTAGGGCTGGTATCTTGGAACTCTAAAATTTCTTTCACACAAAAAGGCTAAAGCAATTCAATTGAGATGACAAGCTGAGGCATATGTTTTTAAACTACGAATAGCTGCTACCTAGGACTTTTAACGTTAATTGCAGAACTTATATGACTTCGTGCATGCAGCACAAGCAAGCTAAGCAAGAACCTCAAAATTCTGCTTGAACCAGATGAATGCGTAGCCTGGTTTAAGAACAGGGATATAGGTCAGTGACTTTTGTGATCCGCCCTCTCTTTATCGATCGTAGCGAAGCCGTAGATTTAACGCGTGATTAATCTGTAGTATTAGTATAACAGGATCTACACTTGGTTAGGTAGCCTAGTAGGACGCTAGACATTCATTAGGCGGCCCTAAACAGTTATCTCAAATTTGTCCTTATCATTGTCTCAAGATAAGCTTACCATAGTCCAGAAGCTCATCCTTTGTAGACCAAATTTGGTTTCTACATATAAAATGGTTCCGAAAGAAACTATATGTTCTGTATCTCTCCTTGCGTACAGTATATGGTTTATACTGACAAAATGGCCTGGAGAACGGACCCTGAAGTTTGGCTGGTTTGTCTCTTAAAGTTGAATGCAGTTTCATTATTTAGGTTTGCTTTGGCTCTTTCTGTCTTGTAAGTTTTGTATGGAATACTAGTGTTTTTATTCAGATTCATGAGCTGGTCAAGGAGACGGGGTCATCAGTCAAACAAGGTTCAGCACAAAAGCAAGCTTATTATGGCACTTGAGAGTAATTAGACCCCACTAATCAACCAACTTTAGCACTGATCCCTAACCACAAAGAAACCCAATCGGAAAGCAAACCGGTGTTATTGTATTTTGTGTGTGCAATCGCTTTAGTCTCGGAACAATAGAAGATGAAGAAGTCTTTTGGCTCTTCGCAAGATGGTTTATAATGGAGGAGTCAAAATATGCAAACTTTGGCCTCTAAAACAAACTGTGATCACCAGATTCACCACAATAACACTAACACATGCTCCCAACAGGATAAAGGTTCAAAAGCTAGGGAGATGCATTATACAATCGACGATGAACAGATGCATCGGGAGTTGTGTTTGTGGGCTTGTGGCGCCTCTCTCCATCATTTCTGTTGAATACTAGTTTTTTATTTTATATAATACTCCTTTCTCCAAAGAGCTTGGTCGGATCGGATTACTGTTTCGTTAACACAAAGAAATGGAACGGTAGACTGATGCTCATCATTTACTTTAATCCATACAAATTATTGTGGCGGATGTGCTACCTATCATTGAGAGAGAGAGAGAGCTGAACGTTATACATCCATGATGAAATACATTATAAGGGAAGTTTTCTAGTCCAAATAATGACTATTATTTTTTCACAACTAATGACAACGGTGTAGATTTAATTTCAGAAATGAAAAGGGTACTATTGTCAGAGTGATATGTTTATAATACAAAAGTTCATCATAACTGATAAGTTAGTTATTTTTATATGAATTTATTATAACAATATTTATTATAAATATAATTAATCATCATCATCATTATTATTGTAGTCAATTTTTAGTGTATTTAACACAAATTTATATGGATAAAAATATTAATTTCTAGTGCAACTACTAAATTATCCTTCAATGAATGACCATTAGTTGAGGAAAAATAATAGTCATTTATTTTGAACCAAAAAATTGTAATAAAGAGGCCTTCAGTATGTAATGTTTTAGGTCCAAAAACACAAAAGTGGAACTTCCAGTTTGTGATCCAATCTTGAAGCCCATATGCAAGCCCACTCCGATAGACCCAACACGAATGCAAGCCCACTGGCGATTTTGAGTTTAGTTTGTTTTAGAAGAATCGGGTCATGGAGGAGACCCTTAGCGAAAAAGGCATGTTCTACTTGTTGCTCTTCTTCCCTTTAGGTATATGAAGTCTGCTGATTTGTTGTGACCAAGCGATGAATCCCAAACCCTGACTTAAATGCGGTTCTTTTTTTTTTGTACCAAGGCCCAAATTTTAGAGAGTTGCTATAGTCCCAACCCAAATGTTCAACTTTCTTCGAACTGGATGAATATATGACAAATCAAGGACTTAGAGTTTTCAAATGATATCTAGTTTCTATAATAACTTCAGTTGTACATAACTAGGATGAGTTTCTATGGATTGGTGGGCAAGGATGTGATCAGAAACGCGTACGACCTGTTATTTTTTTTCTGAAATAATATTATTTTTAATGGAAAGTTACAATTCTGAGGTACATTTCAAAAAATTACAACTAGTTGTTGGTTGGTTCTGTCCTGATGAGCCGAATAGATACAGGAGTACTATTTTATAGCTAGTTCTTCATCTACTAGTAGTATCTCGTTGATATGCAGTCCTGGGGTGCAAGGTACAGTTAGCAAGTGTTAGGAATAACCTTGACATGGTTGTTCATGCTGTGTTAGTTGTGATTGAGTTTGTCGTGTACACCGTAGTGTCAAGGTGTGTATTCGTGTGAGAGTGTGCAGATTAGCTGCGGCACTAGTTCAAAGTTCAGAACACATCATGTCGTGTTCAGGTGTGCGTCTAGGTCGAGTCCAAGGTTGCAGGAGAGCTGTGGCGTGGACGTGTCAGAGTTTGTTGCGAGTCCGCTGGTGGCAGGAGTGTTGCGCGAGGTTGTTGGAGTCAGTTGTGATCAGTTGCGTGAACCGCGCGTTTGGTGGTGCACGTCGAGTGTTCGAGCGTGAAGCTCGGGCATGGCGTAGGCCGCGTCACTCGGATCGGCGTGACAAGACTGGGTAACGGAGGCGTGCTCTTCCTGGTCTATAAAAGATCCATGTAGTGCTCCATTGTAACTTGCCAAATCCAGAAATAAGAGAGAGAAAAAGTCCTTGCGTTTAGTCGCAAGGGGGCATCTGTTGCCAACAATTTCGTGTGTACTGTTTATCTTCTTCCTCGGTTCGTTGCTGAGTGGAAGAGGGTGCGGTTGTTCCTGGGCAAAGCCAACAGCAAGTACTACCTCTGTCCTCTCGCTTCTTAAGAAGTCAAACATTTTTAACTTTAACTAAAAATATATAAAAAATTATAAATATATATTGTATATAATTAATATCATTAGATAGATAATTGAATATACTTTCATAATCAACTTATTTAAAGATATAAATATTAATAATATTTTCCACAAATTTAGTTGCACAGATACCATAGCGACACTTTCAATGGGACGGAGGAAGTACCTCAGAGGCTCAAACAGTGCTTGATATAGTTGACAGTGAGGGTGAGAAGGACCTGGAAGGTAGTCGAGTGGTGAACCAAATGTAACTAGTACTTGACTGAAAGTTAGCTTATCGAATAATTTAGTTGGTGCGGTTCTAATGGATTTAGTTTGCAAATACACATCTCAGACAGTAGTTGCGATTAGAGCTCTTTGTTAATTATTGAGTGACGATGCTCTCTTTTCTTCCTTTTCTATTTTAGGTCCGGTTTGGAATGGAGGAAAACCAAAGGAAAAAATGGAGGAACTCCTTCCAGAGAAAATATTCCCATGGTTCTGTTTGGAATGGAGGAACAAGCTTCCCCATTCCAGAGGAAAGGAACACCTTCCTACACAAAACACGGGAAGTAGAAAATCCATTGCGAGCACAGGAATAGCTGAAGTCCGAGGCAAAGCGAGAGAAATCTCCATCGTTTCCTGCTCAGCCGTCAAGTATGGGTAAAACACAGCAAATATACCATTAAGCTATAGTCTTATGTTTATATTTTGACATTGCATCTTGCTAGTTTATTGGTCATCAAACTAGCATTTTTCTATAGCTGCTAGTTTCTTATCTTGATGACAAGATCAAGAGTGAACTTTTTGAGTACCTACAAGGTTTTTCTATTGCATTTCTAATTTCATGTACTCGAGTTTATTTGATGCATGTCAAAAGTTTTGGAACATCAGCTAATTATAAAACTTTTACAGGTGAAGCTTAGTCTGGCTCGTCTTCATCATTGTGCTGAGAAAGATTTAGAGGAATTTTTGCCCAGCTTAAAACCTGATGGTGTCGAAGCTACTTCTTCACTAACTGGTTTTGGTGATTCTGCGTCAAACTTGCTGGGCTAACAAGGTATTAGTGTCTCCATGATTTCTGGCTCTCGCATAGTTAATTTGTATGCCATGGATGGAGTAATGCCCTTTTTTTTATTGATGTTGCTTGAAAGTTGGGCTGGAGGATGTCCGCTATACTAGCCTGGCTGTAACGTACCCAACGCCACAAGCTTGAGTGCAGCAAGTGAAACCAGATCTGTGAAGAAACATCAGCATGTCAGCCTTGTGCGCTGCACATTTCTTAACCCTGGATGTGTGCAACGTCTGTGAAAAATCTAGGTACTAGGTAGAGAAAGGTCCAAGGAAGCACTGCAAGGAAGTTCAAAGCTGATGAGAAAATTTGCCTGTTTAGCTTGGATGTTATTTCAAAATTTCTATAGAAGCTCATGATATTGATGATCAGATGTTGTTTTTAATCTGTAGAAGCTCATGGGACTGATAATTATGTCATGGCTTTTTTTTATAACCAACATGGCTTATGATAATGCTAGCTCTGTTAATAGCTCATGGTACTGCTAGTTTTGTTAAGACTTGAAATATTTAAGGTCACTTGCTGTTCAATACTAGGTTCATGGTATTGTGAGTTGTGTTGAATACATGCCAAACTGTTGAAGGTTACTTGTAGACTTGTAGTATGTAAAATCTTGTGTTGAATAAATATTTGAGGTTGTTTGTAATCTGGTCGGAATGAAACATATGCAAACGAACAACTTTGTGGTAGAGAAAGCAATCAGGTCTGAAAGAAATCGGTTGGAACAACTAAATCCATCGGATGCAGTGAATCAGCCGGATTCACTGAATTCGGGCCCAAAATCATTCCTGGCCCAGAATGAAACAGGCCAAACCGAACAAGACCTTATGCGTCGGCTACCTGATGAGCCTACCGAATACAGTAATAGACTGCATTTTCTGCAGAAAACGAAGGCCACAGGGCAGGGGCCGTGCTACGCTTTTACAGTGTGATGAACAGAATGGTGGACGATGCATCATCCAGTTTGCAAGCAGAGAGATCTTGTACTAATTTGTAGTTTTTGGGTCGTGGAACTAGATTTTTTCTATTCTACCATTCTACGCAACGGGCTTTCCCCTTAAATCTCGTAAGGAACTTGTTGCAAATTGAATCCACTTTTTTCCAAGAGAATGACATGTTTAATAGTATAACCAGAGAAATACTTTAGTGAGCATAGGGGCATGTGCCCACCCTGACTTTTCTCTTAATTATAGTTAAATATAAATATTGAATATCTGATTATATTATTAAACATGCCCTATGCTCACTGAAGTATTTCTCTTTTTCCAAAGTATACTGGAATCTACTTAATGTCAACAATGACAGTAGTTGTTACGTAGATTACCACACGTTCAGATCGAAGCAGTGCACAGTCTTGAGAGCTGGCGGAGGAGGCAGCTCGTCCGACGTCGGCGACAGGACGTCGACGACCGACGTCGACGAGCGGCGGTGGTAGGACGTTGACGAGAGGCTGCAGGATCGGCGGCGGCGGCGGCAGGACGTCGACGAGCGGCGGCGGCAGGGCGTCCACGATCGGCACCTGGTCCGTCGATGGCGGCGGATTGTCGGCGACGAGCTCGTCGTCCGCGACAAGCGGCGGCTGCGGATCGTCGACGAGGTCCGCAAGCGCGCCGAGGACATCCATGTCCGGGAGTGGCCAGGCGGAAGACGCGTAGGCCACGAGTGCGGCCCGTAAGCCTGGAGCATCTGTCGGATCTTCACCCTGCAGGCCGCCGGCGACCTCTCGTACCCCTGCTCACCCAACAGACGGCCTAGCTCGACGTATTCCTCCTCCTTGAGCTTCTCTGTCAGCGCCGCGGCAAAGACCTTCTGACGTGCCCACCGGAGGGACACGACGGCGGAGGCCTCGCGACGGAGCCAGGGACGACCTCATGTCTGTCTGGCTCGATAGAGTGTGGTGGTGGGTTCTGTGTCCATCTGCGTGTATATATATATATATATAGAGAGAGAGAGAGAGAGAGAGAGTACCGGCGGTGGACACTTAATTTCGTTTCTTACAACAACGATCTGAGCGACCATCTCGGACCATTCATTCCTTGTGGAACCAAACTGCTTTTTGGACTACTAATAGTACCAGCTGCATCTATCTACCTACTGGCCTGGTCAAAGGACTGCAGATTCTTGGACCATCATTAGAGTGTCATAGTAATAATATGGAAAAGGCTACACGTACTAACATTGAACTACAAAGACTATACGCATGAAGCCCTTGAAGTAATTTGCCAATTGCTATATCATGCCTCTTTCCTTCCCGTTAGCGCCTAGTGCCAATAAGTTTGCTTCTGCCGAACTCATCCAGGCTCATGAGAGGACGAAATAATTTGACTTCACTCGTAATTCATCTCTTTACGGTATTCTTCTCAACCCCTAATACAAGTTTAAATCGACATGTACTCATACATCAATTTGTTTGGGGGATTACTTCCACACGCAGATTCATTCAGATGGCAAGCAGCCAGGAGCTTCTCGCATCGGTAGGAACAACGGGTTGATCCTTTCATGAGGCAATTGGCTACTGAGATCGCACCACGAATCAGATTTCTGGTGGCCATGGCAAGCTTCCACATTCACCACAGGTTGGACGGCGCTCCTGGTGGAGCATAGGTGGCCTGATCAATGAGAGATGCGCCGGGAGTTGATGAAATGAAGACATAATTTTATTTCGTAACAGCTTCGTACATATTTTCTTCGTACATGTAGCAGCGCCCTAATAATATTTCCATCTATACCGTACCTAATAGCTGCGGGTAGGTACCGATAGAAAGGCAGCAGCTGCCTGTTTTTCTAATTTTTGTCCACCTTTGTACACTGCTTTGATTGAGCCGGAACATACATGTAACAAACTGTGTTATAGTAGCACTAGGGAAGAAGAAATGGCAATGCACATTGTTAATCAGTCATTACCATAAATTAGACATGCATAAGTAACTTCTCTCTGGATAAATTAAATCATGACATCTTTTGACACGTTTTAAATGGGAAGTAGCGCTTGCTTCCCCGTTCTCGGGAATTTTCCTGGCGTCCAAATTAGCGAAAAGTAATTAAATTGTGTGCTCCTGCGACCTTCTACGACCGGCTTTAAACGTTCCTTCTATATGTGGAACAGTGCCACTTGGGCACGCATAAAGCGAGACCGCGCCAGCAGCCAAGCCAATTCCTTTTTCGCTTATTTTTTAAACTAATTCCTTTTTCGCTTTCGCGCGCATGCCGGGCTCCTTCCCTGAGTGGGCAACGTCTCATCCGCGCCTCCACTCACGCCCGTCACCATCCTATCCATATTTTTAACTCCCTATCACGGAAATTCTCTGGTGCATTTGGAGATTGCAGCCGTTCGATAGTCTTTGTCTGTTTTATTAACCGTCCAATAAGTTTTCTTCCTTTGTGTTTCCTTCACGTGCGTTTGAAGCGAGGACAGTCGAGTTACGCCCGGTTGCGTTAATCCCACGCCCGAGGCACACATCTGTTCCGGTTTCTTTCAGTCCGGTTCGCCAGGAGCACCACGGAGCAATAAAAAAACGGTTTGCTGGGAGTAGCACGGAGGAAAAACACCGATCCGACCCAGACGACGCAAACTATCTCTGTCTGCCACTAGGCCAGCCTCAGCTCTGCATTGTTTTCGTGATCCCTGGTTCGTCGGCTTTCAGGTGTCCATGGACGCCTAAGGGTGTGTTTGGTTGGGCTTTTTCTGACTTTGGCTTTTCAGAAAAGTCGATAGCCCAACCAAAGGGGTTGACTGCTAACAAAAGCCAAAGCCAAAAGCAGCTTTTGCTAGTTCATTTCTGAAAGCATGTGTGGAGGTGCTTTTTCCGACTTTGGCTTTCACAAGTTTGAAGAAATTACCTACATATGTATATGTATGTATATATACATGTAATATATATGTTTATATGTATAAATATATATTTTTATTTCTATGTATACGTATGTATACATATATATTTATCTATTATTTATATACATGAATATATATGTTATATTATATATATGATATAACTAAATATATTAATAAAAAATATAATAAATATATATTATACATACATTTCAAATGTATATGTATATTTTTATTCATATGTATATGTATGTATACGTATATATATTTATATATTTATTTATATACATGTATATATGTTATATTATATATACAATATAAATAAATACATAAATATAAAATGTATTATACATGTATTTATATGTATATATGTACGTATATACGATGGTATATATGATGATAATTAGGATCTGCTAGTAAATTTCGAAAAGCCACAATTGTTTTACCAAACGGCTTTCAGCTTTCTCACAGCTCATAAACCACAACTGTTTTTTTCACAGTCTCACAGCTCACAGCAGCTTTTTTCACAGCCACAGCCCAACCAAACACACCCTAAATCTGCCGCCGCGCACCAGTTCCCTTTCCGCGGCTCTGTTTCCCTTCCCTGGTAAGCTTCCATCTTTATTTGCTCTTCTTTTTTCAATCACCAGGCGCCATTTGCCATGGAAGGTCCTGCCCGCGTCGCATCTGCTGT
Organism: Chloris gayana; assembly: GCA_031894775.1. NCBI lineage: Eukaryota > Viridiplantae > Streptophyta > Magnoliopsida > Poales > Poaceae > Chloris > Chloris gayana. Next base: position 3,774,255 of record JAUNZO010004234.1, on the reverse strand, counting down.
GTTCCTATCTTGCCTAGATTTATTTTTATTTTTGGTACTCCATTCCTCCGTCGATTGCTGCTGCGGTGCTGCCTTCATTGCTATTTGATTCCATTTTCTCTATCCCTTTCTTCGCAGGTGCTGCTCCATAGGATTAGTTGGATGGTCCTGGAATTTGTCCCCGCCATCGGGTTGCAGTTTTGTTGCTGCCGGGAAGCTTGGTGCCTTCACACCGTGCTGTAGGTTTGGTCTGGACCCCCTGCCCCTTCCCTGAGGCCCTCTTCTCCTTCATTGTGTCCTATCAGTTTCGGTTGCTTCTATATGTGTCTGATTTATACTTTGCATTACTGTCTACATGTTTAGTATTCCTGGCTCCGCGTGCTTAAGTTTTTTTTCTCGAATCAGCTTACTTAAGTTGAATATTGCTAGATACAAATGGTTATGTTTCTTGCAGTGTATACTATAGTCCTGTTGTGCGTCGTTTTCTTCATGTCATGTTACCTTATCTCACTTTTTCGCTTTACGACTTCGTATATTCCTATCTTTATCTATTAACTTTTTTAGTATCCACTTCTGTGTTCGTTTTTTTCCATCGATTTCCTTGCCCCGTCCTATGTTGTAGTTGCCCCGGTTCACATCTTACACATGTTCACTTTTTTTATCTTGCCTGTAGATGTTGGTTTCTGCATTTAATCTTTAAAGATAAAAGATATGTCCGCTCCATTATGATTTATACGTTCTTTCTGTCAAATTTATACACTCCTGCTCATGTCTTCCATTAATGACCCCACGTTTCATTTTTGTTGTCCTGTCATGTTTTACCTCTTCTCTTTATATGTGTACTAATTGGTTCTCTTCTCTCATTCTTTTTTTCTGTGCCAATCTCAGTTTTGAGTGTTCTTAGGTCAGTCTCAATGGAAGTTTTATGGACACACCTAGAGTGACACGTCATCTAAACTGTTTGAAACTAGGATGAAACACCCCTCTCTTAATGCATAGTTTCATCTATTGTTGTTTTCTAGGTTACATGCAAGACACAAGTTGTCTAGGTAATCTGTGTATACAGAGTTTCATCCTCATGAAACTCATTTCACCTCTCTCCTTATTAATACACTGTCACATCACCAAAAATACCTGCATGACACTATATTTATTGTCCATGAAACATCCAGTGAGACTGGCCTTACTGTTTTTGCTGTTCCTCGATGTTGTGTCACTTCCTATCGTTGCCTCTCTGATTTTCATTCGACCTGGCTATTGCTAGCTACTACTGCAGTCACTCTCGCCTCCATATGCCTGCCAGGAGAGCCGATGCGTCTTTTTCGTCTTTGCCTTCTTCGAGTTTAGGTGTGCGTGGTGTTGATGCACCACGTGCCTTGCGTGCTCGTGGGTCACGCCGTACTGGTCATGGCCATCGTGCTCGATCTTCTGGTGCCATTTATCGACAGGACCATCCCAATCCAGACCTGGCCTTGGTTTATGTGCAAGAAAGAACACAGATAGTGAAAGCGTAGTTGTTTCTGCTATTATATTACTTCCGGCAAAGTGTAATTCCATTTCTTCATCTAGGTGTTGATGTACTTCGCCTGCAAGGGCAAGGGGCCTCCATTGGCTCTTAGGCCTGCTTGGTCTTTGCAGAGCAAAGCAGGAATCATGTGGTGGTGGAGAGCGCAGAGCACGTCATCGGTTAAAATACAATAGTGTCATTTGTGAGTCATACTAATCTAAATTTGGATGCAGAGCGCAAAGCACGTCATCGGTTTAAACACAAGGTTCAGTAAGTTTTGTATGCAAAATGTACAAAGCCTTTTTTTTAATCAAAACAATAGTGTGGTAAGCTATTTCTTTTAGCATAGTGTGGGGCATGATGGTGCCTTCATGTTGTGAAAGGTCACTGGGTCAGGATAGAATAACAAACATGTCATCGGTTAACTCGTGCCCAGCTGCACGCTCTAAATATGTGTGATTCGGTGGAGAATTCAGTTGATATATTATTTTAGCAGCCTACTCATTGCTCATAAGATGCGTTGTTTTAGTTATTCCTTAGTTTTTTTTTCTAGAATACGCAGGAGAACTGCGCATCTTTTCATTAAGAAAGAGAATAGGTCGATGACCGTTACATAACGCAAACCTGTCGGTTGCTGATAGCCTTTACAAGGTTTGAGTGAGACAGCGGAAGGCTACCAAACTATTAAGCAACCTAGCTACTCCTGGAAAGCCTACATTCCTCCTTGACGCGTTGTACAATGCTTGCCGGCGTGGTTGATTCGCGATCGAAAACTCTGGCGTTCCGCGCTTTCCATATTAGCCAAGAGACCAACAGGAAGGCGGAATCCAAACCCTTTCGTTGCTGCTTGGGTAGCCCGGCCCGGGTGCGGTTCCATGCTTCGGGAATTGTCAGCTCATCACTCACGAAGCGACCCGAGAGTCCTAACCAGCAGAGCACGTCCCACCATACTTGCTTGGCCACTGGGCAATGAATAAGCAGGTGCTCGATCAGCTCGGTAGCTTGATCGCACATGACGCACGTGTCGTCGTCCTGTAGTCCATGGCGCTTGCGCCTGTCTGCCGTCCAGGTGCGGCGATGAAGTGCCAAGAGCATGAAGAGTTTCACTCTTGGCGGCGCCCATGTCTTCCATAGCAAGTTGGCGCCCTCCAGCTTCGTGGACCCGCAGAAAAACATGCCATATGCAGATTTCGCGGTGTACTGCAGTGACGGTGTCCATCGCCATTGGATTTGGTCTTCCATTGTGCTAAGATGTATCCCCTGAATGCGTGACCAGAGATGCAGGTATTGAACAATCCCGCTCACCGACAGGGATCCGGTAATGTCGCGAATCCATTGCTTACTCATGAGTGCTTGCTGCAACGTTCTCTGTTGTTGGGTGCGCGCGGGCACGGCACGGACTAAATCCGGGGCGAGGGCCTGAATGGTTGTTCCATCCAGCCACCTGTCGGTCCAGAAGAAGGTTGTGGCTCCATTGCCAGGCTTGATATCAATTGACGCCTCGAACATTTTCTGAACCTCGGGTTGGCACTGTAGTGGCAATCCAGCCCATGGGCGCGTCTGGTCGATCCGCTTCAGCCATAGCCAGCGTAATCTCAAGGCGTACCCGGTTAGCTTCAAGTCTGGGACGCCCAGCCCTCCTAGTTCCCGCGGCCTGGTGACGATTGGCCATGCGAGTGTGCAGTGTCCTCCCTGTGCGAGTTATTCCTTAGTTACATTTCTATTTTACCTAATGCAGTCCTAGGCACTATATGACATTTGTGAGTCAGACTAATCTAAATTTGGATGCAGCCATGTAAAACTTAATTCAGATAGGCCGCATTATTCAAATTAGTTTGCTAACTGGTTATGAGGGGCGTTATCAGTAGCACCCGTGTTGGTTAAGCACTTTTGTGTAGTATTTTCTATGGAGGCGCAGGGTGAGACAGGTCATCCCAAGTTGGTTTTGTGTGTACTTTTCGAAGAGAAAAAAGAAGTTTTGTATTACTCTTCTATAAAGTCACATTATCCTTAATTCCATTACAGGGTATTGTCAAAAGCTGAGCACAACTTAGTGGTAAAATATCCAAATAGATCTTCTTATGGTGTGTCCAAACAGTTAAGAAACCATGCATTTCGAGTGAGCCAATGTAGCTTTTATATGAAAGATACTTTTACATTCTTGTGGTTGTGCTTTTGGGCTTTTCTTATATAAATATTCTATGATGGCTACATTGTAATCCCTGTGATAATTCAACTGCTTTGTTTTTTGCCTCCCGTGACAAGAAGGACCCGATCCAAAAGAAAAAAACAGCTATGTGCGTGGCTGCCTCGGCAAGGCCATGTATATATATACAGGTAGTTAAATTCAACCTGAACTCCAACATGTCATTTTATAAGCAAATTCCATTTCCGAAAGTTGAATTTAGCAAAACAGTTCTGTGATATGGCAGAGAGCTCCACACTACCGGAAAACGAAACTTTGCCGTGTGCCAAATACTTTGCCGTGTGCAATTCCTCGAGCACACGGCAAACAACTTATTTGCCGTGTGTTTTTTGACATACACACAGCAAAGGACTAGCACACGGTAAAGTATATCTTCGCCGTGTGTCAAACACGCGGCACACGGCAAAGGGTCATTTCGCCGTGTGTCAAATATGCAGCACACGGCAAAGGGCCACTTCGCCGTGTGTCAAATATACGGCACACGGTAAAGAAATTCTGTTAAGATTTTACCGTCACCCAAACGGACGAGCGTTAGTGGGAAAACCATAGTTGCCGTGTGCCGTGGTTTCGGCACACGGCAAAATCCTCTCTTTGCCGTGTGCCTAGGTATGGCACACGGCGAATAAAAATAAAAAAATTGCCATTTAGCTCCCAAACTTTTTCCCTAGTCCACATACCATGCTTGGTACTATATGTTCTAATTTTATGCATTTCTAGCTCTATTTACTATATTTAATCATTTTATTTCATTTAAAAGATTTTTTTGCATAAGTCAAATTTGAACTGCAAGTGCATGAAATAATAGAATAAAGTGAGTCAAAAATTCATATTCATGACACTAAGACTAGTGTAAGGCCGTATCCACTAGTTGAAATCAAATTTCAAAAGTTATATTCATGAAATTTTGCCTTGAACGTGGGGTCAAATAGTATTTGAATTCCAAAAAATAGAAACGAAGTCTAAAATTCATGAGATTGGTCGGTACATCTTTTTATCATACACAGGGTCTATGATAAATAGTTGAGTAGGTTTTCCATCTTTTGTAACGTACAATTCTTATAAACTAAAGCTTTTCCGAAGAAGTTCTATAAAGAATAGAGGAGATGTGGTTAGGTCATAGATGCAATAAATATTTTGTATTAAATTTAAGTTTAAAACTTTTTGTATAGATAATAAACAACACGGAATGTTTCACCTTAATTTTTAGCTATTTTTTGATTTTTTTTGATAATTTTAGTGTGTTAAATATAATTATATTATTTTTTAAATTTGTTTACCGTGTGCCTGTCCGGGCACACGGCAAATGGACCTCTTCGCCGTGTGTTAGACCGGACATACATCAAAAAATTTGCCACGTCATCGATCCACCGAGAGAGTACACGGATCCATCCCTCAATTCCCTTCCTCCTCTTGCCTTATCTTTTCCCACACTTCCCCACGCGTGAACCGGAGACACAGAGAGAGAGGCGAGACGGGGCGAACAGAGGGCGGCGGGCTCGGTGGCGCCGGCGGGCGCAGAGGGCGGCGGGCGACGCGGCTCCGGCGGCCGAGGCGCAGGGCGGCGGGCGAGGCGGCTCCGGCGGCCGGGTCGAGGGCGGCGAGCGAGGCGGCTCCGGCGGCCGGAGCAGAGGCGGTGGGCTCGGCGGCGCCGGCGGCCGGGCAGAGGGCGGCGGGCGAGGCGGCTCCGGCGGCCGGGGCGAGGGCGGCGGGCGAGGTGGCGTCGGCGGCCGAGGCGAGGGCGGCGGGCGAGGTGGCGCCGGCGGCCGGGCGGACAACGGCGGGCGAGGTGGCGCCGGCGGCCGGTGCGAGGGCGGCGGCGAGGCGGCTCCGACGGCCGGGGCAGGGCGGCGGGCGAGGCGGCTCCGGTAATGTGGCCTTTTTTTTTATTATTGAAAAATCTTTTACCGTGTGTCTAGCCTTAGTACACGGCAAACCATCTGTGCTAACACCGTGAGATGTATATAGTTCGCCGTGTGCTGGCTTCGGTACACGGCGAAATCTTTACCGTGTGTCCGCGTTTTGACACACGGCGAAGATGGCTTCGCCGTCGGGTCTGATTGCCGTCGGGCATTCGCCGTAGGCCGCCTACGGTAAAATTGTTTGCCGTGTGTATAATGGCATTTGCCGTGTTTCGTTTTCCGGTAGTGCCAGCAAATAAGAGTTGTGCAATTCTAGCACATTTTTATTTGCAATTGATTGCTCCTAACTATTCCATGTTTAGGTCATTGGTAAAAGCTATGCCATATTGCAAATATAATCAACATAGGGAAACAATGACCACACACAAAGTAGACTTCCCCTAGAAGGAGCAAAATCAGCCACAATCGCCTAGCAAATTAGTTTGCTATGATTTGTGAACAGCATACTGTGGTATCCTGTCACAATATTGTGTCTGCCATGTTTATAGTAATTTACTACATTTAATATACTTAATAATTTATGAATATTTTACTATGTTTAACTTAATGATTTATGAATATACTCCCTCTAATCTTTTTCATGTCATTTCTGACAGCTCCAACAGGATTAAGGAAAGGTGAACTTTGCTGTACTAGGACACAGTTGTTTGATGGCATTTGCTGATTTACAGTCTTACAGTTCTAACTAGGTAGGCAACAATGATTAAGATTGAATTCAAATATTACTCAGGAACTCCATCTCTCTATGTTCTATTTGAAGGTACCAACAGATCATTATGATCCCAATATGTATAATATACTAAAGAAAAGAACATATATGTTCGTAGTGCATAGATTCATGGCTTGATCTTCAGTTATGGAGATGAATAAAACCGTTAACTAAGCAAAGTAATCGACATATAGTGACAGATAAAAATATGTGCACGGCCTTTAATATGCAGGCCTAACATTCTCTTAGCCTTATCGATATTTGTTTTGGGATGCCGGTCATTAGTCACCTTGTGCTTCCAATGGAATTCAAAGAACCAGTCTACAACTCCTAGACAATTTGAAAGACAATTGCTTATATACGCATCCATCAGACGTTGTGTTAACAATAGTTACCTTCTTTACTTCCATAAGATCCAATGCTGTATGCAAAGCTTCTATCGTTCCATGTGTTGCCATCAAAGAGTAATCTATACCGTGTTCATGTTTTGCATTTAGCATTGTTCTATAAAAAATGTGTGTTGGAATACAACAAAAAGTTACCACATACTTCTGTGTAAAAATTGTATGTTGGAATACAACAAAAAGACGTTTGCCATGTACTTCTGTAAAAAAGTGTGTTGAAATACAACAAAAAATCATTTACCATATACGTATGTATAAAAGCAACAACAACAGCCTACCTATGCAGCAAATTGACGGGCGCGGCGTTAGCGCGCCTCCCTTCCTAGTTACTTCTACGACGGACTTGGCCACTTGGGCTTCCGCAGATTGGGTAAGATATTCGGAGCTAATACCGGTAAGTCCATTCGGTTGAAAATTGCCTTTTTTATTTCCATTTTAATTTCCATCAAGATCTTCCCATTTTCATTATCATTTCCGCTCTTTCCCATAACCGTTTTTTCTTAAATGATTTCCGGAATTTCCGTCACCGATTTCACCCCTACGATGTAATACAAGTGAAAAGTAAGCTGATAAAAAGACTTCTAAAACCAAAATAGCAATAGCGCTAAATTGTTCCTTGGTTACAATATCAAAAATGAAGATTCTCAAGAGTTAGCTTCACGATTTGATCTAGTGCTTATCATTAGGACTTGGTTTATATAAAAAAAAATCAGATTATTACTCCGCTGTGCACTCACGTCCCTATCCTTTTCTACAGAGTTGAACGAGGCGACTCCAGCTATCGAGGTCCCCACCGGTGGAGACGATAACCTCCCTCGACTCCGATGGCCTTGGGACATGGGGAGTTGGGGGAGGTCGTTGTTCTCTCGCTCGTCGGGGAGTAGGTCCTAGTAGGTCTAGGCTAAGGTGTCCGGTGATGGCGTCGAGGCGGCGGAGACGTCGTCGTCAAGAAACAAGGTCCTCTCGTGCTCTTCCTCGCCTCGGCGGTGTGTTACTCCGGTACCGTCGATGAGTGCGTGGAGGTGGCGTCCCTGCCGTGGGGCTCCCGTACAGGAGTCAAGTGCCGGTGCTTCTTCCTCCTCGCATATGGCGAGCCGAGGAGCAGGCTGGTTTGTTGTTGCAAGGATGCGAGAGGAAGCTAGAGCGTGGCGGATGGATGGAGGATGGACCGAGCTCGAGGTCTCCGCGACGGTGGTTGTCGTCGACGGTGAGCTTTGGTTCATGCCGAAGAAGCTTGGGGGCGTCCCCGGCCGATTGGGCGATCGGCTATGGCGAATCTCGGATGGGTGTCTTCTCCGGCTCATTTGAAAGCCACGGGCGATGGAGCTTCTTCGATAAAGGGTTGGTGGCAGCGACCAGGTCCGCGGACGCCGTGTGTCGGTGGATTTGGTCGTCTTCGGTGAGCTCAAGGTCTAGGGATTGTGTTGTAATTTGCACTTTTTTGGGGGCCTTTCTCGCTTACTGTGTGGGACAGCTTGTCCTCCGTATCCTTGTATAATGTACCCGTAGTTGTTTGTGTCCTTAACTTTTAATAGAGGTATGTTTGATAAAAAAAGAAAGAAAAATCAGATTATCAAGAAGGTTAATATTGTTCTTCACCACGCTACAATTTTTCAAAAGTTTACGCCTCCTTTGGAATGGAGGAAAAATATAGGGCTTTTGTAGGATTCAATTCCTATAGGAATTTTCTTAAGAACCTTTGGAACGTAGGATAGATCATATCAAATCTTTCAAAATTCCTATGAAATGGTTTCCTCCATGCTAGTTTTGAAGAAAAATTAATAAGAGGTCCAACCTCTTGTAAAATTCCTATGAGTCTATCTTTTCTTCAATTTCCCGAGTTGCAACCAAACGATTGCTAGGAAGTTTTTCGGTGTTTTCAATTCATGTAGGATTGCAATGCATGACGAACTCAATTTTCTTGCGTCTTTTCTATTCCTATGTGTTTCAATTCCTGCATTCTAAAGAAGGCCTTAGGGTGGAACCGAAAAAAGAAACATGCATAAAAGAGGATAGGAATCAGGAGTAAAATCACAATTGAAGGTGGAACTAGGGGTAGAAACATAATTTTCCCTTGATGTACTGCCATCCCCTCAAGAAATTTTTTTGACATACTGCCTAATGTTTTTACCAAAATAAACATTTTCCATCTAGCTTAAACTAATTACATTTAGAGCATCACATGTTAACCAGGAATGATGTCTTACACTGGTTAAGTTTGATGTCCAACCTCCCTCCGTCCAAGAATATAAGGATTTGTTGACTTTCTCGATTTCTCGTTTGACCATTCGTCTTATTCAAAATATTTATATAAATATAAAATTAAAGAAAACATACTTAAAATATACCTAAAATAAAGTATATTATAACAAAATAAATATAATTTTAACAAATTTTTTGAATAAGACAAGTGGTCAAACATGACATATAAAAATCAACAAATACTTATATTTCTGGACGGAGGGAGGGAGTAATAAAGCACAACCCCAGCAAGTCCTTCACGTGCCTGCAGTAGGCTAGCTGCCTAGCTGGTAGCCCAAACAAGAAGCCATTCGATGCCTCTGCCCCTACCTCCACACCAGCAGTGCCTCCCCTTCCTGCTCCTCTAGCTCGTCCACTTCCTCGCTCTGCTCCTTCCCCTTCCCATGCAGGAACTGCTCGCCTGGGTGGTGAGTGGTTGGCTGCGTGCTTGGTGCGGCCTGCCGTTGCTGGTTGGCCTGCTCCATGGACTGTTACTCTTTAATTTTCTGCTGCTTCTTAGCCTACAAAACACAAATACGGGAACAAGGTAAATCATAGTTGATCCAAACTGGCTGCTCGAAAAAATAGTTGATCCAGACTGGTACCAAGTACCATTGCCTGTAATCATATTACCTCATGCATTTCTTTCCTAAGTTTAAGATCTGGCCGAAGTGTCTTGTTGTTCTAGTAGTTGTGGCTTTGTGAATCCCACGGTTCAAGTAGTTGTGGTTCCGTAAAACCAATACCAAAAGTTGTGGTTACTTGCAACTATGTATCAAATACTTGAGGTTCCTCCAAATTAACCAATATTTTAGGTATTTGAATTATTCTAATGGTGAAAATCAATTGTTCCAGCTATATTACTCAGTTGTTCTAGTAGTGAATACTTGTTGTAATAGTATTGAAATTCAATAGTTCCCCTATTTTCTATAAATAATCTTTCAAAAAAATATTTTAAAACATGGGCTTTGGGTGAGGCGGTCAGATTTGGATCGAGATCGACCTCTTGTTGTTGTACCATACTTCATTAGTCAAAAAATATAAGAATATATTAACTTTTAGACTTCACGTTTGACCATTCGTCTTATTTAAAATATTAAAATAAAAAATTATACTTAAAAATATATCTAAAAAATAAATAATAACAAAATAGATAATATTATTATAATTTTTTAAAAAATAAGACAGTGATCAAACGATATCTGAAAGTCAACAAATAATTAACCCGAGTTCGTTCAAGATCGGGCACATCTCAGCACATGCACGTCCGTGTTGGGTTGTTCGGCGTGCGTGCGATACCCGCAACCGGCCAGGGGAATGTGCTCAATCATGAACTTCTGTGCATAAAGAATGGCTGGGCCTTTTTTGCCCGTGCAGTGCTGGGGGCCTATTTGGCCACCTCTACCCGTCCGTTCGGCGCCTCCTATTAACGGGCTGATTTAGGATATAAGCTTCTGTGCTTAATGGGCCAGCCCGAAACAATAACTAATTTTGTGCCGTGCCGAATTAAATGGCTGGGCTTTTTTGTGCCGGGCCGTACAGTGTTGTCCTGTCCATTCGTTCGGCGCCTCCTTGGCCCGTAGCACAAGACTGTCTTGTGATGACATGAAATTAAAGGAAGTTCTTTTGAAACCTAAACTATTCCTAAAATTTATTTTTCCTCAACTCTAAAACCAGATATTCTACACCTTGAACTCTTCAATACCATTCAAATAACACCCTCGGCGGTTTCGCAGCTGGTATTGCATGACGTGGTAGTGAGACCCACTTAAGAAGTATTTATAACAAACTGATCTGTTGTTAATTGCCACGCCCAGGGTAACACCTAGTACTCCCTCCGTTCAGAAATGTAAGCATTTGTTGACTTTTAGAGATCATATTTGATCATTCGTCTTATTCAAAAAAATTGTTAATTTTTTTTTGTTTTGTTACAATTTACTTTATTCTTAGATATGTTTTGAGTTCTTTTTTTATTTTTTATTTATATAAATATTTTGAATAAGACGAATGATCAAACGAGAAGTCAGAAAGTCAACAAATCCTTACATTCTTGGACGGAGGAAGTACTTATTATTCTTGCTAATGGTGTAAAGATGAGAAATGAGTAGGGAATCAGCCACATGCCGCAGCGTTAACAACTCCTATAGGAAAATTTATTTTTTTCCCCTATGAAATGAAACATAGGATTGCATTCCTATGGAACTTTTCCGTTATGTTCCCCATGAACCAAAGGATGCCATAGGGAATAATTTCACACGAATTGAATCTTACATTTTTTTATGTTTTTTCTACAATCCAAACAAGCCCTAAGTATTGGTAGATTTATGAAATTAACTTCCATATAACAACCCTCGTGTATATGTTATGAATTTTATTTATAGATTGCCATGACCAAACAAATACATGAAACAAAAAGACATATAAGCACCACATGTTTATTTCAAATCTTGATGCTCTTCCTTGTATCGTCACTTGGTTTCATCAACTCTCATGGGATTATCCTTTGTGCAGATGGTGGTGTTGGAACAGTAAATTCTGCCAAACAAAGTTCATATCATATTAGTTTATTATCGACATCAATGGATGCCCTTTTTCTAGGAAAAAGAAGTTGAGATTTCTAGGTACTTACCTCCACACTTTATCCACTTGGCACAGGCTTGTGGCATTCACGTGCAAGGCGAAGCGTCTTATATATGCTTATTTCAAGCTGATCTTCGATGGTGAAAATATCACATATATACAAATCATGTCAGAATCATTTACGGTTTGAATACAAGTGGCACTAGGAGCAACATAGTCTCCTCTTTTTTGATTGTTTCCATGCAGTTCCTTTTTAACATTACTTTCTCATGGTAACAATCTTTCTCACCCCAAGCTTGGTGTGCTGTAAATATGGAAAGAAGAAACACCGAGATCATTATTGCTTTCACAGGCACCATGTCTAGACCGGTGTCGATTTGATATGCCCAGGGACAAATATTGCCTTACACACAACTTACACATCTCATATTTGTGCTACAATATTCTATTTATAGTGTTTATGTGAAGCCAAACATCACATAGATTAATGTTCATGAATGCTCGAAGGATACCAAAGAATTCTCGCAAGATACTGCCGAATTAACTCTAGATTGACATATAAGGAAAAAAGGTAATTTTTAGTATATCTTCAAAAGAAATTGTGAATCCTACAATATAAGAAAATCATGATCGGAAACAAATGATCAAATATCTTTCAACCGAAAGCACACAATGTGGATACGAGTCAAGCAAACTTAGATATCTTAGAGCATCTTAAAGAGCAACGACCTTAGTCCCAGCCTCCTTGAGATATCGAGCTCCGGCAAAGGTCCAAACTTGTGCATCAATGTTCATGCTATTAAGAACCACTTAGATATTGGGTGGAGACGGAAGGGGCTTCAACGTAGTGGTTGAGGCTCCCGGTAGCACCTCCTCGGGTCTCGAGTTCGATTTTTGATGGAAGCTAATTTCGAGACTTGAGGTTTTTTAAAAATCCCCTCGACCTACGTGTGTCAAAACATGTGGTAACAACTCGCGACACAACTCATAGAACAGTTCGGTTCCAGTGTATGACCGGGTAGTAGGGTTCGTAGTTTTTCTCGATCTCGCGTGAGAATGATCTTCTTCTTAAGGAAATGTTGTAGGGGGGGGGGGGTTGTATCACTCTCGAACACCCGATTCCTTCCTGATTCCTTCCATGCCTCTACAATGACCATGCACCTAGGATGATCAAAGTCTCGTCTCAACCATAGACGCAAAATTAACTTCACTAGTATAAGTTGTTGTAAATTGAAGAAGGATAATAGGTTGAACTAGATGTCTCTTGCAAACGAGACATCCATCCAGCTATGGCACTATCTCATCTCTTCCGGATGGGGTAATTCTCCCTTGGAAAGTAGGTCCGAGTAATGATATCGCGGGAAGTACATGTTTCGGATGTCAAACGAGTAAGACAATCGGGAAATAGCAGATTAATTTCACTTTCGACCCGCCGCTTAATTATGTCTTGATGTCTAGCCCTCGTAATCCCGTAATGACTCGAAACTGCAGTTGTTTTAGGGTGCGTTTGGCACGGCTTATGCACAAAGTGCTTATACTGCTTAGTGTTTATTTTATCAAAATCGCTTATGGTGCTTATGTAGCATAAGTCAACCCGTTTGGTAAACCGCTTATGCTTATTCATCAAAACTCGCTTATTCTCACACATAAGCAATATAAGCTACGTTTTGTCTGCTTTGCCCAAAGTGCTTATGTGTAGTACAAATTGGCAAAGTGCTCATATGTGCTTATACCTCATAAGCACTTTGCTATTTTGCCGTTTGGTACCTCAAACTCGCTTATTGAGCATAAGCACTTTCAATAAGCAGCTCAATAAGTCGTGCCGAACGCACCCTTAGGGTCCCTTTGGTAGAGCTTCAACTCATGGAAAAAACAGCTTCAACTCTGGATTATGGGTCAAAACAGCTTATCCGGCTTATTTGAGCTTATGCAACTTATGTAGTCAAATCGTTTGGCAAAACAACTTATCCTCGTCTGTTCGTAAACAAAGTTGTGAGTGTGAGCTGTGAAAAGCTGCTATTTCCAACTTGACCATCCTAGTACAAAAATGAAAACAGCTCATGACAGCTTCTACCCATAATCACTTTTCCAAACCAACTCTTTGGTATAGCTTCGCCATAATCTAAAGCTAAAGTCGTTGCATAAGTTCGTGCTAAAGGGACCCTTAATGTATGAGTGTCTAATATCATATTGATTTGGAATGCAAAGTTAGAAACTAATATACTTAGGCATAGCCTTCTGCTAAATTATGTGATCAGCAGGATGTGCAGAATTACCGTGTACGGTAAAACTTCTCAACACCAACAGACCAATCTTCCATGACCATGATTGAAGCACATGCCGCCGACACAAAGAGGTTAGTCCTTTCAATCAGTGACCTACTAACATTTCACTCTTCCATTTATCAAAAAGAAAATCGCTCCCTGTCTAATTATCAAAAAGAAAAATCACTTCCTCATGTACTAGATTCTTTCCCTTGTAGATAGCTGACTGTTAAATTTCAGACTGATTAGAAATGCCTTTGGCTGCTCATTCTCTGGTCAGAAGTTTCACTGTCTGTGTTATGTGTACCTTGCCATGTTTCACACAAGAGAAAGGTCATCAGGAATTAAGAATTTGATAGCAATCGGAGAAGAAGGCAATAGGGAGATTTTGGTCACATTTCCAACTACCAGCAAGCACTTAACAATTTGTTCTAGCTAGTGCTCGTGTTTGGTGGATCTGAATCACCACCACCACCCCTTTGCTCTGATCTGCCCACCACTTCCCTCCCTCTTCTCCCCTCCTGCCTGCTTGCTGCAGCTCAGCAGAGGGGGCTCGAATTCCCATGGCCACCAAGGTTCTCGACAAGCTCACCGTGTCGGCGTCGCCTCCGGCGGCTGGCGGCGTGCTCCCGCTGACCTTCTTCGACGTGCCCTGGCTCTTCACCGGCCCCGTGGAGCGCGTCTTCTTCTACCCCTACCCCCATTCGGTGGACCACTTCACCGCCCATCTCCTGCCGTCCCTCAAATCGTCCCTCTCCGCCGCGCTGCACAGCTTCTACCCGCTGCTAGGCCACGTCCGCCCCTGCGCGGATGGGTACGAGTTCTGCTCCGCGGGCGGCGTCGAGCTCACCGTCGCCGAGAGCTCCGACGGCTTCGACGAGCTCTCCGGCGGCAGCCCGAGGGATGTCGCACGCCTGTACGCGCTGGTGCCGCAGCTCCCGCGGCCGGAGGACGGGACCTTCGCCCTCGCGGCGGCGCAGGTCACGGTGTTCGCCGGCAAGGGGCTCGCCGTCGGCGTGTCCATCCACCACGTTGCCTGCGACGACTCCAGCTTCATGCACTTCGTCAAGACCTGGGCCGGCCAGTGCCGCGTGGCCGCCGGCGAGGACGGCGCCGCCGCGGCGCTTCCACCTCCACCGCTGCTGGACCGTGGCGTGATCTCGGATCCCGAGGGCTTTGCCGCCAGGACGCTCGACGAAATGCGTCAACTGGCGGCGAACGGCCCGCCCCCGCCGCCGCCGCCGGGTCCGCCGCCGAAGCTGGTCCTCGCCTCGTTCCAGCTCACCCGCGACTGCATCGACAAGCTCAAGCAGCGCGTGGTGGCCGCCAAGGGCGTCGCCCACTGCTCGGCGTTCACGGTGGCGTGCGCGTTCGCGTGGGCGTGCCTGGCGCGAGTGGACGGCACCTGCAGCGCCAGGGACCGCGCGCACCTGCTCTTCTCGGTGGAGTGCCGCCGCCGCCTCTCGCCGCCGGTGCCGCAGGAGTACCTCGGCAACTGCCTCCGGCCGTGCTTCGTCGACGTGGACACGGGCGACCTGCTCGGCGCCGACGGCGTGGTGACTGCGGCCGAGGCGATCGGCGTGGCCATCAGAGGGCTGGACGACGGCGTGCTGGACGGCGCCGATGGGTGGTTCAAGAAGATCATGTCAGTGGTGCCGCAGCGGCCAATGTCGGTGGGTGGCTCGCCGCGGTACGGCGTGTACGACACGGACTTCGGCCTTGGCAGGCCGTCCAAGGTGGAGCTCGTGTCCATCGACAAGACGCCGGGCACGGTGTCCCTGGCAGAGGGCCGCGATGCCGGGATCGAGATCGGCGTCGTGCTGCCGGAGCTCGAGATGCCAAAATTCACCTCCTGCTTTTCAGACGGACTGAAGCAGCTGTGATTTCTTGCAGGTGCTGAGTGCTCGGTTGTCCACAAGGTTGCTTATCAGCATGGTTAATGTAATCGGAAGTGTATATTTCAGTGATGGATACATATACTTTTGTAAGCTGTTGTGTGAGTGTGATGCTTTTTTTAATTGAAGTATTTAACTGAGTGTGGCTAATTGTGGAATGGCGACACAAGTGCGGAATATCTATGGTTTTGCTATATTACGGGACTTGTAAATACCCGCAAACGTGTATCATTGCTGAGTATCCGGCAGCATTTTGAAGAAACGAACTTTGGCTCAACCAGCTGAACATCGTTCGGAAAATAAATGAAGAACCAACTGATTAAATTTAAGCGTGAATTCATCAGAGTAATGGCCTAGTCGCAATTCAGAGACTGAGCGGGTCCTTTTCAGGTTAGGCGAAAATTCATACGATATTTTTTATTCACGCGTGTTTGAGCGGAGAATTGTCGAGGATTTTTGAGTGGCTCTTTCGTTAGGTGTCTGCATCATGAGCAGGATTAGTTTTTTCTTTCCCCCTTCTTCTTTGCCAATGGTGTGGCCAGCACAAGCACAACCTTTTTCTGTGGGGCCTGAACTTTGACCTTATAGTGAGTGGAGGTGTACCAGGAATACAAGAGAGGGAGAATAAAAAACTCGACCTGCCGGGGAAGACCGCCCCCGACGGCATTTGCTAAGGAGAAGAACCTCTCACGCAGGCCGAGAAAACCTCGAACCCCCTCTCCAATCCTACACAGTGACTCAGCTCGGCCACTGTGAGCTACTGCGCGAGTCTTTACTCGTGCTTTGACTTGGAGAGAGCGAGGGATTTTTTACCTGCACTGCAGCTATTTACTACAGAGCAGGCGCAGCACTGTAGCGAGCTACAGTACAGCGGGTGCCGCGACTCGAACCCGGGTCGACAGGAGCAAGCTCCCGGAGCCAGCGGCTCTGACCACTCGGGCGAACGAGCGTTGGCACAAGAGAGGGAGAATAAAGTGACGTTCAAAATACTGAAATGAAATCGCCTATCAAGAGAGGGAGAAATTGCTTGATTTTTTTTTTTGAGGGAGGAGATTTGCTTGATTTTTTTTTAGGTAAAGGAGATTTGCTTAATAACCTTGGTGTCCACGAGCCCATGGGCCGCATTAGTAACTATCAAGGCCCAGCCCATTCTCCTCTCCTCCTGTTCTCAGTCCTCACTACCGCCGGCGCCGCCGCGTGATTCCGCCTCCGCCGACGAACCAACCAACTTGCCATGGCGCTACGCCGAGCCGCCTCCCTCCTCCTCAGGTCCCGCCTGCGACCCCCCATCCCGACCCCCTCGCGCAAAACCCTAAACCCTATCCCCCCGCCGCCCCGCCGCTACTTCTCCCCGCAACCGCCGCCTCCTCCCGTCCCTGCTTCCGCCGACGCGATTGCCGATGCGGCGGAGGAGGCGTTCGAGGCGTCCAGAACCACCAACGACATGCTCGCGTCCTTCTCCCGCCTCGAGGCCGCCGTGCCGGCCAACGACAAGCGCCTCGCCCTCGCCTGCCTCAAGCTCGGCCAGCACCTCGAGGCCTCCGGCGCCGCGGACTCCTCACGCATCCTCTCCCTCGCCCTCCGCTGCCTCGGCATCCTCGAGGCCAGCCGCTCCGACTCCGCCTCCGACGCCGTCTCGCTCGCCATGGCGCTCCACCTCGCCGGCTCGGCCTCCTTCGACCTCTCCCGCTTCCACGACTCGCTCTCCTTCCTCTCCCGCTCCCTCCGCCTCCTCACCCCGCTGCTCCCCAACAAAGACGCCGCCGCCGATGGGGAGGGGTTCGACGTCAGGCCCGTGGCGCACGCCGTGCGGCTGCAGCTGGCCAATGTGAAGACCGCGTTGGGGAGGCGGGAGGAGGCGCTCGCAGATATGCGCGCCTGCCTCGACTTCAAGGAGTCCATCCTTCCGCCGGGCAGCAGGGAGCTTGGCGCCGCTTACAGGGACCTTGCGGAGGCGCACGCCGCGGTGCTTGACTTCAAGCAGGCGCTGCCATTGTGCCAGAAAGCGCTTCATCTGCACGAATCCACGCTTGGTAACAACTCGGTGGAGGTCGCGCATGACAGGCGTCTGCTTGGGGTCATATACACTGGTCTGGAGCAGCATGAACAGGCGCTGGAACAAAATGAGATGTCACAGAAGGTGATGAAGAGCTGGGGTGCTGCTGGTCCTGATCTCCTGCATGCTGAGATTGATGCGGCAAACATCAAAATTGCATTGGGGAAGTTCGATGAGGCTGTCAGTGTGTTGAAGAATGTTGCTAAACAGGTAGAGAAGGATACTGATATGCGAGCTCTAGTGTTCATATCCATGGCAAAGGCGCTCGCGAACCAGGAGAAGGTTGGGGACACGAAGAGGTGCTTGGAGATTGCTTGTAACATACTGGAGAAGAAGGAATTGGCCGCACCCGACAAGGTGGCAGAGGCTTATGTTGAGGTATCCTCGCTGTATGAAATGGTAAATGAATTTGACAAGGCAATATCTTTGCTCAAGAGGAGCTTGGAGATGCTTGAGCGCATCCCTCAGGCACAACACATGGAGGGCAATGTCGCTGCGAGGATTGGGTGGCTTTTGCTTTTGACCGGTAAGGTCTCTGAAGCTATCCCGTATTTGGAGGATGCGGTGGAGAGGATGAAGGAAAGCTTCGGTCCGAAGCATTACGGAGTAGGGTATGTGTACAACAATTTGGGTGCTGCATACATGGAGATGGACCGACCACAGTCTGCTGCACAGATGTTTGCACTTGCAAAAGAAGTCATGGATGTTTCCCTAGGGCCTCATCATTCAGATACCATCGAGGCCTGCCAGAGCCTTGCTAATGCATACAATGCAATGGGAAGGTACTATTTCAGAAACACGTTAATGTTATGCTTTTTTTCTCTTTTGCTCCATTGAACAATCTTAGTGTGACCTTTGTGAGCTTCAAAATCAGACAAGTAATTGGATGTGTGAACTAATTCACATGCCATTCTGCAGTGAGATTTTCCCTGCAGTATATGTTAGACAGGCACTAGTTAGCATATATTATAGGTCATGCTATAGAATGTGCAGAATATCGAGCACACTCTATTCTTATTGTAAAGCTTTAGATATTGGGATTAGGTTGCAGTCAAATATGCCCTTTTCTAATCATGTAATCATAAGCACAGGGTTCTTTAGACATGCCTTTCCAAAAGTAAGACTCAGTTTTCAAATGTGAAATATTTGAAACAAGTCCCTTTTTCATCGCGATCTTGTATGGTATCAAATTCTGCTTACTGATTCACTTAAGGAGTAGTAAGGTGTTATGCGTTCCAATTATGAGCTGATCACTAGTGTCTCTTCTTGTTCCAGCTATGCCTTGGCTATGGAGTTCCAAAAGAGTGTGGTTGATTCATGGCGGAACCATGGCCCCGATGCCAAGGATGAGCTAAAAGAAGCTATTCGGCTCTACAACCAAATCAAGAAAAAGGCTCTTGCATCCCTATCACCTGAAGATTCAGCAACTGCATTACCTGAACCTCAGGAGCAGGAAGAAGATTCTGAACCTGCCAAAGCTGCACGGCAGTAACCTCTTTTTTCAGTCTAAAGGCAGTATCTTTTCTAGTACTATCGCATTCTTATTTTAGTTTTAGTTCATGGTAGAAGAAATTTGGTTGTGTATGTAGTGGTTTTCGTCAAGAAACCTTTTGCAACATCTAGAAGACTTGACGGTCAATTGAAAGTCACCAAAATGTACCATTTTCTCCATCATAAAGAAATAAATGGGTATAGGAAATTAAGTTTCTTGTTGCATGTGGTTTCGGATAGCAGAAATCAATGTTTGGTGAACTGCCAATTTCCTGTAACAAGACCTCATCAGTCAAGCTATTACGTGGTTGAGACAGAATGTCCACATACTGTCTTTTTTTTTTCAAGTCATATATGTGTTGACACATTTGGGCATGGAGTTTGAATCTATATAGTGTAAAAATAAAAAATTGTCCTTTTGTCCTTTCTATTTATGGTTTCCTCTTTTAAGCTGATAGAAGGGTCCTGTTCCATCATCAAATGATTTACTTTCTGTTTTTTTCGCGGGGGAAATATTTACTTTCTGTTATGGATGCTTATCCCACTTCTGTGAAACCTAAAAGTAGAAATTTGTGGTCATCTTTTTCCTATGTCATACTTACACCTTGCTATAACTTTGTGACCAATGTGGGTCCACATGTTTCTGCAACTCGAGGGCAATTTTCAGCCAAATGAAATGCTATTTCATGTATTCTGGTAGCCTTCAGGTATTTCATATTTCTGATGAATGTTTTATTAGAAAATTGTGCATCTTGAGTTGAAGCTTTTTTTCCAGAACGCACCTGGGTGCGTATTTTATTAAGAGAAAGAAAAAGAGAGAGAAAAGTACAACAGAGGCGGTCGAAATCCGAAACGGTCCGACGCACTTCGCACCACGCACAACACCCCTTGCAACACACCACACAAAACACACACAACCAGACGCAACATGACCACCGCCGTGAAAACGAGCTGCCTCACGATGACGCCTTCAAAAAGTTATGACGCTTAGGCGTCACCGTCATCCGATCTAGCAGGCCAGATCAGGAGGTGACAAGTAACCCCTCGACAACGCCTTCAATAAGGAAACGGAGGCCCTACGACATCCACGTTGCCGACACGGTTGACACCATGCAAGACTTCTCCCGGCTTAGTTACGCCACGTCCGATCCATTGGCAGCTCCTGTACGGGCGCCATGTCGGTCGCCATCACATCGCGCCAACCACACCTCCAACGCGCGCGCACGCCACCAACCACTAACCTAACCACTCCCAGCTAGTACATGAGCCGAGCGCCTTCTCTCTCGCCTTACCCGCGCCACCCACTGTCACCGCGTGTGCCGCCTCACGGCGCACAGCCGCACGGACAGCATGGCGGCAGGTCTTACGTCGTCTCGCAGCCTACTCCCTAGCTGCTGTCGTGCGAGGCGCGGCAGGGAGCGGCGAACAGTAACGGGAGGCAGGGAGGAAGGACGGGGATCGCTGCTCCGGCGCCGCGTCCGTCACCGGTGCACCTCTGCCACGTCGCTCGCCGCCGGCGCGCGGCCTCCGGGCGCCGCTCGCCGGCGCGCCTCCGCCGAGCCGCCTCCGGCGCCACCGGTGCTCGCCAACGCGCCTTCGATCGCCGCTTCGCAAGCCACCGGTGTCCCGACCCGGCGCGCCGTCATCAACAGGCCGCCGTGGCCGATCGATGGCACCGGTGCCGCGACAGATCCGGGCGGGCACCCTCGGATCCGGGCCCCTAGGCCACGGATCCGGCGAAGTGGGGCCCTTCACCGTCGGAAAGGGGGGAGAGGGTAGGGGTGGGGGATGGGGGTGAGGGCTGCGGTGGAGAGTTCAGTGGTGGGGGATGGGGGTGGGCTCTGCGGTGGGGAGACCAGCGAGGCCCGGACGCCGCCTTCCTCGCGGAGGCTCGCTGCCCGCTCGGGCAGCGGCGGGGCATGGGAGGATGCCAGCAGTTGCCTTGAGTTGAAGCTTAAAACATATGAAAATCAATCTCAGGCTGCCTATCATGTGTCTCTACGCAATAGAGGGACTCAATATCGTTGCCCCACTCCGAATACTTCTTAAATGGTTTAGATGACACGCGAGCAGAATCGGCACACAAAGTTGACCATCTTCATGTCGTGTCGATCAGCACATAGATTGCGTCGATTGGCACACCTGGCACCAGCTCGAAAGTGCTCACTTAATTGGTCCATATTGCTTTCATGTCTTTCCTTGTCCTCTCAATCCTTCTGCAGTCTTCTGACGTGATTGTAAAGTTCGAGGAGGTACGACGTGATGGTTCCCTTCGTATTCGGTACAGGTTAACGGCGCGGTCGTCGCTCGGTGTACGTAGCGTGCAGTCCTGGCCAAACAATCACAGCACGGTACAAATTCAGTTAGCTGTTTTTTTTCTCAAAAAAGAATATAGTTAGCTATGCCGAACCTAAGAAGAATTTATAACAAGCTGATCTGTATTATTTTTTTACAGCTCTTGTTTTGCAGCGCGCCGAACCTAAGAAGAATTTATAACAAGCTGATCTGTATTATTTTTTTACAGCTCTTGTTTTGCAGCCACGCGCTGGGCAACACCTAGTACTTATTATTACTACTAATATTTAAAAATGGGAATGAGTAGGAATCAGAGCCACGTGGGACAGCATTAACAACTCCTATAGAAAAATTCATTTTTTTTCCTGTGAAATGAGTCATATGAATGCATTCTTATGGAACCTTTTTTGATATTTTTCCCATGAGCCAAAGGATACCATAGGGAATAATTCCATACGGATTGAATCTTACATTTCTCCTATGTTTTTCTTCAATCCAAAGGAGCCCTAGGTATTGGTAGATTTGTGAAATTTACTTTCATAAAGAAGACCTCATGTATATGGTATGAAGTTTATTTATATATTTCCACGACGAAACAAATACATGAAACAAAAAGACATATAAGCACCACATATTTATTTCAAATTTTGATGCTCTTCCTTGTATGGTCACTTGGTTTCATCAACTCTCATGGGATTATTCTTCGTGCAGCCGGCGGTGTTGGAACAGTAAATACTGCCAAACAAAGGTCATATCAAACTATTATTTTATTTATCCACATCAATCTATGTTTTTTTCTGAAAAGAAGTTGGATTTCTGGGTACTTACCTCCACACTTGTTTCCACCTGGCACAGGCTTGTGGCATTCACGCGCAAGACGAAGAGTCTTGGACATGCTTATTTCAAGCTGAAATAGCATATATACAAATCATGTCAGAATCATTTACCGTTTGAATACAAGTGGCGCTAGGATCAACATAGTCTCCCTTTATTGTGATTGTTGCTATGCAGTTCCTTATTAACTTTATTTTCTCACCGTAACAATCTTTCTCACCCCCAAGCTTGGTGTGATGTAAATATGATAAGAAGAAATGCAAAGATCATCACTCCTTTCATAGTAAGCATCATATCTGGACCAGTGTGGATTTGATATGACTAGGAAGAAATATTGCCATACACACAACTTATACATCTCATATTCGCGCTACAAGATTCTATTTATAGTGTATGTGTGAAGCCAAACATCATATGGATTAATGTCCAAGAATGCTTGAGGGATACCAAAGAATTCTCGTAAGATACTGCCGCATTAATTTTGGAGTGTCATAAAAGAAAGAAAAATAGGTAATCATTATTATAAAATGTAATTTTTAATTAGTATATCTTCAAAAGAAAATGTGAATCCTACATTATAAGGATATCATGATCGAAAATAAATGCTCAAATATCTTTCAATCCGAAGCACGCAATGTGGATATGAGTCATGCAACTTACATAGCATCTTGAAGAGCAATCCACCTAATCCCAACCGACCTATTGGGTGATCGGGGTGGCATCATGCCTCGAACTTGAGGCGTCATCAAAAATTGAGAAGTGATTCACGTGAGAGGACAAGTTATGATGACTTAGTTGAATATTTTAAGAGTTGCTTTGGGGTGATGATTTATAATCCATATTTTGAATTTATTTCCTGAATATTAATATGATGGAACTTCACAATGAGTCAAGTGCTCAAGGTATTTAGATTTGAAATGCTTTTATGATTATATGGTTGTCTACATGATGATTCTTTTTCTTTACTTTACTCGGGACGAACAGAGATTTAAGTGTAGGGGAACTATTGGTGCTTTCTAAGTACACGTTTTACATACCAAAATAGCCTTGTTTAGAGCATAAATAACATCATGTCATTACCTATGAAAATAGCAATATATTTGTAGAGTCAACCCGAATGTCCAACTCCGTTCCGATTGGATGAATATAAGTACTCTAGCGGATAGTGTGCTAGCACTAAGAGTCTAAAACTAAATGCAATTTCTATTAGTTAAGATGCCATGTCAACCTGGTCTTTCTTCAACATAATAAATAATTTTCAACCTGGACTGCGGATAATGTTGTCACCTTCTTGTGAAGTTTGGATGTTGATCATGGCCTGTTTTGCCAAATGAACCTACAGGATAGACCATATTCGTTGATCAAAGTGACGATCGTGGTGAGGACTTCTTCCATTTTGGCACTCCTGTGGATGGGGAGAGGAAGGCAAGGACCCGTGATTGCACTCGCTGCATTGTTTTGTGGTAATTGATGGGAGAGCGCACCACCGGTGTAATATCTGTTGTTAATCGATATTACGCACCCACTTATATATCATAAGAGGGAAAGTTCTTTTCTCTTAGAGTATTTAAAGGTTTAATCGAATCCACAAAGAACAATAGGGCTTTTACTATGATCAAATTCTAACAACGATTGCAATGGTTGTGTGTTGTCTAAATGACAAGGATAAAATATACTTAATGCTAACAAAGGTGTAAATCCTTAGGATTGGCTCACTAGCATCCACACTCTACTTATTAGTTCATATGATATACTTAGAATTCCACAAGACAAGGTGGTTTCGTTCATCCGGCTTGTCACATGCAAGGGGTTATTAGCTCCCCACTGGTTTCTTACACTATGTGATGACCGATAGCATAGCCCGATATCTAGCTACACTAGTATGATTCATGAATAGATGTATCCATCCTGATAGTAAATTAAGCATAGCACATAGATCGAGTACATCAAGAGAGTTTCACAAGCATTAGAGTTTGCATAGCTAGATCCCCGCATCGGAGAAGAGAACATAAGACTATTCACTCATCCTTCCGTTGAACATGGTGGAGGGATGAGAAATAGTGTGAGATGGCACAAGTGCCGATCGGCACGGTCTCCCTTCTAGTGGATCCGGACGGTGTTCGCCGCCTTTCACTCGCAACTATGTTCAAATCCTAGCTTTGCACTAATCTTTCACTTCTTATTCGTCGTCCTCGACTTCGTTGTTTTCTCTACCTTTTATCTCCGACGATGCTGACCTAGGCGTCCACCGACTCTGATTGTTATTGGATTGAACTTCCTTCCTTCACCGGTTGGGCTCCGTTGTTAGGCTCCTCGGAGGTGTGCGGAGCGGCACGGATAATGTGTCGATCGACATGGACCAACTTTCTTCTATTTTCTCTCTCCTTGTCGCCTTCTATCCATAATTCCTTCGTTTCCATCTATTTCCTGTAATATGCATAGAAATAGAGCAACTACGAATATATGTCATTATGAGATTAAATGTTAGCTTAAATATATGCTACAGAAATAGAACCAGTGTCCATCTTTTTTTGGTAGATGCATGAGCACAAAACTGATGAAAGTGCAGAATAATGAGAAAGTTATACTTTGTTTTGTTTTTTAGCAGCTCCTTGGGGGAGGGGATTGTCCCCGTGTAATTTCATTCAAGCACGTGAATTGCACTAAAGAACCGACGGTTTGTTACCTGAAAGTTGCCTAGGGGGAGGGGGGTGAATAGGCAATGTCGATAAAAACCTGAAAATCACAACACTAAAAACAGGACATCAAATTCTCTCTCGACGGAACTTCCGTCGTGGGTGATGGAGAAATCCTAGGAATTGACAAAGGAGGTGGAATCTTACGATTCTACTGGAATGAAAACCTTCCTTGACCTCTTGAGAGTGTTGTACCTGCAGGAATTTAATAGACACACAACACACAAATAGATCGGGTGATAAACACCCAAATGAAAACAAACAAGCACACAATACAAAGAGCAAGAGAGACATGGGGATTTTTCACCGAAGTTCGGACCCCTCACAAAGAGGTTTATATGTCTCCGCTGAGGAGCTCACAAAGAGCCGGGTCTCTTTCAACCATAATCCTCCCCACGTGGCCATAAAGGTCAAACTTGGTTTTCTTCTTCTTCCTTCGATTCTTTTCCCTGCGGGAGCGAATCACAACCTTCACAAACTTCCGAAGGCTCACCACAAGCTTGGAAGCTCTAAGGTAACACCTAGCCAATCTAGGAGAATGAATCTCCAAGAGTAACAAATAAAAACGAGATTAGTTGTTAAGGGAAGATGTGATCTAAGTTGGGATGATGCTATCAAGCTTAGAAACAAGATGGAGACTCTCTCAAATGGCTTTGGATCTCAAGGGGAATGGAGAGAAGTGAGAGAGAGAGCTTGAGCAAGATTTGTAAGTTCAAAAAGCACTAGCCACTTTGCTCACGGGTTGGTCAAACTATATACGAGTGAGGACTCAAAAAGAGCCGTTGCTAGGTCAATAATGGTTTTGACGGAACTTCCGTCACCCGATGAGTCAAAGGCGAAAAACGCCAGGACGGAATTTCCGACGAGTTGGGACTTTCGTTGTTCGAAAGAAACATTATTATGCAATCCTATTACGGAATCTCCATCCATGGTTTGCAAAAAAACCGCATGGCCAAAACCTCTATGACTTGGCATGCATTCTTCATCACTTGTTTATCTTCTTCACGCTGGTGTAGTCGTGTCCAAAACCGAAGCCGTAAGTCCCTTTGAATAGTAACTCGCAAATAAGTTTTATTGGAGATTTGTCAAAAACGACCTCATTTGTACTAAGCCAAAGTACCAGGAACGTAGTTACGAAGAAAAATGAAATCGTACGTCGAAAGATTAAACCCAAATAAGCAAGAATGTAGCTGCAAGAACGGAAAGGCTTTGTGTGGTGACATCTCTCCACTAAGCATGAATTTCGATCCGCCGTTGGATGTGGCCGATAGAATATCCGACGACGTGTGTAGCTAGCGCAAGAAACTTTAATTAGAGACGTACGTGTGTATATATAATTAAGAGAAATACTTTTGTGAATATAGGGGCATGTGTCCACCCTAACTTTTCTAGTAATTATGGTTAAATATAAATATTGAATCTCTGATTATACTATTTAACATGTCGGACTAGTTGTAGATATGTTGTCAAATCATAAATTGAAGTACGAAACATCAAATTCCGACAAATTTATGAAATTACGTTAAATTTGATGAATTTGTCGAATTTGATATTTCTGAACTTGAATTTATTATTTGACAACATGTCTACAACTAGTATGACATGTTTAATAGTATAAACAGAGATTCAATATTTATATTTAATCATAATTAATAAAAAAGCTAGGGTGGATACATGCCACTGTACCCAAAAAATCATTCTCTATAATTAACCGGCCGGCCGGGTATATGAATGATGCATTCTTCCGCGAGTGAGTCTTGTTCCCACCAATTAATAAGCTCTAGATCGAGCCAAACAGGAGCAGCCAGGGTTTGAAATCCCGACCGGTTTCCGCGGTTTCCGAGAGATCCCGGTCCGGGCCGGTTTCACTGGGACACGGGATCCCGGATTTGAATTTTGATTTTTTTGAAAATTTGAAAGAATTTGATATGAAAATATGAAAAAAAAAACTAGATGGAAAATCATGATTTATAGTCAAATCCAATCATAAAAATGATGATGTTTGACTTATGAGAAAAATGAAGTAAGATACAAGTTAAGAAAAAAATAAAAAAACCTTATCCGGTATTGAGTTCATGTTTATCTATCATAGTTTGTATTTGTCATCGAAGTATTAGTTGTGGACTTCATTTAGGGACTTGTAATTGAACTATGTGTGATGGATGTATGTTTTATGTCTTTATCATGCATTTGTGATGGATGAATGTTTTATGTGTTATGAATATGAGTAGAAATATTATGGAACCGATACCAATTTTTTAGATTAATTCCACGCCTTTTTTCATGTTTTAACCTCTTCTCGGATTTTACAAATCAGTCACCGGGATCCCGGTAATCCCGTCCGGAATCCCGGTAATTCCGGTCGGGATTCCGGTCCATCCCGTCCGGACCAAAACGGAGTTCGTCCGGATTCCGGACCGGAATTACCGGGAGAAACGGAAATGTAAACCTTGGGAGCAGCCATGTCGTCTGCTGCCGAAACAAGGAGGTGGCGGCGTAGCGAGCTCCGGCTACTGATCCTCATCCGCTGGACCCAGCGAGAGCTCTTCCTAGCGGCGAGGACACAGGAGGCAAGGATTGAGCTGTACGCGGAGGTCGCCCGCCAGCTCAGCGACCACGGCTTCGACACGCCGCGCTCGCCTTCCTTATATAATAAAAAACGCTTCTCATTTTATGTAAAAAAAAAAGCTTCCCATTATATAATATGAATGAATAAATGTAAAATAGGTGGAAAAAACGTGGGAAGACGGATTCGGGCCTTCACCTTGCTGATTGAAGAAAACCAGACTTACCATTATTCCAAGCTGGTTTGCAACGTTCATTCCGTGGGCAGGCCTGCAGGGCCACTTTTCACATTCTTCGTTTTCGTTTTTTCTCACACTAGTTTTTATGTAACAGTCTCCAGCGTTCATCTAGCGCATAAGGTAATCGCCGTCTTCTCCAGTGGCCTCGAGGTTCTGTTCTTTCGGAGAAGCAGGACCAACACGAGAAGTCGTTTCCTTTTTTCGTACGTACTTTTTTAAAAAAAGATGACACAGTTTCAGACACTCACAACAGACTCACGTACATAAATCATACTCTATGAGCATCTTTTTAGACGGCAAATCATCGAGATTGATGAAGTCATCACTGGTATCTCGTTATTAACAGGAGCGTCAACTATCGAATTCTAGAAATTTCACTCCCACGTGGAGTCGAACTCAAGATATGGTGTAACCATTGAGATACATTTCTTTTGCTTTTTCCGTACGGACTGTTAGCATTGCAACAATGGTCTCTTTCTTCTTTTTTTGTTTTGTGGAATCATGTCATTCAGAAATATGGGCCCTTAAGATAATTGTTCGTGGGCCTTCAAAACATGGGGCGAAATTGTGCATCTTGAGTTGAAGCTAAAAACATATGAAAATCAACTTTAGTATATATGTGGCGTAATTGCTATAAAATTATCATATTTCTCAGCAAAGAAAATTGGTTGAATTAAGCCCCTACACTACAGTGCTGTTGCTGCTGCCGTTGCCGGTGTCATCTCTATGGAAGTGGGTGTTCCTCTGCAAAATGTTCTGAATCTGCAGGCGAACCTCGTCACCACCTAGTGAGCCCATGGAAGAGGACCTCCGCAATGGAAGAACATCTCTGTCTTTCTTCACTGCAGCCCACTCATCTTCCTTGCTGCTGATTTGTACATCACGCCATGCGTCGTCCCTAGTGAGTTGTTGAGTAGCATGTCCTGCAGATTCAGCAGCTGCAGTGGTGGCTTCTGCTAGCTCAGTTGGAGTGCCCACCACCTGGATGAGTACCTCGTCAGGTCGTTGGAGCTGATCCTGATCTAGTGGGATGGCGCAGTAGCCGGTGATGGCTGCTCTGCAGAGTGGGCAATTGGCATTGCCCTGGAGCCAAGTGTCAATGCAGTCGACATGGAAGGCATGTAGACAGCTGGGGAGCATCCTGACCCTCTCCTCCTCCTCGAACTCACTGAGGCACACTGCACACTCGCTCGTGGGAGCTGAATCGACGGCAGCGCTCTTGATAGCCTTCCTGAACCTGAACGTGGGCAGCGCCTGGATGGTGGACTCATCAAGCCCGCTCGCGTCAGCAGGAAGGTTGCTGCTGGATGCCGTGGTGCCGACGCTGCCGCGATGTCCACTGCGCGGGATGACGCCTTCGGAGCCGTGCCAGTTGAGACAGCACCGGATGACGAAGACGTAGTAGGTGAGGAGGAGGACAGAGGTGGTGAGGATGCCGAGCACGGTGAGCAGCAGGATCGGGAAGCTCGTGATGGACGACGGATGGTGAGAAGAATAGGAGCTGGAATAGGACAATATTTGTGGCGGTGGCGGGGGTGGAAACAGCTGCCCTTGAATCTGTGGTATCTGGAAGACGATGCCCCTGCCAGCTCCTTGGGCATCCATTGATGATGAGCCGGTACCTGCAACTTGGTTCGCGTATGAAGGGAAGCAGATGTTGGTGCATATGTAGTGTGCTGCCTTGGCGGGGTAGGAGGGAAGGCAGGATGGTCAGGTTGGAAAAACGCGGCCGGCCGGTGAAGGAAGTCTAGAAGAAGGGCAACGCAGGTATATATGGTGAGGCACTGTGTCTTAATTTCTAGTCATACCACACATTTTGATTGCAGCTCGTTGTGGCGTGCTTGTTGGGCCACCTTGACCGGGGGCTGCAGAGAGGAAGACGACGGAGTAGCCGAGGAGGAGACAAGGACACTGATGAAGCTGATGCGGCTGATGAGTGAGTCATACGTAGGGAGAAAAACACGCAAGAAACATCATTTGTTTTCCACGTACGGCACCGGTGCTCCCTCATTATTATGTACTACAAACGACGCCGATGTTCCCGGCGAGACTAGGCAACTTTTGCTCCCCGTTCACCACACCTGCCGTTGCTTGATTTTGGATGGTTCCGGTTGTTGCCTAGTACACGTATTGATCTTGCTTCTGGAGCGTGAAACTTGTGCCTCAAGTGCTGGCTGGTCAACATATTGATCTTGCTTTTGGTCTTGTCACGGCGACCGAGCTTTTTGGGACGGTGACTCGACGTCTCTGCCTTGCTTCTTCTTGCGGGTGCCCAATTATTTGTCAAGTTACTACTGCTGCTGCTGCTCCATGGTTACTGCTGTTAACTGCAAGTCGTGAGAGAGTCGAGATCTCATTATTATGGAATAGATGACCACTGAAAAGGCTACTACGAACTTGGTGTGAAATCAATGCACAGCCAAACCACAAATCTTTTTCAGCATGAATGAAGGAGAAAATTACTGGTACTGAGATTGAAATCGGTCGGGATTGCGATGGAGCTGCAGCGCACATCACGACAGACATGCACGATGAGATGCAGAAAAGATTGATTAGCAGAACATATCCTTTTGGAATAATCTCCAACATCATAATCCTGGGGTCAAATGCTGAAATGTTGATGTCTCCTCTCAGACCTCAGCGTGGATGGAACCTGGCCTTGAAACACGGCAGTGTCCAGTGCAGTGCAGCGAACATGAGAGCTGCAGAAGGATTGCATCGTAGCGTCGAGGAGGACCAAGAGGGCGCTGGCAATGGAGACTTTTGTTTGGCTGGAAGGATTAGGGTCGCCAGACGCCAGTGTGTTGCTCAGTCACGATGGATCACCTTGTTGTCGTATCAACTCCTTCCTTGGCCACCAGATTCACGGAAACTCATCCTCTGCCAAAACCAACCATGAGATGAAGAACAGGAGGGAAGGGGAACATGTTATAAAGTTCTTTTTTTTCGAAACTAACATGTTATAAAGTTAAATAGTACTACATTTCCATAAAAAATAGTACTTAGATTGGTGCGGCGGCAATCAACAGATACGGAGGCCCAAGACGAGACGAAATCCGGCGGTTTGTGCGGGACCGGCAGCGGCAGGTTGAGATATGCTCGATCGGCTAGGGTTCCACGTCCACGTGGCAACAATCTGCCACCTCCCTCACCTGAAACACTGCCGCCGCCGCCGGCTCTCAATCCCTGCAAAGAGCCGCAGCCAAAAAATTTCTTTGCCTCCTCCCTCACCTGAAACACAGTCGCCGTCGCCGCCGGCTCTTAGCTGCGGGGTAAGATTCTGTCTTTGTCAGTTCTCTTGGTACCTCATGTGGATCAGTTCTCTTGGTACCTCATGTGGAGTACCAGAAAAGTATAACATGTGTATAATAGTTGTGTCTGGCTCCCCTTTGATTAAGAGATGATAGATCTGGCCAGTAGGCTTATCAATCCATTCACTGTTTTTAATAATACAAATCCGATTGCATTTATCTGCTGGGCGCAGGAGGATATGAGTTTCCGGAGGTTTGTGAACCTGATTTCAGGCGATTCCCAAAGATGCGTCTACTCGCTGCGCCGCATTGACATGTCGCGTTTCTTCGTGGCCAACAACAAGAATGCAGCAGCACCGGCGGCGGCGATGGTGGACTGCTCATGGCTGCCTGATCCCGCCATGAACTTCTACACCCCCGAGCGTGCCGACCACCAGGGGACCATGGAATTCATGTTGGTGGACAAGAACAAGGTGGTCGCCGCGGACGGCACTGGCGGGGCCTTGATGTACGACACCGACGAGCACGCCGTCCGCGCCCTGCCCGGCCACGGCACGATGAGGGCATATTCTTTCTCCGTTGCTGTCGGCAATAACGTCTACAACATTGACAGCACCAGGAACTGCAGCCGGAAGCGGAGGTTTGAGTCTCTCGTCTACAACGCTCCAATGGCGGGCGTGGGCAAGCGGGCCAACTGGCACTGACGCCCTCTACCGCCACCACCAAATGATGATGGTGACTGCGACAACACGCGCATTGACTCGTGCGCGGTGGTCGCCGGCGGCTTGGAGATCTGGTTTACCGCCAGGGCCCGTGACAAGGGTTCCAGGACCCGCACCTACTCCTTCAACACCAGGGAGCTCCTGTGGAGTGATACGCCCAGAGACTGGGCGCTGCCGTTCCGCGGCTGCCCTGAGCACATCCCGGAGCTGGGCGGCCTCTGGTTCGGCATCTCGTCCAAGGACCACGGGAACGTCCTCTGCGCGTGCGACCTCGCCGCACCCTGCTGCCGTCTCACGACCTTGGACTTGGCTGGAGCAGGAGCACCCGAGGATTGGTGCCTGGTATCGGCCCGCTCGGTGTACCTCGGATCTGGCAAGTTCTGTATCGCCAGCTTCTTCAACGTTGCCAAGACACACTTCTGCCACGAGAATCAACTTTCCTACTTCGAGGATGACAACTTTGTTGTCCTAGCCGGCGTTGAGGTGGTCCTTAACAGCGACGACGACGACGACGGACCAAAGTTTCGCGTCATCAACCATCGCGCGGAACGTTACCTGTTTATAGACAATGAACTCCACTGGCTCTTTTAATTACTACTACTTCCTCTAGATCGGTTTGCTTTTCTCGACCCACAATTCAAACTTATGTGTTTCTTTTTGCCTGCCAGGCCAACTTAATTATTTCTACAGATTTGCTCATTGTTTGGTTTACTGCATTAGAAATTATTACTATCTTCTTCGTTCTTCCAGAATAAGTATTAATTGCTTTTGACTTTTTTTCACCGCGGCCGGCATCACGACACACATGACATATGAGATAGAGACATGCACGATGAGATGCAGAAAATATTAACATAATGGCCCCCACTTCATATTCCGTCATTCCGTGGGTGAAATGTTGCAGACCTGACCTCGTCTCCAGTGCAGCCAACATGTAGTATGAGACCTGCACTGCAGCAGAGACCGACTACTAGTAGCAGTGGTGGTGTAGAAGAAGATTCTTTTTATTATTTATTATTTTGACAAAATAAAAAGGTGTCATTGGTTGTTGATGTGGAAATGCGCCAGCACGGCGTCTCTGTCCCCCATCTCCTTTGTGTACACGGCCACGAACTCGTCGTACGTGTAGGGCCTGTACAGAGCCTCGGCGCCGTCCGGCGCCACCGTGCATCCCATCTCGGGCATGACGAACGTGGCCACCGACGTCCTGGCGGCGCTCGCGTTGTTGACCACGCGGTGCTCGCCGCTCCGCACCCTGCCGTTGGTCACCGCCTCCATCTGGTGCCCGAAATTGACGACGAAGGCGCCGGGCAGGGGCTCCACGTCGACCCACCGCCCGCGGAGCGACGCCTGCAGCCCGCCGGCGCCGCTGGCCATGAGGACGGTGACCAGGTTGGGGTCGCAGTGCGGCGCCAGGCCCAGCGTCAGGGTCGGGTCGGGGCACGGCACGTAGTGGTTCACGTTCATGAGCACCGGCCCGTTGCTCAGCTCGCCGTCCACGAAGCGGCCCTCGTCCAGGCCCAGGCCCGCCGCCGTGAGACGCAGCAGGCGCCGCGCCACGGCCCTCACCGCAGCCGTGTACGCCTCCAGCGCCGGTCTGAGCCTGGACGGTTTCTCGGGCCAGCTGGGCTTGAACCGCTGGAAGGGATAGCAGCCCAGCTTGAGGCAGTCCCGCCAGTAGAGCACCGTCTCCTCGGCGTTGCCGACGCTGGTGTGGAAGCGGGGGACCTTGTTGGTGTCCGTGGAGTAGTAAGCCATCTTCTCCTCCGCGGGGAGCATGAAGAACTCCTCGGCCGCGCGCATCATCTCGCCCATCACCTCCCCTGACACGCCATGGTTGATCACCTGCTCCATTTAATCTCCCAATTAATTACGTAAGCTGGATACAATCAGTCAACAATCACTCAGTTACCTACTTACCTGAAAGAAGCCAAACTCCCGCCCGGCGTTGAACACCTGCTCCACGATCTTGCCGTGGTCATCTCCACCAAGGTCGACGACAGGTATCGCCGGCGCTGCCTCGGTTTGGTCGCTCGTCCCCGGACGCTTGTGAGCCGGGAGAGTGTAGGACTCCGGCACCGATCGGTAGCAGGCGCCGTTGGACAGAGGCTGTGTTGCCATGTTGCTGTGTTTGCCTTGCAATTTGCATCCACCGCTTGGTGTCTCTGTCT
This sequence comes from Chloris gayana, assembly GCA_031894775.1. Lineage (NCBI taxonomy): Eukaryota > Viridiplantae > Streptophyta > Magnoliopsida > Poales > Poaceae > Chloris > Chloris gayana. The sequence goes on along the minus strand of JAUNZO010004234.1, from coordinate 3,740,231 downwards.
CCAAATAATAAGATGAGAAAAGAGGGAACCATGTGGGCCCGGAAAATGCGATCCAGTCCATCCTGTTTGTTTTAAAAATGTCAGCAAAGGAGAGGAACAGATTGGCCGATCTCAAATTCTCAATTAAAAAGCGGGTAAATTTTTTCTTTGCTGGTAAGTAATCATCACTACTCTATCTACTACTGATTGATTCCTCCTCCTCTTTTCCAAAGGGATGGACCAGTTTACCCATTCACAGGTTCAGTGAGTAACTTATTTTGGACACAGCAAGGCACCAACACCAAAGGCCCAATTGCTCGTAAACTTATGCTTGTAACGCAACACGTGGCCTCCAACTCAGTACTAGTAACAATGTTCCACAGGGATGAATTCACTCGGGAAAAAAAAATCCCACAGAGAAAACACAAGTGTACAGCAGGCAGAGCAGAGATAGTCAGTGGTTGATCTGGAAGTGCGCGAGGACGGCGTCTCTGTCGCCGGTGGCCGAGGTGTACACGCCCATGAACTCCTGGTACGTGTAGGGCTTGTACCGAGGAGCAGGCGGATCGTCAACAAGTTCCGGCGCCGGCGCGACGGAGCACCCCATCTCCGGCATCACGAACATTGCCAGCGTGGTCCTCGCGGCGGTGGCGTTGGTCACCACGCGGTGCTCGCCGCTCCTCAGCCTGCCGTTGCTGACCACCTCCATCTGGTGGCCCAGGTTCACCACCAGCGCGCCGGGCAGCGCCTCCACGTCCGCCCAGCCGCCGCCGTGCCGCCGCGTCTGCAGGCCGCTGACGCCGTTCTCCATGAGCAGGGTGACCATGTTGGGGTCGCAGTGCGGCGCCAGGCCCAGCGTCACGCTCGGCTCCGGGCACGCCACGTAGTGGTTCACGTTCATGATCACCGGCCCGCCGGTCAGCTCGCCGTCGAAGTGGCCCTCGTCCAGGCCCAGGCCCACCGCGGTAAGCCGGAGCAGGCGCTGCGCCACCGCCCTCACCGCCGTCGTGTACGCCTCCAGCGCCGGTCTGAGCCTGGACGGCTTCTCGGGCCAGCTGTGCTTGAACTGCTCCACGGGATGGCAGCCGAGCTTGAGGCAGTCCCTCCAGTAGAGCACCTTCCCGTCCTCGTGGTCGTGCCCGATGCTCGTGTGGAACCGTGGGAGCTTCTTGCTGTCCGTCGAGTAGTGGGCCATCTTCTCCTCCGTGGGCAGCCTGAAGAACTCCTCCGCACAGCCCATCATCTCCCTCATCAACTCTTCAGGCACGCCATGGTTCACCACCTGTTCTTATGTTGTCCAACATCATCAAAGGTTTCATTAATAAGCTAATGATAATAATCAGATGAATGAATGGTCACCTCACCTGGAAGAAACCCAACTCTCTCCCTGCATCGATGATCTGCTTCGCGATCTTGTTGTCCTGGTCATCTCCGGCGAGGTCGACTACAGGTATCGCTGCGGCACAAGTTGGAGCTGTGCTCCCCGGTCTCTGCTGCAATGGGACCACGTAAGATTCCGGCACCGAACTGTAACCACCGCCATTTGACAGAGGCTCTAGTACCATCCCCGATCTCTATTGCCTTTGCTTCAGGTTCAGAAATCTCCTCTCTCGGTACCTTATATCTGCGTCTGCGACGACCAACACAAGCATCTTTTGCATTCAGTCTGCTGAATAGAACAGGGGAAGATCCATTTGTCGTCACATACGGAGGGGTACTCTATCCGCATAAGTTGACTTTTCTTTTCTTCTTTAACAAAAAAGAAAACGAGTAATAAAATCATTCTCTCTCTCTCTCTTTTACAGAGAATATAATAAAGGGCCGGCTTCATAAATATGCTATTGATCGATCAGTTTCTAGCTCTTTCCTACTCTCCAAAACAAATGGGTGTCTTTTCCTCGCCCTGACGCTGCATGCTCTACATCAACCAGTTCACGCGGCGATTAACATATTTCATGCCATTAGTTCTTGGCACGATCATGCGGTTCGTTTCATTCAGTGACGAACAAATCGGAAAGAATAAGGACCACAGATCTTGTGAGCATTATTAAGATACATCATGTACTACAATGCATGTTATGTTGGTGGTGGCCAACAAAATGCCAGTACTGTCGTGTGAAAGCAGCAACAGAAAATTGGGCATCGGGGGCTGGGATGGGGAAGCTTGCAGATCCTGCTGGAAAAACGCACAACACCACAAGCCCTATTCACGACCACCACCAGCTCGTGTGGACGCATGGGACTTGGCACCCAAAGCCTTGGTCTTCTTGAAATTCTGAGAAAATTATCATATTGCTGTCGAGTCCCACTTTACTCTTCGCACCGGGCTGCCGTAGCATTGGAGTAACTTCACTCTTCAAAAATGCTGCTGCCGCCCCATTTTCGTGACACAGGACACGAAACTTGCATGACCAAGGCATCAAAAGTATGCGTGTGAATGCACATCTCCAATAATATCTTGGAAGGAACGGGAACTATTCTAAATTACAGTACCAACTAGCGGCTATAACATCTTGTAAATTCACCGATAAGGCAGATTATTCCAACGAGAAATTCTAGGACCGCTCAAATTTGTACTCTTTATTCTAGAATTGATGTGGTTTAGGATAGTTGCAGTAGCTGCAATTCATTTTTTTTCCCGATCACTTTCACTTTCAGAACGGAGGATTATATCGAGGGAACTCTAATATATATATCTAGTTTTTTCCCCCGTGAACATCAATGATTAGAGTGGGCTATCATCGTTGAGAAGTTTCCATGTCATGGCATGGATCCTCGTGTTCAAAGATTCCAAAGGCAGGATGACAAACATGAGCCCATCTGACAACAGTCTTCAGTCATCACCATCCATATTCATCATGTGCATGATCACGCACCTACCTCCTATTGCGAAAAAAAAATGGGAAGGGAAGGATCCACACGATGCTATTGCGAATCATATACAGTTACAATACAAGGTTAGTTCGCTCGTATTTTGGAGTTGTAAACATCTTAAGCACAGTTAGGAATAGATTTATCTGGAGAACACACTAACTATCCTGCACTAGTGCCGATAGTTGTTGTAAAAGGCCTCTGCTTTGTTAGTTGTTTAAGACTTAGCTTTGCTTGGTCATCATCACTGGTGACCCAGGTGGTGAGCTTAGAAGGCTAAAAATCATGTTTCCGATATGCCTTTGCTACACTAAACTAGCAGTTTTCGCAAGGAAACGGAATTTCTTTCTCCTGGCAATTGTTCGGCAAGTAAAATATATAGACATCCTGATATTTTTTTTCTCTTCGTGTAAGTCAACTACATGGTACTCCAACCATTTTCAATGCAACAAGACTGCTTTAATATTGAAGTCATGACACTAATTTCAAATACTGCACAGAGCACTGCTATATATTACAGCAAAGACTAGTATTGCACCAAGCAGACAAGAAGTATAATGGAAAATAAATAGTCTTTTCCCTAACCATTATTTTTTCCCTACAAACTTCAGGATTGGTACCGAGTCACCGACCCTTCAGCAGCTTCCATCCATCCAGCACACCACTGGTCTGCAAAGCACCAAGATCTGATAGACCCCAACAAGGAAATGTCAAATGAAAAGGAGATGGCCGGAGGATTAAAAACATGCAACATGTAACCCAGAAAAGTTTCTCTAGTCGCCCAACCAAGGGCTAAACAGAACAAACCGAGTAAGTGGAGGGCTTAACAGTAAAATGGGCTGCTTTTATTCCAAAGTCCAATACAAGTCTTTGGGGAATTGGCACAGGGTAGGAGAGAGACAGGCACACAGAGGTCCGCGCTACAGAGGGAGACCCATTACCAATGCCAAGAACAAGAAATCTGTCACAAATCCAATCCGAATCCCCTCCAAAAACCCATCCAACAGCCTCCCCGTATCCAAGAACAAGAACAAGATAGCATCCTAGGAAAAAGATAAAGAAGCCCAAAAAGATCAAGGAAAGGTAGCATCTTTTTTTTTTATTTGTTCCAAATACACTGATCGCAAACGGAATCCCTCCTCTCCTTCTTACAACTCCGCCAAGATCAGAGGAAACAAGATTTATTCGATCTCTTCTTCAGTTATTCTTGTATAAAGTTTTTTTTCTTCAACTGTTACTAGTGTCGCGTTTTCGAGAAGTTTCAAGAAGAAAGTGGGGGAGAGTTGGAAGAGCTCGGGGAAGGAAAGAGATGGATCCAGCGTTGCTTGACGACGTCATACGGCGGCTGCTGGAGGTGAAGAATCTGAAGCCGGGGAAGAACGCGCAGCTGTCCGAGTCGGAGATTAAGCAGCTCTGCGCCGCCGCCAAGGAGATCTTCCTCCAGCAGCCCAATCTCCTGGAGCTCGAAGCACCGATCAAAATCTGCGGTATTTCTTCTGTTTCTTGTAGCGCCTGAGCAATTTCTTCACGTCCATAGCATCTGAGATGTCATCTTGGGGATTGGTTTCGTTGGTCAACGGGTAGCACGCTGTTTGGGCTCGTGCCTTTTGAGGCCTTGCTTCTGTACTAAACCCGATCTTCTGGCTGAAAGCTATCTCTTTCCAATCTTTTTAGGCTTTCAATGGTTCGAGGAATACTGGATAGTTGTTGCTGTGTACTCTCTGACTGTATTTGAAGATAGAAATCTGCTAATACTTGCGATCGATTCAGTAGTCCTAGTAGATTTTGTAGTACATATATTTGACACATGATGTTATATCTTGAGGTTTCAATGCATTTGGTTGACTCGAGAGTCATTGTGGCATTGGTCAATGAACTGGCAATGCTAGAAAGATGCTCAATCTTTCCTAGTGCTCCAGTTTTTATAGAAAGATGCTACTGTTTACATGATGATTCTTGTTCAGGATATTGTTTTGTTGGATTGTTCAGGATATTGTCATACATTTTGGAGAGAACATAACTACTTGAACATGTAAACAACATCTTAAGGAAATCAACACCGTGTTCTTAAACAAAAAACAGCTTTATGAAAGCAAATGACTGTAAATTGGATAGGCATCATTGTTGCCTTGTACCAAAGTCTTGAGTGTTATTGACAAGATTGCACATTATGATACATCACTGACAGTTGAGTTTATTTTGGTTTTCGTTATGGGTTTTATGTGACACAGTTGTACGGGATGAGCTCCCTCTGCATTTGTGGCTGCATTCTTGCAGATTTACATGTCATGCCAACAATTGTTGCAGTAGGCTTTGTGCAGTGATTTACACTGTCTTTCACGTTAATTAAACGAACTTGAATGAATATGTTGTCAGATAAAAAATCTCAACAGTCTTTTGTTATTTCTGTAATGACTAATGATTTTTGTTTGAGTACTAGTTATTTTCAATCTCCTTTAAAAATTATTCTGAAAAAATGCTGATCTTGCGCATTTTCTTCTGATCAGGTGATGTCCATGGCCAGTACTCTGATCTCCTGAGGTTGTTTGATTACGGGGATACCCACCTCAGGCAAACTACCTTTTCTTGGGTGATTATGTAGACCGTGGAAAGCAAAGCCTTGAAACTATATGCCTTCTTTTGGCGTACAAGGTCAAATATCCAGAGAACTTCTTTCTTCTAAGGGGCAACCATGAATGTGCATCAGTAAATCGCATCTACGGTTTCTATGATGAATGCAAGCGCAGATTCAGTGTAAAACTCTGGAAAACTTTCACAGATTGTTTTAACTGCTTACCAGTGTCAGCATTGATAGATGAAAAGATTCTCTGCATGCATGGTGGTCTTTCACCAGAGTTGAACAAGCTGGAACAAATACTCAACCTGAATCGCCCCACGGATGTGCCTGATACTGGGTTGCTGTGTGATCTTCTTTGGTCTGATCCTTCTAATGAAGCACAGGGCTGGGCTATGAATGATCGAGGTGTCTCTTACACATTTGGGCCTGATAAAGTGACTGAATTCCTTGAGAAGCATGATTTGGACCTCATTTGTCGAGCCCATCAGGTGAGCTGTGCTCTAAAAGAATGTGACATACTTATACCCTATTCCCTTGTTGAGCTTGTTGATCTTTTGCTTATTCACGCCATGTTGAATTTCAGGTTGTCGAAGATGGATATGAGTTTTTTGCCAATCGCCAACTCGTAACAATATTCTCGGCTCCTAACTACTGTGGAGAATTTGATAATGCTGGTGCCATGATGAGTGTAGATGAGACATTGATGTGCTCCTTCCAAATACTGAAGCCTGCAAGGAAGATGTTGTCTGGTGGAACTAATACAAAATCTGGCTTCAAGGTGCGAATGATTAATAATGTTTATGTTTACCCTTTGCTATTGTGACTCGTACATTATCTGGTCATTTTTTCCGACTCAAGTTACTTAAATCGCCAGAAAAAAATTGTAGTGTGGTATGCTCGTTTTACCAATTCATGAGAAAATATTGTAGCCACTTAAATTTGAATGTGTAACTATTCAAACATTTCTTAGTCTGGTCATGGAACATTTCACCAGCGCTTCAGGAAAACCTGTCATGTGTTTTTCTCTTGAAGTATATGTGGTTGAACAATGCGTTACTACTGTTTTATCTGGAGGACCCAGTACAGTTGTTTCATTTTTCATGTTATATGTCAAAGTTCACATACTTGAACTTCAATGCTTAATGGCACACCCAAGCTGGGTTAACTGGATGTTTTAATGATTTGTAGATATTAGCTATGCCTATCTCTGGTGTCTACCTTTTACATCAACAAATGACAGCATCTCGTTTTGTTATTAGTTTGACATAGTGACATGCTGTCTTTACTGTTTAATTTGATCTGTTTGTGACTATTTTGACACTGTATTTTCCCCAGTTTGTCTGATGAAAATATATGCCAAGTTGCATTCTCTATCAGATTGCTTCAGAATATCTTTGAAAGCATGTTTCATTTTTTTCCCCTGTGTAATTTAGTCCTAGTTTATATGCAACAGTGCTTTCACATCAAGGGTATAAATAGCTATCTTTCGTGCGGATCAGCTCCGGTTGAACCCATATCTAATGTTAGACTCTGTCACCTTGCTTGTTTTGTTCCCCACTGCTTATAGCAGAACAAGGTTATGGCAGATACAGACATTGATTTGGTGTTTCTATACCAGAATTGGCGATGCAAAACCTGGCTTTCAAATAAAAATGTGGAACTGACCCAGCTAGGAACCTCTACTGCATTAATATAGTGTCATTATACGAATTACTCCCTTTGATATTTTGTGTTCAGTCAAGATTCTAAGCATGGCAGCCACTGGAAAAAAACAGCATCATTCACATCATCATAACTTTTGAGTATCTTTGTGTTATGATAAATTCTCAACTAATTTTGCCTTTTCCCCCTTTTTTCACTTGTAGTCATTGAGAGGATGGTGACAATTGCCTGATGGTGAGCAAGCCGCGATCAACTGGGGCAGATATCTTCAGGGGCTGCGACTAACTGGCATTTTCACTGATACCTGGGGCTTGAAACAGCTAAGCAGATGTGTACAACTCTCCTTGTTAGAACTGTACATCTTCGCTGTTGGATTATTTAACACTCTTGTAATGTATTATTGGTTTTTACTGTGCGGATCTCCTATGGTGTGAGAGGATGTGAATGAATTATGTTCTCTCTTTCCGTCCTAATTTCGTAAGATTCAGGCAGCGTGCACCAATAAAATAGGTAGAGCCTTTTGGCTGCCTTTGTTGGAACGGAATTTCTATGCAGTGAGCATGGGTGATTACAACTGTGGGTACCATTTCATTCTAGATTTGTTGATCTAGGTTTTCTATTTCTAAGTGTTGAGCTCGTTGAATCTGGTTCTGGTTAATATGGGCCTAAGGCAGAACTGGGCAAATCCGTCTATGATGCAACGTACTATATTTTCAGATACACTTTTCTGTCGTTGGGCACATATATCCAGCGAGTAAGCTGGCTGTTGAAGAAGTTATTTTTAGCAAGAGTGGTACTCTGCTCGTAAAAATTGTTATTGAAGACAGAAAAGCGGGTAGAGTTCTGCAGTAATCCTTGACATTTGCATTGTAGACAGCCGAAGTGCTAGTCTTTCAGGCAGATAATGACACATGAGATCGTACATGCTACGTAGCAATCCTGTTCGGTCTTCTTTTTCTAAAGCAATCAGGATAGGTTCTGGCAAAATGGTGAGAATCAATTCAATCTATACGAAGGATTTTTGGCGAGCTGTCGTTGCAACATCTGATCCTGGAAGAGCAGGACGGATAGAAATTCGACACAGCAACACCGCCAGATTCTTTTCTTCCCGGAGTCTGTCTACGGCGCACCGCACTAGTGACAGGTTTCCATTGCTGCAATTTCCTCTCCGTTGAATTGAAGATCAGACACGTCCACATCAAGGCAAGAAATCAACGATAGCAACCTCGTGCCTGCGAGGGTCCAGATTACAAAGGAACCGAACCATTTATAATCCATACATACAGAGATCATCGACAGATCTCTAACAGAAGCAAATGTTAGCAGAAGCAAATGTGCATCTGCGAAATGGCATCCTCACAACAGAACCTCGGCTCTCCGTGGGCCAAAGCTGAATATTATACTATGCAAGATATGATCAGCATTCAGCAATACAGAACAAGAGGAAAAAAACATAGCATAATCTGCCCACAAAAGGGTCTGAATGCCAATTTAAAATTGAATCAATAACAGACAGCTCTATGATCTGTATGCATTCTCAACTCTAGCAGATATGCCACCCGTGTCCATCAACAATAAGAACAAGAAGGAAAGAAACAAAGCCAAGTCAGAAATCAATCGATATATTTTTGCAATGGAAGCTATGTACGTGGTAGCTCTGTAATAATCTGTAAAAGCACTGTCAAGCACACCTCCTGCTAATTCTCTGTTAGTGTCAGTCAGGTTGAGCAGCGACGAATGAAGCAAACGCCGGCGAGCATGAAGCAATCTCAGCGTGGAGCGATGGAGACGGAGATGTCTGTGGGCATTCTGAACTTGGCTGCCCAGTCCTGCGCCTCCAGGAAGAGCTTGGAGACCTTGGCTGCCACCCACGACATGTCCGGCCGCGATGCGGGGTCCTTGGCCACGCACCGGAGCGCCAGCGCGGTGAGCGATTCGGCGGCGTCGACGGGGAACGAGTCCTTGAGCCTCCGGTCCACCCACCGGCGCATGGCCCCCTCGCCGCCGCCCTCCGCCACCACCGCCTCCGCGGCCTCGATCAGCGACGTGCGCTCGTACTCGCCGTTGGCCCGCACCTCGTACCGCACGGGCTCCTTGCCCGAGACGAGCTCCAGCAGCACGACGCCCAGCGCGAACACATCGGAGCGCCGCGTGGGCGGGCCGCCGGCGATGAGCTCCGGCGCCATGTAGCCGCGCGTGCCCTCGATCCGGCGCCCCCGGCTGCCGCTGCGGCGGTGGCCCGAGCCCTTGCTGGCGTCGTCTTTCTCCTCCTCGGGGGTGGGAGCTCGCCGGCTAGGTCCGCGGCTCCGAAATGCGCGATCTTTGCGCGGAAGAGGGGCTCGCCGCAGACGAGGACGGAGGAGGCGGAGAGGCGGTTGTGGACGGTGCCGGCCTGGAGGTGCACGTAGTGGAGCGCGTCGCACACGTCGGCGGCGATCTGGAGGCGGCAGCGCCACGACGCCAGCGGCGTGAAAGACGGGTTCTTTGGGTTGCGGAGCAGCGCCGATAGGGGCGCCGCGTCGGCCACCAGCTCGTAGGCGAGGAACAGCGTGGTGCGGTCCGGCGACGCGGCGGCGCCCAGGAGCCGCGCGATGGCGGCGTGGTGGCAGTGGCCCAGCACGGCCAGCCGGGCGGACACCTCGGCGGCGTCGCGGCGGAGCGGGCGGCGGAACACGGCGGCGGCGTGGCCACGCAGGGAGCAGCGGAAGGAATTCGAACTGGAGCCGGACGCGGGGAGGAGGCGGTGGGAGGAGGAGAAGTTGGAGGTGGCGGCGGCGAGGTCCTGGTAGGTGAAGAGGAGGGGGAGCTCGGGGAGGGACTCGCGGAGCAAGGCCAGAGAGGTGGCCGAGGAGGAACCTGTGGCGGAAGACGAGTAGGAGAAGGAGGCCGGGAAGGACGACGAGGTCGTGCCCCGCGGCGACCGGTGATTCCTTCCGGCGGAGGCGGCGGCCGCTGCCATGGAAGGGGAGGCGGAGCTCGTGGCGACGGCGCTCTTGGATTTGCACATCCGATTAGCCTTGCCCTCCTTGGGCCCAAACATCCCTCTTTCTCTCCAATCGAGGCTCTTTCTCTTGTCTTGTTTCTTTCCCTTCTCCTGATGCCAATTTTGTTTCTTCTCCTCCTCCGGCGAAGGGGGTGCCTGCCCGGTATGGTCAAATACAGGTCAAACAAACCACTACTCTCGATAAAATGCTTTACATGTACTACTATACATTTTTATCCATTTTGAAGAAACAAAATGAATTCTGGATTGCCATTAAACAACCATCTCACGGTGTTAGAACAAGAGCATTGGACCTTGGTGACGGATTGATGACGGGATAAGACACAATTTTCTCTCGTGTCTGTTGGTGCCCGCCCGGCTGCCACAACCAACTTTGGCTGCTTGAGTTGTCCTCTGACTACAGGCATCCCTCGTGGACGTACTATTGTGCATGGCGCTCGTGTGCAACAAAAATGTTAAGAGCTCACGATTAATTACAAAGCAAAAAAAAAAGATAAAATAGAGACGATTTGTTTGAGTCGGCATGCTGCTTCTGCCAGATGGATTAGAAAACAAGACAAGAAATGGTTTGCTGAGCATGAGAGCGACGTGACTGCGACATCTGTCCAGTAAAATCAACTTGGCGACTTGTTCCCTTGCCCTTGTGTGCTTAAGCAAGCAAGCAAAGCTCCCACGTGGCATCCTCCTCTGATCGATCTCCTGCAAGGCATTCTCACAAATCATGTCTCAACGGAGAAGAACAACTCCTGTGTTGCTGGCCAGGGCAGTTAGTGTAGTACTACTCTCTCGGTTAAAAAATACAAGACTTTCAATTGTCGTGTTTGACTAGTTGTCTTATTTAAAATATTTTTAGAAGTATAAAAATTAATCATTAATATCTAAAATATATTCAATAATAAAAGAAATTATAATAAAAGTACAATATTTTTATAAATTTTTTGAATAAGACGAACGGTCAAACGCAAAGCTAGAAAATCAACAAATGCTTATATTTCTAGACGGATGTAGTACTAGTTTGTAAGAAGGAGCAACAAAAACAAAGTCAAATTTGACAAACCCCTGATGCATCTTTTTGTGTTGAAATGGCAGTTCCTCCTCTCGTTCGTCACTCAAACCGCCTCCAATTGCGGACCAGGTCTGGTCTCCACGGCCGAATTATATAACCATGCATCCACTGTCTCTTCAAGCCTAACATGCAATGATTTTGACAGGTACTAGAAAAAAACCAGGTACAGGTAAAAGATCAAGTTCCTGTTATTATATAAAACATATTTTCTTTTTTTCAATCGACATGATTTGTACTTAGAGTTTGTATTACTATTTATTTTTTACAGGTTATGTGATTGTAAATAGAGAGAAAAAACCTGTTAATGTATAGCTTATAGAAAAAAATTAGCTTTTGTAGACCATAAAATTTTGACCTAGTGGTGTTAAATGGTAATTTTTGATCGATTGAAAATTATCAATCCCTATATAAAAAAAATGAGAAAGAGACCGATAAAAGCATCTTAACGGCCCACATCAAAGCCCATAATAGAGAGGCCCATTATCTCTCTACTGTCCTTCTTCATCCCCAAGACAGGATGGAGACAGACAAATCCCACGCACGCCTCTGCTGTCTTCTCTTCTTCTAGAAGCTTCCCTTTCCCTCCGCCGCCATGGCCGCCGCCCGCCTGCTGCCGCTGCTGCGACGCCGCCTCACTGCCGTCATAGCCGACTCGCCCGCCCCTGCCTCCGCCTCCCGAGGTGATCCCCTCCTCCGATACCTTTCTCCCTGTCTCTGTCGGTTGCTCTTGGTACCGATTCTCCTGTTACCTGGATGGAGAGCTGCGAGATCGACGGGGTGCAGTCAATTCATGGTTTGTGGTGTATTTGTGATACAAGTATTTTTGTTTAGCTTGCCTGTATACGGTTCCTTCGGATTTGGTAGTCAAATTTTCCCTCTATTGTTCCCCGTCTTCGATACCAATAGACCGAACGAATGCTGCTATCGAAAACACTGCGCTGTGTCCACTAAATCATTCCTTGCATAACACGGTACACGGACAGATGTCACGATCTGGCATTGCTCTGATGAATGCAAAACCGTACCTCATGTTGTATTCAGTTGAAGTTGCATCCTATACTACTTCTGGTAACTAGTGCATGGAAACTGGTACTAGTAGTATTACTACCTCTACTGTGGAGGACTACAAAATTCTTTTAAAATATTAAGAGTAAAATTAAATCAGCAAACTCCCAGGTTGTGAACACATAGCCATAACCACGTTTTATTTCACCATTGTGTGGCGTTGCTACCTGCAAGTTGCATTGCTCTGATGAATGCAAAACCGTACCTCATGTTGTATTCAGTTGAAGTTGCATCCTATACTACTTCTGGTAACTAGTGCATGGAAACTGGTACTAGTAGTAATACTACCTCTACTGTGGAGGACTACAAAATTCTTTTAAAATATTAAGAGTAAAATTAAATCAGCAAACTCCCAGGTTGTGAACACATAGCCATAACCACGTTTTATTTCACCATTGTGTGGCGTTGCTACCTGCAAGTTTGCAATACGGATGAGATGAATTAAGCACTGAACTGGAATCTCATGTTTTTGCAGGATTCTTGTTTCCTCCACCTCAAACCGCAGGGTTAAGAGCCCTTCAAACCTTTACAGGAGTTGGCAGTAATGCTTCAGATAAGACCTCCCAGGACCAAGAGGATTCCAAAACTGATATAGCACCTGCTTCAGTCCCTACACCAGAGTCCAGCTTCAAAGTTAGAGACACTTCAAACCTGAAGATCTCACCCAGACATGACCTTGCATTTGTTTTTACATGCAAGGTCTGTGAAACTAGATCTATGAAAACGGCTAGCCGGGAGTCGTACGAGAAAGGAGTTGTGGTCGCACGTTGCGGGGCTGCAACAACCTCCACCTCATAGCTGATAGGCTCGGCTGGTTTGGAGAGCCAGGAAGCATTGAGGACTTCCTAGCGGCACAAGGAGAGAAGGTGAAGAAAGGGTCGTCAGAAACTCTCAACTTCACTCTGGAAGACTTGGTTGGGTCTCAGGTCAGTTCTAAGGAGACTTCTGATCAGAGCTAGGATATTTTTAAAATGGTAGCTTTTGGTCCAGTAAGTACCATAGGAAGTCCCAGATGATTTTCTCAATTTCATCACTTCCGGTGTCAAGTTTTTAGTTTAATTGAAAACATGTCTGTCAAACATTAATACTTTGCACTGTCGCTCACTTACCAAAACCTACATCTAGGGCTTTAAGTCCATATCTGTGGTCATTGTAGAATGTTCTTATGAAGTACTTTGTATGACAGTTGCTTTTCATCATTCTTATTATTGAGTGTGGTTATTGATACTTGCATTATGAGCCCACAATGGACCATTTCGTTGACTTTGTGCGATTACTGCTTAAAACTATCACCAATAGAGCTGCTTTTAATGTCAAGAGCTAGAAGTTCAGCCATACCATACATCAACTGACATTTGCATTCCAACTTTACACTGAAGTTAATAAGTGAACTCTCCTGTTTTGGCTAACCTGAAAATGATAAACACCACTGTAAATTAGGTCATGACAGTTGCTCGCTATTCAGCGATCTGTCCGCATCTGCACCTGGGCTATAACAAGAGGCTTTCTAAATGTACATTTCTATTACATAAAAAGAAACTGATTCTTCTATATGAACAGAGAAAACTATCTGTTTTCCTTGTCTTAGTGCTTCTGGAAGGTCACCATGCAGAAGAAAGCTATGCAGCGGGATATTAGCCCATTAGCTATGAGAACCACTATACAGAGAGCCTTGTGTTCGATGTTGTAGCCGCTCCTGACCAGTGAGCCACACCGTGTTATTAGCCACACCCCGGAATAGCTGCAAACACGAATAAATAATGTGATTAAATGTTTCTATGACCTTCAAAGAAATTTGAACTCATATGCATAAGAATGATCCATACTTCTGAGCATTAGCAATGACAAACGCTTCCAGAGCCCACTTTGTATAGCACAAATCAGCAAAGATTGTGTTCTTCTGCTGAGTTGCTACTAGGGTTAAAACAACCGGAAGCAGTGCAGACCACTGCAAGCACATCATGTATTAATACAAGTCTAACTAGATGTATATATTGGTGACTGAACAAAGCATACAAATCTCACCAGCTGTGCAGAACCCGGCTGAAAGAAGATGGCAAAAGTGTAGCCAATGCCGGTCACACAGTACACAAGGGCAACAAGAACAACGTAGTTCTCCCAGATAGATGACCTGGGGTTGTTGAAGAAATAGAACATAGAGAGGTAGACGATTGGCTTGACGATGGTATTGAAGTGATCTATGGTGTCTTTGGATAGGAAGTAGGCTAGTGAGCTCATCCCTGAGGCCCTCTCTCTCCAGTAGTTTATCTTGTCAAGCGAGAACGATCTCAAGGCTCCAATTTTGCATAGCAAGGCTGCAGCCACAACAACAGTTCACATGGCTAGTGTGGGTGCTCTATCTTCTTCTAGTAGTAGTATGTTATGTAGGATGACTAACAAAGATCATGCATACTTACAGACAGCGATGACGGTGTATGTGTAACCCAGCGCACCGAACGTCTCGTCGCTCACTTTGGCAAGTGTTCCCAAGCATATCCCCGCAAGACAAAGTATCAAGTAGTCAACTCCTTGTATTCTCGCTTCGCGGAGCCTCTGCTTGCCACACCTGAAAGGTATACATATGTTTTTTTAAGCAGTCAAGTTCATCAGAAGGAAGATTAGAACCTTGAAGCCAGACAAGAGATAGATCATACCTTCCGAGGAAATACCGGTACTGCCTTAGAATGCCAGGAGTATTGCGATTTGATAAATCTGTAGAAGTTTTGTTGTAATCATACTCATCCTTCTTCTGCCCGAGTATGTCTTTAACATTGCCCATTAGTACTGAAGTAATGGATGGACTCGCATTGTCGCTAATTGAAGAAGTGCTTCCTCTGGAGGATTCAGAATCTGAAGAAAGTTGCAGCATGTCCCTTGGAACATCGTACCCATTGTGCAGCATCCATCTGAGAGGCAAATCCTTCACGGTGACACCTGCGCTTAAGCTGGGTTTCACGATGCCCTCCAAGATGTCAATGTAGTAGTCCGGTGGGTTCACACGCTCTGGCACAACTATGCCCAGCCCAGTGAAGTACTCTTCCACCTTCTTTACTGGTCCATGGTAAACGGTCATGCCCCCTTTGGCTAGAAGTATCAAGTCATCAAACATTCTGTATAGTGTGTAGCTGAAACAACACAAGGACCGATTATTCATTAACTCTTCCATAGCCAAAGATTCAAATTTGGAGACCAACCTACCTGGGTTGATGGACAACCATGGAAATGTTGACACCTTCCAGAGCTTCTCGGCGAAGGGCACGGAGCAGTAGTAGGGAGGATGCACTGTCCAGACCTGACGTTGGTTCATCCAAGATCAACACCGAGGGCTCCATCACCATTTCAAGGCCAACGTTTACTCTCTTGCGCTGTCCACCAGAAATGCCACGCTGCTCCACCGTCCCAACCAGTGAATCTCGAACTGCCTGCAGCCCCAGAGACTCGATGACTCTCTCCACAACGAGGACCTTGTCGGCCTTTGACATGTCTGCCGACAGCCTGCAATGCAAAAGTTTAGATGATTTAGTAACCAATGTATCTAGTTAGTTAGTAGTAGACTCTGCTTTAGTGAGTGGTTACCTGCATCTTGCATTAAACCATAGGTTTTCTTCAACGGTTAGGTTGCCATGGACGATATCATCTTGGGGAACGAAGCCAATGATCTTCTTGTACCCGCGGATCGGTTCGATTTTACCATTTATAAGTACCAGACCTGATGTTTCACACCCGGTTGCCTTACCAGCAATAGCACTCAGAAATGTGGTCTTTCCCGCGCCTGATGGTCCCATGACGGCAGCCACTCGGCCAGGCGAGAGCTTTCCTGTCACTGACCTCAAGAGCTTCTTCTTGCTCCCCTTCAATGTCAGAGTTAGGTCCTTGAAGGCAATCTCAATGACTGGTCTCGAACTAGCATCATGTTCTTTGGCCATTGATATCACACCTGAGAAGGTCATGTTATGGTTCTCCTCCTGCATGGCCTTCTCCTTCTCGATTTGACCGTATGCATACTTGAAAATTTGACTGCGTGTATGCATTTGTTTCCCTCTGGGCTTCTTGAGGGCCTTGTCTCCTATTTTCACATTGAACCCTTCTTCGCTATCCGGGTTCTCGTCGAGGTTGCGCACCATGTCTGTGAGATTGTTCGTATTTCCACCCGCATCTTGAGACATGCCGGCGCCTATCTTGGACGGTCCTGCCTGCGTGCCAGCCTTATTCTTGCGCGAGAATGTGCGAGATAGTTGGGACTGCAGACCCACGCCTGCCTTCTTGGCGACATCTTTAGCTGATTTCCACCTCTCTCGAGCTTGTGCAGTCTCTCTTGCATGTCTTGCAGCAGCCTCTCGGGATTTTGCCTGCTTTTTCTCACGGTTCGTCAGGATTTGACCCGAAAAGTTGTAAATGATCAAAAGGACCAAACAGGAAGCAACCTACACAACCATGTATTTAATTGGGAACAAAACAAGTGGGAGTTAGTTCAGTCGGCCCTTAATCATTGCATCTTGCAAGCAAGCGATGGACTGGTATGTTACCACAAGCAATGCGCCAAATATAGTAATGTCCTGGTTAGCGGAATTTGCTGGACAAGAGCTCTTCTTGTAGCATCCTGCAGTGAAGATGCGCAACCATCAGTCTGGATTCAGAATTGTCTTGTTGAAACAAAGAGATTATTCCTGACGGCCAAGATTGCAACTTTGTGAAGATGGGGCTTACTAGTTTGTGTAGTTGACCCTTTCCTGCAATAATACCTGCAAAAATGCACCGTATGACCGCTCATATGTAGCCAAAACAATAATGCTCAAGGAATCTGTTACATAAAGGAGAGAAAAACACTATGCAACAAGTAGGAAACATTAGATAGATAGGATTACCCACTACTACAATTGACTTTCTGTATAGTGCTCGGGCAGTAGTATCCAGCTGGGCAGAATATATCATCCGTTGTGACGACATCTGCCCAGACATCAGCAGCACCGCAAGTATGCTTTGGGTTCCCGGGAGGTGGTTGATAGTTGTAGCTGGTATGCATCTTCAGAATCAAAGGGCGAACATGCTATATATATACTTGTGTGAAATGAAGAATTAATGACTGCCAGCTTACGGGTCACAGATGCCTGTAGTTCTGTTTAATTGGGACAATGGACAGTATGCGCCAAGAGGGCACGCTGCAAATCACATCAGACAGAAGAGAATGAATCATCAGTAGCTAGAGTCTTGGGTTGCATTTAGATAAAGACGAAGTAAAAATAACGGTCATCAGTATGTCAAGAAAAACGAAAGTTAAATTTAACAGAAAAGTGCATATGGTGTTTATCATCCATCCGTCTTCATGAATGAATTGGTACTAGTAGCGTGGTCCTGAGGAGTGCTTACGTATCATGCAAGTGAGGCCATGGGGGCAGAAGAATCCGGCGCAGCAGGTTTGGCATTTGAGGGCTCTGTAAGGGATTTCCCTGTCATCTTGGAGGTTGATCTTCTGCTCCTTGCCGACGCTGCAGGCCCATCCAGGCTCGCAGCCATCGATCCAGGAGGAGAGGTTGCAGTTCTTGTTGGGCCTGACATAATTCCTCTCCCCGTTCTCCCCGCTGTCGAGCAAGCTGTTGAAGTAGAACTTCATCTCGGCAGCGGTGCACACGCGCTGCTGGAAGTCCCCTGCAGTTATTCATCCCATGGAGATGATAAAGGTATCAATTTTCGGAAGAAATCAATGAGATGCCATGAAAGTCCAATTTGTGAACATCATTCGAAATACACAAATGGTGTGGCAATTTGGAATGCGATCATGCATACAAATTCGGAATGGGAAATGCATGCAGCATACCTTCTGTCTCGGTCATGCATTTGGTAAGGAAGGTGGTATCCTGTGAGAAATCAAAGGCTGCATTCCACTCCATGTCCCTGCAGGCAGAATGATAATGAGGGAATCAGAAGAAATTCAGAACACCGGTTGGAAGCAATGCGAGAGGAATAATTACGTGTCCTTGATGCAGTAGTCAAGCTGCTTCCCGATGGCCTTGGCGAAGGAGGATGTGAGCGCCTTGAGGCGTTCGTTCATGACTCCGGCGACGATGGGGCTCCCGGCGATGACCTGGTCTCCCTTTTCCCCTCGGCCGCCGGTGCCGTCATCGTCGTAGTCGGTATTGGTCTGGGCGAGGGAGAGGCGGGGGACGCGCGCCGCGGCGGTGGCGGCGGCGAGGAGGAGGAGGAGGTGCGCCGCCACCCAAGCCATGGTCGGAGGGAGGGGAGACGGCGGAGCGCTGGTGCTGGGGGCACATGGATGGAGGAGGAGCCCCCGTGCGGCGTTGATGGCGACGAGAAATAGGCGGGCGGGCAAGGCGCGCAGCTCAAAAAGAATGCAAAGAGCTGGAGCGCGGTGGCCGGGAAGGAAAGGATGGTGGGGAAGAGGGCGGGTGCATGGGGACTCATTGGACGGCCGAGACGCGCTTGATGGACACGTGGACGGTCGGATGTTTTTCTTCTTGTGGGAAGAAGTGCAAATGCTTAAAGTGCAGGGCTGAATAAGGAAGCCCAGTGCTACTGCTGGGATGTACTATCTCCATATGGCACGAACGGGCCTACAGCCCACTTTTTTGGAATCGGGCCTACAGCCCACTTTTTTGGAATCGGGCCTACAGCCCACTTTTTTTGGAATCGGGCCTACAGCCCACTGGAGGAGCGACGGGGAATGACTCACGACTCACAAGGAGGAGGAAGTCAAAGTCAAGGTCCGCTAGCTGGTCCAAGTCTTTGGTCTTGCGTGCGGTCCCACATGCACTACAGGAGGAGGAGGAAGACATTTTAGCAGCGGCAGCACGCCGAGGAAATCAACGCCGACTGACTTCGCCAATTATTTGATCGATGAGATTGTGCCAGTCGACCAACCATCGTATGGCTCGAACTAGAGAGAGAGAGAGTTATCAAAAACAAAACAAAACAAAAAACTAGAGAGAGATGCGCATGCCCAACCTAGACGACCAAGGGCATGCATCAGCTGGAAGTTAGTGACTTTTTTTAATTCACAATGTCTAAGATAGTCTACTAGTGCATGATTTATTTGAGTTGTTGTTAGTAGCATCTTCAACCCAGCTTTAACTCGGGATGGTGGGTTGCTTTCATCGGCACCTCATCTCACCATAGATTGATGATTAGGCCACAGGATTCAGGAGGACACCAAGTGATAAAGCGGGAAGCAGACCAGCTAGCGCATGGAGTTAGCGCCACGGCGCCATTAAACAATTTAATCAAGCCGACACTTGTCTGCTGCTCACACACCCACATCCGTGAACCAGTGCGTAATCGGCACGACACATTACTTCTCTCTGTGTGTGTGGAGATGGAGTATTGCTATTTTCTACTGTTAGTTATTACTAAAAAAACTCAGAAAAAAAAACACTAGAGCTCTTGATTTATGAGAGAGATTAGGAGTATGTCTTACGTAAGAGGGAGGGGTCCAAGGCTTTCCAAGAGGGAGATTATCAGTCAGATATGCATGCAAGCAAATAGGACTGGACTAATTTACTTGGTCTTTCATTCTTTCTACGGAGCTGAGGTCTGTCAGCAACTGGGTTTCTTGAACATACGGGATGCTGGACTATCGTCCTGTTCGTTTCGTGTCCTCTAAAATTTAAGCATTGTCACATCAAAGAGAATCTTACTATTTAAGAATATATCCATCAATTTAATGATAAAACTCTATTGATAGATTGGTGCTAATTTTCGAGATGAATCTAATGAGCTTAATTAATTTATGTTTTGCTAAAGTGATGCTACAGATAATCGTCTTCTAATCATGACTTAATTAATCTCATTAGATTTGTCTCATAAATTAGTCTAGAGACATGTAATTTATTTTATAATTAAATTTTATTTAAGATCTTCTAAATAGTAAGATTCTTTTCGATGTGACAGTTATAAATTTTAAATCCCAGAAAACGAACACACCTTATATTATATTAAGACCGCCATCACTATCGCCGCCGTGGACTTGGCCCCATTTCACATACTTCTCTATCTTCTAGTAGTCTTGCTGCAACTCATTACGAATAGTATACAGTTATTTTCTTAAATTCCATTTACTAAACATTCGGAGCTGCTACACATCCATCGATAGATCACCCTTTAGTTTAGCCCACGAATTCTCTAGCCAAAATAAAGCGGTGCGCCCTCATGTGACTAGCCACAAATGAGCGACACATACCAAACGTAAAGCACATCGATCACGTGAGCTTAGGGTGACCACCATTAAAATCAATTTACGAGTAATTAACATATTATTAGTGTGAGATGAGATTTTTGGCTGTCGAACATGTATTCGCATTGGCTCGCAAGAGTCGTGTAAACGGCAGCATTGAATCGAAGGCTTTGTTGTTGGTTGGGGCAGTTGATTACTAACTGGGCGATCGAGCCTTTTCGTCGCCAACCAAAAGGCCACCACAAATGCCAAAAAGGAAAGAAGGAAAAAAAAGAGTGACACTACAGCACTGCTGCGTAACCAGTCTCACGCTCGTGCTCCAATAAATTGTCGCGTTCCGATGATCCGTCACCTCCCTCCTCTTGCCGGTTTCGGTTGGCACCCGTCTCGTTCACAAGTGAGACGACGACGAATTCTTCTTCTTCCTCCCCTTCGTCGGCTTCTCTACCTCTCGCTTCCATTCGCTGACCAAGTGAAGAAAACTTGGGATTGGAATAAAAACAAGCAGCCTTGTTTGCTCTGCAGTTTCCTGGTTGGTGAGAGGAGCCGACGGAGAGGGGAAATATCAAGCAGCCTCCTAACCTTGACTGCTGCTGCTGCTGCTGCTGCTTGGTAGTAGTAGCTCGCACTCCAAAGTCTCCCTATCTTTCTGCCTCCCCTTTCCCCGGATCGGAGCTCCCCTCGCCGCGACACTGCCGGCACCTTCTCCTCGGATCAGCTCGGTCTCCGCAAGATAGGCAAGGTCTGCCTGCTTCTTGATGTTTTTGTTCTCCAGTTTACTTGCATCTTAGCTACTTTTATCCTGCCCTTGATTCCTTTCATCGTTTCCTTTGAATAGGAAGCAGAGAGAGAAACATGTATTAAGCCGAGATTTGGTAGGTTTAAGGTTCGGATCAGGCAGTTAGTCACTAATGTTGTCAGTGGTTTATGAAGCCTTTCTCCTTATTCCCTTGTTCACATGCCTTGTGTGCTGCTTGCATCTCATTGTCCGCACCTCTGGATTTAGACGTGTTAACGCTGCAGAATTCTTGCTCGGAATTTCCGCTACTTTTATTGAAAAGGCACGAATTTTAGCGAAAAGGTATCTGAATTTTAGGCTTTTTCTGACTCTGTAGTAATCAAAGTGCCATGTTTTATGTAACAACTGCAAATTTTGGGCCTTGCATTCATTCGCCATGAGAAAGTTGCTGGTGTAGCACGTGTCAGTCTGTGAAGTTCCTAAATCTAGCTACGATTTGATTGTGCAGTACTCCTAGTCATGTGAATCTATAACCACCACCTTTTTTTTTTGGTAAACGAATCTCTCACCACTTGCTGCACTGAAACATTCTGTCACGGAAGAGGAATTTTTATCATATCAAAGCTCAGAATTTGGTAGCTGCTAAACCTTCACCAAAACATTTTAATTGAATTTGGTAGCTGCTCAAAATTTGGTTGCCAAAACATTTTACCAAACTTGAATTGAGAACTCACTGGTTTTTAATATTGTTCCATAAAGTGTAATATCGTTGCTAATTTAGTCTTCCCCTAATTAATTCCTACTGCATTTCAGAAATGAGGTGTCTGCCTTTCTTGCATGGAGAAGTCAAAAAGGAGGATCCTGTTACCATATCAGCATCTGTACGGTCCTTCAGCACAACTTCCACAGAGCGCGATGCTCGCTCTGGTTCAGACTTCAACTCCTTGAATGTCTCTGATATGAGCGCTGAGTCGATAAGGCGGACACAATACCCCAGCTTTACTGACCGGCCTTCTAACCTCAGGGTGTTCTCCTTCTCTGAGTTGAAGAATGCCACCCGCAACTTCAGCCGGTCGCTCATGGTTGGGGAGGGTGGATTTGGCTGTGTTTATAGGGGCATCATCAAGACCGCTGATGAACCAACTGAAAGAATTGAGATCGCTGTTAAGCAGCTGAATCGTAAAGGACTTCAGGCAAGTTCTCTTTGAACATCTTATCACCCCATAGGACCTTACTTTAGCAGGCTAATCTTGTTGCTGGTGAATACTCCTAAGGTTACCAAATGATGGCTGAAAACAAATATCATAACCAACATTATAATTCTTATAGGGAACAATCTTAATTGGACCTGGCACCGTGAAAACAAATCAAATTCCCGAGTCATCATTTTCTTCAGAATTGAAAACATATAGTAGGTCGGATTTTTTTTAACCGTATCCGGATTACCTGAGCTTTGATAGTAAGTCGACATTTTCCCTTTGGCTCTTAGCCTTGTGCAGCTCTTAGCTGATGTATTTTGGTTACTTTCTTTCAATAAAGTTGCAGTAGGAGCTTCTCCTACTGCTTTCACTTCAAAAAAAAAAAAAAAAGATAGTAAGTCGACACAATTGTAGTTTTTTTTTAATCTGTTCAGTTATGCTACTTCTCTAGGTCCTCCTGCTTTGGGGAATGTACAATAGTTGATTTGATCTATTATCCAGTTATGGTCTGTCAACTAGAGGCAGCATATATTAGACATAGCAAGGCAAAGTTGTGAGTCAAGCATGGCTTCAAATCTTTTCAGTCCTGCTTGCTAGACTAGTTGTTTTTGGAGTCACATATACTTAAATTTAGATTTACCTTCTTGTATTGATTCCTAATACAGTATGGTCTTTCTCCAGGGGCAGAAGGAATGGCTAACAGAAATGAATGTCCTTGGAATTGTTGAGCACCCGAACCTAGTTAAATTAATAGGTTATTGCGCTGAAGATGATGAAAGAGGGGTACAACGACTTCTGGTATATGAATATATGCCTAATGGAAGTGTGGATGATCACTTGTCAAGTCGATCAACCTCGACTTTATCATGGCCAATGAGACTAAAAGTAGCTCTTGATTCTGCCCGGGGACTGAAGTATCTGCATGAAGAAATGGATTTCCAGGTAATCCATTTACTGTCAGATATTGAAACCAGACCACTTCTACAATCTGAAACATTTATCTGGCGTTAGCAACTCTCCACATCTGCATCCCGCAGAACAAACAAAATATCGAAAACTACAATATGTTTTAGATGCTTTGGTAAGCTCCATCTGAGTTTTAAGATACGCATGCAGGTTATTTTCCGAGATCTCAAAACATCTAACATTCTATTGGATGAGAACTGGAATGCAAAATTGTCAGACTTTGGTTTGGCTAGGCATGGACCAGCAGAAGGTCTGACTCATGTCTCCACAGCGGTATGCATATCTATGTACAAAACAACTAACTTTTACACTATCCATGTCCTTTTCATGTTTCCTATGGGTTTCATATCTAGCCTACCCCAACTTGCTTGGGATAAAAGGCTTTATTTGTTGTTGTTGTTTATGTTCTGACATAATAATGTTCTCTTTTGGCAACTATATCAGTACTAGCATACCTAGTATTTTGACTTCATTCAACTGAAAAAATATGTTATGTATTGTGATTGCTTTATGTTTCAGATTCTTTTGGTAACTAGGTACTAGAAATGCTATGGAGTCTGGAGGTATTCAACTAACATAATGTGCAGTGACTTAATAAAAGAGAACCACGTTGCTTAATCAGCAACTAGTAAACTCTTATGCACTTCCATAACTTTTTTTTTCTGCCAGCGCAGTTGGGTACTGAGTTGCTTGACATCTAGCAACAAAATTGCTTTTGTGTACTAGTTACATTAGTGAGCTTTTAGTGATATACTGTAGTTAGTATCTGAAGATGACAAAATTATCAGAGAAAACTTCTGAGACAGGTGAAGTAATAGAAATGTTTGACTACTGAAAACATTTAAGTGTTTAGAAATAATTCACCTGCTTTGGCTAACTGCAGTTAACAAGAATTGAGTTTTATACTGTTTGTGCCAAGTTGCAGCTACCATAACAATTACCCTTGAAGTTTTCTTTTTCCCATTGCTATAAAACTATTACTTAGCATCCATGTAAATATCATCTTATGTTGTTATAATTATATTTTAATAGGTAGTTGGAACTCTGGGCTATGCTGCTCCAGAGTACATACATACTGGACGCCTCACAGCAAAAAGTGACATCTGGAGCTACGGTGTGCTTCTCTATGAGCTCATCACTGGGCGCAGACCCATTGATCGGAATCGCCCAAAGAGCGAGCAGAAGCTACTTGAGTGGGTGAAACCATACATTTCCGACGTCAAGAGGTTCCCCATCATCATAGACCCGCGTCTTGAAGGGCACTACAACCTCAAGTCAATGACAAAGCTTGCGAGCGTTGCAAACCGGTGCCTTGTTCGGATGCCCAAGTCTCGCCCAAAAATGAGTGATGTGTATGAGATGGTTCAGAAGATTGTGGACAGCATTGAGATTGGCACACCACAGCCTCCTCTGCACTACCATGGTACCGTTTCCGAATCAGGTGCAAAGAGGACAAAGAAAGGATCTCTGAAGAGAAGGTTCCAAGAGTTCAAATTTGGTTGCCGGCATATAGTATGGCGGGGCTGGAAACCTGAGATCATAAAGACCTTCTGAAAAGATGGTAGACCCGCTTCTGTAAGTATAGCTGCTGTTCATAGGGATAAGGTTGTTCCTCTGTATTTTTGGCATTAGGGTGAGGGTGAGGTCATACCGGGTGCAGAATTGAGTGGCGTTGTGCAACCTTTTTATCTTGTATAATGTTGTGTGTAATTCACCTGGTTCCGAGTAACACAGTCTGAGCTGCAAGATGGTGATCGTTAGGCCCCTTGCCGACTTGTGTTTTCAGTTCAGTTTCTGGCCTCCTCATACGAACCTTGTTTCTGCAAAACTAATTGTAATCTTTCCTGTGGAAAGGGTTTGCATGGAATGATATAGACTCAGACGGAACGTAGCTGAATGAAGGGACTGCAGAATCTGAATGTGCGCCTTATCTTGAGCTTCGGAATGATCAGATGATGCCAACCATTCTTTTGATCAGATAAGACGTAGCTGCGGCAGATCGAAAGAGACTGTGTCCAATTGGGGAGACTGAAGGTGGAGGATGGGCATTAGAAACTAAAAACCTAGGCATGTCCACTCTTTCGATTGGATGGCCTGCAATTCCTTCGAATATACAAGATGGGCAGGAAGACAGGACCAGCTTACAGAATACAGTATCATCAGAGAACCTCACCATCACAGTTGGCACCAGAATATCTGACGGCCTGCATGATTTCAATTAATCTAAGATGATCCAGTGTAGATCCTGCACAGATTATTGTTTGGTGCTTATATCAATGGTAGAGGCTTCTGAAAACTTTTCCGGTGGCGGTCTTGTTCTGCTGTTCCCATGTAGTACCTAGAAAGCAACGGATTTTGCACACTTTTTTCCTTTCCATCAATCATCAACTTGTGCCTTTTCTTGGGATGGTGGGCAGCAACTGTAGGGTTCCTTTCAGTTTTGACCAACCCGATCGCCTTATATTGATCTTGAAAAGAGAATAATTCTCAGTTTTGAGATTACAATAATTCTCTGAAACTGGTTGGATGGCATGAAGAGGAGGGGATGGCTGTATCATCTTCAGTAAGGTTAACTGCACATGGTGTATCTGATGCTGTTTTTTGTTTGTTCATCACTATACGATTATAGCAGCACCGAAGATTCCAGCTTTCTGGTCAAATTGATACCAAATTTATGCGGAAGAGAGGGATAGGAGAATCATTTTTTTTAGAAGGAATGAAGTTTGGAAGGATGCCAAACCTCCTGTCGCTATACCTATATACAGTTGAGCAGTGTAATCCGGAGGGAATTTTGTACAGTGTTGGCAGGAACAGGAACAAACACATGCGGCATGTTAGCAAGTGCTCGTGTCTCCTCTTCTGACCAATAAATAAATCAGCCACATGGTTTGCCTTGTCTTGTTTGAGCCGGTCCTGAAACCAGTCCAGCTGGTTGCAGATTCTCCTCCTCAGGAACTGGTGGAATTCTACGATCAGCCGTCGCCGATCACCAACTGAACTTTCAAACAACGGAGGGGTTGCAGGCACCAGGAAATTATGAAATTTCTCCAATTCAAACGGCTCCTCCCATCCTTGAAAATTCCACGGGTCGCTGTCTCAAACGTCGTGGGCTGCTGCCGAAACGCCTATCAGGGCCAGAATTTCCGAGGTTGCGCTCCCCTTTTCCTCCGCATATAAAGCTGAAAAAACATTGTAAGAACCTGACTGGATTTAACTTTTCCGTTCATGTCCCCCACTGAAACTTGCATATGAATCCTTCTGTTAATTGACAAGAAGAACAAGTTAAGTTTGTTTTGTCCATTTTGATCCATCCTCACGCACGGGGGCTCGACAAGTCATATTTGATCCAGCTTTTGGAGGTGGCTAATAGCCATCGTCAGTTCTCGTGCTGGATCCAAGTCATCTTCGATTAAGATCCGTGGCCCATGCTCTCTCGTCATTGATTTCGCTATCAGCAACAGTGGCAGCCCGTGCTAAGGTAGCATAGTTATCGCTGGGCGAGAAACAACAGCCCGTGCTAGAGGAGACACTGCTTGCTTCACTGCAACAACAGTATGGAGGAGTATTTAACTTCTCCCTCTGTAATATAACTTTTTAATTTTCGAATACACGCCTAAAAAATAGTCTTTATCCTAGATGATGTAATCGATCAGTGATTAGAGTCAAGGTTAAGATCCCCAAGCTACTTCTATTTCGATTAATCATCCGATAAGATTAATAAATACTCTTCTGAGCCATTAAATGAACAAGTACTGCTGCCATGGCGATCTATCAGAATTCAGAATCAATAAATCAAGAGGTAGTAGTACGTCCAAAACTAGTAGGGGAGGGAAGAAGGACGAGACCTGACCGGGAGAGAGAACGCCAAGCCGCTCCAGTTGGACGCATCCGGGCGCCGGTACGATACGTGGGCCCCACCTCCTCTGACAGCCGTCAGATGCCGAGCAGAGCGCTGAGATTCCCTCGGAACACGAGCGCGTATCGGTGACGTCAACGCAGCCCGGCCCACTGACCAGCTGGGCCCTCACGCCGCTGACGCGATTCCAGTGGTCGACGCCACCGCGCGCTTTTGCGTTGTTCACCCCCGGTTTTATTTAATTTGTTTGGCTGCCGAGACGATCGAAATGCAGCGCGTGGGATTCAACAATTCCATGCCAAATGAAGGTAAGTGCACGTGCTAGCTTTGCCTAAAGGGACTAGAGTATATATATCCAAACATTTGGATACGCATATTTATACGTACAAGGTTTGATGCAAAATGGTCTTTAGTTCTACAAAATATTGCCTTCTTTAAAGTTGGCGAATTTAAATCTTGAATAGTTGGAAACTCCAAATTTACATTGAGAAAGAAAAAAAAATTATCAAGCGAAGTTTGTCCCCAAGAAAAAATAACACTCTCGAGTTAACCCCAAAAATCATATATTCTAGGTCAACATTGAGTTGGGTATTTATTTGTATATGTCTTGACTTTTTTAGTGGTACATGTCTATGTTGGTGCTAAGTAAAGTACTCCCTTCATTCCTTTATATAAGCATTCTAGGGATTCAAATTTTATTCCCAAATGTAAGCATTCCTTTGAATAGGACAAAAATTGATGGGTTGGTGGGTGGGTGAAGAATTTATGAGGTAGTGTAAAAATAGGGGTATATATGACCTTTTCTCTCTTGACTATTTCTATCTCGAGATTCTAGAAATGCTTACATATAGGAACGGAGGGAGTAGAAGACTTGAGGCATACTTGCAAAATGAACCTCCAAAAGAGTATCGTTTTAACAGCTGCAACCGTGGCCTACGGTTGCAGCAACCAGCTTGGTTGCTATTGGTCTGCTACATAAGGCAACCGCAACCACGATCGTTAGAAAGAGAAACGATCACAACCAATATTGATTTTGTCGGTTACCGATCTATTTGTCACCGACATGTTGCAAACCGTATTGATTGCGTCGGTTATCGATTTGTTTGCCAACCCCAAATATATTATTGAAACCATAAAGGGATACAGTACATTAATATAGATAACATTATCACCTAAGTAGTACATGCTATTTTACTTCAATATGTAGTAGACAATCCCCGGTGCTCTAGACCAATTTCTACACTTCTAAACATCCTTTTCCACAACGGTACAAACATACAACGGGGAAGTCAGCATTACCATAAAACTATGTTTGAAGACTTGTCCTCCCGCCGCCACAAGATGAGAACATCATCTCGTTGGCTCCAAGCCACACGAAAACAATGCAAAAATCAGGAGGGAAAGGTACAGGATTAAAAATAATTTCATAATTAGCCAGATATGTAGGGTCCTATTTGTAAACGGCATGTCTCCGCAACAGTTTCCGCAAGCCGCGTGCCAGGAAAAGAAAAGTGTTATAGAAAGGAAAAAAAAAACAATTCTCTCCTCTTGCCCCTCCTCACAATCAAAACATACCCATATATACGGACGCAGATTCTCTGCATTACCAACTAGTAATGCAGAGAGTCACTGTAGCTCGTGCATTACCAAACAGAAGCCGCCCGATACTGAAATGAAGCAGAACAGATTCATCGCTACAGCGAACCCCGAACAGTAGAAAATATTGCTACAGATACTCACTCTACGAGTAAATGCTACGGTTCAATGCACCGAAACTGTTCATTCCTCACAAAACATCTGTACGACCCACTGCAGTAGCTGGAATTTAGACCTTGGTTTCCAGCTACTGCAGAGGACCCTGATCCCATATATACCCCTCCTCTCTTCCTCTTCTCCTCTCCTCTCTGCTGGCTCACCCCTCGCGATCCCATCCAATTCCGGCGCTGGAGGAGACGAGTACAGGTCTCCCTTCCGCCACAACGCCGCCGCTCTGAAGGTGAAGGTTCTCTTATCCCGTCCTCTCTGTTGTAAGCCATGATGAAGTCCATAAAACTATTGTTTTTTTCCTGCCGTTTCCCCAGCAATCCACTCCAAATCCTTATTTCTTTATGAGATGCCCCAATCCATCCGGTGCTAGTGGCTCGCGGATTCGATTCGATTTGATTGTCCTGTTCTAGTGCTGGCTTATTTTCTCAAAATTTTGTAACTTTATGCCCCTGATGCTGATATGATACGGTCCAGGGAGGATTGCGTAATGATTTATTAGTTTCCCACAATCTTTGCTTCTTATCGCTACTGTGAATGTGACGCCCCTAATCATTCATTTCTGTTAGGCCTCACCCTCACCAGACATGCTTGACTCTTACAGCAAAATAAACCTGCCATTGCGTAATATATTTTCCTTTTTCTTTTGATGTTGTTGCCATGGTACTGAACTCAATGAATCTGCTTGGTAGGGCAGCGTTTTCACGGGGACCTCTGGTTCAACGGATGAGCATGTGTGAGAAAGATCAAAATTTGCCCTGGGGATATGACCTTTTCCGCGACCCTTTTGTTCCCCCGGCTGGGTACTATGGGCCTCCCCTGGTTACTGTGATGGTAGCTGTTGTAACATCCACTATGGTAGAGGTAGTCAGCCCTGTGAAATATCATGCAGGACTTTCGTTTTGGTGCATATAACCATGGAAAAAATAAAGGAGACTAACACTCCTCATTTCTGTACTGCTCCTTTCTTCTGCAGGTACATCACATCCTGATGAGGCTCAGCTCCATTCTTCTGCACTCTCATATGATCAGTACAATCCATCAGTAGGCATCTACCATCCTGGTGCTGAAAATACCCATAATCTGATTAAAATTTTGAAACCCAATGTTTTCTTTCTTTCTTTTCCCTTATTATGTTTTGGGTGTTTTGCAGGAAGTGCTGACGTGCATGACCATGAGGCAGTATACATAGAACCATCTAGTTCATCCCCAGACCCTGGCAACAACGATTATTTGGAGATGGAGGAGGAAGTAGGGAAGCGATTTTACCCCATGGTCCCAGTTCCCGTGAGTCTATTGATCCTTTGAAGTCAGGTTAAGAATAAAATTGTTTAGCTTCGTTTGCATGTTGCTATCGACATGTTTCACTAAAAACTTGACCTGCAGGGGGTTAGACCGCCCCCACGGCTATGTAATATAGGGAAGACCCACTGACACACGCCAAGAAAACCCCGAACCCCTCTGCATGCCGTTACACAGGAGCCCGTAACCCACGTGAGTGCTGGCCGGCGCCATGCACCGTATCCACAACTGGGCTGGGCCTTAACCTGTGCTTTGGTGTCTAATGGAGAGGCAAGGGGATTTTTTAAACCAGACCGAAAATTCGCTCCCACTGGAAGTCGAACTCGGGACCTCGGAGGTGCTACTCGGGCGCCTTACCATCACAGCAAAGGCCCTTTCGCTTGATATGTTTCATCAACTGCGAGAAAAATGGAAGTTTTCTTGTAAGGAAGCTTGCCAAGACATGTGTTTGATGTGTAACCAAAATCTCACCATGAAAAAAAATGGATGTCGCTTTCTGTTGGACCACTAACTTGAAAGCAATAGGCATTAATAATGATCTGACAGTGAATTCCTATCGTGGGTATCTTTCTATACTCAAAAGGCCAGTTAACTTTGAATGTTCTTTTGTCACATTACATATCCTGGAAAAATTACCCATGGCTCATTTGTTAGTCCTGCCTGCCAACTCCTTCACATTTAATTGTCTAAATCGGATAATTATAAAGAGTTGGTTTATTGGCATACATTAGTGGTCATATCTTGCCTTAAATAATTCTACTATATTTCTTCTATTTGAAGATTATTTAATACCGATAACCGCTTTTCTTCCCTTATGCAGTCCACTGATGACAGATTCCCTGCATTTTACTGTTTCCCGGTGCAATTAACTAAAATCCCTACTATCTACTATAGACTTATATTGTTCAATGTTGCCGATAGGAGCAGTGGAAACTCTCCTTTTCATTTTCCGTTTCTTCAATTTCCCACTGTTGCGAAGAAATGAAACTGATTTGAATGATATCTATAATTACCTCGTGTATCTCCCGCTGTGTTCTCTACTCTCTACTCTGGTTAAATGATTTGTTTCTTCCTTGTTCAGCATGTCCCTAAAATCAATGGGGAAATTCCATCAGTCGATGAAGCCACCATGGATCATGAAAGGCTGACAGAAAGGTCTTCCATTCCTCTATATGCTATTTGCTTTCAGTTTCAGTTAGTGAATGTCTGCTGTTAGCCTGTTACTATATACGCTATTTTTCTTCTGTTCCTCTTTTTTTTTCAATCTTTATTCCTTGTCTGTTAGGTTGAAGTTGTATGATCTGGTCGAAAACAAGGTGAAAGGAGATGGCAACTGTCAGGTATTATACAATTTTGGTTTTTTTTTCCAATTTTTATTCCTTGTCTGTTAGGTTGAATACTTGATTTTCCATTCCCATTTGTTACCATTTTTACCACAAGTGATCCACACTCATCGTCCTCCCCTCCCCGAACTCTCATCTCTCTCTCTCTCTCTCTCTCTCTTTTTCTTTTCTGTTAGCAAGATATGCAGTAACAATATTCTGATTAATTTTTTATTCCATTATTACTTTAATGCATCACAACCAATTTGTATTGATTGCATATCCACGATCCTACAGTTCCGGGCACTATCAGATCAGCTTTACCAAAGTCCTGATCACCATGAATTTGTTAGGGAGCAGATAATTAACCAGGTAATCAATGGTATCAAATTTCACATTACGATCCCAAGTCCTTTGTGCATTCTTCTATCTTTTCTCTAAAAGACTTCCCTTGCAGCTAAAATCTAACCGTGAGGCCTATGATGGATACGTTCCGATGGCATATGATGAATACCTGGATAAAGTTTCACGGTTTGTTCCACATCAGCCTAACATTTGTGAGTAATGTTAATCGTGTGCATGTGAATGGGTTGTCTGACTTGCTTTTTTACTGTACAAACTCATAGGAACGGTGAATGGGGTGACCATGTGACTTTACAGGCTGCTGCTGACAAGGTTATTATACAACCTACTTCCCAGCTGCCATACACCTGATGTAGCATATACTGATATACATAGGACCTGACAGGAATGTTAGTTTTTAGTCATCCTAATGTGAGGTAACAATCTGATGCAGTATGGAGTAAAGATTTTTGTGATGACATCGTTTAAGGATACATGCTACATTGAGATCCAGCCTAAGGTTCAGAAGTCCAACAAAGGTATGCAATTGAGACTTGGCTTAGCTCCTCGGATGTTGTCTGACTTTAGTTTTTCGTTTCTGATTCCTTGCTTGCTTGCAGTGGTACTGTTGAGCTTCTGGGCGGAGGTGCACTACAACTCCATATACCAGCAGAATGGTGAGTAGGCCTGTCAAGGTCTTCATCGCCAACGTATGCAACCAACATTATTACATAAGTCTTGTCTGTGCATAGTACTGTTAATTGCAAGCTCTCATAACCTTGCTGAATTTGTGGTTGGTGAACAGACGCTCCGAGATCTCAGACGACGAAG
Organism: Chloris gayana; assembly: GCA_031894775.1. NCBI lineage: Eukaryota > Viridiplantae > Streptophyta > Magnoliopsida > Poales > Poaceae > Chloris > Chloris gayana. The sequence continues at coordinate 3,707,500 of JAUNZO010004234.1, read as the reverse complement.
AGGAGGAGATGGTGGCCATTCTCGAACCACCACCATTGATGACTGATTCTTTGTCAGTGGAGCTTGGTGTGTTATATCATCATCGGTGCGGGATGCGGGCACAGTGGAGCTTTTGATGATTCAGACGGTGATCCGGAGGTGCTCTCCTGGGAGGGGTCATCATCAGTCGTGATGGTCTTGAGATCCTAGCCTTGACATCCTAGGATAACATGATGGCATTATATGGTCAATCACCAATATAATATCCTGATATAGATACATGGGATGGGATGAAATAAACGTGAGATTGTCCCGTACATATAGTTGGAAGGCCGGTGAGAGCCTTGTATTATTGCTTGTAATTGCTTACAAATTTTGCCGGAATGAGGCTAACATATACTATTGGGAAAACGATTATGGTAATAATGGTAGGAATAAATTGGATTGGAATCGAGATGCCCCGTTTTAAGCGGCCGATCTCTCTTGGCCAGTGGAGGAAAAATGACGTTTTACTAAAGGGTTAATCTTTTTTTGGAACTCAGCTTCCATTTCTCGAGGAAAGGAGGGCGACGATTGGAGTCACTTGCAAGCGGGATTGTGTGTAAGGCCCTGTTTGTTTTCTGCCCTCTAAAATTTAGCACTGTCACATCAAAGAGAATCTTACTAATTATGAATATTTTGATCAATTTAATGACAAAACTCTATTGACAGATTGGTGCTAATTTTTGAGATGAATCCAATGAGCTTAATTAATTTAGGTTTTGCTAAAGTGATGCTATAGTAACCGTCTTCTAATCATGACTTAATTAACCTCATTAGATTCGTCTCGTAAATTAGTCTAGGAGCCTGTAATTTATTTTATAATTAAACTTTATTTAATACTCTTAAATAGTAAGATTCTTTTTGATGTGACAACTATAAAATTTAGACGGTAGGAAACGAACACGACCTAAGTTAGAGTGTGTTCGTTTCCGGGGTCTAAACTTTAGAGCTGTCACATAAAAAAGAATCTTACTATTTAAGAGTATCAAATAAAGTTTAATTATAAAATAAATTACAGACCCATAGACTAATTTACGAGACGAATCTAATGAGGTTAATTAAGTCATGATTAGAAGACGATTCTGTAGCATCACTTTAGTAAAACATAGATTAATTAAGCTCATTAGATTCATCTCGAAAATTAGCATCAATCTGTCAATAGGGTTTTGTCATTAAATTGATCGAAATATTTATAAATAGTAAGATTCTCTTTGATGTGACGAGCTAAATTTTAGAAGCGCAGAAACGAACGAGGCCTTAGTCGTAGGCCGTAAAGGCCCATTTAGGCAGTGGCCCGTAACCTAGATGTAGGCAGAGCAAACTAGGTCCAAAATTGTGCCCAAAACGGAAAGGCCCAATGGAATACTGTCTTTCCTTCTCTTTATTCAACTGCCTCTTCTTTATTCGTTGATCGTTGTGACGTTGTCCACTCAGTACAATTTTTTGGTCTAAAAAAGTACAATTTTTTTTATTTTGTTTATGTTGATAGAGAGGGAGATAATTCTATGAGGTTGATGTGTGATATAACACGCATGGGCTAAGACGATAGGAGGATCGAGTCCACGTACGACGTCCGAAGAAGGGCGACAGGACATTGAGCGACCAAGTAAAGCAGTTTGTTGAATTCAATCGAGAACGTGGAAGAGGTCAGGCGGTCAACACCGTCCGGCGCTCATCCTGGCTGGCTACCAGCAGCTTGTACAACACGTCAGCAGTAGATTTGCTTGTTCTTTGCAGGTTTTCATGGTCATTTGTTTTTTTTTTCAAAAAAAGAGGGAGCAACCAAGAAAGAGAGAAAAGATGCAGCCGTCAAGATATAATATTAGTAATAATAAGCAAGTAGGCATCCATTTGTGTTGTGCGTCCCCATCCACCATGTTTTGCTTCGCGAAAACTAATTGAAGGAGAGAGATTCCAAGAACTTAGTCTTGCAAGAATCCCCCTTTAATCGCTCAACAAAAAGGACGGACGCCACGCTATGCTTCCGCGCGTTGACCAACGCCGAATGGCAATTGCGCACGTGTCACGTCCTTTATTAATTTGTCTATCCGCTTCAATCTGGGATCAATAAGCAACTGTTCTTCTTCATTTGCATTTCTTTCTCCGGATAGAATCTCCATACATGGCCGTCGTCTTATCTTTTAATCTAAGCCGATAAACTCCGATCCTCTGGACATTTACAAGAAACTGATTTCTATAAACTTGTTTATTTACAAATAAATTAGCATAGCTTCGAGTCAGATTTTCCACCCTTGGATCTAGACCACCATTCAAAATTATCATTTATTTGTGATAAAAAAATATTCTCTAACAAAACGAAAAGTTTCCACCTAAGAACTAATTGTGTTAGCAATACCATTTCATTGTTATACTAATTTGTTCCAACGATATATTATCGCTGGAGCAAATGCAAAATTCCACTCAACTGAACACTGTCAAATCTCATGAAAATAGGATAATGTTGTTTGGATCATAGTTTTTAGAAACTAAAAACAAGTGTTAATAACTCGTTTTTAGATTAAAAAAACTTATATTAGAGAGGTAAGCTAGATTATGAGATCGTTAAAACTCATAATCTACTTTTTATAAACTGACGAAAAAGTTAATCTTATATTACCTTGGAAGTTAGTTTCTTATAAACTAGAAGAATTCAAAGAGACTCTTAAGTCATTGCTTGCTAGTGTATGAAACGAATTCCTGCTCCTCAAGAAAAGCACGGGAAAGCCTATCTAACCGCGGGAAGGAAAGGATTCTGCACATGCAATGGGCAACTCATTGTTTTGAAAAAATGCAATGGCCAAGCATCTATCTATTTGGATTGGATTGGAGGGTTCTCAATGCATCTTGGTAAGCAGCTGCAAGGCATTGATGCTAGTATATATCTGATTCGGCCCTTTTTGCTGATCGGAACATTATATATGCTGTTAGGTACGACGCATATCGTAATGTAACACTCGTGCTTATCGTTAATAACGCGGTTACTGGTGGAGAGAAAAATCAAAGACCGTGTGAACTCGGTCATTCAAATAAGAGAAAGAAAATGGTGTGAACTTGTGGGGATCTTATTCGAAACCAGCAGCGTCCGGCGACCGTTGATGGCCGTCTTCGCTTTTTTTTCCTTACATCTAAATCTAAAAAAAAAGAAAAAGAAAAGATCGTCGTCTTCTTTTCTGGCGCGCGGACGCGGTCGCTTCGCTTCTTCTGCCTTGCGGGCTGCAACAACCAAAACTGTGGGACCCACCGCACCGCCGATGAGTTGCTTTCATTTTCTTTTGTTTCCTTCACTACTAGTACTACACAAGAAGAATATTTTGCTAGGGAAGAACGCTACTCTACTCGATCGGTGCCACCTTTTGCCAGTTGCCATGCCAAGAAAAATGGCCATTTTTCTTTTATGTTTTATAAAACGAAATGAATCGATTGCTTGTTGGCCACTAACAACGACAAATGGTGGCCATTACGTACGTTTCTATGCTGATTCTTTTCCAATGTGAAATACTTTAATCCAAGACAGTTTAACATGGAGATGTCAGTAGGTGCCCAATTTTCAAGGTTACTACTCCAAGGCAAACAATTTTCAAGGTTAATTTGTCCACACGGAGTGCAGTAAGACGTGCTTAGCAGTTAAGGATGAAAACTAGAAGCCGCGCCAGATATTGTTTCGTCCCTATCGCTGCAACTAGTAAACAAGAGTGCTCGTCACGTAGCGCAGCTGCCATCGCCCCATCCTAAGCCTATGCTCTCTATGCGGTCCTCGAGGAGTATGAATATGTAATCCTTTTTTTATGTGTATATAAAATCGAATATGATTCATTGATTTATTTATGACTAGATCTCATGGGATCCCTTTTTATTAATTAACAACTAAACTAATCTTTCATGGAATTATCAACAAATAGGACCAACAAAAATCACATGTCCCGCCTAACTTGTTGTGTGTATATAATGCGGAGAGGAGTGGGGCATTTGGCATGACCAAAAAACCCTCGAAAATAGGAGAACCAGGCAGGCAAGAGAAGAGAAGAAAATAAACAAATCAATCAAAGGTTAGTTAAGTTAAATAGTAGAAGAGGAGGGAGACAAAGGAGGGGGAGGAAGGAAGCATGAGGAAGGGGAAGAAGAAGCGAACAAGCTCGCGCCCCGCGCGGCGGCCATGTGGACGCCATGCGCGAGCGCGGCGTGGAAGTCGTGACACCTGCCGCACGCCGCCCCTCGCCCTCGCCATGCCCCCGCCGCCGCAATGCGCCTCAAAACCCCCGCTCCTCCTCCCCTCCCGTCGAGGTTCCCCGCACCCTCTCCCCTCCCCGCCTTGATCCGCCGTCTCTTGATCCAATCCCTCCTCTGCAGGTAGGGGACATGGCGGAGGACGCGCCGCCGCCCAAGCTGCTCTACATTGCCGTCGCCGACGCGGAGGGACGCAGGGCGTTCCGGTACACGCGCCCCGTGCTGCAGAGCACCCTGCACCTCATGGGTTGCAAGCCTCGGCATGCCTTCAAGGTCACTTTTTTTTCCCTCTCTTCTTCTTTCTCTGATGATCTTCTCGATTACGATTTCCGGCCATGGTAACTGGTGCTTGCCCTTACTTGATCGGGATCGATTGATTCTATCTCTTTTGTGATCGATAGATAGATAGATCCATGGTTGCTGCTTTCTGTCGGGTTTGGATCGCTTGTTCTTGTTCCCGGTGACCGAATTCGTTTGTCTATTACTAGTATTGAGTACAAGCGGGTGTGCGTGGTTTATGATCGCTGATTTTGACATAATAGATGGCGCGCGCTTCATGCGCAGATCTGTTCTTGGCTCAATCCAGAATGCCCGCGCTTCGGATCGTGTCAAAAAACTCGCATGTCCTTTTCGCCTTTGCAAGGGAAGACAGACAGCACTTTCAAGCTTGACCCTCCAACGCTTCAAGCGTATCCAATTCTGCGTTTTTTAGGATGATTTCTTCTTGTTGCGAATGGAACTTGTCCTCTAGTTATGCTTTGCTTCTGGTAGGTCACAGTCATAGATATTCTGTCATGCAACTGTTGCCTCTTAGTTTTGCTGGTGTGAATTGCTGTTGCTCTCTTGGAATTATTATGTTCTATATCTATCGACAAAGACACCACCATGTTATATTGATGTAGACGTCTTTCCTTCATCTTGCACCATCGTTTTTCGCTTTTCGGCTGCAGATTGATGATGGGTAACCATTCTAAAGAGTATCCAGTAATTGCACCGCGTTCCCATGCTTTGTTTTAATCTGATCTGGTCATGATCTTTTGCTTCTCTCACGGTCCAGTTAGTCAAAAGTGCAAATGAAGTTACTTGTTGACACGTACCACACTCTGTAGACTAGTAGTATTGTTGTCTAGCTGTTAAACATAACATTTCCTTCCATCCTTGTTGGCACCATCAGATTAGCAAGAGAGTATTCAATGTGATGAGGAGTGAAGCGTTGGCTGCATCCAAATCAGATAGGGTACCAATAGAAGAAAATTGCTCCACCCTTGCTGCTGGTACAGATCCAGAAACTCTGGATGCAAGTGGTAGCAGCATGCCATTTGAATTATACAAGAACCAGACAACGGTTGTTGTTTCAAGGGACGAGTTCCTAAATGTTGTATGTGATGCCCTCGCTTTGTACAAGTACGTCGGACCCAACCAGAAAGCAGACTTGCTTCTCGCTTGCAGGTAATATAATGTCCTTGCGGCTGTCTTTCTGAATATTCATTCATACAAAAAAAGTATTTATCTGTCAATTTAATTCACATGATTACCTTGCATTTTAGATAGAAATGCATCGCTCATACTTTATTTGAATGAAGTGATTGTTAACAGAACAAATGCATCACCAATCAACAATTCATCACAGCCATTGGAAAGTAACCTGAAAGTTATTAATAATATTTATTTATTTCCTTTCTCGAATTATTTCAATCAGAATTAAAGAGAGAAAGGAATCGGTGACAATACTATTGTGTGGGACAAGCGGATGCGGCAAGTCCACTTTATCATCTTTGCTGGTATGTTTATATCATGAGCTGTCCATTTCTGGACCAGCTATTGCTACGCCATATCAGTAAACCATTAATCTGCTGCAAGCATGTGCATTTTTTAACAAGTGCCTGTAATTTAGAATCAGCATTGAAGTGCATAATGCTTCCTAACTTTTTCAATTATGTAATCATCTTCAGAACTCAAAAGATAGAAATGGTATTGACAATTGCTAAATTCCTAATACAATCATTTTTTTTGTTTCCCAGGGCAGTAGATTGGGTATCACAACAGTAGTTTCTACTGATTCCATTCGACATATGATGAGAGGCTTTGCAGATGAAAAACAAAACCCTCTTCTTTATGCGTCAACCTATCACGCAGGCGAATGTTTAGATCCTGTTGCGGTTGCTCAGGCAAAGGCAAAACGGCAGGCAAATAAACTCACTAGTAGCAAAGATGCCACTTCAGATGAAAAATCCCATCATGGATCATCAGAGTTACCTCCGAGGACTGAGTTGATTGGCAGCAAACAAATGGCAATTGAAGGTTACAAGGCACAAAGTGAGATGGTGATGGACAGCCTGGACAGATTAATTACATCCTGGGAAGAGCAGAAAGAATCTGTGATTGTTGAAGGAGTTCACTTAAGCCTTAACTTTGTGGTGCGTCCTAGTCAAGAAGCAATGTTCATTAAACTTTGTCGACTTATGTTATTTTGCACCGTCTACTTATTTCTCCCATCAATTGATTAAGCTCTTCTGTTTTCATTATCCAACAGATGGGATTAATGAAGAAACATCCTTCCATAATACCATTTATGGTATACATTACAAATGAGGAGAAACACATGGAGCGATTTGCTGTACGTGCAAAATACATGACACTTGACCCAGCAAAAAACAGATATATCAAATACATTCGGAATATCCGAGCGATCCAGGAGTACCTTTGCAACCGTGCTGACAAGCATCTGGTGCCAAAGATTAATAACACTAATGTTGACCAGAGTGTGGCGGCTATACACGCCACAGTTTTCAGCTGTCTTCGCCGGCGGGAAGCTGGGGAGAAGTTGTATGACCTCAACACAAACACTGTTGCCATTGTGGATGAGGAATATAGGAGCCAGCGTGCAGCTAACACCTTAGGTTCTAAGGGCATGTTTCAGTTGATCCAAAGGAAGGGTTCTTCAAGGAATCTGATGGCTCTCCTCAATACTGATGGTTCAGTCACCAAAGCTTGGCACGTAGGTACAAGTGATAGCAATAGCAATCTCAGCCATACTACAAACAGCGAAAAGGCTGAGGCAGTCAATCTGCAGTTTGGCTCTTTTGGGATCAGTGCCTGGATGAATGATGTCGGGGGAACCAGTCATGCTGGAAGTGTTGAAGACCTTAGAGCTGATTGTGTGGAGACTGGTGGTAGAAATCTTTCGTCATGCTGCAGTTCACCAAAGATGTCAGATTCTACTTCTAAGGAGGTGTGTCTTGGTACCAAAATTATGGTTTAACAATGATGTCGATCGTTTCAATGTATTTGAACTGTTATCGCATGTACTGCTAATGCTGGAGTGCTTGACATGGCTACGCTCAGCATTATGTATTATAATTTTAGACTGTTGAGTGTTGGCATCTAATTTGGTTCTGCATCCACATTGTGTTTACCTAACAACTGCTTTCACGTTTTCAGCTTATGGAGGAGTATTCTGTGTATGGTAGCGAAGAAGAAGAAGCTGACGATCCACCTGATGCTGAAACTGACGAAGATCTAACCGACGAAGAGAGAGACATTCATGAGGTATTGACAGTTCTCTTCTATGTCAACGATTTTGGGTCCTAGTTGTTTCACCATACTAGACAATCTGAAGCTGAAGAGTTGAATGTTCTTTTGCATGAACAATTGCTTGCAGATGGATGCAGGATCAGTTGACGAGCTCTCCACCAAATCAGATGAGGAATACGATGACCTGGCCATGCGGGATGTCATGGAAAATGGTGATTGGTCTGACGACGAGCAAATGGTGAACAGCACGAAGGAATCACTAGCCCTTGAGAGTGCGTCTGGAACTGAAATAGGAGAAGGTCATGCCATGGGAAGCCGGTACCACCACAGTCTGGAATTGTTCCTCAAGATGTCCAAAGAAGTAGCCGCCACATAAAGATGCCGGCTGGCCATTGCACCCGGGGTGATAGGCACTTTTACAGGCGCCTTCTTCTCTTGTGGTGCTGAAGGCACCACAAGAATGAAGTCACCTTAGGTTGTAAAGTGGTCTGGCCAGGCAGCCATGTACTTGAATCGTTTGGAATAATACGCTGGGAAAGCAAAGTGTCCTTGTGGAGTTGTGGGGGAAAATAACTTCCTAGCCATAAAAGAGTGAAAACATATATACCATCATTTTCGGAGATCTCTTTATCTACGCAGCACTTTGTGCCATTGAATGACATGCAGGACTATAGATTCCGAGATGAAACGAACTGGATCTTAATAGTGTCATCTAACCTGAAACGATAACAAAGCGAATTGCAAATCAGTCTAGCCTTTACCGTATTAGTGTAACACATGGCTCGTCCATATGGCCTTGTGCTACACTACGGCCCAGCCCATGGCCCATTCCAGGATTGGCAGCTATACAAGGAGGTCTGAACAATCGTGAGAGGACTGATCAGAAAATATTCAGAATTGGGTTATCCCCCTTCGGTGGTCATCTTCCTCACGAGGATCGATTCCGGCAGCTGTTCGTTCGCTCGACGGTGACGCTTATCCCGCGCTAGAGCTCGCTGGTGGCCTCGGGCTGTGACAGTTAGTTGGTTGCATGCCTTCTCTGAACTACTTTCCATCATCTCCGTAGTTGACGTAGCATATGTTATGACAATTTAGGCCCTGTACCTTTCAGTAAAATACTATGATTTTACATACACAAAAATACAGTTTGAGAAGCAGGGGGCGTATAGCATGTGCAAGACATTTTCAGTTTGGATAGCTATATTAATAAAAGGATATTTTCTTTGGAAAACTTAACATAAAACCTTTTACTAAACCATGGTATTACTTCTAAAACTACTGTTTTGTGATAACAACATCCAAACAGACCACCTACGGGCAAGTTTTCTAGCAACCAGGCCTAACTACACCGTTTTGATTAACAGTATAGAGCGAGGGCATAACGAATTTGGAATTGATACGTGCATGCTGGTATTTGACACAAACATGCACTCGATTTCTTTCTGCATAATGTCAGTAAAACTGAAGCCTGTACAGAGATTAAACATCACCATGAACTGAACCTTATACATTGATGAAACCCAAGGCAAAAGGATCTACAGGTGTCCTTGCTTCCCATCATCTATCCTAAAACTTTCTGCTAATGGCTTCCATACTTTGCCTTTTTCTTGTATCCTGCTTGGTGAGGGAAAATCCATACAAATGTACAACTTTCTTTCCTTAAGGCAAGCAAAATCTGTTCCTTCTTATTCCCAAGGCTCTCTTTTATTTACATCAAAGGCCTTGCAAGCCTTTACTTCTCCGGTTGTACTGAGCATCATGACTAATGGGAATGGTAAAGCTAGCCTCGCTATCTGTCTGTACAGGTGTTATTCTGTCAACTAACCATAGCAATCTCAGGAGGAGGATGAGGCTCCACTACGCCTTTCTGAATATGATAAAAACAGAGCAAAAGCAAACATATCAGTGTCCAGGAAAAGAATGAACAGTGAATAAGCTGTATGTCTTTGGATTTACCTCCTGCCGTAACAAGCTTCTCAACACGTGCAACAATATGCTTCCCATAGGTGTATTTTTTCAGTGCAGTCAAGTGGACCTTAATGCGCGAAAGAATCAATTCACGGTTCTGGTCATCACATGTCTCCAGGACCTTCTGAACTACATAGTTTGCAAACTGGTCTTTCATCATGGCCTGGAGAACACGTCCATATTAGAAGTGTGTATGTATGAAATTTCAATCCTGCAGAAACAGCCTATGGTACAATAAACTAGAGTAACAAAAAAATGTAAATAAATGATATCTTCATTACTAATATGTTACCATAATTCAGCACCAAAATCACGCCAATAGTTAACAGTAAGTATTAATGTCACTCTCCTTTCTACCTTCCCTACAACAGTAAAGAAGTAGCAAGCTCGGTAGAAAACAAACCTGTAACGGCTCATTCTCATCATTTGTGCCCAACATTTCATTGATTAGAATCTGGCGTTCCTCAGGAGAACCGAAAGTTAGACACTTTTCAACAACATTGGAAGCAAATTTCTGCAGGCTCATCTTCACTATCTGTCCTGCGAGTTGTGTAATTATAGAAGAACGCTCTTCTGGCTTCCCATGTTGCAAAACATGCTGAAAAACAAGGAGGATCACTGGAAGCTCTTTGCAAAAATGGAATCGGAAAAAAACATTAAGTGGATAGCACTACAAAGTCAACACGGCACATCACAGCATACAAGCGCATATTGCATAAACACTCCAGCGTGTTCAATATTATTTTGTTTTAATTTTTTGGGCACAAACACCAAACAAAAAAATTACATAGCAGCAGAGCGAAGGTATGGACAAAAAAGTTGTGGTGTATGTCTCAATAGACACTGCAAGAACTCATTTTCCAGTGAGATCAATAAACTTATAGGCACATAAGAGAAAGTGATGCAATGGATGCTAACTAGACTGACAGAAGAAAGATCCAGAATCACTATCTAGCCTCAACAACCAGTGAAATCAAAGTTTTAACTCAGTACAAAGAGTAGGAAATTCACAGTACCTGGATTACATAATTCCCATACTGGTCCTCTGTTAAAGTAACCACAGACTTCATTATCTCTTCCATCATGACATTTTGTGTGTTTTCATCCTCACAGTGCTCCAAGACCCTCTGGTGGTATCCAACAAGTAATATGCTTAGCAAAATTTTTTGAGACATACTGTATAACAACAGAAACATAAATATAGTAGCACCTGGATGACACGACAGCCATAGGGATGCATGGAAAGTTCCACTACATGTCCATAAAAAGCTGAAATGATAAAGTGAATCCTCTCCTGTGGGATGCATTCTATGCATTTCTGGATCACATGGTTCCCATTCTGATCACGGACACATCTCATGATAGATCCATCAAGCTCTGATGCCATTTGTGTTTGTTGTTCCACATCAACCACTTCCAAAGCCTATAGATAAGAGAAAAAACAGCATGCTCGTAAGACTGTAAAGATGTAATAATTGATAACTACATAACTGGTACTGTAGACGTATACCTACCTTCTGAATTACCCGACAGCCATACATCTGAAGGCTTAGCTGTAACACATGACCCTTGAGCAGGTTGGCCAGTTGCTTCTTTTGTGTTTCAGTCCCGTATTCAAAGAACTGCCAAGCTCCAGTAATTATTAATAAAGAACAAGATCTTTACTTTTATCAAAATTAACAAATTACAAAAATAAAAATCAAATTTGTTGATTTTCTTTCTCTCCTTTTTTTTGTGCAGAAGAGGGTTACTCACCTTCTGTATAACATAGTTTCCAAAAACATCAGTCATCAATGTACGGGCCTGGGGAAGGATCTCTGGAAAAATCATGTCTTTCTCTTCATTAGAAGCAGTTTCTAATTTCTGCTGTATGAAACGACTCCCATACTGATCCGAACTGGAAAGTCAAAGAACAATATTAGCTTCAAATCTGAGCAAAACAAATTTGACAATCAGAGATTCCAAGGAATATTACCTGAACTCTACAACATGGCCTACAATATCTAACAGCTCAAAAGATCTGGTTTTATTAGTTTTAAATTCCTCCAGCAGAGATGATCCATAGCCATTATCCATAAGTCCATTCTCTGCATTCCATGATCCCATGGATCCTCCAGCAGCGCTCCGCACCATGGATGGAACTCGAGTTAGCCGCTCTCCTTGTCTAACATGGCCTTGTGGAGATGAGATAAAAGGACTGGACGTTGGACTTGTTAGGTATGTCATTCCCATGCCAAATGCAGGATCATTGCCATAGATGTTTGGATTAAGAGCACCAGGCTTTCCAATGTATGACATTCCATACTGTAGCTTTTGTTGGGCAATTAAAGATCCAAGATATGCCTTTTGGTATCCAGGGCTATCCAGATGTCCTGAACTGGCAAAGCTCCTTCTGTGGAAAGGACTCATGCTTCCAGTTGCACCCAGGGGTGAATCAGGGTTTGCTTGCAAGTACTGTGCATACATTGTCTCTGCTGATTGGCCCTGAAAACTGGACGCCCCTTGGTTTGAAAGAAGACTGCCATATTCACCATCTGGACATGTAAACACATTTCAAAAGGGTGAGAGAGAGAGAGAGAGAGAGAGAGAGAGAGAGAGAGATGAGCGGTACCAGAATTCAGTTGATTGTTCAGCTTGGGTGAAGCAAAACTGCCTGCATGAGTCTTTGAATGCCGCCCAGATATATCAATGCTGGGGTTGTCACCATTTATGTTCTGGTAGTGAGGAACTGTATATCCTTTCTTATGGGCACTACTGTGTGGTGATTGCACTGGGAACTTGCTATTACCAGGGGAAGCCAGCTTACTAATATGGGGATTATTTATGTTACTTCCCCCATTTGGAAAAACTGAATATTCCGGGGTATTTAGAGAGTCATCAAAATTTTGAGTTGAATTCTGCTGTGAAAATTGCCTATGTTCCTTCGGTAAATTGAACAGAACCTCTGTCTGCTCACCAAAGTTCTGGTAAACATGATTTTGCACATCAGTTTCCACATTCGACATCTTATTTCCAGACAGGGTTAAGTTAGACAAGGTTGCCGCAATATCAGTCCCATCGTGACCAAGTGAAGCAGCAGCTGCAGCGTCAACTCTTTTATCAGAATTTCCCATCCGAACTCCAACTGGAGGAAGGCAAGGGCTTGGAGTCCTACGGATCAGCTGGGGGTCAGGGGTGGTGCTTCTTGAGATAGAGGAGCCTACTGCAGAAGCAAAGTTATGAGACATCGAGGAACCAAGACTTTGGACCCTCACAAGACTTGGTGAAGTGGATCCAGATCTCAAGCCATTCATAGATTCTGATATGTGCCCTCTGGATGAATCAGATGATCGAATTGGATTTGGGACCTCAAGAGTATTGCGGCTATTTGAACGAGAAAGATGACCGGCAGTAGCAGCAGGATGGCTAATATTTTCCTGCCATTGCATTTCAGATAAGGAAAACAACAACAACAACAACAATAATAATAGAACAAGATGCTGCATAAGATATAGTGATGAAACAATGCTGTTGTAGCCCAATAGTAAACAGTTTAACACAACAATTAAAAAAAGGACCCTTCCAGAGGGGAAGATATACTTCCATCCAGCAGGTTCAGAGGTGTCTTCTGAATTTTTAATGTTATTAGAAGTATTGATTCCCAGGCATTCTGAATAATTCATCAATTTTATATATGCATACGAACCCAAACTGATCAATATAATAGTAGCTACATAATATATGAATATCACAAGGTAATTTATATTCATTTGTCAAGATTGTAAGCTTCTAGTGATGATATAAATACAGTAACGAAAGAAAAAACTAATGATGAAGAATTTCCAAACCTGCAGCGCATCAGCAAAGCTCTTGCGACGAGTCCCGATGCTACTGGCATCTGACAACCCAATAAGCCCATCGGTTCCCCTCCCGAGCCACTCAGATGATTGCTGCCGCACAAGCCCATTACTTTCACCTCTGCCCATTCTTTCATTCAGTGACACCCTATCTCCACCACTGTCCCGTGTCCCAGGCTGTACCGAGAACAGCGAGTTTCCACTCCCAACCTCTGATGACCGCCGCCTCCTATCACCAGTACCTCCGGACATAACCTGGAACCGCTGCGCTGCACGCCAGTCCTCCTTCGATATCATTGGTGGAGGAAGCCTGGGGTTGAGGTGCTCATTGGAATAGTAATATGACAGATACGCAGGGTGTGACCGTATCTCCTCCTCCGTTAGCATGTCAACACCAGTGCCACTGCTGCTTCCCCGAGGTTGTTAACATGAGCTGGTGGACCAGAGAAGAGCGATCCGATGGCAGTGCGAGAGCCTTCAACAGTGGGAGGAGCACTGCCACTGCGGAACATACTGAGCTCATCAGTTGAGGAAGTGTGGTTCTGGTCCATAAGGACTGCCTGTAAGTCACGCTCAAGGTCCTCGAAGGTAGGGCCAGCCATTGCTGCTGGAGACGGAGCCATCGCAGCGGCGTCTGCCTTCCTCTCAATCTGCTTCCTTTCTTCCGCGAGAAGCCTAAACCAGCAAGGAAATTCTGATCACTATTGCGGTGCCCAATTTTGTATTGAGTAGTAATCTGAAGTTTTGCAAGAAATCATTTGAAAGAATGATTGGATGCTGCTTTAACAGACAGATAGCTCAAAGAATAAGGGAACGATTCAACTCTTAAGTTTCTGCTGGTAACCTTGATTCTATCAAAAACTATCCCACCTTTAAAGGAACTATAAGCAGCTGCAGCATCAAGTTACTTAAGAATGATGAAACAAATACTATAAGGCACGAGGAACAAAAACTTCCTGACGAATTTCTAGGAAACTTTTTATCGTAATCCACGGGACGAAACAATCAAAAACACTCCTGCCTCAGCTAAAAGAGATTATCTAATCTAAAAACAATAGCGAGAGCTATAAACATAAGGAGAGAAAGAAATCGATCGATAAACTAGGACAAACCGATCAAGACCTCACCTTTAGAACGGGAACAGGCACCTGGTCGAGTCGAGTCGAGCTCAACCCGCGAGCGCCTTCAATCCACTAGGGAATCGAAAGCGCCGGCAGTCTTCCCATCCAAAGCACCGCTTACGCCTCCAGGAAAGGAGCAGATGGCAGATGGATTGTGCTGAGGATAGAGGATTTATTTAGGGTTTGGGGATTGGGGAATTTCCGGAAGCGACTGCCTGGTTGCGGCCGGAGGGAGAGAGGACGGGGAGGACGAATGGGAAAGGTAGAGGGGAGCAGAAAGCGACGTCTGGCTGGTCCGGCCTTCCTTCTCTTCCACCACCCTCTCCTCTCGAGATGAAGCCGCCTCTCGACCCCCTGTCCCTGCCGTCCGATCGCCAGCATGCCCGAATCTCGGAGCGCCGTACCTCCGGATACTATCATCAAGGCAGTTGAGATATGACGTTGCAGTACATCCTGCGAAATTGAATTGGGCGAGATTTGTGCTTCTTCAGCTGGCTTCGATCCTAACAAACCGGACCGTATCTTCAGTCTGTTTTGAATTTTGATAAGAAAAAAAGAAAGGAAATTGTTTAGTTGATACGAGTAACACAGTTCACATGTCTTGTTCATGTGTTGCTTATTTTTGGAAAGAACGATGTGGCAGTACAAATGGGAATTCGTTGTGGTGTTTCTGCTGTTGAGATGTGACTGACAGTGGGTCCACTGCAATCTGTGTGGCAGTGCCATGGAGAAAACACGATGCTTGATTTCATGACACATTTTGCAAGCAAGTCAAAAGACCAGAGCTAAAATGGTAGACAGGCAGGACTTGGACAGCCAGTTGCTTTTATAAAATTGCTAAACACAAGAAAGTGCTCCGGTTGCGACCGTGTTAAGAAAACACGGCACAAGAAAGGCACCGGATATTGTTTGTGGTCGAGAAAAAGTATATTCCCAGCCACCTAATATTAAACGGTGCAGGGAGCAAAATAAGCAAACAGGGAAACTGTTGCCACTTCTTCTCAATCGTATATAAGTCGAGAGCGCAGTCCCTTGATCCTATGCCATTCTGAACAATAGTAGCATAATTCTGGAAAGCCTGAGCAGCTTTGTACCAAAGTCCACCACAACAGTAGCTTAGTGTAGTAGAAAAACACCATGTATTCAGACAAGTCATTGAGTCCGCATTATTATCCTATGCCTGACAGTCAGTACATGGGCATGAAGTCGTGCTATTATGAATTATTGTTGATAACTAGACCAAAATCCAGATAATACACATGGACTCGTCAAGTACATCAGCCACCGGCAGCTACATTCCATGATTCTTCAAAATCCATCACCAGGGGCTCCAAAAAGCACTGCGCTGCATGCTCATGCAAAATGATTTGCGTCGCCTCTGACCGTTGTTATTAATATGTCAAACAATGACTGGCGTATAGTTTAATCTATTGGCAAGTGTCAATACTGCATTATCTTCATTTGCACACTACTGTTGCGTGAAAAGACACGATGGATCATTCCTCCTGCTCGATCATCCTCCGGACGTCATCTATCACCAGCCAAGATTTGTGCCCCCCAATCACCTCAGCCTGTTTCTGAGAGTCACTCCATAGCTGGACAGGACAAAATACCGCCCTTAACAGACAATAGCATGGTTCTAAAAAAGGATAGGCAATAGCATGATGGAAACTGTGAAGGAAACAAAGCCTAATTTGTACCTGTATGGAAGGCATCTTCTGCTTGAGCTCCGAGTAAAGGATCGCACAAGTTAGACAAAGGAAGGTATTAGTGTGCGTATTAATTTAATAAATAAAGTAAGGATCCATTTTGTCATATGTATAGATATGTAATTCCGGCAGAGGGCCAACTAACAATGAGGCCAATGCATCATGGGAGGATATTTGATACGGTACTCTATTACCAATGCTAAAGGATAAGGCTACAAAAAAATTGGATGCAAGTTGCAGATAGCCGGCAACTGACAACAAAGTTTACAGGGCTAATTTTTAACCAGAACAGAGAAAGAAGCACAATAGAGGAATTCTAGATGCTTCTCAAAAGGAAGAAAAAAAAAGGTCTAGAACTGGCTTTGATTTTTTGCAATAAGAAACATGATATAGTTTGTGGGAAGACTTACTGTTACTCCAGCACGGTTCACAAGCTTCTGTGAAACAGCATTGACATCAACAGAGTAGAACCGGATTCTGCATGACAAGTTCTGATGGTGATAATAAATTCACCAAAAACTCAGTGACCTGTTACTCAAGCTAGGAAAAGTTATTTAACCTTGGATGGTATTCCGCTGCCAACTTCTCAAGCTTAGGCTTCAGATATATACATTTTCTGCACCAGCTCGCCATCCTACACATTATAATGACTAGTATTAATTCTGGGACAAGATTAAACATACTAGGGGAAGTTTACATTCACTACTACAAAAAATACTTGAGATCCAGTTTGACACCGACAATATCTTTACGTCATTCAAATAGATATGGAAATTAGAAGGAGCAAATTTTTACTTCAAGAAAGTATGGTCAAAGCCTTCACTCGAAGTCAATACTATGGAAATTGACACCATTATGCATTCAGTAAAGTTAATACATGTAAGCAATCTGCAGGTTCATGAACAGTTCAGCATAATCAAAACTATATGGCAACACAAACATGATTTTTTTTTAAAAGAAAAAAAAACTCTAGCTCAACATTTGAGTTCTCTGCTCAGGGATCAATCACAATCGTAATGCCAACAGAGGAACAGGCAAAAACCTGTCCGGAAGAAGAAGAAAGGGAAAAAAAGGTAGATCATTTATCCATCTAACAAAAGAAGTAAGACGATAAAAGACTTATGTACAATAGTTCATATTCATATTGATCATTTCAAACGATATGCTGACAAAAGATCGTTCATCCAAACAAAAACAAAATTGAGCAATTAGGTGCCTGGCAATACGAGATGGAGGTAATCCCCATTTCATCCAAGATGTATTAAATTTGTAGTCAAACGATTACCATCTAACCCAAGAAAATAGCATTGCTAGTTCAGTACTTGTCATTTCATTCAGGGATAAGGATGGTACACAGCGCAATAATTACGATTGCTTCACCCAAGATTACTGCCGACACTAATAATCAATTATTAATCTGAAATTCCAGGAAGTTACCAGAGCAGGACGATGGGGAGATCGAGCTGCTGCGCCTCTGCGAGGGCCTTGTCCAGCTGCTGCTCGCTGCAGATGGGCTCCAGCTCCACCCACGCCGGTCCCTCCTCCTCCGCTACCCTCTCATCGGAGGCGGCTGCCGCCGCAGCTGCGTGGCGACGCTCCGCGGAAAGCGAGATCGCAAAACGCGCGGGTGATCTGGCGAGAAAGGCAAAACGATATGGAGGGAGTCGGGTTCCACGAAACGGATCGCGGGATAGCGCCGCCGCCGTTTCACCGGCAGCGGCCGCAGCTGCGTAAGCGTGGGTGGTGGTGGCCATTGCCGGGATGCCGAGGGGGAGTGTGTTCTGTTCTAGTCTTGTTTCGTTTTGACCTATTTTCTTCTCTTCCTACTACTGCACTTGTGTAACTGCAAGTGGGGCCATTAGAATGAGAACTTGCTGGCTTCATCTGCCATTTTTCATCTCATACGAACAGGAAAACATATTGTGCTTGCCAGGGTTTGAAATCCCGACCGGTTTCCGCGGTTTCCGGAGATCCCGGTCCGGGCCGGTTTCACCAGGAGACCGGGATCCCGGATTTGAATTTTGATTTTTTTGAAAATTTGAAAGAATTTGATATGAAAATATGAAAAAAAAACTAGATAAAAAATCATGATTTATGGTGAAATCCAATCATAAAAATAATGATGTTTTGACTTATGAGAAAAATAAAGTAAGATACAAGTTAAGAAAGAAATAAAAAAACCTTATCTGGTATTGAGTTCATGTTTATCTATCATAGTTTGTATTTGTCATCGAAGTATTAGTTGTGGACTTCATTTAGGGACTTGTAATTGAACTATATGTGATGGATGTATGTTTTATGTCTTTATCATGCATTTGTGATGGATGAATGTTTTATGTGTCATAAATATGAGTAGAAATATTATGAAACTGTTATACCAATTTTTTAGATTAATTCCACGCCTTTTTTTTCATGTTTTAACCTCTTCTTAAATTTTACAAATCAGTCACCGGGATCCCGGTAATCCCGTCCGGAATACCGGTAATCCCGATCGGGATCCGGTCCATCCCGTCTGGACTGCCAAAGCGGAGTTCGTCCGGATTCCGAACCGGGATTACCGGTTTCCACGGAAACCGACATCCCGGTCTCGACCGGGATTACCGGGAGAAACGGGAATGTAAACCTTGGTGCTTGCACTTCACAAGCTCAAACCACTCTACACAATAAATCGAACAGAATACATGGAGATTTGGAAAGATAATGAAGGAAGCTATACACGCTGTTACAAGATCCGTCGGAAAATGTGAAGAGATAGCTACTGTTGTGCTGCCTGTCAAGAAAGCCGAATCCAACATCAACAACATGGCACGCTTTGCAAATATACAAGGTATATAGTGACTAGTTCGTATGTCCAATCAGTTGTTTGTGATTTGGAACTCGGTGCCGTCCTTGAGATGCCCCGTCGCAGTTGGGCACAGCCAGCAAAGAATGTTTGGACCCATGATCTGTAACAGATGGATCCAAAGATCAGCCATATATGGGGTACCAAATAAAAAGGGAATAAAATCAAACAATTCTGATGTGTAAACTAATCTCATTCTTCAGCACCAGAGTTGAAGAAACTTAATTTCTGATGCTGGATCTTAAGAGGACTTTCAGGGGTTGTGAGGTAAATACCATTTGAATGTTCTTCCGCATGCCAAGGTCAAACCGATGGCGATACTTCTGGCCACTCTTCTTTGCAAGCCACTTCGCTCTTACTGCTTCTCGATACTGATGTAAAAGAGCAGAAACAATTAACAGGGCCACAAAAGAATATAGTGGATCGGAATCTGGAGTTCCAAATAATAGCTTACCTCTATGGTTGTCATGTTGTGACACAAGAGATAGATGTGCCAGCATAATAGAGAGCCTATTGTCAGGCTTAAGAAGAATAACAGGACACCAGCCAGGATCTGCATTTTCATGATACACTTTTAATTACATCATATGCTGGTACTGATAAAAAAAAACACGAGATTCAGTGATTCACAAAAGAACCATCCCACAAAATTAACTAGAGAATAACTGCAGGGTATGTTAGTTTGCAATTGCAAAGTTTCAGCTGTGGCACATAATCATAAAGGTAACAGGTCTCTTTGACACCAATATAGGCCTCACTTAGACCAGAAAAGAAGAAAAACCTTGGGTTATCATTATAGAATGAGTACTACAAACCTTAAAGGATCTTCAACAAGTTTTGACTGTTCTGCATCTATCATACAATTTATAGTCAGTCTGAACTGAGTTGAAATCCATGAAAAAATGGCAATTCACAATACTGTTGTGATATACTAGTACAAATTAAAGAATTATTAGGATAATTTCTCAAAGGTATTTGTAGTCAAAAGTATGACAACATGGGCAAGACAAACCTCCAGTACACAACTCCACTCTGCTCTACACTAATTGACCCAATAGTCAGATAAACTCTCTGTGCTACAAGGTAATAACTATCTAAACATATATATATATATATATCATTCATCATGGGTGTGTAAAGGTATGAATGTTGTTAAGCTCCATGTTAGGCACAAAGTTGAATATTACTGACAATCAACCAAGCAGAGCATATGATGGTGAATCTCAGTATAAGATGAAACAGAAAAACAATGCAGCATACTCAAGTCATAGCAGCATCACCAATAAAGGAGTGACTGTTTAACAAGAAACGAGTTGCTCATAGCATAAAAATAAAATAATGGTCAGGGCACTTACATAGACTATCTTCACATAAACAATATCAAACTCATGCTCTGTCAGAAGTAGATCGCAAAGAAATACCACCTGCAACATATTTTGATGCAGTTGTGAAAAATGTTCATTCAGCGTATGCTAATTTTGATCTAGCATAATCACTTACAAATGAATAAAGAGAGCCAATAGTAGCATTTAGGACACAAATTATGAAAGATTTGTAGTTTGCATATCCGACGCAGTTGTTGATCCAGACACAGTGATGGTCCTGCCATTGATAACGTTAGAAAGCATTAGTATGATGGTTTGTATGACAAAATTATACTAGAATGGTTGCCATCAAAGAATATCACACCTACCATTTTCAGAACACACCTTTTGCAGACCTTACAGTGGTGAGTTCGAGGAGGCTTGAACATACAGCACTTATCACAATACCTTGATTTCAACCCCTGCTGGAACCAAATATTATTAGCGTGCTCTAGTTTGTAAAGAGCAGTAGTAGTACCGTCGTCATCTACTCATCTGGGAACTCGCAGTATCAGGTGCCTGTTGCTGGATCCAGGCAGGGCTAATTGTGCAAAGTGACATAACAGGAAACAAAAAAAGTAAGGTTCGATCGTGATTTGGTTTATCACATGAGTTTCAAGCTCTTAAAGTGATTGACAGCTGATTAATGTGAGGAAACATGGATTCCATTCCAGCTAAAGTTTGCAGTTCTGATATCAATTTACGCTCCAGTTCAGCGAACAAATAATCATCGCAGATTTTTGGCAAGAAGTAAACTAATAGCCTCTGAAACCCAACAAGAAGAAAAGGACCTAAAATCCCACAAACTGAAGCAACGATGAGCATAAGGAAATGCGGGAGATCTCAAGTTCCCACGACCTGTCCCTGCGCGGCCTCGGCGTCGGGGGCAAAGGTGGTCGGTACGGCTCCCGGGTCCGCGGCTGCAGCGCAGACGAAGGCGAGGAAGCACGCGGCGACGGCGAAGGAGACGGCGGCAGCGTGGGCGGCCCCGGCCGTCGTGCCGAGGCCGAGCCAGTGGTCAAGGAAGACGAACACCGTGGAGTAGTACACGAGAGCCATCGCGGAGATCGCCCCGACCACAGCCGGAGAGGCCACCGCCGCGGCGGCGCCGCCCTTCTCCGCGCCATGTCTCCGGCGAGCGAGGCAGTGCCGCCGGTGTTTCTCGGCCCCCTTCCAATCTCAGGTCTGTTTCTTAGAACTTGTTCTGGGCCTGGGCTGTAATGTCAATGCGCGCACTGATGGGCTTCAATACGCACGGGCTCGAGAGTAGATTAAGCTCCTGTCTTGGGCCAAATTGTGAAACACTGTGCTTTTTTTTCGGCCGGCAGAGTTGTGCCTTGTGCGTGTATCTGTGGGCACGTCGGCAACTTATCCGATTGAGCTCCAAAGCAAGATGGTACTATAGTAAAAAAAGCAAACAGCAGGAAGGCTTAGATTCTGTTTTCTTTTTCCGAGGAAGGATTAGATTGTGTTAACGTGTATCGGAAGGCGCAAAAGCTGTCTTGATGCTAGAGTGATTGCAAGCTAAGTGAATGAGGTCCTTGTCGTACTAACAGGGGCGGGCGCGATTAGCTTGTCCCTTTTTTCAGATTTCTCATTGTTACCAGTACTAATGCTCCTACTGTACTGTACTAGCTGCCAAGGGGCTGCGTGGTGGCATTAGGATATATATGTACATAGTGCACAGAGCCAGGGTGTTTGTAAATTAAAAGCACCCGTTATCCGGATTGGACCAAACTAAACTGGCCAGAATCTAACAAACCTATGTTCCATCCATGTGCAACCTATATTTTTCTATAGAGAGAGGGGATTGCATGTGTATAGCTATTTTTCTATAATAATTCAAAGAAGAAAAAAGACACTGATGAGACATGAACAGTCAGTTGTGCATAGGTAGAACACACATATATGTTTGTGACTAGATTATTTTATTTTACTTCACTGGAGAACACTAATCTGTGTCCTTCGATGAAAATTTGCCATTTCCGGGTGAGTTATATATGTTCCTTTATACACATCTCCCTCACCAAAATTCTCGTGACGATGGCACGGGTACTTAGGGGTGTTCGTTTCATGGGGGTAAAGAGGCTAAAGGGCTAAAGTTTAGTCTCAAGGAAACGAACATGTGAGCTAAAAAATGCTTAAAGTTTAGCGCCTGAGGCTAAAAGGTGGAGCAAAAGAGAGGCTAAACTCTAGCCCCAAAAGAGACAACCTGTTAGTACCTTCTGTCCCTCTTAGCTGGCTAGCTTGCAAACCTCGATTGTTGTTGAGAGCTATTAGCAATATACGTACGTAAGTGCAACTATCATGGTACGTAGCCAGATGTATTTGGTACAGAGAATAATGATTACCTAGAGCAATATATCTAGTACTTTTTAAGAAAATTGATGAGTAGTTGAACGTAGGAAGGACGACGTGAACAGTGTGTTTTCCAGGGCGCACACTAAATCTAGGGCCAGATCCATGCACCTTAATGTGTCATCTGTACCTTTTTATCTAGCAACATTAACCGCGAGAAAATGAGCGAGGACAGCGTCCACACGAGGGTACGTACTACATGAGATGCAGGGGACACGTTTGTACACGCCAGTCCATCATATCTGTCCATCACAAATTCAGATCACAAAACCACCACCCGGACTTAATTCGTCTTTGCGAAAGGAACGGTAGGCTAGTGGTTATAAGAACCACAATAGTATCTTATGTCCTAGGTTTGACTTTTCGTGAAAACAGACTTTATATGATTTAACGGTGTTATGCTTTCGGTGGTAGGCGGTGTTTTCGTCGACATCGATGCACCAACAGTGACTTCGTTAGTCTTGAATATTATCGACTCAATCTACGAAAATGCTCATTGGAATAAGGTTTACGTACATTATGATTTTTTATTGATAAATGTCACATCAAAATATATCTGCCATATTCATAAATTGAGATGTAAAGTGGACATATGAGTCATAGAACAGCAGAGCAGCAGCACCCTTTTGATAAGCTAGGACAGAAAAAATGGTCACAGAAAAAGTAAAGCTTGTTGTTTTTCTTTTCAGCACTTGAGAAAGGAACCGTTTGATTGGTCAAGTACTTTTGGGTGATGATGACGCGGGCCCCACAGCAGCGAATATGAGTGGTATGGTGACTCGTGAAAGTTTGGGCTGGCAGGGCCGAACTGCGTTGGGCTGGATGGGAACGGTACTAGGTTGTTTGCCCACATCACAGGTACCTGGGCCTACCATCTACCCCACCCTTCTCTTCAATTCATCCCGTGGGTTTTCGCTCAGGAAAAATGGTTTTTGGCGTACCTATACAAAGAGAATAATTTTCAGCACTTCAACATCGTGATCTTACTAGTAATTAATAACAATATAGTCGTATGAGTGATATACCACCATCTATTGTCTCGTCATATAAATAACACTCCAGCATCCACTACGCCGTCCTAGTAATAGCCGCCTCATTCTCTATGACTAAAGACAAAAAAAGCCACCTAACATATGTACAAATGAATCCTAAGAGTAAGACATGACAACTGTTTCTGTTAACTCACGAGATCAACAAGAATCTCACAAGTACATATTTTCTCTTTCAATTAATACCGACCTTTGTGTCGGTGATGAGTCGGGACTATTTATGTTGTACGAATAGATCCAGAAGTTTTAATCCACACCATTTGATCGCTGTATTAGCTGCAAGTCATCTCGTGGGCTGTCGTGTCGTAATTGGCTAATACTATGTTGTCCTATATTTTGGTCTTATTGATGCAGCAAATATCTCGCACAACTGGATTTATAAATTTAGTACGACAAGATTTTTTTCTCTTGATAAACCCTAAGAGTAAGACATGACAACTGTTTCTGTTAACTCACGAGATCAACAAGAATCTCACAGTACATATTTTCTCTTTCAATTAATACTGACCTTTGTGTCGGTGATGAGTCAGAACTATTTATGTTGTACGAATAGATCCAGAAGTTTTAATCCACACCATTTGATCGCTGTATTAGCTGCAGTCATCTCGTGGGCTGTCGTGTCGTAATTGGCTAATACTATGTTGTCCTATATTTTGGTCTTATTGATGCAGCAAATATCTCGCACAACTGGATTTCTGCAAGTCATCTCGTGGGCTGTCGTGTCGTAATTGGCTAATACTATGTTGTCCTATATTTTGGTCTTATTGATTCAGCAAATATCTCGCACAACTGGATTTATAAATTTAGTACGACAAGATTTTTTTCTCTTGATAAATTTGTTTACCGTCGTTCAATTGCTTGGGGGAAAATAACCATTTAGATGTTCGGATTATTTTTTCCCATATATAGGCAGTCCTATGAGGAAAGACTCTCCTAGTTTTTACCCTTTGTGGGTAGAGAGGCTAGCTAGAGAGGAGTGAAGATGCAATATATGCAATCATGCATCTGTACTCAGCCACACACAAGGCCTGGCAGTGGTGAACCTTTTTCTTCTTCCTCCTCGTACTGCCCTTTGTTTTCTTGCAATAAACAAAGCACATCATGACCATGGAGTAAGGTGACTCTTGTGAGTGGGCGTCGTGATCGATGAATGATTTCTTTAGGGCTAAACTCCATACTAGAATCCAGGGTCTTTGATTTGGGTTTGCAACTTTTGAGGTTTTTCCTTCTCCTTCCAGCCAATGACCAGACTCCACCGCTACCCCTTAGTAGCTTGATGCTTTTGGTGCAACTAAACCCGTGTTTCGGGTTTAATTCTATCCTAACTTTATTTTTCCTACTCCTGTGTTTAGGAACCACCAACTTCTTTTGTCCAGGAACTTGCTTGCTTTTGCTTCAGCTAGCTAAAGCTAACTAAGTTAGCAACCTCAACACCTTTATTCGTTGTCCATGCATGTGTCCACCAGCCAATTGACTATGTTCCGAAGAATTCGTTCGAAAAAAAATAGACTATGTTCCAAAGAAGAATCTTAGGATAATATAAATAAACCCAAATAATTAGTAGACAAAATACAAAGGGACCAGGGCCTATGTAATGATTTAGCTAGCTATTATAACAGAAGCAAATGAAAGGAATGCTAATTTTAAAAGAAGTTAGGCCTTGAAATAATAACAAAAAAGAACAACCTGATGTGTCATGCATATGCATGCATCAATTCCAGAGTTTAAGAGCACATCTAACCTTTGGGGCGTAAGTAAGGGCACATACCCAGGGAATATTTGTGATGCCTACAAAATTAATGGTCCTGTGTGGTACCCAATAAAATATGATGACACACAAAAAAATATCTCAAAATAAAGAAATTAATTGCACACAATGTACCAAAGGACTTGCATTTTCTTTTGGATGATAGCAACTTCTACTACATCAATAATATTAGCCTAGTACATTTGAAATCATCTGCCTCAGATCGAGACGAGGAATCTTTCGAGAGGGAGGTAGACCATATGACTAATCAAATCAAGTTTTTTCCCCAAGAGGTCATTAAACTAATGAATTAATGGACGTCACGATCTACTCGGCAAAGAAATCAAGTCATATTCGATACAGAAGCACTAGTTAAGAGCAGTCCGTACAACTATTTGCATAATATTTATCTTAGTGTCAGTCAAATGCTTGCTCTTTGTCACGTTATGGTGATACTGATCGATTTAAGATGCTTATTAGAGCGAAACAAGATTTTTAAAAGATACAATTACTTAGCATCATGAGTTGGTAATGGTTGTTAATAAAATTTAGAATGAAGTATTTGCTTCATATGTATTCGTATACACCACTACAAAAAGATGTTTTCAAATCCATTTAAAACAATAAATGATTGTTTATTTTCTAAGGCTAGTCTCAGATGCATAGTTTCATCTCACACTTATCAAGAGTGCCACATCAGATTTAGAGATATGATTTAGTAGATGAAATAGTCACTCTCAATGCAAGGTTTCATCTCACGATTTCAAAGACAAGCTTTAGCATTAAATTAGTATGTATTTGTTGCAACGGGATTGGTCAAAATATGTTATGATGAAATTTTTTGTTCTCAATGGGAGTTTTATTAGAGTTTCATACCTATGAAACAGTGCCAAATGAGTTTTATCCGTATGAAACTCATTTCATCTCTTTCATATTAATTACCTTACCATGTCATCACTTTAGTTGATGTGGCGTCTCATTTAATGCTTATGAAACTCCCACTGAGACACTCGGCCTAAGGTACTACTACCTAGCCTCTACTTTGCACATATTTCCCCAGGGCAAATCAATATTGCCTGCCTGCGAACAAGTAGTATTTCAGTTTCCTAGCTACTTATTTGAAATAACTAAGCAGGAGGAGAATCAATGAAAGGGTAAGTGTATTTGCCAACTCGATCGGCTAGCTATTAGCTTATAATATAGTTGTATCAGTAGATTGTATGGCATGCACAGCCCGTTATCAAGTAATTTGCGAATACTGAATACACTCACGTTGCTAGTTTGTGAATGTGTGAGTGAGTATATATGACGAAGGAAAAGGGACGAAGGTGGGTTGACTTGAGGAGTGTGGAGATCGATGTCGACATTGCTGGTGTAGCAGAAGGAAATAAAACCAGCAGCGTGCTTTCCACGCCCGCACGCAGACACTAATGACTAGTATGATTAATATATAAGTACCCTGGTTAACTGGCTAATTAAGAAACATAATAACGTGTCTGACAGCCTGTGCGCCTCGAGATTCACGATACTGACTACTCCACTGCGAGAGAAAGAGAGAGTAAACGATCTACTGACGAATATGCGTTGTTTGTTAAGGATTCAGATCGAAGCTAGGGATCCATATATTTACATAAGGTTGATCGTCCTGGATGACTGGTGAGTGCAATAATTCCATGATTAGCTGCTTTGGACTGATAATTACCGGCGGATTATTATTTGTGGTGGCTAGGCAGCATGTTCTCTTCAGGGGACCATCGGTGGTGGCCATGGCAGCAGCTGCAGAATACAGTACAGTGCCACCGAACAAACAGCTCAGGCTGCTCCACCAATGGCTGATTCCATTCGCCAGTTCCTTTTATCTCTTTTTATGATGTAATAACCAGTTTCTGCAAGGGTTGAACTTGCTTTACTTCAGCGTTAATTACATCTGTAAAAATATAGTACTAACATAGAGTACAAAAATATATATAAATAAAAAGATAATAAAGGTAGTACTGATCATTATTTACAGAGTCAGATAGAAACTTAGAGCGAGACACATCGATGTCACACCATCGATCATGTCAGTGAGAAATTTGATTTGGGTGTGGACCTAATAAACTTTAGACATGGACTGACCTGCCCGTGCCAGTCTCCTGTTGTGGACAGCCCGGCCCCTTGCCAATTGTTGCCCCGGTTTCCTACTTTTCGTGGCCCCCCATATATGCATTGTGATAATTCCACACGCACAAGCATCCACAGCACTTGCTACATCAAGCTGCTTAATTCATTTTTGGTTTGTATCAAAAGGTGTTTTTTTCTTTAGTTGAATAGAATTTTTTTGTCTTTCCCGAATAAGTTTTGTGTTACCTGCTTCAAAACGACAACAAATAAGGAATGGAACGAGTATATGATATGAAAGAAAGATGGCCAATGTGAGTGTAGAGTTCGGCAACATATTTGATTACTTTAACCGACGGATGTAGAAGCCCCAACCTATTGTTAATTGTTTCTATTCCAAACTTGTTTAATTCACCCCATGAGGAGTCGAACTCAGCCATGCGGAAGCTACTGGGTGCTCTAATAAGAGGCCTTCCGAAGTGTTAATAAGTTGTTGCGTTGATGATTTTACAATAAATTTACAGCTCGTTATAATGGGTAAGAACAATTCTAACTGTTTTCCTTCATTAGTTGCTAGTGATTCCAAGCATGTATCTATTGACAAGTATGTACCATAACCACGGAGAGCATGCAAGCTCATGATTGTTAATTATTGATAAATTAAAACTGTAATTGGTGTTGTTAGAACAACTATTTTTGTTTACTGTAATTTGTTAACTGAAAAGTTGTTCCAACAACATAGGTAAGAAAAACTGCGCATGCCGACCACTCTAAAAAAGCATAAATGACTGTTGGGAAACTATAGTAGTACATTTAGTGCTTGCTGACGTGTAAACATAGCATTGTTGGATGACGAGATAAAAGGCAGTGTATAGTTTATGGTTGTGCGTGGCGAAGATGGCGATCATGTATTGGCGTGTGTTTAGAAAATAAAACGCGATTATTAAGGTTGCGTTGTTGGTGTGCATCGTCTCCATGTGGAAGGAAGGACGTGGGTGGCGCTGTCATGTGCCCGTGCGAAAGTGCGCCGGCCAATCGGACGCAAAAGCGCGGGGCCGCATACATGTCATCAATCCAGCGCTCTTGCCTGGTCTCAGCTCTTCCAGCAGCCCTTTTTTTCTTGCTCAAAAAAAAAAAAAAGCTCTTCCTCCAGCAGCCAGCACCAATTTCTCTTTTCTTTTTCATCTCTTTTGAGGGATCAACCCGGCGCAACTGCTCTTCCCACCTTCCCATTTCTTTACTGCACTCTTTGTCTCTGTCTCTCTCTCTCTCGTGATGCAGTAGAGAGAGAGAGAGAGACGCACCGGCCTTTCGTTACTGCTGCTCCTAAACCTTATCATTACTCTCTCTCTCTCTTCTCCATTAGTCCTTCTTCTCCATGGAACCTGAGCTACAGCCAACAAGATCCAGTACCACTCCTATGCATGTAGCTGGCTAGGGTTTCGCTTTTTTTTTGGCCGCCTCATCATCGATCCCCCAGCGTAGTTCTAGTTGAGGAGGGCCTTATATATACCTACTGGCTATCTCGCCTAAATCGATGTGTCCACCAGAGCCAACTCTCTCATCATCATAATCATCTCCCTCTCTCTCTCTCTCTCTCTCTCTCTCTCTCTCTCTCTCTTTGTGAGCGACGAAGTGGCCATGCCAAGTGCCTACTAATCCTCACTCCCTTCGTCTACTTCTTCCTAGATATATGTGAAGATCAGTCTTGTAATCCTATTTCCTGTGGCTGGCCTGCAGCTTTGTCGCGGTGACTGCGGTGCTTGGCGCGCGCATATGGAGTAGACCCGGTTCTTCTTGATTCTTCGATTCTCAACCTTCCCCTTTTTCTTAGCGTATCTATACATATATATCATTCTTACATCCCTTGTGTTGAATTATTAGATGCATACGGTTCTCCTAACCATCAGCGCGGGAGCTAGCATTTCTCCTCTTCTTGATCCCAAGTTCATATATGGATCCATCCAACCATACGGATGTGCAATTGCTTTCCTTTACCTTTGACTTCTTGGGGTTCAGTTCAGCTAGCTAGATGAGTCAGTGTGAGTGGATCCATCTCCATCCTGCTGCTCATTAGTTAGGTGCATACTTTGTTGCTGGATCACGGCACATGCGGTTGCTGATGAAGAAAACACAGTCGGTGCTTGCAGGTGCAGCACCATCAAGATTCACATCGACCTCATCTTAATTCAGCAAGATGGTGTACATATGTATGTATGTACGATGAGAATCTTGATGATGCTGCATCAGCAAACACTCACTCATCACTCATTCAAGGAGTGGGAAAATCTGGACAGCGGGTACTCTTTTCTTATTATTTGCCTTTTTTACCTTTGATTATATTGGTTCCAGTTGAATTCTCTTCCCTCTCTGGATATTTGACTGACACAAAACAACTGTGTTCCCTCCATGGTTTCTGTAGTAATTTCGTTTTCCCTCACTAACTCTAGCTATTTCCACTATCACGAAATCTTTCTAAAGGTCTCACGGTGCCAGGTGAGTTATTGTTTTGTTGTATGGATATTGCTGGTTTGGAGATCGGAGAATACATTGATTATTTAGGGACACCATGATTTTATGGTGCATTATGAGTTTAACGGAGGTTCCCTTTTGTCGCAGGAGGAAGCTCATCAATTCAATTGGCCCTAGTCCAACTAGTTCTTGAGTTTCTCTCTGACGTAAGTCATTGGAGTCTTATGCCCTCCGAGTTAAAGTTCGTTCTTTCAGTTCCAGTCTTATCCCTATTGTTTTCCCCATTCTTATGCGCATTTCTTAATTAATTCGCATCCTCTCTCTAGCTCTTCCTGAAGAATAATAGTCCCCAGTGTGATCGAAGACCTGTTTAATTCCAGAGATTAGACAACATTTAAATATGTCGCACAATATTAGTTTATGAGCATTACATTATACAGGCTATGTTCCCCTAATCATTCCATCATCCATATACTTTATTTCTTGTCCCCAACTCAATGTGCCAACACCGGCATCTTCTGATTGAAAACGTACATATAAGCTCCACGAAATATTCCCATCATCATTAGTTGAGATGTGTCACTCTAGGTGACAGCACATAGTCTTTTGTAGTTATATTTGTGTTAATTACTCCCTCTCACACATCGTACACCCTTCATCGCATTTATATTAATTTCCTAAAGCACGATGTTATCTAAGAAAGACACAAATGCATTTTGAATAGTTATACATAGCTCATTAACCATATAAATTTTGCTTGTCTTTGTACTTGCATGCATGATATGTACTCTTTTTGTTTCCTCTCAAACAAATTAGTACTGTTATGTTTCCTCTCAAACAAATTAGTGCTGGAATTAATGAATAATCAATTATTTATACTACTTTTTCTAACTATAATAATTTGTAGATTCGTTGGAAGTGTTTTTAAAAGTGCCTAAATAGCTGTAATAGATTTTTCATGTCTTGAGAAGTCAAGCAAGGGCCGGAGCGGCAAGGTGTGGTTCAGCCAGGAATATATGCATGAGGGAAGAATACATGATGAACAACAGGCAGTTGTTCGTCAGAGACTATAGATGATGCATGAATAGATTGTCCAAGCAATGCAATTTGAAGTGGACCAGGCCATGCAGCCGGGGGTACGTACGTAGTACATTGCTATTATTGTGACAAAGGAAGGGGACCGATCCATCGATATAATGTGTGTGGGATTGTGATGATCGATGGAGATGCACCAGACCAGACCAGAGGGGGATCGACAAACCCTGCAGGTTTGTGGTACAACTACTGTCTCAAAGGTGAAAATTTTCATCTCACTTTAACTTGCTTTTGCCTTCTGCAAGTCTCTGTGCTAGCTACCACCTCTCTTTAATTTGGTTCTTAGTCTCACTTCATTATTGCGTCCATATATAAAGCCTGCCTACGAATCAATTTGATTGACAAGCAGTGGGACTGACTGACAACTGATGTGTGTATATGCCTTATTAGCATGCATACAAATGCTAGAGCTAGATCAAGGAAAACAAGCTAGGTGCACCATCAGAATTTTTTTTCCTAGCTAGACTCTCGTGAGGAAATAAAAGGCCCTAATTTATCAAGCAAATTTTAAGGTATGGCGGATGTGATGAGGTAATAAGTCGTAAAAGAAATACTCACTTGTTTCAATCTTCATGAACTACCTCACCGTCCACACCATGCATCATATGTGCATGCTGCCTAAACTGTAGAAGAGTTAATTTTACTGATCTGAAATAGTTGAATGGTTTCAGTAGTGGCAGCCAGCAGTATGTGATACTACTACTATTAATAGATATGGCCGGCGTGGAAACATGAGTACACGATGCTGCGTGCCTGCAAGTCTGCAACTATAACTGCAAGATCATCGATGATCTCACACTGTTGGCCGGGCCGGCCATACGTATTGCAAGCTGGACACATAAGCACATGACTGAATCCTGATTGATGAACAACTGCTGCTGACGTCTGATGAATAGCTTCTTCTTCACTCATCAGGCTTAATTAATTACATCCAGCGATCCATCTCATGGATCATAAACTCCTCCTACTATATGTGATCCCGTAGTGTCTCTGCAAACAAGTACTCACTCTCAATCGGCTGGCACAATCAATGTAACCGGCCGGCTTTGTGTTAATTGTGGTGGACTTATTGCACTGAAGAAGCTTTGCAGCAGCAGCAATATACTGTTGAATATGATCTGAGAATGAAGAACATGGATGGATCACGAGCAGCTAGTGTTTGGAGGAGAGGTGTGTGGACCATGTTGTGGGCGGTGCCGCCGTAGAACGTACCAACAGATCGATGGGGGCCTGGCCGGTAAGATTTGCGTGTCGTTGGTGCTTGTTTCATTCTGCAGCTGCTAGCGCACTCATGTACGGAAGGACGCCGCATGCAGTGTGTTGCGTCACAAATCTTGTCATCCATCTTCCTCCACTTGTTCCTTGCATTGTTCCACCATCTAGATCCAATAATAGTCGTACGTCTAGCTTCTACCAGTGGCTTCAATTCGTCTTGTTTGCGTCGATTTCAGCGATCAGGACCTACGTGCGAATGTTGCGTTCTCTTACATGATCAATTAATAGATTTTTTCGATCATACTGTACATACAGGCTCAAGTTTCATGCTTAATTAATGTAAGTGTTGCATTTACAACTATTTATTTTGTTTCTGGTATGGCCGGTCCTTAAACTTCTCTTATTGTTGTATCATCTAAGCAGGTCCCTGATAATACCCCCAAACCAAGTTTTTGGGACCTACATTTATTTACTCTCAAATTTAAGCACTTTACTCTGTATATCAAGATCTATTGACGAGCTTAATTAGCATCTTGCAGGTGTTTATAAGGTTAACATGTACTCCGATCCCTCTGTTCTTTTTCTTCTTGATGTTAAGACAAGAAGATTAGTTCATTTTTGAATTAAATTCCTTGTTCTAACGTGATAAAAAATGAATGGAGGGAGTACTATTTATTAGGGCGATAGTCTTAGTTTTCATGTCTGTATTTTCATTTTAAAAAATAATGCATTTGTTGTGGCATGTGATAAAGTTTGAGCCAGGCTTGCTATTTTTCAATTGACTGAAACTTGGAGCAACATTCAGTCATCCGGGTTTCGGGTTTCGAATTTACTACTTTTACAAACTCATTAAGAGAAAAAAGTTCACATAAATGATAAAATACAATTTTTTCCTTAAGAATACATCACAATTTTTTGTAAAGTATCTCCTATAAAAATACATAACCCTACAATTTTTTCAAACTTCAAATAAAATCAAATCTTATCAAAACTTTCAGACCCATTAACCGTCCGCGTCCGATCCGCACCCGCTCCGCTCCTGCTAACCGTCGTGCGCCACGTGGCCCCACCCGCGTCGACTAAACGCTTCACGTGGCTTCAGTCGATTGAAGTCTAGAAAAAATGTTAAATTAAAGGATGAGCCGATATGGGCGACGATGGCTCAAGCAGGAGCAAATGAAATCGAGACAAGGAAGTAAGCTACCTGACCTCGTACATGTTTGTAAGAAAGAGAAACTGTGATGGAGATCCGTTAAAAGCCAGCGAGAGTGTAAATAAATTAAGGTTTTCAGGTCATAATTTTGATTTTGTTGCGATGGATCATGGATCGACGGCCCTTTTGAGGTCGCATGCATGCATGTGATGCAGCAGTTCCCAGCCAACACCCACCGCCCACGGCCGGCCTACCGACCTGCTATGTCCTACGTGCCCATCCACGATTCTTCTCTTTTTTTTTTCCCAATCTCTTCTCGCTGGAACTCACGCATTGCTGAGCTTCATATACCTGCATATATATTTTTTTTGTATATGTCAAACTACGTATGTGAGCAAAATCTCCAAAAACGAACCAGCTTCTAGCTATTATATATGACGCCGACCCGGCCGGCCGGGGCCTGATCAATCAACATGCTACTAGATAGTAACTGCTAGTAGTAATAAATTAAGAACGACGTAGTAGCTAGCGGCTTGTTGTGCTTACAAATCCACATGAATGGTACCGTACTTTGAGTTTCAGACTGATTTGCTTGTACAATAACCTCACTATGTATATGCGTAACCGGATTCAAGCTTTTGTCCTTATAATTTCTGATATCTTGCTACCGGCTATACAACTCCCCACGCGCAGTAGTAGAGACATACGACCAACCTCCTAAAACTGATTTCAGTATGTGTCCATCCTCACATCACGTTCATATCCAACGCAAGTTTAATTTACTTGATCGATTTGGGGGGATGGGGCTATTAGCACACGCGGCAACTACTAGGAACACAAATATCATCACGAAGCAAACCATCTCATCGTATAGAGTGAGCGTGAGTTTATATATTAATCACTTGAACAAAACAATATACTATATACTCTCTCCCTTCTTAACTTACTGTTGGTTGGAAAATAAATTTATTTTTTTTAAAAAAAAATAAATGTTGTTGCCTTAACAACATCGTCAATTTTTAGAATTGAGTAGATGAACATAAAGAAGGGCTGGTCTGGGTAAAATGAATCTATATATGGATTAGAGTGGTTATCCTTTATCCAAACAAGCCCAAAGGTAATCCTACTTATACAGAAAACACACAGTCGTCTCCCTTGCTTTGGTATATCATCGGTCCACCTTTATGTCGCTGCTGATGAAAATGTACACGGAGACTATTAGGTATTTGTGGGAGAATCTACTTATTGTACCCGTAGGCTATCTTCTTACTATAGGACTCGTTTATACAATGCACATTGCGCTAAAACACAGCGTAGCACCCTTTCTCTGAACCCACCCTTTGTTTAGCTTCGTCTCTCATCCTTCAAAGTGAATGATTTACTGAGAAATTTTAACAACTAATCATAAATAGAACCCAACTGAGTGGTGAGAATTATAGCTATAAGAACGGCATGCAATCCAGGTGGAGAGCCGCGTCCAATAGAGCGGCATGCACGAACAGGCCGGCGAATCTATTTGGTCAGCCATCTTCAAAAGAAAAAAAGAACTGCATGCAATGTAACAGCTATTGACTGAGATAGGAGCAAAGCAAGCTGGAAAGAAACACAGGAACGTACAAGGCCCAATAGCGTATTGGCCAGCCCAGCCCATCAGATCCATGAGATGGACACAAAGTTAATGAGAAGCCCATCACGACCCCTTGATACTGTTCATGCGGAATGGATCATGATACTGATTGAGAAATCTTTCTCTCGAGATAAAAGGAATTCTTTTTCTCTCAAGCAGTCAAGATAAAAAAAGGGGGGTGAAGTTTTGCAAATTCAGCGATGAGATATTCAAATTAGCATAAGGATTTGGTTTGAAAGTGGACCGAGCTTTTGTTGGAAAGGAGTTGGTTTGAAAGTGGACTGAACTTTGGTTGGAAATGGTTTGGTTTGAAAGTGGAGTGAACTTTGGTTGGAAATGGCGTGTCCTTTGGGGCCAAAAATAGGCACATGATCCTCTGCATGCTTCAGAGCAGAGCTTAGTTTTACGTGGCGAAAAAAGTGTTGTGGAGCTTGTCTGGACATGGCAGCCTTGGTCTGTGGCCTGCTGAAGCTGATACACGGTAGTACTTGCATGATTCTCTTTTGCTATAGAGAGTTTCCGGTGCTGGCCAGGCCAGGCCAAAACAGAGCAGCTCCTTTCTGTGGCCCAGTAGCAACCACTTCCGTGTCAGTCATGTACACACACCTTGAACCTTTTCACATGAGAGGCCTCGCCTCGGCGTCCGGCCAACGGCGACAAGCAAAACCAGGATGCAACAAGTCCTTGGAAATCAGTCGAGCATTCATATACAGTAGTACTAGGATCGATGCAAGTCAATTTCTTTTGATCACAACAAGAATGAAGCCGTCCAAGCTACTCCAACGGAGCAATGGCAAGTTTTGTGGCCATCACAAATCGAAGACACAGGAAAAATAGCAGTATTACTACTAGTTCCAAAAAACTCTGCATCTGTCCGTTTATGTTGTACTAGTATCTATCCCTATCTTCTCAAGCTACAGTGCTAGTAGTACTCCACCTGTCCAGAGTTCCAGACTGAGCTACAGATGAACACAAGTTCCAAAAAGACCCATCGAGCCGGAGAAATCACATGACGGAGCAGGCGTTGGGGTTTTCGTCACTGAGCATGAACTCGGTGTTGAGCAGGGAGTGCTGGTCGTAGAAGGCCGTCTTCCACATCAACATCTCCTCGGCGAGAGCCTTGGTCGCGGCATCCTTGTCCTGCTTGTGGCATCCCCCATCCTGCTGCTGCTGCTGCTGCTGCATGTTGCCGCCATCCTGCTTGTTCTCCTTGCTCTCCTTGCTCTCCTTGTCCTTGCCGGTGGCCACCTCCACCGGGCGGCGCATCTTCTTCTGCAGCGTCCCGGGAAGGGCCTTGGTGTCCATGGTCCCCGTCACCGTCACCAGGTTCTTGCCCGGGTCCATGCTCACCTGTTCCACGCCTACAGCCATCACCGATTGCACAAATGGTTAGTAGCAAATCATCACTGCAGCAACAAGGTTAGTAGTAGCTTAATTGATCGGATCGATCGCAGCAAAACAACTCATGTGAAGAACCTTAATTAATTTGCAAACTCCAGTAATCGGTGCAAGTGGGGATCAAGGCTTATTACGTACTAGTAGGCCACATGATGGCTTAGAATTAATATGCTGAAATTGATGGGCAATTAACCGAGGGGTACCTTTGATCTTGAAGAGCTTGCAGCGGACGCGTTTCATGCAGCCGTCGCAGTGCAGGCCCATGGCGCCAACCTTGAGCACCACCGTCGCCACCACCGGCTGTCAGATGAAATTAGGCAAACTATGATGTCAGAATTCCTTGCCGGCGTCAGATACTATGATGAAAAGCAAATTAATTAATTGTACTAGGTACCACGGTGGGCTTAATCTTGTTGCCGGTCTGCTTGTTGTCCTTGCAAGCCTGCTTGTCTTCCTTGTCCTTCTTGCCTTGATCTACCTGCTTGCTGTTGTCTTCCTTGGCCTTGCCGGAAGAAGAAGCCTGCTTGTTTTCTTCCTTGTTGGCCTTTCCTCCTCCTCCGCCGCCGCCACAGGGCTTGCTGTTGTTGTCTTTCTTGGCGTGGTAGTCGTGGAGCGCCTTGATGTCCACCGGCGGCTTGGCTCCGGCGTAGGCCTTGTCGAGCCAGTACAAGTCGTACATGTAGTCGGGCTTGCCGTACTCGTGGACCTTCAAGTCGCCCTGCTTCCCGTCGCCGTCGTTGCCCTGCTGCTTGTTCTGCTGCTGCGGGTTGACGACGAGGTCCACCTTCTTCTTGGTCTTCTTGGCGACGCGATCGCGCAGCTTCTTGGCGTCGAGGCGGCCCACCACGGTCATGCTGCCCTTGTCCACCTCCATGGCCACGCCCTCCACGCCTGCATCAGCCTTGTCGTTCATTATTCCAGGGAATCTGTTCCATCGAATTAATTAATTAATTAAATCATCCATCACTGAACTGAACCTGGGTAGTGGCGGACGGAGGCTCGGATGCGCTTGGCGCAGCCATCGCAGTGCATGTCCATCTTCAGCACCGCCGTGACCACGGGCAGCGCCGCCTTCTTCCCCTGCTGCTGCTTCGCCTTCTCCTCCTTATTGCACTTCGTCTCCTTGCTGTCTTCCTTTTCCCCCGCCGCCGCCTCCTCCTCCACCGCACCGGCGGCCTTCTCCTCGCACTCCTCCGCGGGTTTCGGCGGCACGCCACCGCCGCCTCCTCCACCATCACCACCGCCGCCGCCGCCGCCGCTGCGCTTCTTCTTCTGCATTGAAAACGAAATCAAACCCGAACGAACGAGGCGCGTTACGAAATGATGAAATCACAGGAGCGATTAACAACAAGAGCAAGGAAGGAAGGGTGAGGAATCGTCACCTACCTTGCCCATGGCGGCCGCAGAAGAGGTCCAAGGAGTCGGAAGGGGAGGGATATGAGGATCTGGGAAGGGGAGGCGGCCAAGGGATCGGAGGAGAGGTTTTAGACGCGTGCATGGTGCCTGTACGTCCCGAGGCGGGCCCACACGCAGTGACTGCCACAGCCTACAGCTGCGTGCTTGGTGGCGGTCTGATGTCATCTGAACCGTCCAATTTCTTTCGCCTCCTACTACTACAGTAGTCTCCTTGCTGCGTTATTAATTATCCATTGATCTCATGTCAAAAAAGATTATCCATTGATCTCCATGTCAAAAAAATTATCCATTGATCTTTTCCGAAAAAAAATCTCCATTGATCAAAGAAAAAAAGAAGAAGTCTACTTTTACATGCAAGGAAGGACAAATAAAGGAGGGCTTTAACATTGTACTCCTAGGGACTACCAGCGTGTGGCTTGGTCGGTAACAATATGACGCATTGATCAGTGCGGGAAGGGTTTAGTAATCCTGATCAATTGGCTGCCTGGCCTGCGTTGGTTGCATGAACACTGCTTGGCACGTCAAGATGAACAAATAATCTGGCCAAGACGAGATGACACTAATTTTTCCCATTAAAAAAAGAGAAAGGCAACGATCGAGCGCGAATCCAGCGAAGACCGGTCAATAGGAGGGAAGGAAAGCGCCACAGAGAAGGCACCGTGCCGGAAGAGGAAACCAGAGAGACTTCCCTTTTTTTTTCTTTCGACTCCACTCTGCAGCCTGGGCTGACAGCAACCCTCTGAGACTATCCGCACTCGTCATCCTCTATTCTCATCCTCTAAAAAGAATATTCCGTCCTAGTCATCAATATTCTCTTCTCTATATCCAGGTTCTTTGCATCCGTTTATACTCTATATCAATCCTCTATATCAACTAACCAATATTTTATTCAATCATCCCATTTCATCTCTTATTTTCTTACTTTTAACAATAGTTTAGCAATCAATTTATTATTGAATAATAATTGATTTTCTTTTTTCTCTTTTTTCAACTTTTCTATTATTTCTTTTCCTTCTTTTTCTTTTTCCCCTTTTCTCTTTTTTCTTTCCTTTTTTCTCTCCCTATTTCTCTCCTTCCAGAACCACCGCATGGCATCTTCCCCATCCCTTTTCCTCCTCGCATACTCACGCGCCGCCGCCGCAGGTGCCCTCCACCCCGAGCGCGCCGTCGCCGCCGCGCGTCCTCCACCCCCGAGCGCCGGCGCCGCCGGCGGGCCTACCCCACGTGCGCGGCTGCCGGGGCTGGATCCGGCGCGGGCCTCGCCAACCCCGCGCGCGCCGCCGCCGCCGGCGGGCCACCTCCCCAACCTCGCGCGCGCCGCCG
Source organism: Chloris gayana (assembly GCA_031894775.1). Lineage (NCBI taxonomy): Eukaryota > Viridiplantae > Streptophyta > Magnoliopsida > Poales > Poaceae > Chloris > Chloris gayana. Next base: position 3,667,928 of record JAUNZO010004234.1, on the reverse strand, counting down.
CCGCCGGCAGGCCACCTCCCCAACCCCGCGCGCGCCACCGTGATTCCTCCCTCCCCCGCGCGCCCGTTCACCTCGCCGCCCGCCGCGCTCGCCGGCGCCCCTCTCCTCCTCCCTCGAGCGCCGGCCGTTGCGGCTCCTCCTCCTCCCCGCATAGATCCGGCCGCCGGGGCGTGGATCTGCCACCGCCGCCTCCGAGCGCGCCTCCACTACCTCCCCCGCACCGGATCCATGTGGCAACAGCGGGATCCACCACGCGCCGCCGTCCTCCGCGCCGGGCCCGCCGCCCGTCCTCCTTTGGATCCGGGCGCTGGTTCGCCGCCCTTCTCCTCCCACACGCGCGGCGTCGGCGGGATCCACCATGCGCGCCATGGCCTGCTCCAACCGGGATTGAGACGGCGGCGACGAGATCCATGCGGGATCGTGGCGGCAGCAGCGGGATCCAGCCGGCGGCCTCTCTCTCGGTGATGTCCGTCTCGTGGCGGGAGGAGCAGGCCAACCGCGGGGCCCACGCCACGTCGACCCGTCCCGGTCGTCCGGCACCGCGCCAGATTTGCCGTGCAAGAGGCCGTCCGGGATGGTAGCGTGTCCCTCCCAGTACCCCGGTGCAGCACATTTTACTGTAAATCGGTACTGAAGGACCTTTTACCGGGTGCCGGTGCAGCTAGTCTGAACCTGTCCCCAGATGCAAACAAGCGGAAGCCTGGCGCAAAAGCCAACTGCTGGTTCGTACCCTACCCTCGCCATGCTCCAGCAGCTTTGGCAGTGTTTTCTTTGAACGACGACCAGTCCACAAAGGACCTTTGCTTGGAGTGGAGAACCATCTCAGTTTGCCTTTTCAAATCAAATTGCCCAAATTTGCTATACTCAAGTTGGTGTTTACTAAAAGACACGATTTAGTTATGGCAGTTAGCTACTCTAGGTAGTATTAGAATATGACTATTCTTACATAGAAATAAGAGACAATTTTGCAAATGATCAAAGTGCCCTTCTACGTAGTAGTTTTAGCATATTTAACTACACAATCAATATTTGTATATCATAAAAATTACTATTATTATTTTCAAAAATATTTTTATAAAAAATTATTATTTATCGCAAATATTATTAATTACATTATTTGTGAGTGATCAAACCATTGTCGATAGGTAATTACATTTTGTTGTGCCTAACGAACTTGCTAGGCCAAAACTTATTTTGATGCATGTAACGTGCAGTGTAATGTATGGCATGGCTAGATATTGATGTATGACTGCATATTAACATAGGAAAGATAAGCATATAAGACTGAATATTTTGTTAATAATGTGCCTTCTTATGACTGCCATTTCGGAAAGAATAGCACTAAGTACTAGTTTTTATTAAAAATACCAATCACTTTCGCAGAGGATGTAACAATACTAATAACATGACATGTCTAATTAATAAAAATTGAAGACCAAATTGAGTAGTGTCCTAGAACAAAGATCGCAAAGGAAGAATGTCCACCAGCAAAATTGGCCTTTGAAATTTCTTCTTCTTCTTCTTTCGTTGCTTTGAAATTCAGGTTCTATTCTTGTAGTATCACCAACTAATTGGGCCTTTGAGCTGACCGGGGATCAATCATCGGTTTCGAACGCACAGCACACTGATCATGTCTTGTGAACTGTCTCCTCACACTCACTGTCACTCGAGATAATAAGCAAAGAGCTGGAATAACTAACAACTATCGCCTGAGATGCGTTTCAAGAAGCAAACTGTCAGTACTAGTTACACTTGGTTTACCACTCATCAACTGGCTCTGAGATACTCCTCACTCTCACTGTCACACAACAAGCAGAGACCTGAAACCCGAAGCAGTGTGTGAGGGAGTACCTTTTGCTCCTCATCAGGATTGCATATACTAGTACCAGTAGATGGAGAAGTAACTGTTAAATCCGTAGTGAGGAACATGGGAAAACAGAACAGAGCATCCTGTATGTGTTGGGTTCATGAGGACCGCGCGGAGCACATGAAGCAACCAATTTGGCGTTTGTGCTTCTCAAAATGCAGCAGCAATGCCATTGGGATGAGTGAGCCAGGGCCCGTGAACCAACGGTTTGCCTTCCCTTCCATTCCCTTCCCTGTGAGGAGGAAGTTCTACTGACTACTGGAGCCTTGTGAGCTCCTGCTCCTCACCCTCACTGTCCCTGAATAGACGCTGAAATCTCAGACAATATTTGAAAGAATACTTGTAGTAACTCATAATCCAAGCTACATAACGTAATTTGCATTCAAGTAGAAAATGTCACTGACGAACCGTAGACACACATACTGCTAGTAGTTATACTTGGTTCAGCAGCACTCAAGTGCAAAAGATTACAGCCTGGAGCAGCCATCAGCCACTAAACAAAAGGATGCCAGATCAGTAGCCTGATACTACTACTACTAGTAGAGAAGGAGATTCACGAGCCAATATACTACAACTGCTAAGGAACAAAGTACGGGACAAATCTTGTGAAGAGGTGGATGGACAAAGAAGCAGGTCATGGTGATTGATTGGTGGTGATGGGGAATGGTCAGTAGCCATGGCCGTGCCATCCGCCGTAGCCTTGAGGAGCCGGCGCCGGGGGATAGGCGGAGTAGGTGCCCCAGCCTGCGGCGGCGGCGGCGTACGGGTCAGGCTGCTGGTGCTGCTGCAGGGGCCAGGACGGGTACGCGTAGGTGGCAGCAGGCTGGTAGCCGCCTCCGTGCGCGTTCCAGCCAAGCAGCTGGCTCTGCTGGCCCTGCAGCTGCAGGCTGTTGAGCAGGGCCTGCGCTGCTGCTGCTGCGGCGTCCTTGTCGCCCTGCTTGGTGGTGTCCTTGTCGGCGCGCTTGTCCTTGGGGAAGATGAGGTCGACGTGCTTGCGGGTGGCCTTGTGCAGGCGCTGCTGCAGCTTCTCCGGGTCGGCGGTGGCCACCAGCATCAGCTCGCCCTTGCTCTCCACACCCGACTGGTCCCAACCCTCGATGCCTGCACGATTTTACAAGAGTCAGTCAGTGTTGTTACCTTGGAGGCTTGGATCACAATCAAAGAAGAAGATTGGATTGCAAAGAAATTGCTGTTACCTTGGAGGGCTGTGATGTCCTTTGCTGCCGCTCTGATCTTGTCGATGCAGCCCTTGCAGCTGCAGTGCATGTCCACCTTGAGCACGAACTGCCTCGCCTTCTCCTTCTCCCCGTCCTTGCTGCCGCTCTTCTTCCCCATCTCTCTCGCTCTCTCTCACTCTCACCTAGCTGTTGATCTCCCACCTACTCGCTCCGAAGCAGAGTGCAGCTGGTTGGTTGTGTGGTGCGAGACAGCCACGCGAGGCCTGGGTTTTATAGACAGCAAGGAGAGAAGGGAGCTGACGAGTGGGCCACGCGGCTGGCTTCCCTGCGAAGATTCGTGGTGCATGCAGCCCCGCCGCGGAGGCAGAGGTCTCGGTCACGGTCAGTCAACTCCACTCCACTCCACTCCACACCGTTCTGAAAAAAAAAAAAACTCCAGTCCACACCGGGGAAGGGAAGGGTGCCTCTTCGCATTCCCCGGTCTTCGCTGTCCTCTCATCTCATCCGATTCCTGATTGAATCGATGTGATTGAGAGGAGGTGACGAGTCAGGTGGTGGTGGAACGGGTCACACACTCCTGTGCTAGTGGCCGCAGCTCGTTTGGCAAAGTCTCCCGGGTGGGGAGCTGCCGGTCGTGAGTTCGAGCGCACGACTCCCACCGGGATTTAGTTCCCAAATATTTCCTCGTTGCCTCTACGCGTGGTGTCACAGAGGGAGAGCGACGTCTCCGTCGTCTGTGAAGTCCGGAGGATTTCGTCGATCTCAAGAAGGACGCGGTTTCAAGCTTCATATGTAGTTGTAGGTCTGTATTTGTACGTGGTGGTGTGAGTAGTGTGCGTGTGTAAGGGTCGTGACGTAAGTGCGTACAAGAATAGATGCTACAGCTGTACCCATTAGAGAGAGGTTTAAAAAAAAAAAAAGACCATACACAGCTCTCATCAGTACGGTACGGCGCTATTCCACTTCCAGCGAGAATCTTCACCTCTTCTTGTCATTCTTGTTAATACTAAAAGATTATCATAGGTGTGTTCGTTTTCAGGTATATAATTTTTAGAGGGTCAAATCAAAGAGAATTTTATCATTTTGGAGTACTAAATAAAGTCTAATCTTGAAACTAATTGCAGACTCCGCTATCTAATTTACGAGACGAATCCAACGAGGGTAATTATGATGTTATTAGAAGATGGTTACTGTAGCATCACTGTAGCAAAACATAGATTAATTAGGATCATTAGATTCGTCTCGCAAATTAGAGGGGTCGTGACATAGGTTTTGTCATTAAATTAATAAAAGTACTACTAAATAGTAAGATTCTCTTTGATGTGATGGGTATAATTTTTAGAGGGCAGAAAACGAACAGGGCCATAAACGTGTTGCGTTGGTTCTTAAACATTCAGTTACTATGCGGTGCCTTCCTCCTATAAAATGCAGCGTGCACATGCCGTTTCCTCCGTCACGAGCGTGAGCATGTGGGGGTAATTACACGGAGATTGCCTTGCCTTGCCTTGCAGAGAGCAGATCCATCTTCAAAACTAGTACTTGGATCATGGTAGGACATGCATTGACCGGGCTCGAGTCTTGCACAAGGAAGGACACGAGCCGCACCGCGTGACCAACAGGGGAAGGGACGAACGCAATGCAAGGGACGCCATGTTCCAACCACTGTTTTAAAATCAGCATCAGCTTCCCCAACCAACGACACGACAAGGAAACCAGCCATAGCATCTATACCGTACAAATCAGATCGTTCCAGTGTGCAGTGGCTACAGATTGTCTTTCCGTGTTTGACGCGCTACGCTCCGGCTTCCATGTCGCTTCACAACCCTCTCTTCCTTCCGTCCGGCCTACGGGCACAACACGACGATCTGCACGCTGGCTCAATCATGATTATTATGACTAGAGGCCTGTTCGTTTCCACCTATATAATTTTTAGAAGGGTCAAATCAAAGAGAATTTTATCATTTTGGAGTACTTAAATAAAGTCTAATCTCGAAACTAATTGCAGACCCCCTATCTAATTCACGAGACTGAATCCAACGAGGGTAATTATGGTGTTATTAGAAGATGTTTACTGTAGCAAAACATAGATTAGATTCGTCTCGCAAATTAGAGGGGTCACGACATAGGTTTTGTTATTAAATTAATAAAAGATCTACTTAAATAAGTAAGATTCTCTTTGATGTGACAAGTATATAAATTTTAGAGGGTGGAAACGAAGGGGCCTTAGCATTACAAGGAAGCAGATGGAAATATCACGGTCCCACCCCCACATTAGTATACAATTTTGCACACGGCCATTCAAAGAAACAAGGGTCAATGTCTTCTCAGAGCTCGTACATCGCCAGTGTCCCCGTGACGTCAGATGCAGCCCACACGCCAAGCGTGCTGGAACCGCGCGCCGGCCACCGATACCAGCATCGTTCTGAAGGCACCACCGTCTCGCCCCACTCCGCCGGCAATGGCGGGGCGCTTGGCTTTACATTTCCCGAGGCTTCCCGACCCAACCAGTCACAACTAGATGCCTGAAAGAATTCCGATCATGCATGATAGATGGAACCAGTCACTACTATTCAGTGTAATGCCAAGACATGCATGCTTTTCCCCTAACAACGATTAGTACCTAAATGCAGAGTTACGTGCAAAAGTAGTTCCAAAGAAATATTTTCACAGCAGACAAATTTATCATCATTTCATAGTAGATGCATAATTGTTTTCTGCAACGCAAAGTGTAGCTTCCTCCGTACCTGCTGAAACAGGTTATTGATTTGGCGTCCGTCAGACAGGTTGCTCTGCCTAACTATCCTCACAGATTTCTTTGTTAATTCACGCAATAGACAACAGAACCTCTCTGGGTTCATAGCACCCACCACTTTCACCTCCCCTGTGTCTGCCACCACAAGCTCAGCTCTCTCCACCCCTACAACACAAACCGGGTGATTCGGTCAGTTACAAATCACAGCAGACCGTGTGCTACTTGCGAGTGATGTGCACCTTCTGAGAGCCTAATCTCCTTTATCCCGTCGGTGATCTTTTTGATACAGCCAGAGCACTCGCAGTGCATATCGACCTGCACAGCATACGTCTTTGTTGAACCATCACCCTTGTCCTCGCCTTGTTCCTGATAATACAATCACAAGGACCTCTCATCACATGATTGCGCTATGGAAGGATAAACTGTCAGATGCTTGAAATGAGCATACCTCTCCCATGACCACTTACTTAGGCCCTGCCCTGCCTTGATTCATTCCCCAACTCTCCAGGAATGATGAGATCTCATATGTTATACTGAGAAGAATCCCTATGGTTGGCCATCTTCTTGTTGACATTCCGTACGGATGATGGAGACCTTCCAATAAAACTATCATTACAGGTTTTGCTCTATCTGATTATGGCTGACCACCCACACCAAAAAGGTTATATGCATATTGTAAAACAAAGCAAAATGACAACTTATCCATCCATTTAGGTTTGAATATGAACATAAAGCAACTGAGAAACTTGCCACACTATGATTCTTTTTTGGGCCTCTAATTTTTCGCCCTTCAGTTCAATAGTAAGTTGGTTTCAGCTTTCAGGTATTCAGCTTTCAGGACAAAATTAATCTCAATAAGACACCATCACACATCCAACCTTTTCAAACATCTCTACTTCTTATTATTTCTCCCTTGATCTTCTACCTTCTGTTTGGTGTCCGTCTCTGCATAAGTTACCGTTTGGTGTCGCCTCTACGTAAGTTACCGACATGTCTGATACAATCTGCAATCAGCCAGCCGATGTCCCGATCCGATCTGTAATCTAATCAGCCAGTCGATGTCTCCCTCCACGTAAGTTACCGATCCGATACAACGACTCTTGCTGCCATAATGGGCCACGATCGAGTTAATCAGCTAGTCGATGTCTCCTCAGATGGGCCACGATCGAGTTACCGATGTCACCAGCGTGAGCTCGCCCCACTAGGCCACCACCGTGCGCCGAAGATCGAGACCGAGCTCGGGTGAGGCAGGGAGGGCCGGCGGGCCGCCATGGGAACGGATTTGTGGTGGGAATGGTGAGGGAAACACCAGGGAGGGCCTCACCGCCGTGGGAAGGCATATGCGAGCTCGGCAGCGGCTCCGGCACGGGTGAGAATGACAAGTCGGGAAAAACTATCTCTGCTGCTCAATAACAATCTCATTGGATTGGGGAAAAAGAAAGTCAAATTCTCTTGCACTGGGTCTAATTTGCTTCCAAATCCAACTTGGTCAAAAAAATATCAAATCAATTAGGACTGGCCTAGGTTAATTCAATACAAATGAGTTTAAGACACGCCCGTAGCGAAGTACGGGCACTTCTGCTAGTTCATATATAAATGTCACTAACTATTGTTCAATGATTACCACAATACATTTTCCAATTTAACTACAGTTGGCATAACCTGACCAAGCAAATCAGTTTATCTATACATGTGCAAAACACAATGGTTTCCCCCTGCTACTAAATCATGGCCGCATACACATCAAAACACTCAAGTGAGCCACATCAATTATCTAGAAAAGTTATATGCATTACAGTGCTAATTTTAACTAATCTGTCAACACACAATGCATTATTTTCTCCAATACAAATTACATGAATTGTAATAGATGGTACAATACTCGATTGAATCAGAGAAGATACCTGTGCATCTCCCTTGTCAAACTTCCAGAAAGGCTGGAGAACATTGTACCCATCTACAAATATTGGTGTCATGTAAAAGCAAGGGTCATTTGACCAATGCAGTATGAAGGAAAGCAGTTTTGGTAGGAAACAACGGTCAGGCAGTATGACTTTGTCCTGCATTCAAAAGTATTGAAGAATGTTGCTATCAGATCATGCCTTGCTATTGAGTGAATTAAAGAAAATTTAACTGACGTCTCATCAGCAACTTTGTATGCCCAGTTGAGTCTATTGAAGGGAAATGCAAATTATGCATATTAAATGTTGCAAAAATAATTACACATGTGATGCTCAAACTGACCACATCAAAACTCATAACAGAGCAAGTGCCATTATGAATGTCAGAAACAAGTATAGTGGACAAAACTGTGCAAAACTATGAGCATGCAACTCCAAAATCAAAATAATTTTCTCAGTCCTGGGCCAAACTGAAACTTTTGTTGTAGTCAGCCCTAGGCCAAACTGATATGTAATGGAAAGCTAGCTAGATGAGAGTCTACTATACAAAGAGGAAAATATTCAGAAGAACTTCTCCACTGAAATTCTGGCATACGAAGATACTAGCTCTGTTGTGCTAGCCCAAGGTAAGCCCTCATACATCTTAGCGTATTTACAAGTTTTTAGTTCAGTGTATTACTTAGAGGGATTCCTAAGTATTTAATAGGCAGAGAGCCAATAGGAGAGCAAAAAAAATGAGCAATATGACAATTTTTCGCCAAAAAAAAAAGAGAAGATTTTTCTCTAATTCTACATTCATAGTGATTACTTCACTCTTTTGAAAGTTAATGCACATTCCAAGAAATTGTTCAAACCAGAGCAAGGTACATTTAAGATTTCTAAGGTGCGTCTCCTTGGCTAAGAAAAAAAAATCAAGGTATCGTCTGCATACTGCAATGAAATAAGTCCTCCCTCTAAAATCTGTTAAGACACCTCTAATCAGCCATAAATCTGCTGCTTTCTTAAGCATCTTTGTTAGGACACCACCTACTAATAAGTTGAAAAAAAGGAGAGGGGATACAGGATCCCCATGCCAACCTTAAACGGATTACTTTATTCACCATTCAATAGTTCAGACACGATCAGTAATTACAGCCTTTCGACTCCGCTCTTAGTCATACAGAAGAAAATAAGTCATACAACCAAACTTTTCAGGCTTGAAGGAGATCCAGAAGTTTCTTCTCTCCAAGTTGAGTACCAGTGTGCTCAGATGTGTGCTTTATAGCCTTTCTCACCTTTGGAGATTTCTCCTTTTGTTTCTTATCCGAAAATAAATGATACAAGGTAAGCTTTTCAGACTCAGATTTGTTGTTTATAGCCTTTTTCACCCTTGCAGCTGGCTTTTTCCTCTTCTCATCCAAAAATAAGTCACACAGGCTGGTAACCTTATTAGGCTTGCAGGTAATCTCAAACTCGAAATGTTGCTCATCTGAAAGTTGAGAATGAATTTGCTCAGACATGTGCTTTATAACCTTTCTCATCCTTGCAACTGGATCTTTTTTCTTCTGATGAGAAAATAACTCAGACAAGGTAAGCTTTTCATGCTTGTAGGTAGTATCGAACTCGCAAAGTTGCTTCTCTGCAATCTTTCCAATCTTCTCATTCTTATGGAATATGCATGCTCTCAGAAGAGATGACCAAACCACATGATTTGCTTCGAAAGGCATATCTTGGATAAATCTGTAAGCATCGTCAAGCTGCCCAACTCTTCCAAGGAGATCAGCCATGCAAGCATAATGCTTTAAATCTGGCTTGATCCCATACTTATCCTCCATAGAATTGAAGAACTGAAACCCTTGTTGGGCCAAGCCATTGTGACTGCATGCACATAAGACACCAACAAGCGTGATCTCATCAGGATGGATCCCAAGCGATCCCATCTCATCAAAGAGTGAAATGGCTTTCTCACCAAAACCACGGTGAGCAAGTCCATTTATCATAGCATTAAACAAGTCAACAGTCTTGGATTCATCACCAACTCCACGAAACACGTCCATAGCTGTCTGGAGACACCCATGCTTCGCATACATGTGCACAAAACTGGTGGCAAGTCTTGCATTTCTTTTAATCATTCCATTGCGATCCACAAGATTATGAAGCCTCCTTCCCAGATCAATCCTGCCATGTCGGACACAAGCTGAAAGTACCGTGACAATTGTTACCTCATCTGGCTCAAGCCCTGCTGCTCTCATCTTCTCGAATAACCCAAGTGCCTCGCTGTATCGCCCTGCCTGCACAAACACACCGATCATAACTGTCCAAGCAACCAGATCCTTATCAGGAAGCTCATCAAATAATCTTTGGGCCACGTCGATCTCCCCAGCCCTTGCGTGCCCTGACATCATTACAGTCCACACCCTCACATTCCTTGCCTTCTCCCCGGACAAATCAAACACACGCCTAGCGAGCTTCACTGCTCCACACTTTACATACATGTCCACCAGCGCAATGACCACCTCTCCGGAATCAAACAATTTCAGGTTCAGCACCCTCCTGGCAATCCCATGTGCTGCCTTTGCTGCCCTGAGATCACCCAAACCTGCAAAAGCACCCAACAAGGCTGTGACAGTCCAGCCGTCCATCCGTATTCCTGCCTCTACCATATTTCTGCACACTCCCAGCGCATCTTCAATACATCCCGACCGCACATACGAACAGATCAGAGTGTTGAAGGAAACGGAGTCCCTCTTCGGCATTTCGTCGAACACCTTCCGTGCGAGTTCATGGAGGCAGAATGACGCATAGAAATGAAGGAGCGAATTGGCAGCGAAGAGGTCAGAGGTGAATCCTGATTTAAGGAGGAAAGCATGGATAGAAAAGCCAGGGATGGGAGACACGTGGCGAGAGCAAGCAATGAGGGCGGCTGAGAGGGAGTGAGAGTTGGGGACGGGCTCCTGGGACTGGGAGGTGGTGCTTTCGGACAAGGGATCACGATCGCGGAGGATACGGAGAAAGAGACGGAGGGAGGCGAGCGGGTGGCCGGAGCGGAGGTGCGGGCGGAGGAGGCGCGAGGCGGCGGCAGGGGGAGCGGTAGGCCGAGGAGGAGAAGCTGCGCGTGCGCCTGGAGCGAGGGGCGGCGGCGGCGGATGGACGCAAGGAGAGATAGGTGGAGAAAGCCACCGGGCGCAGCGGCAAGAGCGCGGCCGGGGCGGCGGCGCATGGCGGGAGCGGAGAGCTCGCGCCGTGGGCCGTGGCTTTGGCGGGATCGGAGCTAGCGCAGGGAGACAAGTTCGTGGCGTTTTCGGCGTTTGAATCTGGAGCGTGAACGTTCAGTGAAGGCGTAAACAGTGAACACGCCAGTCACAGACCACAGACGGGACACCCTATAGCTAGGCCAATCGGGCGGCACAGCCCGGCACCGCTCATTTAGGTACCGTTTGGTTCCTAGTGACTAAAATCAAACGGACTAAAAGGGGTGACTAAAATTTAGTCACCCCTGTTTGGTTCTAATGACTAAAAGGGACTAAACATAAATAAATGAGTTCTGAGTGATAAATATCAATTACAAGCATAATAATAGTCCAAATTCCTTACATTATACTATAGGACATGACATGATTTATTACAAGCACATCTGAAACTATGATCTAGCAAACAAACCATTCGCTATCCAATCCCGAAACCGATTCATATCTTGGTCTTCATCCACAAAACGGGTACTAGTTCCATTTCCGTCAAAACCACGTGCACCCTCTTCAAGTACCGGAACGTAGTTTTCATCATGATCACACATACCGAAATCCTCATCCGCCATAGCACTATCTCGAATAAAATTATGAAGTGTCATGCATGCGATAATTATTTTGCTTTGCTTGTGCATCGGATAACTTGGCAAATGTTTTAAAATCCTCCACTTGTTCTTCAACACCGCGAAAGACCGCTCAATGACATTACGAAGTGAAGAATGTGCATAATTGAATACCTCTTTTTTACCTCTTGCCATTGGCCCTTGATGAAACTCAGCCGGATGGTATTTTGTACCCCTATACGGTGCAAGATAACTCCGACGGTTTGGATACCCCGAGTCAACAAGATAAAATTTACCTACACAAATTTTTTTTAATTAAACATTTGAATCGAACGTATGGTACATAATGCAAGCTACTTGAGATATGTAAGAATATACCGAGTACCTGGAGGTGGATGTGGAAACTTGTGACCATACTTATCAATTGCATCCTTGAATACCCTCATATCATGAACCGAGCCAGGCCATCCAGACAACGACAAATGTAAATCTCATATCAAAGTCACATACGGCTAATACATTCCGAGTGGTGTAGCCCTTTCTTCCCATATGTTGCACAACCTGATTCAACGGCACCTCAACAGGAATGTGCGTCCCATCTATTGCTCCAATGCAATTATCAAAGTATGGAGAGAACCGCGCTGATTGCAACCTAGGATGCACTGTCCTAAATTGAGGGTCCTTTGGGCTAATGATATGAGCTGCAAGTTTGTCCACACTACGCAATACTTTGTCAAACTTTCTACTGCAAGTTTCTTTAGACCTATAAAATCGATCCTCGGCTTGCCTCATACTCCGAGGGCAACCACACATCCACAAAAAAGGGCTAATGCCTCCATAGATGACATCCTCTTTGTAGATTTCAACCCATATGACTCAACAAGCACATTATGCAGGAGATCAAACACATTTCTATGCATTCTAAAATTTTGGTAGCAATATGTCGTACTTCCTAGACTTTGCATAACCCATCGATACCCGGATAAAGTGGCTACTCCGTAATCAGATTTGTTCAAGTATTTCTCACAATGGTACATACCCATGGTGGCGGCTGCAGCTGCTATTTGCATCCTCCTCTTGCGCCTCTTTGTCACATTTTGTTGAATCCATTCCTCCTCTTGCATATCCTCTTCCTGTGTATGTAAAACAAAAATATTGCTCGGAACAGCACAAACGGAAATGAGTCGGAACAAGCAACACCGAAATGAGTTAGAGCTAGTGAAACTTAAATGATTCAGAACTACCAACACTGAAATGATTCCCAACAAGCCAAACTGGAATAATACACATTAGCACAAACTGAAGTGTATCACATTAGCACAAACTTAAAAGGTTCACAACATCACAAATACTCGAACAACATCTAAATGCTTCAGAAACAACAACAGGTAGAAGGTTCACATCATATATATATAATTCATTTAAATAATTCCAGCACTCCAATCCCTAGAGCATCTCTTCAACCAGGCCATCCTTCCTTCATTGTTGGTCAACTTGAGAAACACTGTTCGGTGGTATTTCTTGGCAAACAACATAGTAGCAACATAGAACTCCTCTGTCTCCTCGGTTGCTCCACACTCTTTCACCAACTGCATACATCGCTCTATTTCCTCCTCAACTTGTTGCTCCTCCAACCTTTTTGCTTCCAACTTGCGCTTCGTAATGTGATCTTGTATCCGTTTTGCGACCTCAACATCCGTGTTGTTGGCAGCTTGTATGGTGTCTATCAACCCTTTCATGTACTTGACCATTGGACTCTTGTGCTTCTTTGGGGGACTAGTGGTCGTATCCGTTGTCGTTGCTCTTCCTCTTTCCACTGCTGCTACTACATGGGCTCTTGTGTGTGGAATTGTCATTGTCATCATCATCATAATCATCCAAATTAGTATCTCCAGGGATACATGATGACCTTCCATCAACTGTAGTAGTATGGAACATCTCGATAAGCTGATCAAGGTAAGTAGGCATGAACCTTCTAAACTTCTTGCACTCCGAGTATTTTTTCTGCAATTTTGTAAAGAGAAGAAATATTAGACATAACAAGGGACATAAAAATGCATACACAACAACATGTGCAAGTAGTAAAAAATTATTAGTACCTTTGTGTGTTTATCCCACCAGTCGTCATCGGCTATTATAGCTCCATTTTCCCGTCGGCCTAGACCTGTTTCACCATTGGCCCATTTGAGCCACTGGTACATGGTCTTGCATTGGGAAAATCTGTTCTTGAATTGCTTTGGTTCATGCCTCGAGGTTAGTCCGTTCAAAATATTTCTGGGCTATCTCTTTATAAGCAATATTTTTCATTTGCCCGTTCGGGCAATTCCCAGCTTCGAATTTGTTCAAGAGCAAGATCACAGAATATGTGGGTATTTTCTTCAGTCCAGTTAGCCTTGTCATACTGGGTGTACTAACAAAAATAAAATTAGGTAAAACTAACTAGTATACAAAGACATGGCACCATACGATGAAGCATATGTTTAAAATTGAACTGTACAAATGATAGTAAAGAGATGACATTGATCGTACCGATTGATTTTCATCATCAATAACATTATTTTGGTCGCTGTCGTCCTCTGCAGTAAAGGAAATGTTCGCCGGAGATGCACGACCGCAGCCAGCCGTGAGCCTTGCACGGCCACCACCACCCACACTTGGATGTATTGAGTAGGGACCGGTTGGTGCTGGCAGTCCAGCAGATCCAGTGGACTGTTCGCTGCCGTAGGACGACGAACTCCACCCGTGACATGCTTCCTCGTCCACGACCGGGTGTGGCAGCACCATTGCTCCGACGAGGAGGTTGGAACGCAGCACGGCCGGGTCCGCCGCTGCCTCCAACGTTGCCGGCACCAATAGGGGGTACACCTCCTTCGATTGGAGGAATCCGAGTACGACTCGAGATGTGGAAAAACATCGCCTTGGGAGTTCAAATCCAGATTCTCCATTGCAGCCATAGGATACCACGGCGGCTGCGAGTACCCACCCAACCGCTCGTCATCGGTGCCGGTGGCGGAGTTATGGAATTGCTGAGCCGGGGAGGAAGAACTTCCCGAGAAAAAAAATCATGGTAGGCGTCTCCTTGCCGAGCCATGGTGGAACAGAGCCGTTGGCCGGGGAGGACAACTTGTGTGGACCGATGGTCGTGGAAGACCGGCGGCGCGAGAGAACAGCTTGTCACGAGTGCGGACGTTCGCCGACGCGCGTGTTGATCTATCGCGCGGACGTTCCCCGGCGGCGGGTGGATCTGCGGCGCGGACGTTCGCCGGCGCGCGGGATGCACAAGGCGGCGGTGCCCGGGAGGCACAAGGCAGCGACGCGCGGGAGGCAGAACCGGCGGCGCCGCACGGGACGCACAAGGGAGTGTCGAATGCCGAACGGCGGCCGAACCGACAGCGGCGCGCGCGGGAGATCGATGTGCCGACGCGCGGGATGCTAAGCGGCGGCGGCGCGTCGGAGCGAGAGGGCGGTGGCGCTTGGGGGATTCGACGTTGGAGCCGGCGGCGATGGAGAATCCTGCTAGACACGAGCGGCGTTGGGATTCTAGGTGGAGCGGCGGCGCAAGCTGGACTCGGGACTCGGGAGGATGCGCTGGATGGTTCGGGACGAAACACACGCAGGGGTAGCGATGGAAATTATTCACTTTAGTCGGTTTTAGTTCCGGCTCGGTGTCTAGCGTGACTAAAAATTTCTAGTCGGCTTCTAGTCATGTCGTTTGGCATTTTAGTCCTTCAACTAACTAGAATTTAGTCGGTTTCGGTTTAGTCCGGGAAACCAAACGGGACCTTAATTTCGTGCCGTCACGGTACCATATTCATTTCGGATCGTACCGTGCCGGCCCACGTGTCCGGTCGTCGGCCGCATGACACGAAAGCTGCAGACCGTACGTTAGGCGAGGCAGGTCCGACGGCTCGATTGCAAATCTTGGCCCGTTAACACTTCAACTCACGAAAAATGAGATGAAAATAGGGGTTGAGTGAGATTCAAACCTTGGTCTTTAGGATGCAGCTCAACTTGCTTACCACCAAGCCATTCAAGCATGCATGGTGATATAAAAACTATATTTGTTTTAACTTAATGTTATTTTGGGCCGTGCCTAACTGGGCCTTATTCGTGCTTTATCGGGCCGAAGCATAAACGAGTTGTGCCCGTGCCGCACGTTGGGCCGCCCTCGACCCAAGCACGGCACGAAATTATGGACCGTGCTAGCCCGACACGAAATTAAACAGGTCGTGTCGTGTTTGGGCGGGGCCAAAAATTCCGTGCTTCGGTCCGGTCCGCTTGGCACGGCACGTTTGGACAGCACTACCTATAACTATAGGTAGCCGGTTGTACGCAAGCACTCGCCCACGGCCTGGTACCAGCGAAGGCATGCGCGGTCCAGCACGAAACCGGTCCTCTGAATTGAGAAGTGACACTGTGACATGAATGAGCAAATTACTTATATCCCCTATTCTGAAAACTCATTCTTTATTTGTTCCCGACAAGCTGACTTTCCTCTCATACCCAGATTTTAACTTTCTATCCCTTATTTTCTTTTTTACAGTTTATTGATGTTATCTTCTCCCTTGTAGACAAGAGTACCCTTTAGGTCAACATCCCTTATTTGTCTCTAAACTTTGAAAAACGAAAAACAGCACATACACCATTTTTAATGATTAATCAATGCTAACCATAGTTGTCAGCCTTTTTTAGTATTTGTTGCCTCGAAACCATGCATTGCTCGAACCTATTTTGGATGCTAAAACATATATATGCCATGTCAACTATTATGGATAAATCACCTTATTATGTGCAAAATATTACGTGTCACAAATATTAATTGATTACATTTTTAAAAATATAATCAGCCTTGATTAATCATAAAAAAATTGAAAAGTGTATGCGCTGTTTTTCGTTTTTCAAAATTTAGGAGCAAATAAGGGATGTTGACATAAAGGATATTCTTGTCTACAAGGGAAAAGACAACAGCAAGAAACTGTAAAAGAGGAAATAAGGGATAGAAAGTTAAAATCTGGGTATGAGAGGGAAGTCATCTTTGTTAGGGACAAATAAGGAATGAGTTCTTAAAGTAGGGGGATATAAGTAATTTGCTGAACATGAATTAGGAATTTAGGATCCCTCTAGCACCGCCCGACCAATAATTAAAGGTCTAGATCCACTGCTACAATAACCATGAACAGCACGAAAATGACTATACGGTGGCAACGCTACAATTCTTGTCAATTCAGAGGACCCGTACTTGTCCAGCACGGTCTATCAACGGTGCGATCCACCATGGCTCGCTTGATTTTTCCGCGCGAATGGCAGCTGAGCAGGGTTGCTAGAGTACCGCTACAGGTCCATTTACATTAGAGTCAAACATAACTCAAATGAAAAATACAAAATGGTTGCTCTATTTTTTTAACTTAGTTTCATCTCATCTCGTTGTTAATTATTGTGTTTTCGTCTCCAAGCTCCAAACTTGATTGGATTAGAATAATTGCATGTTACATTTTGAAATATTTGTAGAATACTAATATTTTTAGAAATTTTATTTGGTGCCAGCTTCAACCTCCGAATGGTTGGACATAAGTTCGATTGTTTTCTTACAAATGCAATATGGCGTATTCTGAGAGAGCCAAGTTTGGATGTAGTAACTTAGTAAGTATCTAGTTCAAATTTGAGTATTTTCTTTCTCATGGATACATACTGAGTCATAAATATTGCTAAGATACTTACTAAGCAAGCTACTGTGTATTTTCTATCTTTGTTATGCTTCCTTTTTTTATTGTTGGTGGCAGCATTTTAAGAGATATTTTACCGTGTTGTAAGATATTTAGAGGTAGCAAGAGGTATTATCATCCTGACTAGGGCATGGTACAAAATAAAAAAAAATCACAACTGAAAACAAACAAGTACTAATTTGGTAACAAAAAAATCTTGTTTTCCTGAAT
Organism: Chloris gayana; assembly: GCA_031894775.1. Lineage (NCBI taxonomy): Eukaryota > Viridiplantae > Streptophyta > Magnoliopsida > Poales > Poaceae > Chloris > Chloris gayana. The sequence continues at coordinate 3,650,510 of JAUNZO010004234.1, read as the reverse complement.
TACTATTTCTCAGTTTGTTATATCTCTGTGTGTGCGCGTGCGCGCATCTGGTTATTTGTGATGACTTACTTAGTATTTTGTTTGGCTATTCCAATGATAAATCGTCCGTCTGATGCATTGAGATACAACCTAAAAACTGTAGGAGCAGAACTATGGTTTACAAAGCTTGAGATCTGATGGGAAAGGGTCTGCTTGTAGTCTCCTTCTACAATCTGGTAAGAGAGGTTGGGCTGAGATGGTGGCCTCGCTTTCGCAAGCGGCAGCCACCGAGTCAGGCGAAACAATAAAAAAAAGAATTATGCCTATACGATGCGGCTGCAGGCCGGCGCGTGTAGGAACCATGCATCCCAGACAATTGAAGTGCTGCATCGTCGTAAGGTCACAACATATATCTCGAACTCTGGAAGCAATGAGAGGACACATCTACGCGGCAGTCCGTGGCCAGAACTTGTAGACGGCGAAAGCAAGCGCGGCCAAGATCTTCTACAATCTGGTCCGAGGTTGGGCTGAGATGGTGGCCTCGGTTTCGCAAACGGCAGCCACCGAGTCCGGCGGCGAATGCCACCGCAAGACCTCATGGGTTACCGAGCATGTCGTCACCGGCGTCGATGGTGACGGCGCAGAATTCCCACAGCGGCCATCATGGGGATGATCCAGCAGTGATCAGTCGTGGAGATCTCGTCATGGCAAGCCTCAACAATGGTGTCGGCGATCAATGGCATGTACTCAACGCCTTCGTCATCGGTGCACCAAGCGCAGCGGCGTGCCTTTTGTTGCCGGAGCAACTGATGCGGCGGTCGGGCTGAGGAGACCGTGCTTGCATTTTGCGAAAATGAAAAGAAAATTCGGTTTTAAAAATCTATCGGTCAAGACGACATAACGAAAATCACCAAATAGTTGTGATTTTGTGAAATTAACTCTTTTTTGAAAAGGTAAAAACAGAAGGTGTTGTATCTTTCATTAGAGGAGTAAAACAGAGTACAAATGCATTAAAAAAAAAAGAAAACAGAGTACAAAGAAATAGGTCTCAGGAAAGCTTATGCTGCATGTAAATAGTTATAAGTTATAAACCGGTCTAAAAGAAAGAAGATCCAGTGTCAAGAGAACAATGCAAGTAACCAACATTATGCCCTTTAATTAGGCTGTGCTACTCGACATTGTCTTTCCCGGGATTAAAGCACACAAGTTGGGGCGTTTGGCTGTGCTGAAGATAATGTGAACCGGCGCTGTTTCTTTTTTTTTCCCTTTTTGACAAAAGGGAAGATCTCCACTGCTATACTCAAGCAATAACATTCGGTACAACATTCATAGCACAGACAGACTCACGGCTGCTGGGTACAGCATTCTTCTCATCTAATAACACAAGTCTACTCCTCTGATCAGAGCGCACATTTGAACTGGCGCTCTATTGCTGGCCAAATTTGGCCTCTTGTTTTTCTGTACTGTAAATGAAAGTGTGCAAAGTAAAGGAAGCTTATTGTGACAATTGTTGCAACTGTCTGTAGAGTTGTCTTTTGTAGTATTCATTTGGAGTGTTTGACGCCCATCAAGAGGGAGACAACAATAATCTAAGCCCAGGAGTAGACACGCGGTGACTGAGCCCGCGCCATGCTCAGTTGCGGACGTGACAATGTTGCCGTGCGATCTGATGAAAGGAAAATCGAATGTTAAATCATAAAATGTTATATCCTTCCGAATCGAATGTTCCACCATTTCAAATAAAACGTTCCAGTATTTAGAACAAAATGTTCCGCCGTTTAAAAACATTTGCTCGAAAAAGAAAATTGTTCTTGTTAAAATAGAATCGTTCCCTTTTAGGAATAAGTCAACTGTAACAGAAAACACTAAATGATACCGGGAAAGATAAATGCTGCAGTATTGCTTGCATTGGCAATCCTCCGGCCGTTTTTTTTAAGCTTTAATGGGAATAGATGAAACAGCCTAAATAGCACATGTCAGCGTGGAACACCCTAACCCTTGGTGTTTACCAGTAGAAACTGTAGTCTCTCACTTCCCCATGGTTAGAACAACACAAAAAAGCATCATCACAACTAACATGCATGCAAACTACAACCTTGGTCCTTGCTTCCTGGTTCCTGTATGCTTGGAGCTCCTTCCTCATCAGCTTTGTCCTGGATGTAGGCGAGAGCCCTTGCCGGTGAAGCATTAGTGCCTGCAGTCGGATTGAAGCAAACCCCTCTAGTGTATGTTTCCGGATCAAAAGTCAGCATCCTTCTTTCTTTATTTATAAAATGGGAGAAACGCGAAATGTTAACGCTGATGGCAAAATCACATGAGCTGAAGATGTAGATCGTTTGTGGAACAGGATCTGATGCCTTACACGTTTGTTACCCTTGAAGAACCTGTTCCCGCTGTTCCGAGTTGTGTTCACGGACCACGGTCCATACAGCAGCATGTTGGGAGACGAGCTCGCGGTTTTTTCGGCATTTGAATCTGGGGCGTGAACGTTCGGTGAAGGCGTAAACATTCCCAGTCACAGACGGACCTACTTCCATATCCTGGTCTGGCAATGCGGTTACAGAATAAGGCCCAGCCCACTGACCGGGAGATGGGCTCGGGGACCCACCACCAACCAGCGACTGCCCTCTTCCCTCAACCCTCGCCGCCGGATCCTCGACGCCGCCGGAGCTCTAGTGGAGCAGTTTGCCGGAAGCCATGGACCACGAGAGGTTGGCTCCTCTCTCTCCTGCACCACATGTTCCACTTTCTGATTCTCATGATAGAGTTAGCAGCAACTGCTTATGTGAAATTGAGGAGCTAATGGCATGGTGCCGTTGGTGCCTCGTGGTGATTCTATGAATCCTTTTTTTCTTTCTTGTATAGTCTTATCTCACGTATGATGCCTTCTGACTGAAGGTTGAATTCTCCGAGCACGTCGGCTATTTTGCTGGAAGTGATGGGTCACCGGCTGCATATTTCTCAGGTGAGACGGGTACTTTCTTTGTGATGCGATTACTGAGATTTTCTGTTACTTGGGGTCGCAATAGAAGGTAGACCAAGTTCATCCTGTGTTTACTCTAATCTTTACTAGCTGAATGTCTTGCCAATGCCACGGACTTACAATATATCACCAATAGAATTGACTTACTAAACATCAAGAATTCATAAACAATGCTTAGATTAACTTCATTTGAAATGTTAGTTTCCTGTAACATTGCACAAACGCACATGTAGAGATACTATACACTTGTGCTGAATGGCCATTGAATTTTCTTTCGCTTCTGTGCTTTGTCTACTGGCAGGATCCTAACTCGAAGCACCTTGGTACCACAGTTTGGGATGCGTCAATGGTATTTGTTAAATTCCTGGTAATGTCTTGGAGCCTTTGACTTTTATTGTCTCGTATACAAATTGAATCATATTCCCCACCAGCTAAACTTGAAATGTTGTAAATTGACACCATACCTTTTGTTCCACCATTATAGTTAATGGAAAATTCAGGTGGGAACTTTTGTCCCCCAGGCGACCATTAAAAGAAATTGAATTCTGCTAAACTTCAAAGCTTAATTTTATCAAGTTACTAGGATCTGGAGAAAAGTTCATTCTCAAAATTTTACATCTTCCTTTTTGTACAGGAAAAGAATAGCAGAAAGGGTAGGTTTTGCCCAGCCAAACTGAAAGGAAAAAGGGTGATTGAACTAGGAGCTGGTTGTGGTCTCGCTGGGTTTGGTATGTCAACACCGGCTGTAATACAGATATATCAGGATTCTAGTTGCTCTCACTCTTATAAAGTTATGTGCTTCTCCTTTAGGAATGGCCTTGTTGGGCTGTGATGTTGTCACAACTGACCAGGTCGAGGTGCTCCCCCTGCTCATGAGAAATGTTGAACGCAATAAATCGTGGATTTCTCAGTCGAACTCTGACTCAGGTTTGTCAAGATAAACAAACCATGTGCTACTCGTAGCTGTAGATTTGAGTTCTATCATATGGTGTCGTAGTTTTGAAAGTACTGAATATTTCATATGCAGTGAATAGTAGGAATTTGGTTAACCTATAGTGTGATGTCCATTTTCTGTTGTTCTGACAAAGGCATGATGGTATACAGGTTCGCTCGGATCAATTACAGTTGCAGAATTGGACTGGGGGAACAAAGATCACATCAAAGCAGTTGCACCCCCATTTGATTACATCATTGGAACTGATGTTGTAAGTTTTATGCAGGGTCTTCAATTTTCTGAACTTTTCCCCTGAAATAGGGGATCCTATTCTATGCTTGTGCAAGCCTTTGTGTGGCATGCCGTTCAGTTATTCTTCAGAATTACAACACATGCCTTTGCTCTCAGATTGATTGTAGACTTGTCATCTTTGTTATATTAGATATGCGGAAGCGGTAAACAGTTATAGTCTTAAGATTTCATAAAACATAAGCATATCTGATGGCTTGCAATTTAGTGCAGTGAGCAGATGTTTAATGGAGTAGCTTATAGTTGATCATAGCAAGATCATGATTCTGTGATGACGTAGTAACTTATTGATCTTTCATTTGCACATGTAGGTTTATTCAGAACATCTACTGCAGCCTCTGTTGGAGACAATCACTGCATTATCTGGTCCAAAAACAAAAATATTGGTATTTTCCTTTTTCCCTTCCAATAGTCGTGTTCATGAAACAGTTGTTTGAGAACTATTAAACTTTTGTTCCTATATGTAGCTAGGATATGAGATCCGTTCTACCACGGTCCATGAAAAGATGATGGAAATGTGGAAAAGCAATTTCATAGTGAAAACTATCTCTAAATCGAAGGTACAGATCCGTGAACAGAGTTGTCAGATTATTCTTCCTTGTTTGCATTAGTTGTATAGGTGCTTATCGTGTGTATTCGGAGACAGATGGATGCAAAATATCAACATCCTAGCATACATCTATACATGATGGACCCCAAAGCCCCATTGGCCACTGAAGCTGGTGTTAGCGATATCGGGAATGACGATGAAGAAGAGGATGTGTCTAACCCAGGTGAAGATGGAGACCCTGGAGTGAAGAATGAATCTTGTTCTGGCTTTCAAGAATATACGAACGGCAATTTGGATGATTGGGAAATCAGAAGGTGCGGGGCTATGGCTGCAAGGCTACTGAAAGACGTGAAACTGTGACAGAAAGATTTGAATCTGAATTCTGTTGTTTCCTTGTGTCCAGAGGGCCGCAGGAGTTGTATTTTCTTCCTGGAGCGTTTGATGTTGTACTTCATCTTTTAGCTTTGACATTTGTTGTACTGGACATGCCACAATTTTCTTGTGCTGCAGACACTCCTGGAGATTTAGTTATTACTGTATTAGTTTTCACTGGTCCGACAAGACTATCTTCCCGTTTCTTCGTGACATAAGGCGCAGCTCTGCCACTATTTTCTTGTTGATATTTTGGAATTTGCTGGCATGAAATCCTCTCCCATTTGAAGAGCTTAAAATCCAAAACAGGCAGGACTGCGATTGTCCTTATTCTGATGGAATAAGTCGAATTGACCTGGTGAAGATGCCGGTTGTGCTAGTGGCAGCGACACGTGTTATCCTAACCTAATGCTGATGAAGAAACTAGTGAGCCAGATGGCTTTGTTCCGTCGACGACAGGATTTCACCAGATGGCTTCGTTTTGTCCACGTTTAAGCAGAAGGGAAGGACGCAACGAGGTAACGAGTGACAATAACAACAATATGCCTTGCGACTGCATTTGACAGGCGGCATCTCAGTCCCTTTGCCAAGTCAAGTATGAACGACCACCGCATGTGATTTTTAACGAGGGCTGGCCTCCGAATAACACGTTGCCGCCGGCGTTGTCTTTTGCATCCAATATCATACACGTTTGTGGAAAGAGGCAAGTATATCCGTACAACATTTGTTGAGTGCCTAAAAAGGAAAAAAAATTCCGTGCACACCGTCCGCAAAAAGTGGCGTTGTGCGACATCCTGAGCCGAGCTGATTGGAAGCCACGATGAAGCGTGTTAAATTTTGGAGCCGAGCCGATGTTCTATCCTGCCGTTCGATCTGGTAGCCATCCGAGATAGAGTCGCACAACGCCACTTTGCGGACGGTGTGCACGGAATTTTGTTTCCCTAAAAGGGTACAAAAGTCTGTTATCAAAGAGGCTTAGGTTTTATTTTCTTTTTGCAAATAGAAAAAGAAAACTTCTTCTATGACATTTTATTAACGAGAAGTATTTCTGGCGCATGCCAAGAAAACTTCCTAAACTCCACTTCCTGATCATACAATGGAACTGAGCTGGCTTGCTACTGGGAGCCCAATCACTACACTGCTCCCTGATGCCCCTTTTCCTCTCTTTTTTTTATTGCGAATAGATTAACTTGTTTTCTCAGTCAATCAGTCTGGTTGGATTTGGTTGCAACGAGCACTCGAGCGTTGTCATTTTTGAGTGGAATCAGCACTGAAGATGAGATGAGAGACCGGCGGGCAGAAGATACCATTTGGTTGGGGCGAGAGATTCCGTCAGAGAAGCCAAACTCCATCGCAGTCAGAGAGAGCCAAACGGAGCTCCGGAACCCACACGTCCTCCCCGCCTTTTCTACCCTTCCCTTCCCTGCTCCACCTCATCCCCCTCCTCTCACCTCACCGCCCTTTGTTTCCATGTCACTGCACCACCACTGCTCCGCCGCGGCCACGCCCGCCATGGCCGCCGCTGCCCCCACCGGTGGCCTGTCATCGTTCCGCCTCCTCGGCTCCGGCTCCGCCCAGGTCCATCTCCGTCCTTCCGCTGCTGCGTGTCGCCGCCGTCTGCTCCTCCGCTGCACCGCCTCCGGTGGCGGGGGTGATGGCGGTTCTGACCAGGTGACTATGGAGGAGCAGAAGCGCCGCCGGGCGGAACTTTCCGCGCGCATTGCGTCCGGCGAGTTCACTGTCGAAGGCTCCGGGTTAGCGCTTCCCCTCCGAATTCTGAATTTTACGCGTTTAAATGTTAAAATTGTGCGTACTACGGTATTGATTTTCCCCCTCTCTCTGTGGGGTCCTTAGATGGGTTGCTCCAATCGCGGGGAGCCTCTCCAAGCTGGGCCCGCCGGGGAGCTCACCGCCTCGCTGCTCACCAGGCTGGCGGGCGCCCCGCGCAGGGGCCCGGAGATTCCGCAGGCGGTGGGATCGCTCAAGGCGGTTGTAGGCGAGGCCTTCTTCTTGCCGCTCTACGACCTCTTCCTCACCTACGGTGGCATTTTCCGCCTAAACTTTGGGCCCAAGGTCACGTGCAGCTATTATACTTTCGAAATGGAAACGTTTCAAATCACGTTTACCATGTTGCTGATCATTTCAATTTTGTGTCCTTTCAGTCGTTTCTTATTGTCTCTGATCCGGTTATAGCCAAGCACATCCTAAGGGACAACTCCAAAGCTTATTCCAAGGTTTGGTTACTAATTACATACACCTATGTATATGTTTTTCATCCCTCTGGAGACGCACTATCTGATCACTGTTAGTGCAGGGAATTCTCGCGGAGATATTGGAGTTTGTGATGGGAACTGGTTTGATCCCAGCGGATGGCGAGGTTTGGCGTGTTCGCAGGCGTGCTATTGTTCCAGCATTGCATCAGAAGGTTCTTGCTTGCTGCTTATACTATGCATAAGGTTACTACTTAATTGATCTATTGCTTTCTTTGCAGCCTAATTTTATTTTTCCCATACGCAGTATGTCACGGCAATGATAGGTCTCTTTGGGGAAGCTTCAGACCGGCTCTGTCAGAAATTGGACAAGGCTGCATCGGATGGGGAGGATGTGGAGATGGAATCTTTGTTCTCTCGACTAACCCTTGATGTCATTGGGAAAGCAGTGTTCAATTATGACTTTGATTCATTATCTTACGATAATGGAATAGTTGAGGTCATTGTTCAAGCTTTACTCTATTTCTTGAGTTAGTTTTTGTTTCCATTTCCTTATGAAATTCCTAACTTCTCATTTTGTGCGATGATAACCAGGCAGTGTACGTGACACTAAGGGAAGCAGAAATGCGTAGTACCTCTCCTATACCAACCTGGGAAATACCCATATGGAAGGACATTTCCCCTCGGCAGAAGAAGGTCAACGAAGCCCTTTCGCTGATAAATAACACTCTTGATGAACTAATTGCTACATGCAAGGTACATATTTTATCTTATTTTACTGCTGTGCATTTTTGAATTCAGGGGAAAAATATACATGACTCTTGTTAACATTGCAGAGACTGGTGGATCAAGAAGACCTTCAGTTTCATGAGGAATACATGAACGAGCAAGATCCTAGCATTCTTCATTTTCTTTTGGCGTCTGGCGATGATGTATGATGTAGCTTATAAAATATTGTTTATATGTTTTGATTTTCTCATCTTCACATTTCTTCAATCTATCCCCCTTAGGTATCCAGCAAGCAACTCCGTGATGATTTGATGACGATGCTCATAGCTGGTCATGAGACCTCTGCTGCAGTCTTAACCTGGACGTTTTACCTTCTATCTAAGGTACTCTACAATCACTAACTCAAAACTCAAAGTATATTAGCATAACGATATCTGATGACCTGCTTTGCCTTTTCTAGTTTTCTTCATATCTCATATGCATATGAAGCTGAAGCCTTTAATTGTTCTTTAACAACTTATTTTATTTTCTGTTGTTAACTTGCAGTATCCAAACGTATTGGCCAAGCTCCAAGATGAGGTAGGTTCACAGATTACTTTTAAGATGTTATTAACCGAGTTGCATGCTTATGGATTTTAGAAGATGGCTGTTACATTATAACTATTTTACGCCCAGGTTGATAATGTTCTCGGTGATGGTTTGCCAACACTGGAAGATGTAAAAAATTGAAGTACACTACTCGTGTAATCAATGAAGTAAGTAACGGGCAGTGCTGACTTATGAAACAAGGATTCTCTAATGAACATGTTACCGAATTATAATTGTTGCAGTCCTTGAGACTATATCCACAGCCACCAGTTTTGATTCGTCGGTCGCTTGAGGATGATTTGCTGGGAGGGTACCCAATTGGCCGGTAAATACTTTATAGCATAATTCGATACATTAAGCCACTGATGTCAGCAAATACAAAGCTTTATAATTTAGTTGAAAAAATTCCTTGGATCTTTTACAAAAAATCTGGCTCTAGTGCCAAGTTGATTGCTAGGACTTCTAATCATCTTCTGAACATACAATTGTTCCTTTTTCTTTGTTCAAGAGGAGAAGACATTTTCATTTCTGTCTGGAACCTTCATCGCTGTCCAAAGCATTGGGATGATGCAGATGTTTTCAACCCAGAGAGATGGCCTTTGGATGGTCCAAATCCAACTGAAATAAACCAGAATTTCAGGTTTTTTAATCACTGCACTAGTTTACTTTTGATTTCTGATGCACCATTTTTTCTCACTTGAGGTTTCACATTTTGATTGGTTCTTTTGATTTACCAGGACAGGCATAACATTGAATTTGATTATTATGCCTTTGCTACACATATAAAAATCATTCTAGAATGATAAAATGGTTATAACTAAAGATATTTCTTGTTTCGACTTTCAGATGGCATGGCTAGTTCTGGCACAGTATATAACCACATTATAGATTCCAAGAAATATCTTAGCCCAGTATATGACCCATCACAGTATATGTTTCTATTGATACAAAGTGGGGGATGGGCGTAACCCAGCCTATTGATTGAGAGTTATGTCTCACTTTTATGTTAGCTTAGTTCGACAACATAATTACTGGAGAGCACTAATATATCCTTTAATTAGTGCATCTCGCAAATCAAAATAAACATCACAGCCAATGTAGTGGCAGCTGCACTCAGATTACACTTCTTTGCTACCATCGTATGAGATATGCCTCATGACCCTTTTAAACCTGATGGGATTCATATACCCTGCTGAATTTTCAGTTACTTACCATTTGGTGGTGGGCCAAGGAAATGTGTAGGTGACATGTTTGCCACTTTTGAGGTAATTGTTTTAAAACTCTTTAGACCTGATCTTGTTCTGATTTCACACTTCTACAAATTCAATACGTCATGCCATTATATATGTGACAAAATGATCAACCATAATGCATTCGGGATTTCAATTTCAAGTAACATAGACGTATTGGATCATTGCAGACTGTTGTTGCAACAGCAATGCTTGTCAAGCGATTTGATTTTCAAATGGCTCCAGGAGCACCTCCAGTATGTTTCTGACTATTTCAGATTCATTTTAGTTGATAAATCATCCATACCTAATTACCCACTATATGTGAACAACATAATAGGTTGAGATGACAACTGGGGCAACTATTCATACGACTGAGGGTTTGAAGATGACTGTTACTCGGAGGACAAAGCCGCCAGTAATTCCAAACCTCAAGATGAAAATTGTTTCTGACTCACAAGAACCTGCACGTTCTACTACATCAATGGCTGTTTCTACTGCTAGTGTTTCTTCAGGAGAAGTTCAAGAGGATATCTCCTGATTATGTAGTTTCAAGTTGAGTGACATGTAAAATGAGTATGTTCTTTTCATTCTCTTGAGTTATATAGTTCTCTTACTTCAGTATGTTCATTACATGGAATTCATTTCTGCTGTGGTTTTGGTGTTGAATGTGCTAAACGTGCACGTTCTTCTGGGATATCATACTGTGTATATCCATTATGTTCCTCTGGAAATCACTGACATATAACGTTTGGGTGTGCAGACATAACAACAGAGAAATCTCCTCTTTTTAATAAGGAAAAGATCTCAAGTTTCTCAAGGATTATTTTAGTTGATGCTAGAGCGCATTCATTACATATTATAGATATGCTTGCCACTCAAAAGCACCATGGAAATATTTACATATGCACAAGAATTTCCGAGCATGGACTGCTGCACTTCTACACCTTCAGAAGGCCTTCCAACTCGCGAAGAACATCACCACGGGTAACTATACCTGTTGATTGTGTTTTGAAAGCCATTAAGATTGCAATATAATCTGGGTTAGCAAAGTTAATGATGATTCAAATCGAGTATATGTTTGCAGTTCAGATTCTGGCTTGTCACCATTCTGATACTCACCTATTATTTGTTTGTCCTTATTTATAATTGGTAGTCTGTGAATCTTCTTCTTGAGCATCAGAGCCGCAGCATCTGTAGATGTTACACATGTACTTTTAGATAAGAGGACTTTTTAAAAGCACATATGAAAAAAAAAGGTTGCGATGAAACAATTGTTACCCATCACTGTACTGTCAGATGATAACGTGATAGCTGGAGTGGTCATAATATCTGCAATCTTCGTCTTTGACTGTACATGTAGCTATAGGTCAGCAAACAAAAGGAATATTGTCCTACACCCTTCTGTAATCTAGCAATTAGTGTACAGGTATGTTTTGTGTGTGTGTGGTAGAGAGGGAGGGAGGGAGGGAGAGTTTGAAAGTGGGAAAGTGAGGGAGCTGACCCCATGAGAAGCTCTTGCCCGATCATTCTTGACGACCACCCCAACACATCTGAGGTTTCTATCAACAACTGGAAGCCCTGACACGGCCTCAAAATGGCATTCAATCTCTTCCAATGTCTGCTCTGCCGTGGCCACTAGCACAGGTGTTGACATGGCCTCACACAAGAGAGCCACGTGCTGTTTCATGAGCCCGTTTAAATCTCAGCAAGGTCTCAAGGGTGACCAAATGACAACTAGAAGATACCTGATCGCCTACTTGGACAGTCTGCTGTGACTCAAGATAGATGCGTAGATCATCATAGCTCAGGAGTGAGAAGTTCTCGGGCCACTCGCCCGAGATGATAGCTTCAGGGTTCTCATCCAGCTCAAGCCGGAGGCTACCGTCAACAAAAGTCGATGCCCTGCACTGAAAGGTTGGTGATCTTCTTCCACCACTGCCCTTAGTTCTTGAGTTGATCTTTGCCCCTCTGGCAATGAAACAACTTTGGAAAGTGTTGAGGCACGCCATGGATTAAATGAATCTATCTAGTGCTTGGTGATCACTCTTTTGTGGGGGTTTCACTGGTTTTGTATGCTTGTTTCTGCAGACCCTTGCAGTGGAGGGGAGCTTATAAATCGACTAGTGTGAGGGAGCTGAGATGGATAGGAATGCATGGAAGGCTTGGCCCACCAATGGCTGGCACTGATGCTACCGAGGAGATACTATTGGTGGACTTTGACAATTTGACTGATACTTATGTGTACGAGTGTCATCAGTTAAACAAGTTGAGCTACTCACGGCTGGTGTATTTTGTCATCGGTAATGTGATGCCTAGCCTGAGAACACGATTCTCAGTGAGCTCATTTACGCATAATCACTGGACTTTGCTAGTGCAATGATAGTGCCTATGTATTTACATTGTCAGTGAGAAAAAAAAACTGTTTTGGATCTGGATATGTTATCTTTGAGGGGGACGTCAAAAACTGTTTTGCTCAGAATTTGCTCCAGTTCGGATGTGGATTGATGTGGAATTTGGACGGGCTACCTGCTTGAATTGTTTGTTTTTTCTCTAATGATTGTCCCTTGTACAGAGACAGAACGGCCGACGTAGCCAGCGGTGACTGGTCGCCTAGATTCTTGTGGGCCCTCTCACGTGGCAATGGATAAGGTGACCGAGTGTGAGTGGATCCATAGCATGCTCTCAGTAGTATAGAGCTGAGTTGATGAATCTGAAGTAGCATTTTCCCTCCAGTTTCGTGGTCAATGGTCCACGTTTATTTTGTCGAGTATGTTTGGCATTTGTTTTGGTCGCCATATAGCTATAGCTACAGTTTCAACGGTGAGCTAGTGGTTTCCCTGAAATCCGCGGAAACGCCTTGGTCCTCTGGTTTGGACGCTCGTTTTTTTGAGTTATGTATTTGGAAATTGAAAGATGCTTCAATTACTCGTATGTACTACATAGTCAGCAACCAGAACTCGGATAGGGGAGAATATCGACAATCTCACAATCGGATTGTACCCCCATCCCCACTAAACACTCGGTTAGTGCATGCACTGGATTATTGCATTCTCTCGGCTAAAAACATCAGACAAGATTTAAAGTTTGCACGTGTGAAGGAATCCAGTGTTTTTTTTTCTGAAGGAATCAAGTTAAACCTCAGTAGAATTGACCTGGTGATCGCAAACAAGTTACTGGGTTTGGAGCTGCATCATTTGCTACTAGTCGGTTTTAGGCCGTTTGGCATTTGATCCAATCCTCGGCCTAAAATGGGCTGTGTATAGGCCATTGATCCAATAGATAGCCCAGCAACACACTAGAAGCGCTAACGGAGTTTGTCCGATGCGACCCAGACCGTCGTCAGTGATGACGTCATCTGCCTGCAGAGATCATCGCAACGATCCGTTCCATACGGACATTAGTATATCCCACATGATACTGCTTTGTACTCTCCATTCAGAACATTTTTGGAATATAGGTACGATATCAGCAGTGCTTTGATGACTTATTTCTCCAAAAAGGACTCGTCAAGATCATCAGCTAATTTTTTGTTTGACAAAGAATGGAAGCCACAAGGATAAGAATTGCTCTAATAAGACTGCTATAAAATTTAGTTTTAATTTCCTCTTAGTTCAGCATGATGAGTGAGGCACTAACCTCTGTACCGTGAGAAGAGACGATGAGGAAGAAAAGTGCAGATTAAAATAAAATATCTGTACTCTGGTAGCGTGCAAGCAAAAGCTTCTGGAAAGGCGAAACGGGATGGGATGGGGTGGTGTGATCCCAATCCGCGCCATGCTACAAGGTGCCGTACCGCACATGAATACCGTTTCGGTTGGGCACGCGTAACGTTACAAAACGTCGCTGCTCCGTAACAACAAGGATTGAAGCAAAGCTGTAATCAAAGCCACCGCCGCTCGTCAACCGCTTCCTTCCTTTCGATAGCCACAAAGCGACCCCAGCCATGGAGAAGGCGATCGATCGGCAGCGCGTCCTCCTCGCCCACCTCCTCCCCTCCTCCTCCTCCGCGGATCCTCAGCTCGCGGTGAGTTCCTCTCCCCCCTCCTCTCCTGATTTTCTCCGCGATTTGGGATTGGCTGACTGATTTGTTTGGTGTGGCGTGCTGGCCGGGGTGTTCAGGCGTCGCCGTGCGCGGCTGGGGACAGCGCCGCCTACCAGAGGACCTCCTGCTTCGGAGATGATGTCGTCGTCGTCGCGTAAGGCCTTCCTCCAATTTCTCTTCCCCGCTCTCTCTGTATTTACATGCTCGTATGTGCTGCCATCCATCAGAATAGCGTAGGAACAAACACAAAACATTGAAATTACCACGTCTCACAAATTGGATCCATTTCAGTAGCTTATTAATGACTAGTTAGGGTTAGGGAGCCTGTAATGACAACTTGAGCATTTTGGCCCTGTACTACCAGGCAGTGTAAACTAGTTCCATGACGAAATTTTCGAAATCTAAAGCTTCGCTGACACCATATCACTCGCGTCCTGTGTCACTTCAGTGCATACAGGACTCCGATATGCAAGGCCAAGCGAGGTGGGTTCAAGGACACGTACCCAGAGGACCTACTCACTGTTGTTCTCAAGGTTTGCATCTGCTCAACACGTTAAAAGGCATTGGATGTGCTCAAAGGGAAGGTTCACATGCTCATTCTCCAATCTGTAGGCTGTTGTGGACAACACCAGAGTCGATCCAGCTGAAATCGGTGACATTGTGGTTGGGACGGTGCTTGGTCCAGGTTCGCAGCGAGCAAATGAGTGCAGGATGGCTGCTTTCTATGCTGGATTCCCTGGTAACTCATCGTCTCTAATCACGGCGCCCTCGTACCACAAAAGGGGATAGTAATTTTATTCTCTCTTCCCATTCTGGCAGAAACCGTCCCTGTCAGGACTGTCAACCGGCAATGTTCATCTGGGTTACAGGCAGTAGCTGATGTTGCTGCTGCTATTAAAGCTGGTTTCTACGACATAGGTAATTACAGTGCCAAGATAATTCCGTTGCATATAACATTCAGTTTGGAGTGCTGAGTTACTGTTTTTCCTCCATAACAGGGATTGGCGCTGGTCTGGAATCCATGTCAATAAGCTCGATTGGTTGGGAAGGACAAGTGAACCCGAAAGTAAGGATTCTAAAATCACAATGTTATATTGCTACGTGTTCTTCTGGGACTATGGTAACACATTCTTCTTTTTTTTTCGGCAGATAAGTGCATTCCAGAAAGCACAAGATTGTCTTTTACCCATGGGAATTACTTCTGAAAATGTTGCTCATCGGTATGGTGTAACCAGGCAGGAGCAGGATCAGGCTGCTGTGAGTTCCTTTTCCATGGACTCATTTAATTTGATTATTTCTTCCTTTCATTGAAATGCAAATTAAACCTTGGTATTTTGACAGGCCGAATCTCATACGAGAGCTGCTGCAGCCACGGCCTCTGGAAAATTCAAGGATGAGATTGTCCCAGTTCCTACAAAAGTAAGAGATATGAAATTCTGTTTTCACTAGTTCTTTGCTGCACAAACATTAGGAAGGAAATAAATCTGTTGTTCTTCATCCAAATTTTAGTCTGTTGGATAGGAGAAGTGTCTTAATGTTTTTTATCAATCATATGGAGTATTTGCTAGCGCACTCAATGCTGTGCAGATTGTTGACCCTAAAACAGGAGAGGAAAAGAACGTTGTGATATCGGTTGATGATGGAATTAGGCCAGGGACCACAGCATCTGGATTAGCGAAGCTGAAACCAGTTTTTAAAAAGGATGGAACTACAACTGCAGGTATAGCAGAACTTGACTATTTTTGTCCTATTACTATCGGAGTTGGTTCACTCATTCCTAAAATAATTGATCAACCTGTGCAGGCAATTCTAGTCAAGTGAGTGATGGTGCTGGAGCTGTTCTTCTCATGAAGAGATCTGTAGCTATGAAGAAAGGGCTTCCAATCCTTGGTGTTTTCAGGTGCTTGTTCGCCTTTCCTTATCAGCATGACGCATCTTCTTCATTAGATCATATTGTGTGGATCGCAGCTATTGAGACATATATTAAACTGTTTCATTGCATCCTCTGTTAGGAGCTTTGCTGCTGTTGGAGTGGATCCAGCTGTTATGGGTGTTGGTCCTGCGGTAGCGATCCCTGCAGCAGTGAAGTCTGCTGGCCTTGAGATCGAAGACATTGATCTCTTTGAACTTAATGAGGTATGCTTAGCTGTTTCATATGATCTGCACTTTTCGCTTGCCTGTGTACAACATCTGATAACCATTAACTGAATCGACCATGTGTAGGCCTTTGCCTCGCAATTCGTCTATTGCTGCAACAAGTTAGGACTGGACCGTTCCAAAGTAAATGTAAATGGAGGGGCGATTGCCCTTGGACATCCGCTGGGTGCAACAGGTAATAGGATAACTTCTTGCGTGTGAGGTTATCACTTATGATGGACTGATAGTCTGAGCAAGTTAACTGAACTTGTGATTTGTTTTCCCTCGTTTGTTCAGGTGCACGGTGTGTCGCGACTCTCCTGAATGAAATGAAGCGCCGAGGCAGAGACTGCAGATTTGGCGTTGTCACCATGTGCATTGGTCAGTGTTTTTTTTTCTTCAAATCCCCTGCCTTCTTCTGCTCTATAGACGTGATGATGTGCAAAAAAATGCAGAGCCGCATGCAGAGTTCCGTTTTTAAACGTCTGTCTGGATTTCAGGATCTGGAATGGGCGCAGCAGCTGTATTTGAGCGCGGTGACACGGTGGACGAACTCTCAAACGTGCGGCACGTTCAGTCGCACAATTTCCTTTCTAGGGATGCAAAGTAGATGCCCACGATCATTTTCAAGGCATCGGTTTAGCATAAAGCAGTAAGACTGCAAGTACTTAAATCATACGAAGACAGTTTTCGTTTTCTCAGATAAATGCACGTTTTTCATGTACCCAGAAGAAAGACATATCAATAAAGAAAAAGCATTATATTATAGTATCATTGTGACATGTATTACCAGTCTACTAGTTGCAACTTGTACCGGGGTAAAAGAAAAGGTCGATAGCCATTGTATTCCCAATCCCAGTCAGCTTGTCCCAGTTCCTTTTTGCTTGTTCCTGAATCTGCGCAGACAAGACATACTGCTTCAATAAAGGCGATAATTCATTTGTATCATTTGGTTTACTGGAAAGTGGACAGTTGCTGAGATTCTTGCTGGTGTCGTGAACGTGACCTACTAGTATGCTACTGGTAGCAATTGGGAGGCAGACCTCCCCTTTCCTATCGGTTCTGGTATCAGATTCTGAAGGGTGCTAGCTTTCAGACCAGGTTTAAAGGCGATGCCTGCCTGGAAGTAGAAGTTTCTTCCTTTCTCTATCTATACCAATACTATAATCACCGTGGCGTCGTCACCCGGCCGAGACGTCGTCACCGCGCGGCTTAACCCGTCGCTCCAATAACACCTCCCGCAAAACGCTTCTCCTGGTCCCACAGCTAACATGCTGCCCGTCGCTCGGTTTTCCGTCGCGCTCTCGCGCTCGCGCTCGCGCTCCCGCCCCACCGCGGCCTCTGCCCCTTCCCGCGACGACCCGTCCTCCGCGCCGACTCTGACCCCGTTGCCAGATCTCGCGCCCCCTCCCCGCCTCTCCCGACCTCGTGATGCCAGCGCGCCGCCCTCGCGCCCCCTCCCCGCCTCTCCCGACCTCGCGATGCCAGCGCGCCGCCACCGCGCGGCTCCGGTGCCACGCCCACCTACAGCAGCGGCGGCGGCAGGACTGGTGACGGACGACGGCGACTTCAGGTGAGTTGAGCTCGGGCGATCCTAACCCGCCTATTGGGTTTCAATTTCTTTGATTGGGGGATCTATTTGGGGTTTAATTTCTCCTATTTGTTCAATCCTTTGGCGATTTCCCCGATTTGGGGTTCAGTTTGGTGATTTCTCTAATCTAAGCACGGAGATGTATGTGGCTGCAATCTCTTCACCTTCTCCAGGTTTTAGTAGGACGGGAAGGCAGCGACGTCTTCAGTGCGGAGCAGATCGAGAGGACGAGCCCACCCCGTGAGCTCATGGGTCCGGTGTGCCCCCTCCTGTCCTTGCTCATCCACGGTGAACAGCGGCGACGGCGGTGCTACTACGAGTGGTTGGACCTGCGCGCAGATCCACGGGGCGTGACCTTCTCCATGGGGAACAATGGAAGCGGCTCAGGTTCTTTCCCCCATCGAAATTACACTAAATGTGGATCCCTTTGTTTCTCCGTGCTTTATCCAACGATAGCGATAATCTGTGAATGAATCTATTGTTGGTCTGATTTGATTTGAATTCGCTAATTGATTGCTCTTTTCAGTTTCTGGTGGAACGCAAAAAATCACTTTATGCCATCTTGTGTTGTTGATTATTGTGATGTTTAGGTTTATGCGTTAGGGCAAGAATGTCGGGGTGCTGCTGCTATTACTATGCTATAGAGCTTCTCACATGGTCCATGGTTATGATTTTTACGGTCTGCTCGTGCAAGTGAATATCCGGTTAATTTATGGATTCCTAGAAATAACATTGTCTAAACTTTATTCCCGGTGGATGGCATGTCTGTTGACTGTTGAGTCAAAGTTCTTATTAATAAAAGAGCATATTCATTTTAGGTTGTTGATGGCAAACTATCCCAAACATGCTATTATATTGTGATCACAGTTGATAATCATCGAATAAAAAAGTATTGTGCCAAACACTTACAAACGAAACGTTTCCTGCGAATAATCTTTCTACTACACAAGAGGACACTTTCTCATGGTATTTAATTTTACGATTCACTAAATCAGCCATGCTTTAAATGTTTGAAGGTCCATTAATTTTTTCCCCACTGTATGTGCACGGATCACATCAGGCTGAACCATGCTGGGGCTGAATTATGCAATTTTTTCATAGTTGACAGTTGCATTCGCTGACATAAAAATATGAATATAATATTGTGCCTTAACTGGTGCAGAATGGATACTATGTTGAAAGCTAGGAGTGGAGGAAAGGAATATCCAAGTATGATGTAACAGGTGGACCATGGGAAAAAATGGGAAAGCTTCGGGCGTTGCTACTGACAGGTAATGATTGAGGTTGCTTTTAGTTGTTCACTCAGTAAATAAGAAAATATTATCAGCCAGATGTCTTTAGTGGGATAAATACATTTTAGTTATAATATTTGATCCATCAGTGAATTGGCTTTATATTGGCTCCCTTCCGCGTGACTGTTTTGGTGCTTTTTCACTGAATGATGTAGATTTTATCTAATTTCATTGTAATCCATACTAAGGGCTGACATTTTGTAAGCATTTCCAGTTTGGCAAGTCCAATGCGAAGATGGTTGAGTTCCTGCAAAGTTCTGTAGCATCATTCACAAGAACCATGCTGAGAGTATAAGTTTGTTCATTAAAGAGAGTGTTCATAAAGAGCTGAGAGATGCCGACACATTCAAGCTCCCTAAAAATAGGAGGCTGACCTTTTGTGTGGAAGGGAATATCAGTGTTGGAAAAACTATCTTCCTTCAGAGAATAGCGAATGAAACCATTGAACTGCGTGATCTGGTTGAAATAGTACCTGAACCTATAGCAGAGTGGCAGGACATTTGCCCTGAGCACTTCAATATACTTGATGCTTTCTATGCTAATCCACAGAGGTATGCAGACACCTTCCAGAATTATGTATTTGTGACGAGGATCATGCAAGAGAAAGAATCTGCAGGTGGAATAAAGCCTCTTCACCTGATGGAAAGCTTATTCAGTGACCGGATGGTAGGTCTATCTTTTCTATATGTATCCAAAGCTTTGATATATTTTGATTTCACTTTCATCCGTTTATTGTCTATATTGGTCTCATTCTAGGAGCAAATATGTTTGATATTTCTTCAGGTTTCTGTTTGTGTTGTTCATGAAGCAAACTGAATGAATGAGATGAAGATAAGCATTTATGACTCATGATTTGATCCAGTTGTATCATCACTCCCACGTCTTATCCCTGATCGTTTAATTTATCTAAGAGCTGGCCTAGATACTTGCCACAAAAGAATGATGGTTCGGAAAAGATCTGAAGATGGTGGTGTTACTCTTGACTATCTACCATTGCATGAGAAGCAAGAGAGCTGGTTACTTCCTTCTAAAGGAGCAGGTTCCAGTTTATTATCTGTCATTCAACTTCGAGTTCATCTGGAGGGCTCGCTGCCTGCTGGGATATGGGATGGGGTACTCTATTGGGATATGTCATTGTCCATCCTGCTTTAGTGATTGTTTAGGGCATTAATGGTATGCTTTCACATCTTAATATGCTACTTAGCAGCCTTTTGCTATTACATTAACAGGTCACATTAGCACTTTTGCAAGCATGTAAACGACTCGAGGATGTTGAAGTGGTTCTGGACATTATTTCTATTTCTATTGTTAAGTTGTCTGCATCACAAAATTTGAATAAGTGGAGTTAGTTGTTTTTTGGAGCAATGAATGGAATGCAATATATTGATTCTCTACTTGTATGCTCTTAAAAATTTCGTTGTTATGAAATTAACTTGCTCGTGGCATACATTATTAAATACTCTATATTCATCTTCTTTTAGTTGGATCCAAGAAATATATTAGTCTTTCGGCAAACAAATTTAAAGTGATATTTATTTGGATATGAGCAATAATTAGTTAGTTCTTTATGATTATTATATATTATTAAAAATATTATTTTTGCTATATTTCTAATAATTATTACATATATTAGCATGAATAAAATATGAATAGCAAATTAGCCCGTAGCAACGCACGGGCACACTCGCTAGTTTTCAAATATGACCCTTGGATGAGCGCGAGCTAAGCCTTCTCTCAACCTGAAGTCTTGAACTGAAGAAGTCTTGATGGTACTTACTCCAGTACCTCTGCACTTCCAGTGGACTGAAACTGAATCACACATGGATATTTTTTTTGTCTAATTCTAATGACTCGTAGATTCTGGTAGGAGATGTTGGTCAAAAAGAGGAGTGTTGAGCAACAGGAGCAGCAAGAGTACAGGAAACTTTTTTTTTGCATGGGTACACGAAACCTTTTCATCGGGAGCGCACAAACAAGTTGTTCGGCGGAGTCCCAAATCATCATCACGAATCAAAAAAAGAAAAGGAAAACAAGTTGGGAGTAGACATGATGATGAGGCTAGGCCGGGCGCGGATCTTGGCGCCATCATTCGCGAATCGCGGAGCACTTGTTGGAGAGGCTGACCATGGCCAGGGGGCCGTATCGGTGGGTGGGCCTGCTCCCTTGCAGCGAGACATCTTCGTCTTGGTGGTACGGCCCGCACGCACGCACTCACGAGACCCAGACGCAGAGCCGGCGGCAGGCCGCCCACTTCCACTACTCTCCAGTCTCCCCACCGTTTATTTATATACTGTATTATTTTAATCTCAAAATTTTATTTATTATTTTCTCAAAACATTATTTATTTATTATTAACAGAAAGGAAACGAAATGTTGAATGACCGTTTAATTTGCAGAATCAGCTGGGACCATGAATTAATTCCAGGCCCAGCCTAACAACATCTATACAGTAGCATTTGTGCTGGGAGAGACATTGATGGTGGGAATCGTTTGATGGTGATTTGTTAAGGGCAGGACAGGAACTGATTTATTATACAACAGGTAATAAATATGAAAAATGAGGAAATGGATGGTGGTGGGGACAGAGTAGGAGGGCGGGAGAGGGAAGGGTATCGGGGCACGGGGTCAACAGTTTGCCGCGCCTTGTCGGCTTGTCCCCCTCCTCTTTTCCTTGCTTCTCTCTCAACTGAGGGCATGGCTACACGCACACCAGCTCCTTCCACCGATAATCAACATGAACCCCTCGAGTCATTTTATTTCTCCTTTTTGCACTGTAGTACTTTATATATACAGAGGCAAATATCGGGTAGCAAAAGGCAATCACCATGTGCAGGCCTTCGACATAAGGGGCACAAAACGGGCCAGGCCAAACAAAGACAAGGACAATCTCCTGCAGCTAGCTCCCTCACTCATGTCAGTCACACACTCAGCAAGGATTGGAGTCAACCTGGGTGTGTTCGTTTCTCCCTCTAAAATTTAAGATTGTCACATCAAAAAGAATCTTATTATTTATGAATATTTCGATCAATTTAATGACAAAACCCTATTGACAAATTGGTGCTAATTTTCGAGATGAATCTAATGATCTTAATTAATCTATATTTTGCTAAAGTGATGCTACAGTAACCGTCTTCTAATCACGACTTAATTAACCTCATTAGATTCGTCTCGTAAATTAGTCTATGGGCCTGTAATTTGTTTTATAATTAAACTTTATTTAATACTCTTAAATAATAAGATTCTTTTTGATGTGACAGTTCTAAAATTTAGATCCGAGAAAACGAACACACCCTATATACTATTGCTGCACTGCTAATCTGTGAGGTTAACTAGCCTGGGAAAATGCGCTTGCTTTTCCAGTACAGATGCGATTTGATTTTGGGCGGGCGACAATGTGATGGATAGCGGTGCTGCGGGTACGGGCCCTTTTCGCCATTTCCATGTCGAGGAGACTGCTTCTGACTCAAGAAGCCCTCGCTCCACCACGGTTTTGGTGGGAAAGATATTAATCTTCCTCCTCACTATCTCCCTGTGAAGGATTAGAGAAAGGCAAGGTGGGCAGGTTTACCGGCGGGGTGGTCTTTGAATGATTAACACAGCCGGTGATTTAATCAACTCTAGTAAAATAAATATATTGGTATTTAGTTGACTGAAATTTATTTTTGGGTTTAGTTAGATTTTTTGAACAATGAAAATATACTATAGAAACAATTAGTTTTTGTTTGAAATATTTTCATTTTTTTCCAGAGAGGACATTCTTTTTTTCGTGAGTGAATAAAAAATCTGAACGCTTAGATCAACATCTAACGATTAAAAAGAATGACTGAAACATTAGCATAATTTCAGGCACCTAAATCTAGATAGACCTCCATAGGAGTCTTGCACTCTAGTATCTATAGAATCGTCTCAAATTAGCTGCTCTTGAGATATTTGGATTCTTTGCACTGTTTCCTAAACTACTCTGGTAAATTGTATTGCTTGCTGCAAAGCTTTTAAGGGTGTGTTCGTTTCTCCCCTGTAAAATTTAGCATCGTCACATCAAAGAAAATCTTATTATTTATGAATATTTCGATCAATTTAATGACAAAACCCTATTGACAGATTGGTGCTAATTTTCGAGATGGATCTAATGAGCTTAATTAATCTATATTTTACTAAAGTGATGCTACGAGTAACTCGTCTTCTAATCACGACTTAATTAACCTCATTAGATTCGTCTCATAAATTAGTCTAGGGGTCTGTAATTTGTTTTATAATTAAAATTTATTTAATACTCTTAAATAATAAGATTTTTTTGATGTGACAATCTCTAAAATTTAGACCCCAGGAAACGAACACACCCTATGGTTACTCGTAGCATCACTTTAGCAAAATATAGATTAATTAAGCTCATTAGATTCATCTCGAAAATTAGCACCAATCTGTCAATAGGGTTTTGTTATTAAATTGATCGAAATATTCATAAATAATAAGATCTCTTTGATATGACAGATGCTTAAATTTTAGAGGAAGAAACGAACATACCCTAAGAATAGTTTTAACGGACCAAGTGAGACACCACAGCTGATCAGCAGTAGTACTCATACTACCCGTCCAAGGTGAAGGAAAGGGGTCACGTGTTAGACCTTTCCCCCGGTCTTGCCTTTTCTCCCATTTCTGCGGCTCGTCTTTTGCCTTTCGTACGCCCAAGAAAAGCATCGCCGGGGCCCGCCATCCAACGGGCAAGGTTGAATAAATGAGAAAAACGCTGTGCCTACACGGCTACACCATTCTTCTCTTCCTGATGATATAAGTTTCTATGTTCTATTCTCTATTTTGAGTTCAGGTGTGCTAGTTCAAATAATCAGCTTCACTAACAAGGCGTGGCGAAGCTTGAGGAGCAAACTCCCTAACGTCTCATTTCATAAACATACAGATTTAAAATAATTAAATCTAAGGTGCTAACAAGAAAAATCATACAGAAATTTTATTGAATGAACCTAGCTTCGTGGCAAGTTTGGTAGCGCATCATTGTAGTTAGGGATTCACATTTCCTTAATCTTGTAGTACTTTGTTAAGTTTAATATATACCAGTCCTAAAAAAATATTTTTAGTCCAACTCACACCTTCATGATTTTGGCACACTCGTAATATATTTGTTTACTGGTCGAACAAACTATATGTTAATTGAACATTATATAGCTGTAAAATATTAAATTTTAAAACCTGTTATTGTGGACGTGCCATGAAACTCGATGTCAAAGTCTTCCATGGACATTTGCTTATAAAGAAAGAAAACTTATCTAAAACCTCTTTTTTTAAGCAAGCAGCGTGTGCTCCCTAGCATTTAGCGACAATCCCGGCACGGCAGGCCCCACACGTCAGGATTGCAGGAGGCCAAAGCTTCCTGTACTGCACCGCACGCATACCCAGAACCTCCGCTCAGTCTCTCTGGTAATAATAGCCAGCGCTTCCTCTTTCTTCCCTCTCGAGGTGTCTCTCCCTAAACACACACACAAACAAGCCACCCAGCCAAGAACCGCAGCGATGAGAAGAGGACTGGGACCCACCGCGGCGGCGTTCGCCTCAGGCGAGCCGCCTCCAGCTGCGGCTTCAGTGGCGGAGGAGGTCGAGGAAAACTCTGGCGGCGAGGAGGAGCAAGAGCAGGACGAGCTGGAACTGGGGCTCTGCCTCGGTTCCAAGAAGCAGCAGCAGCCCCCGTCGCCGGCGCCGTGCCGGATCCTGACGGCCAGGGACCTGCATCCCGGGGCCCTGTCTCCGGACTCCTCGGTGTCGTCGTCCTCTCCCGCGGCAGGGCCATCAGCCACGGCGGCGAGCAAGAGGGCCAAGGCGGAGGCGACGCCCACCGCGACCACCTCGCCGGGAACGGTTGCTTCCGGACACCCACAGAGGTAAACAGCTACCTATACGTGGGCATCATTTTCTTGCCTCTGTCCAACATCAGCTGCAAAGCATGCACCTTTTCTTTCTTTCAACGGAAAAAATTTCGAATCTCAAGTGGCTGTAATAGTGATTCTCCGTTCTGCTTCTGCTTCCTGTTAAGATCGTGGAATAGGATGGATATGTTAATATGCATTTACACCTAATTTGTGCCACAAAAGAATCTCCCTCTATCTATGCACAAAACTCACAAGGCCAACAAAGCTACCTATTTTACTGTCTCTCTTTTCTTTTTTTTTTTAAACTACACATAAGCATCATGCTATATACCCTGAGAGAGAACAAGGAAAAACGAGTGTCTCCTCGGTAGTTATATTGCCGTCCAGATCTACAGTTAGTGACATTTTGTCGACAGAACAATATCCTGAGATTATGTCTTATAAAAAAGAAAAACGTATCATTTTCTTGGTTTAAAAAACAATACCATTTCTTTGCTTGTCGAGGCACCCAGATCAAGTTGAACTAATCCGGACTACATTTTCGGTTTGGCAGCAGTTTTGGAGTGGTGGGATGGCCACCCATAAGAACATTCAGGATGAATAGCCTATTTAACCAGGCCAAAGACAGTAGTACTTCAGAGGCTGTCACCAAGAAAGCCACTGATGAACCCGACCTGCAGAAAGACAAGGAGGAGACCGAGAAGAAGGGACGGGTTGTTGGATGGGTGAAGGTGAACATGGATGGGGATGTCATTGGAAGGAAGGTGGATCTCAACGCCCACCGCTCGTATAAGACCCTTGCGGCAGCCCTTGAGTTCATGTTCATGAAGCCATCCATTGGCCTTTGCACTTCAAGTAAGTCATGTTTAGATCCTTCTACTTTCCATTATTCCGAACCTGATAATCTATAACTTGTATGGTGTAGAGTGTAATATCTTATGAACCAGTACTTACGAAGTGAAATAGGATGGTAATGTCAAGATAACTCATCACAATGGATTAGTTGAAATTCAGTGATCTACTACACTAGTGTCTATACTGAACTGCTACATTTATGCTCGTGAGATTGCAAATGCGAATCTGACACATATATAGGAATTGATAAGACTCGACATAATATGGTTTCACATGGTTTATTCATTGCTATGTTCCGTATCATTTCTGCAACTGGATATATATTGATCCTGATATTATCAGGTAGTGCAAAGTCCCTGAAGCTATTGGACAACTCATCAGAGTATCAGCTCACCTATGAGGACAGGGATGGAGACTGGATGCTCGTTGGAGATGTTCCATGGGAGTAAGTCTTCTGCACTATGTTACTAGCTATTAGAACTGAAAGACTGGACAGTATTGCTCTTGCTCTTGATGTTTTCTGAGGTGCCTTGGAAGGTTCTTTTGGATGGCTTATTGAGTTATTGTTCTCCTTTGCAGGCTATTTGTTGGTTCAGTGAAAAGACTGAGGATCATGAAGAACACAGATGCCAACAGGCTTGGTTAGATTCTTTTACTGCTCTCTTCAGCCCAGGCGTCGTATATTCTGTGAAAGAAATCTAGTTTAATGGAATATAACCTGAAATGAAGTATGATTTTAACAATATTGTATGTTTTCCATGTCCGTAGAGTTACCTTGTTGAAACAGTTCTAGTTGAATGGTATATATAACCTGTTGAATTGAAGTATGGGTTTTAATAATATAGTATATTGCTTATCTACTAGTTCAATGCAGCGCTATAGATAGCTAATTTTCCATGCCAGCCGATTTACCTTGTTTGACACCAATTTTTGAAATGTTCATTTGCAGGTCCAAGGTTCCAAGGGGTCCACAGAACAACGGCTTCAGCGAGAGGCAGAAGTTGAGAAGTACTACCAGTGTTGCGCTATGGAGCTATACCGCTGGTGAAGCTTTGAAATTGTCACATAAAAGTAATCCATATCATTGGCATAGTTGTGATATTACTTGTGTCTAGTTGAAATTGGAGAAGCTAAGAGCCTCACCACTCTCTATGTTCATTCTCCTTTTCCCCCTTGCCTTGTGCCCACTTTGAGCAGTTGGCGTGGCTATGAGCATCGTCCACGTCTCTTTCATTTACAATGTGTTAGAGAGCACGGTCACCTTAATATGTTGTTGTGCCATTTTTTTCAGCAGCAAAAATATTGTGTATATTGTTTATTGCTTCATTATATTCATGCACAGCGCTGCATGACATTATGCATATATTATTCTGGTTTGTGAGGCTAACTACCGGAGACAAATTGTGGAGTTGAGACGCAATCTATGTGCCCTGAAAGCTCCACTTCGCTGCTCATGTCTGTGACTGAACCGACAAACGCACAATGCGATTGCGCATTTGAACAGACAATTGAGCAGCAACCGAGTCGTCCCGGATGCGTGCGATAGCTACGTGTCTTTGTAAATCACGCCGATTGCAAAATCAGCCGCTTAAATTGGGGAGAATCAATAGCGAGCAACACAGCATATTGCCAAGTTGCGGTACCACCTGTAGTGGTACAAGTAGCGCATGCATCTTCACCAGGAAGAACAATTTCCGTGTTGATTTGAACAGCACGTTGCTAAATTACGGTATTTGTGCTGAAACAGTAGCAGTTCAACCAGATAAGACGGAAGAATTCGCTTTCAAAAAAAAAAAAACAAGACGGAAGAATTCTCTGCTTGCCGCAGGTTCAAGAATCTCAGAAAAATATAAGCAACAAGACTGGAATAGACCCACCTAATAACATACCAGTAATCACAATATAAGAGAATGCTGAATACACACAGCTCAAAGTACAGCTTGTGGCAAGCACTAACAAGTGTTTCACATGAGACATCAAGACTGGACATCCAGAATACACAAAAGCAAGCATAGTTCCAATATATCAAACACTGGAGAATGGATGTAGCATGACCTATAACTCCAGACTATATCACCTCATCTGTATGACTCGGTGCGTTTTGGCTTGCTTTGGACCACTGCCTCAATCCTGTCGACAACCTCCGGGGTAAGCAGCGGAATGACATCTAGAGCCTTCATATTCTCAACAATCTGTTCATATAATTTCCACATTGCAGATTAGATTAACAGGTTTAGATATAGTTTCATAAAGTAGCAATGTTCTGCAGAATATAAGAGTTCGCACACTGTACCTGGCTTTCTTTAGTGGCACCTGTGATCACAGATGAAACGTTGGGGTTTGAAGCACACCAAGCGATAGAAAGTTGGGCTAATGAAACACCAAGTTCAGCAGCAATAGGCTTCAGGTTATTCACTTTGCGAAGCGTCTCATCAACGAGGGATCTGTTAGCCAGGTTCTGGAAAGAGAAATGAACCCAATGTATGAGAAATGGATCACCAACAAAATGCCCAGAAGGAATAGCAACATAATACATATTAATGGAAGTAACATAAGGCCAAGGCAGAAGTAAACTACAGCTGCTATACAAAAATATTGATTCTTGCAAAGTTGCTTATGATATTTGTGAACTAACATCTATAATGAACATTCTTATATTTGTAATCGTTTGAAACATGATACGGGGTGGAGGAAGTAAACCTTTCAAAGTGTTAATACACTAATTAGTGCAATTAAGAACAGGAGTACTTGCATAACATACAATTTTCCAAGATTTACCTTGTAATTGTCTAGCGCAAACCTGCTATCAGCAGGTACGTTCCCTTTGCCATATTTACCACTGAGTACCCCTGAAGCTAGAGGACTCCATGTGGTCAAACCAATGCCATAGGTGCTGTAAAGAGGTACAAATTCAGACTCAACCTGCAGATACACTATATGCTATTAGTTTGTGAAACACAATCTGCACACATTGAATAATCTGTTTCAACTAATATGAGGTCATTAATGACTAAATTCTAGCTATAGCAGAGATCCTAGTTGCCCTTGCGAAGCTCAATTAAAATATGTTGATGCAAAACCAAGAAGAAAGTTTGACATAGATACAAATAAATACCGCACGACTCCAATCATGCAAAATGCCAACTGCGTATAAGAGTCTCATACAGGCAATGGATCAGCCAAAGAGTCAATTTGAGATGCAACACACAACGATGGCAAAATTACCAAATAATTGAACAGAAGGATGAGGAGCACATATATGGCCTGTGCCACAGTTCGGGATCCATAGTTTCAAAATGCAGACTAAAAGCTCATTTAACATCTTGGCTACATCAATTGCTATTGCAATGTAGGAAACCACCCATGGTGCTGTAGCTTATTTTTCCTAGGTTTCCATGGCCTTTAGACATCAACCAAAGAAGAGACTTGTAGCCATTATTACCTAGTACTAGTTTAATTGATTTTGACCAACCTAAGCACCTAGCCATTGTCATAAGTCCATAATCTTGGTCGGCTTTCACCTTTTCTGGAGAGGGTCAGGGCAACTAGCTTCCATTTTGTTCGAGACAAAGTTTACAAACGAGCAGAGTACAACCAACATCTCACATAACGAACAGTCGTAAATTTTGGTTGCTGAGACACTGCTCTTATTGCCTCTGAATTCAGTAAAGTTTGTATACCTCGGTTGTTGGAATTATTGAAATTTTGAATTGAAACATCCTGCACGAGTGCACAGGCAACTTTTATGATTTGTAGGCTTATTTAGTGAGCTCCCAACCAGTACTTAAGAACCACTACCAACTAAGTGATTGCAACATTGACAGCGAGAGGTTGGTGTGTTGTTCTGTTTGATTGTGAGTTAAGACCAAACTAAGGTCCCGATTTCATGTTGAGCTGTAAGTTGTCGATAACATATTGTTATACCAAGTTTTCATCATCAGCATTGCAATGTCATTTTACATGGCCCAAAAGAACATTCACAACAATAAAGGTCTGACATCCCTGTCTAGTTCGGTAGTTATAACATGCTGTAAATTACATCAAGCAAGATGAGATTTTAGCAATCAAACTAACCTGTATTGCTAACTAGTAATATCTGGTAAGTAAAAAGGTGATCTGTGGTCATTATCTGAAAGAAGCAGGGAAGCAGGTACTACTAGTAGGTTGCAGGTGGAGTATGGTACTTGCGACCATGCGTGCATACCAACAGAATCTAGGATGCCGATCTACCAGTACTACTTTACATCATCAAAGATCAAATAAATGCAGGAAAAAAACGCATCACCTAATCCAACTCACACATGATCTAGTCAAACAGCGGCGATTGTACTATTAATCAATGGAATAACCCGATCAAAACAATCCCGTATCGTTACCCGAGAGGAGAGTACAGCTCCATCGAGTCAAATGTCCAGCGAGTACAGGAATCTGCATAGCGGTATGTACGGAGCGATACATTCCTCCCCGACTCGCGAATCGATTGGTTTGTCGATCCAAAGGAAGGAAGGGGAGAAAAAAAGGAGGATAGAATTGTTGACCTTGTGTCTGGAGAAGAGGTTGTACTCTGGCTGCTCGACGATTGGTCCGACGAGGTCGAGCCTGTTGGCGACGGCCCATGCCTCGGTGATCTGCTGCGCGGACCACTCGGAGGTGCCCCAGTAGAAGGCCCATCCCTGGTCGATGACCCAGTTCATGGCGCGCACGGTCTCCTCGATGGGCGTGGAGGCGTCGGGGCGGTGGCAGTAGACGACGTCGACGTAGTCGGTGTCGAGGCGCTTGAGCGAGCCCTTGAGGCCCTCGATGATGTGCTTGCGCGAGAGGCCCTTGTCGTTGGGGCCCTGGCCGCCCCAGAAGAGCTTGGTGGAGAGCACGATGTCGGAGCGCCGCCAGCCGAGGTCGCGGATCGCCTGGCCCATGATCTCCTCGGCGCGGCCGTTGGCGTACACCTCCGCGTTGTCGAAGAAGTTGACGCCGGCATCGCGGCACGCCTGCAGCAGCGCCTTGGCCTCCTTGACGTCGAGCTGGTTGCCGAAGGTGACCCACGCGCCGTACGAGAGCTGGCTCACGCGGAGCCCCGAACGGCCAAGGTTCTTGTACTGCATCCTGTTGTTTGGCCTACTCTGCTCGCCTTCTTCGGATCTGCTCTCGTGCGAAATTGGATGGGGGAAGACGAAGAAGACGGCGAGCAACTCAGCAACGGCAGCACTAGCACTCCACCTCCCTCCTCAACAAGGGACGGAATGGGGGCTAGGTATAGAGCTGACGGACAGGTGGACCGAGCTGGTTGGGTCCCACCTGCAGCGAGATGCGGGGGAGGGCGTCACGTGGAGTGCGAGGTATTTTTCCCCATCCAGAGCCCAGCGAGAGGAGAGGTGTCACCGGCAGTGATACGAGCGTTAGTCACTGACAGGTGGGGTAAGCACAGTGATCGATATTGGATGTGCTGGCTGCTGAGGGTGGGTATAAGAAGCTGAGGTGACAGAAGCAAAGCCCCGTTTCTGTTTTGGCAGGTCTCGGGCCCAGCAGCCAGTAATTTCTCTCCGTTTATTACGTTCCGGCTGACGAGGAAACCGCAATGGCCGGCCGGCGCTCGTGACACGTCTGGTGTTTTCTGTGAAGCATCATCCTTCGATGCAAGCGAACTGGATTACTCATAGATCCCTTTTGTTTTTTTTCCTGATAACCAGATCCCCTTTTGTTTGTGCATGCAACTTGTGCAAGTTTTCTAAGAACCGTGCAACGTAATTCCTGACGCCACCTTGCTCAAGATTCGCGAAATCATGTGATTGCTCATGTGATGATGCCCTGGGCTTTTGTGCATGTTCACTGTCAGTCAGACTCGCCGCGCGGATCTACGCCACGTGAGAGCTAAGCCGGTAGCCGAAGAAACGAACAACAATGCAGCCTTCTCGGTTCGGCCCAAAACTGATCCTGGGCTGGGCTTATTTTTGTGCCAAAAAAGAAAGCGTTCACAGAAGAATCTCCAAAAGCAACAAAAAAGAAGAGTGGTGATGATGAAAGAGCGGCTATAATCGAGGGGCAATAATTGATTTGCAGCTGAAATTCCGTCCCTGGTGGGAGTGGGAGTGGTTTATGAAACGGAGCCCAAAAGCAACGGCCCCAGGAGAATGATGATCGCACGCACGGAATGAGACAGACAGAGAGCATCGCGGTGAAATGAATTGACATCATGGCACCATTCAACTTCAAGGCACACCGTGCTGTACTCTCCGATGCAACAGTAAACTCGAGGCCTCTCTCTGGTCTGCTGCTCTGGGTGGGGCCTATGCGTTGGTGGGCCGGTTGGTGGGGCTGCGCGGGCCTCTCTCTGCTGCTCTGGGTGGGGCCTATTCGTTGGTGGGCCGGTTGGTGGGGCTGCGCGGGCCGTGCGTGCGCCATTCAATTCCATCCAGCATGGCCATGGCCTCATTGCGAATCAAAGAAAGCCTCATTGCCTAACGGCCTACTACTAGTATTACTTCCTCCTTCCTTCCCTTGGCCTCCACTCCTCTCCTCGTCTCCGCTCCATCCATTCCTCTCCATCGCCGAACCACCACCGACCGGACTCCTCGCCGCGCCGCTGGGCTCGCCTCCCCGATGGCCACGGCGGCGGTGGCGATCCACCAGTTCGCCGAGTGCATCACCTGCCACGCATGGAGCCCCGACCAATCCAGTAACGACCCTGCACTTTCCCCGCTCTAGATCTCACCCCGTTCCGATCGCTTCTCACTTCCGAATCGCCGATGAGGTGGTTAGTTTCTTCGTCGCACCGATTCGCACGCGTGGGCCAGGCTTATATAGATTCATAATAATAGGGTTTCGGTTAGCTCGTGAAATGGTTAATCTGAGGAGCAATCGGATTCCGGGTTGTTTCGCTTGCATTATTCGTATCATTACTATCGCCCTGTGTTTTGCCTGCTCTTGATGTCACTATGGATAACTGGCGTTTCACATTTATTATGGCTTCTGTGATGGCATCCTGATCTCCTAGCTATGGTCACAATGGGAAGCGTACTGACATAGTGACATGGTGATTCCAATCAAGAGACAAGAGGGGAAAAAATCTCGAGTTTCCGTGTATCCATCTATTACCATATCTGGTAGTAGTATAGTAACCTTGCAAATTGCAATAGCTATGTGCTTTGTAGACTGGTCAACCTGCACATATCTGCACATGGTCCAGACATGGTTTTGATGTCTTTGTTGCTGCTGCTAGAGGGACACACAAAAATTTCACTGATCTAGCATGATGTTCCCTCGAACGCTTCCATGTTCGTCAGATGCGCAAATTATCTGGAATGGTTGAATAAATGATAATGTTGCCACCTGCATTAATATTC
Organism: Chloris gayana; assembly: GCA_031894775.1. Taxonomy (NCBI): domain Eukaryota; kingdom Viridiplantae; phylum Streptophyta; class Magnoliopsida; order Poales; family Poaceae; genus Chloris; species Chloris gayana. The sequence goes on along the minus strand of JAUNZO010004234.1, from coordinate 3,617,489 downwards.
ATCATCATAATAGTTTGGTAATTGGTTTTCCACTCTTAGTTGGTTCCTTATACTGCACTCTGTCTCTTATTTCGATCGAAACGTAGCGTAGAAAGACCTAGTGCCATTTAAGACGGAACCATTGCTTGCCCTCCTATATATTTCTATATATCTAACATATGCTTCATTTTGACTGGAAACCTCTCCTCTTTCGCAGTGATTGCCTTTTGCCCAAACAACAATGAGGTGCATATTTATAAGTTCTTCACAGACAAGTGGGAGAAACTTCATGTTCTTTCAAAGGTAAATGCTCCTGTATATGTTTCACTAGGAATATTTTTCGTGCTTCCTAATCTTATTGCAACTCATTATCTTATCTCTATTTACTATTGTTCTATCTTGCAGCATGATCAAATAGTGTCTGGAATAGACTGGAGTAGATCATCCAACAAAATTGTAACAGTCTCACATGATAGAAATTCGTAAGCTTATGTTGAACCCCCAAATTTCTATGATTGTTATGCTTCTTGATATGGAACTGGATACGAGACATTCCTCCTTTACCACCTGCAGGTATGTTTGGACACAAGAAGGCTCCGAGTGGATACCTACCCTTGTTATTCTCAAGCTAAACCGGGCAGCCTTATGTGTTCAATGGAGCCCAAAAGGTTACTTAATTAGCCTACCCTCGTACTTCTGTTACAAATTTTTCAATTTCTCCTTGTGCTGATGAAATGAATATATTGCCTTAGTGAACAAGCTCTCCTATTTTGTTTTTTATTCCACACAACATTTGATTTTTTTTTAATCTTTTAGTTGTTAGCAGCTTCTCGTTATATGAATCCATGATAGTAGATCATGGAGCAAGTACTAATCATAGTTGTTCCCATTTAGTTGACCACACATAGTGTGTTTCTCTGACCTGTGATGCTAGCATAATCAGTTAGCTGCATTAGTTATCACATTTATCATCCTCATTGCCATGCTTTGTTATCATCATCATGCGTGTTATGTTGAAAGTACGGAAGTACTTATGAGATAAACACAGTACAATAACTTTTCACTAGTACACATTGTTCTTTATTTTTCTTTTTTGGCTGAATAACTGTTACCTGTTTCCTTAAATTACTTTTTGCATTGTTTGCAGACAATAAATTTGCTGTTGGAAGTGGTGCTAAGTCGGTGTGTGTTTGCTATTATGAACAAGAAAACAACTGGTATTCATTCTCAACACTTTCATTAGTGGACTATCATTTTCTAGATGACCTTTTTCCAGTATTCATGTTGGATAATAATATTGACTTGTCTATACTGATTTTGTCCTTGCAATTAGAGACGTTGTTGTGTTACTTTGGATATGTGTCTTTAACTATCTGCATCCTGCACTGTGCTTCAGGTGGATTAGCAAAGTTATTAGGAAAAGGCATGAATCCTCTGTCACTAGTCTTGCGTGGCATCCAAACAATGTGAGTTTACTTTGTCTTTATTTTTGATGTGCTTTCGTTGTAGTTGTGTTTATATTGTATATGTTGTGTGTCTCCACCTGTGACATATATATCTCCTGTTTATACCTAAATTGGTTGGAAAACTTGCTGCAGTTTCTGTAGATTTCTATAATTATATGTTACGAAACAGGTATCAATATTGTCATCTAAATTAAAGAAAGACATTTCCGTTGAATGTAATGTAGTAATACTGGTTTGTTTAATCTTATATTCCTTCAGATATATCTTGCGACAACATCTACTGATGGTAAATGCAGAGTCTTCTCTACCTTCATTAAGGGTGTGGATACAAGGTGGATAATGTTGTTCTTATATATTCTGGAAATCTAGAATATCCAAAATTCTTTAGTTGTCTCATGCTGTTTTTTCTTGCAAACCTCTGACCAGGGGATCACAATCGGGCACTGATTCAAAATTCGGAGAGGTAATTTATTAGTCCAGTTCAGAATTATACCATCTTTTTGAAATATATTTCTTCAGTTTGTCTAGTTTAAATGTTTCAAGTGTTTACGATCCAGTTGTTGGATACTAGCACAGTTGGGCCACTTGCTACACAAATAGCACACACCGGTTAGCTGGATGTATAAAGCTTCAGCTGATAGAAACAAACTTTTCAATTCTCTGTTATTTATCAACATACCTACTGCTGAATATAATTTTTTTTCATGTGTGAACTGTAAAGCTAACTTAACCATACGTAGGTTCTAGCGAATTATGAATGTTGTTGATAAAAACCGTGTTGCATATTGGATCTATTTTGTTTTCCTGAGGAAGTGATTATTTACCTTGCAATATTTTCTCTTGTTTGTTGTATGCAGCTAATTGCTCAGCTTGACTTATCATCTACCTGGGCATTTGGTGTTAGGTGGTCACCAAATGGAAAAACATTGGCCTATGCAGGTTTGCTCTTCTGCTACGTTCTTGTCCGTATGAGTTCTTCAGATCTGCATCTATTTAGAGGAATCTACATTACTGTTCACTGCCGCAGTTAGCCTGCATAACACTGTTTGATACTTTATTTCCAGGGCACAATTCCATGATCTATTTCATTGATGATGTTGGAACGTCTCCTGCTGCACAAAATTTGGCGCTGCGTGATCTGCCTCTCCGTGATGTGGGTCAGCATTTTCTCTACTACTAGTATTTAGTTGCATGTGATAACCCGTGAGTTTCATGATTTTGAGGGAACTCTTCTAAATCTCAGGTTCTATTTGTCTCTGAGCGTGTGTTGATTGGTGTTGGATTTGACTGCAATCCGATGATCTTCGCTGCAGATGATACTGGTCTATGGTAAGCAAAGATGTGCATACCAATGCTTTTATTATGAACTGTTTTTTTTTCTTGTGTTGCTTTGAACTGAGTCATCACTTCCTTTACAGACCATGTAAAAATGCTACAATACTATAAATCCTACCAATCTCTTCATAAAACTTAAGTATTTCATTGCTCAGTGTTTCAAAAGAAAACAGTTCAATCAATGGAAGCTGGTAACCCTGACCCCAGGGCATGACAACTAATCTTATGGAGTTTTATGGCCATCATATTTATCTCATACTCAAACTTTTGGCCTTAGGAGTTTTGTAAGATTCTTGGATGAAAGGAAAGCCGCTCCATCAACTTCAAAAGCCTCACAGGTCTTTCCTTTTCGTCTTTCTTTAATATTTGTTTGTCAAATTGATTGGTCCGTCCTCCTGAATTATGTATTTTGATCATCTTGAGTGATAGAAGTAAATAGTTTTGTCCCTGAACTTTTCATAATCCTATAATCTAGTACCTTTGTCCTGCTAGTTGCTGTTTATGTTGCTGTCCTGCTAGTGGCTGGGTAGATTGTTGAAAATACTGAAGTGTTGATTGTTAGCAGCTGTTCATTGAATGAAAGAACTATCAATCAGTCTCATACAGAAACTAATACTGGGGAAAAAACTAATTTCAGCTTTCTGAAGCTCTTGGGAAGCTTTATGGTCAATCGAAGCAAGGGGCTAGTGACACTGTTGAACCAACAAAACCTCGCGGTGGTGCTCACGAGAACTGCATAACGTATGCTCCCCCCGCCCCCCCCTTTCTTTTCCAATGGCATGCTTGTCTCTGATAGACTAATTTTTATTCATGCCCTCAGATGCATCGTACCGTTGAGGAATGGAAGCAACAGTGCTACCAAACGGTTCAGCACTTCAGGTTTAAAGATCTAAAGTTATCCTGTTCTTGTACTTCTTTATTCAGACATGTTTTGACATTCCCGCATGATTGCAGGCTTGGATGGTAAGATTGTGGTATGGGATCTGGAAAATCACATCAACATTGGAAAATAGCTCCAAGGAAGATTTCCATGCCAGTCAAATTGAAGGAACTTCATTACACACTGGACCATTCTTGGCAGCAGGCTCTGCAGGTTTTCAAGATCCAGGGCCAGCAAGGTAGACTGCTTATTTTGTTGTACCTGTACACAAAGTCTTTCTTTAGCGTAGGGGCATCATCCATCAGCCGGGGGTTCATTTTTGGGAGTAATTTGTTCTTTTTCATATTCATATTGTGTATCACCTGTATAATTTTTTAGCTAGGTAGGCAATGGTATAATTGGACATTTTCCAGTGTTTTTTCAGCTCCCTTTGTAAGATAACCATACATAGAATTCATGCGAATGCTTTACTGGTACTTGTGGACATTTTGTTTGTTGTGGTGAGCCACACTTCAACTCGTTGGAACCTGCAGAATCGAAAGACACGCCTGACGATTGAAATCCGTGAACACGTATGTGTAATCTACAGTATGATTGAGCATGAAATCAGGTGGTGCTGATATGTGGCCTGTGGGGACCTGTCCTGGTGGTGGATCCCCATACGCTAATCCTGCTTTGCTCTGTGATGAGAGACATTCCACCAGGTCGGTCAGTCTTGGCTGTATCCGGATGAGGTGCTGGTACTAGCTGTGTTCACTTTGCTTTGGTACCAAGGTTAGACCAAAATCTAGCGACTGCCAATACTCAACTGCTTGTTTCCCGGTCACAGTACTAGTAGATGTGAACAGATGGGATAGGTGGTTGGCGGTTGTCATGTCTGACTTCACATCTTCAATCCGATTTAATTTTTTTGTTCTTTTGGGTTTCATTGTACCGTGCCTACGTGTCTGCTTGTTGCACTAGTTAGTAGTAGCATGTCATGGAGAACAGCCAATAATGATTGATTTTGTTTGGTTTCTCTTTCTCAATATTACATTACATAGGTGATTTAATCACTTGAGCATCTTCTTCATAGAAGATGCGATGTACAGTGGTGGTAACTGATATGGCTAGATTGGGCTCCCGAAGCCGAAGCCCCAGGAGCAGCTGGTGGAAGCAGCCGCGTGGGACTGGGAGTGAGGAGTCTCCCTAGCGCTCCACCTCCTGACGAGCTCCTTGTACTCTTCCTCCTCGACGATGGCGGCGCCGACCTTGCTCTTCCACGCCTGCTCTGCCTTGGCCAGCTCCATCTCGGCGTCCTTGATGAGGGAGTCGAGGTCCAGGCCCAGGTCCAGCCCGATGTCCAGGCTCACGCTGAGCCCCTTCTCGATCTCCTTGCTCTTGGCCCAGTACTTGTCCTCGAGCATCGCCAGGAACTCGTCCTCCACCTTGTCCACGTCGAACGCCGCCGCCGACGCCTCCTCGGAGAGCTCCATGAAAAGGCACGGCTTCTCGTCCTCGGGCATCAGCACGTCCTCCACGGTCTCCGGCAGCGGGCGCCGGGACCGGGACGAGATGGTGCCCTTCTCCATGGTGATGAAGCCGGCGCCTTCCTCGTCCACGTCCTCCGCAACGCGGAAGGCGGCATCCATCTCGGCCACCGAGTTCTCGATGGTGATGAAGCCGCCGCCGCCGCCGCCCCGGTCGGAACGGACTGAGGTCGCACGACGCGTTGCGGCCGCGGCCACCTGCCGGTTGCGGAGGCAGCTCAGGTCCGGCAGGCAGGAGGCGTAAGCGCCCTTGCCCTTGTTCTTCTTCTGCTTATTATTACTATCTCGTGCATGGCCTCCACGCCCTGCAGATATATCGCGGTGATCTAATAAGTCTATATATATAGCGCCATTGTAATGATGCTCATTATATTAGGCATTTAATAGTGCAATTAGAGTTTCTAGTAGCTAGCTACGAGGTTCGTGAGCTTCGGAGCAGCTAGCGAGCGAAGAAAAGTCGTCAGTGAAACTTAATTTTGATCGTCTTATTTGGTTTGAGAAGAAAGAAATGCATATGCAATCAACGGTGGTGCACGTACCGTTTGTTGGTCCATGATGGTTCTCCTCTTGCTCCATCACTCTGCAGTAGATGCTGACGGTGAGCACTGCACCGGGCGCCGCTCCGCCAAGCGGGAAGCTAAGCACTTTGCCGCCGAACTTGTTATTATTGGAGGTCTCCGTGGCGGCGACATCGGTGAGGTCGATGGGGAACGCGCCGAGATTCCCGTCTTCCTCCGTGTCCAGAAGCGCCGCCCACACCGTGAAGTTGCGCAGCGTGGTGCTCAAGTAGTGGAGGAACACCTCGTCGAAGGCGGCGACGCCCCGCGCCACCCTCGCCGGCGCCGTGTGCTCGCCCTCGCCGCCCTTGCTGCGCCACCCCACCACCACGCCGTGCCCCTCCGCCGCAGGCGGCAGGCCGGTCACGCGCTGCACCTGAAGGCACACCACGCACCGCGCTCGCCTCGGGAGGAGGCCGCCCAGGGACCCGAGAAGCTTGCACTTCCACTGCCCCAGAACGCCTTCCGGCGGCGAGCCCCTGCTGGCCATGTGCAAGAGGTTCAGCTCCTCCGCCCCGAGTGAGGAAGAGCCATGGTGATGATGCTGGTTCTGCGGCTTGCCTACCATATTGATCGATCGATCGATCGATCGAGCTCCTCCTCCTCAGTCCTCCTCACTTAGCTACCTATATAGAAAGAGAGGAGCTAGGTGCATATATGAATGCAGCTATAGAGCGTGTGCAATTAGGTGTAAAGACTATACAGGATTATATATACAGATGAAGGTACAAGTATGGTGATGATTTCGGTAGCATGGCATGTCTCACCATGTGGCTGCTGATGGGCGGATACGGAGGGCTGCCCTAATCTGGAAAGGGGGACCTGGGCTAGAATTCCGCGACATTCTTTGGCTATTATGTTTTACTGCAAGAGGGTCAGGGTGCCAGGGGGTTATTGAAGATCACCAGGCAATCTTTAGGATCAAGGCATGTTAACTTGCCAGGGAAAAGAGAGAGAACCTTTAGTAGATCTCTTATCCTACCTTGCAAACCGGGCTCCTCTTGATTAATTGGTCAGTACAGAGACGACGATTACTTTACAAGCTCAAAATCTAATTAAGAAACTGAAACTCTTCCTTTGTAATTATTGATCGAACTTTCTTCCTCAGTGCATCAGTCGATCAGCCCCGATCGACAGAGAAATCATTTTCACTACCAATTGATAGCAGATTATCCTTAAAAAGGTTGTCTTCTGCAAAGTTATATGCTGCCCTTTTGCACTGCAGAGATAATTACTTTTGAAAAGAAAATTGAAGGCAAACGCAAGAGACCATCATAACACAAGCAGAGGCCAACCAGTTTGTGGTGTGAGATCTTAACCACACTATCTGGAGGGAACAAACTGCATGTGCCATGCAGAAAGTGAGGGAGATTAGCACAAGAACTATGCACAACTATATTCCTAAACAATCTCTATGTGGTCCTAACCCATTGGTGCTGGTGAGTAATTGGGCTCCCGATTAGTTTAAGCAGCAAGGTTACATGACAATTGACAACTGTCACGATGGCCTAGGTTAGAGGTGCATTTCTTTTTCAGCCAGGGACCAAAGGAAGTACAGACTTGCCGCCTGCAAGCATAGCTACAGCCCTAGCTTGAAGGATCATCCAACTCCATCCTTGGACTTAGCCAATTCTTTCCTCCTGCTCACGTACCTGCATTTCTTCTTGATTTGATGTTTTCAAAGGGGTTAATATTTGCGGGGTCCAGTTCTAGGGAGGAGGATTACACGATGATTTGATATATCAACTATTTGCATGTACACCTGTCTTGAGGTGAGGGTAGTGAGCTAGGTACACTCATACCAATGTTTTGACTTGGTGTTAGTGTAAAATTACACTATATATTAGCAATTGAAATTTAAAGCTATATATCTACTATGCTGATATATATAGGAAAATTTCTCAGTTAATTAAAGTTGACTAGTTAGGTTATTTTTTGCGACAATATTAATTGCGCATGTAAATACGCTCTAACTCTTCAAACATAGAAATGCTAACATTTCTCCACACACTCAAGATGTGTAGGACTTTTAGACTTGCTAGTTAAATGACTATATACCTTCATTAGATTCATCTCATGAATTAGCCTAAACGTTTTGCAACAGTTTTATAATTAGACTTTATTTAGTACTTCTAAACGGTAAGATTCTCTTTGATCCGACAGGGTAAAATTTAGCCCTCAAGAAACAAACACCCCTATCCAACTCATTCATGTTCACCCACCAACCAAACAAAAAAAAATTGATGCCTTATTCATCCGACCAAACAAAAACAAATTGACGCCTTATCCATCCAACCAAACAAAAAATTGGGTTGCCTCATTCACCCTACCAAACAAAAAACTTGCCCGCCTCAACCTACAGAAAATTAGCTGCCATCTTCCATCCACTTTTGCCCTACAACTAAACGCACCTTTTATGATAGTTTATATTGTTTGTTTGAGGGCGAGAGTTTATATTGTTAGGGACGAGTGCTTCCTTCTGTAATGGTAGTTATCTCGATCCATAATGAAGTAATCATATCAATTTTGTCACGTGCGCCAACTTGAGGTCTTCGGTATCCGCGATTGTTTCTCATTATGGCATTGTATATAGCCTTTGAACTCAAAATGCATCTGAATGCGATGCCTTCACTCCTCAAAAAGCAGAGCATACGTTTCCCGATATAGGAAGGCGTATATATGCACATTGGCATTCGGCGAGAGCATGTAGCTAGGGCAGCAGCTCTCGAGGTCATGACGGAATTTGACAAAGGCGTTCACATTTCGATCAATCTTTCTTTTTAAGGGAAGTGTGCCCAAGTGTCAGGCTTAGCTATCCGTGTTTGCTCCCTAGCCGTGATCGACATCGCCCAATCAAACGTAACCCACATGAAGCTTGTGCCCTCATGGTACTTGCCTAATCCTTTAAAGAATCCAATAATCACCCTGGCCTTTCAATTCAGAGTCACCTCGACAGATGCACTGAACTGTGACAGTTTTTCCCGGTGAAGATGAGTGAGATCCGCGCATGCATGATCTATTAAGCAATGACTTTGATTGAGAGAAGTTAGATCACTAAATAAAATGAATAAACTAATGCAAACTTATGGTGTTCATTCCAAGCTTCCTCAAAATGACTGCAGTTTGGTACTTCTGTGTTTTTGGACACTTCTAAGCAGTCCAAAAGCCACTTAGGCATAGGCTATATTAGCAATATTACAATCTGCAGCAAGACAGCTTCATTCCAGCGTGCAATCTACCATTTTATAAACCGAAGGCTCAGCCCAGGTCCATCACACACTTGGAGACCAATCCATTACCTTTAAGGATCCAGCCCACGTATGACTCTGATCCCAGGTCTTTCTACTGACAAACAGAAGGACGGCGAAGCTCCAGGGACACAATACAATACTGGTTATCAGTGATCATCAGTGGTCACAATCATATGTTAAGATTGCTCCTGTATGAAATTCAAATGACCTTCTCCTGCATAGAAGAAATAATTTATGGATGCAATCACATTGATTACTGATATGACTGACATATTAGGACGATATATGATCAGAAACACCTGATACAATGCAACTACTATCGTTCACCAACTTGCATAAAGCACTAGTTGCAGCCTGACATATGGAAATAATAACAAGGGCCCATGTTAAGCATGGACCATCAGCTATCGGACACCGTCTCTTCGGATGACGCGCCGCTGTCTCTTGCCGTGGCACCGTTTGGTCTTGCAGCCCCCTGGTTGAGATCCAAGGCGTCACTGGTCTGGAACAGCCTCTTGCTGAACGAGCGCCAATCCGCACTCTTCCTCATGGTGCGCTTCAGCGAAGCATCAGGAAGGACATGGGGCTTCATATCATCAGCCGAGAGAGAAGAGCCTCTCAGGCTACCACTTATTAGTGGATCAACAGCAGAGGGTGGTGGCGTCATGCTTGGCCACATCTCCGGGTTGAATCGGCTTGTACCAGTCTCAGCATCCTTTGTCAGCCACTGAGGAAGCCCACTGTTCATCGGTTGCTGGTTGACAATGGGAAGGAGCTGAGGCAACCTCCCTGATGGTTCTTGGAACCAAGATGCTTTATCGTAGTGTGACTTGTGAAACTTGGATGCCCTCCTGCGCCTGCTGCTACTCCTTCCATGAGAAGAAGAAGCCCCAGGGAAGCCTCTCAGGGGCAGATTTATTGGCGCACTATCAATTCTGTGAAGGTTTAGCATGTCCAAGCTTGATAAGTGACGCTCACCTCTGCATGGACCAAGAGCATGCTGAAGGTAGACATCACCCAACGAAAGGTCCGTTTGAGCTGCAAGAAATAGTGACTTTGAGCATCCAGAGCATGAACCTCTTCCAAGATAATCTTCTGCCACATGTGAACGTGGTGCAGGAATCAGACCAGACCCTCTGATAGATTGAAGGAAATCTGCACCAAGAAGCTTCTTTTGCTCTTTGTCCCATTGCTTAGCAAGATCATCAGGCATCCTGGAGTTTGAAAAACGTAGACGGGTGTCCCTCAACATGGCATTCCAGTTGTTTACACCATACCTCCTAACTCCAATCCAAAGAAAATCTAACTCTTCTTCTGTCCAATGAGCCGAGTGCCTTTTGTAGGAGTATGTACCAAGCTTTTCTGTCAGCTTACGAGACACGTTAGGATTCCCACCACGAAAAAACTTATTGCTCCTCCGAGATGGCACACTACTGTCCGGGAAACTATCCAAGCTGAGGTCTAGATTGAATTCAGGAACCTTATCCATTATTCTGAACTTCAGTTCTGAAGGCAAACTGGGTGCCTTAAAATGCCCAGAGTTCCAGCGCGGAGTCCGCTCAAACCAGTTTGAGTACAAGGTAGGTATGGTTGAGCTTCCTTCATGCTGCTGTTGTTTACCAAGCACAGTATCCTTCTCCTTGGTAAAAAACATTCTTTCTATAGGCTGGGATAGTTGCTTTTGAGCATTGCCAAATTCACCCTGTGAGCATTAAAAGAAACATGTCATATCGGAGGGGCAAATGTATGCATTTGAAGATATTTATGTAGTTATTTTTTTTACTGGATTTATGTAGTTATTGTAGTATGGTTTATGAGGAGAAAAATTAGCAATTTCAAGCTTCAATGGCCATCCAACATATACTGCGTGTATGCTGTGTGAAATCTCCCATGTCCAATCCACTATTCATGTCTGATCCCGTAGTTCAACTGACAGATATGTGGTGGTTCAGGAAAAATAATATAAAATGCAGTTTGTGACATCCTCAACCCACACTATAACAAATAAAATGTAATAAAAAAGCACATTGGAACTAATGATATAGAAATATATTATTCAAACAAATAAGTTTACATCACATAGAAAGCAATGCTCATTTAATGATCAGAACATAGGGCTCTCGGACTCCTAAGCTACCAAAGAATTACATCATATAAAGGCCAATTTCGCTCATACCTGATCTGGAAACCATTGAATGGATGAATCATCTAAACGGAGAGGAGGCTCCTCTTGTCGTAATTCAGCACAGTTCAGATCAATCTTCCCTAAGCAAAATTTGCTTTTATTTTCGTTCCAAACCCCTTGATCATGAACCTCTGAATTTTCTGGTTCTTTGCCTTTCCCATCACTATCATCATCCAAGACAATAACTGGAACATGTTTTGTAGAACCTTGAGATTCTAGAAGATCTTCTGCCACAGATTTATTGATTGGTTTCAAGGAACTGGCGTTTATTTCTTGTCTTGGTGACTGTAAGGAACTAGTTTGCCCATCAACATGTTCCTGCCCTTGCACATCAATAACTTCTGGCACTTCAATAGTGCCTGGCAATGCCTTGCTGGAGTTTTTCACTGTTGCGTTTTTCTCACTGACCTCAACCACATCAGTGGATGTCGACACTGGTGTACCATTGTGTTCAAGTTGGTTTACATCTTCACCAATCTGTGAGGGAAACATATGCTGAACCGAGGATTTTACCATGTGCAAACTACAAAAGGAAAAGGAAAAGAGTAAGAATAAATTTCTTGTACATATATTAATTTAAACTAATTTCAATCAACTAATAATAACACTCAGATCAGAGCATTCACAAATACATATAATGGCACCTTACCTTTCTTGTTCATGTGAGTGTTCATCTTGTATAGGCAGTCCACTACCTCCCACCACAACTTCCTGCAAATGAAATCCTTTCACCAGTTAAACACAAACCATCAATGATCATATAAATTATCTTGAGGATAAATGTATTGTCAATACAAACAAAGGAAGCATTTAAAGTTACATAAATGTGACTTTGTACAAGGGAACTATAAAAGGAAAACTAGAAATCTTCAACACGGTGCAGGAAAAAAAGACAAGGCCTTACCAATTTCTGGATATGTATAAGGTGCACGAAATGAGCTGTGTAGGTGACTTAAGAATCACAAATATAGCCTTACATATTTTATTACACCATCTTATTGCACAGAAAAGTTAGGTTGTGATTGCAAAAGTGTATGCATTGTGTTAGCAAGATTTCTGATACACTGCAGCGAGAACAATACGCATCCTTAGCCGCAATGTCTTTTTTTCTTATATTTATTCCAATAAAGATTTGGAAATGCTTCTAATAACAGAAAGACGGGGAGCATAGTAAATAAGTGAAACATGATTTATATCAGGGAAATCTCAAAAGCTTTTAACAATGACTATATATCTGGACAAAAAGACACACAATCACAGTACTGAAAGAAGCTGGTATAGACATCCTTAAAAGTGTCTTACAGCCTGCTCTTGGGCATCTTCTGAGAATCTATTTATTAGCTTAAATTACAAAATAACTAGCCTGGTATATTGATTAGTTGTTCAACATATATTGGGAAATAACGTGAACATTTTAAAAAGTAATAGAAAATAAAAGGGACCACTTAGATAAGAAAAGGGCCAACTTAGGAGGAACTAGGTAGCCTTTTAGTTAACAAACTGCTCAAACAACAAAGAAACAAGGACAGACCTACTGCTAACACAATTACCATCCACTCAATTCAAATAATAAACACCTCATGATTAAATCTAAACTTGCGCAACCAAAAAAGTTAAATGAGTTGAATAAAACTTGCCATTTGACATCATCACTACATGCATGTTAAGATGAGGAAAAAATACCTCAGGCTTGAGCAAATGTGTAGCATCCAGTGACAAGCTTGGTGGGCTGCATGTCAGTGCTGAACATTGCTTCTTGTCTGGTGAACAATTTTCCTCTGCTATTTCATCGGAAATCTTTTTCTTTTTAACTCGCCTGCGAAAGGTAAGCAGAGGACTAAATCTACTCTTACATTGATCAGATCTTACAGTAATTTTCGGTTCTTGATCGTAATTTATTTCCAGAAGGGCAGAGGCTTTAGAATCTTCTGTGCAATTAGTCATCCCATCAATATCCATGGAATCAGGTAGAGACCTTGAAACAGTAATTGGACTATTTGAAACATCCGTGCATTGTAATTTATAGCTTTGTGCCTCAGCAGTTGAGATGCTTGTGGCACAGCAAATCTCAGGTTGTTCTTTCTGCAGTAATGATTCACATAACTGAAGTTTCTTTGCTCCGGCATGAGAGCTTTGATTTGCTAGTTCATCTTTGATGTTTGGGCGCCCTGATGTGCAACCACCATGTTGGTTTGTACAATTAGGCTGCCAATTTTTATAAGAGAAAATGTATCAGAAAATAAAAAAGATGGTAAAACGAAAAGGAAGATTAATTAAATGTATAGGCAATTTGATATAAAGGCAGCAAACTTTCGGGCACTCAATATAGTTTTCAAAACCCATCCAGATATCAATGTCATATCAGATGAATCATGAACTCATGGAGACATATGTGATTACTATGGTTATTGGAATGTTTATGAAACTATAACTATATATATGGCACTGCAAGTTCAATGCTAAAACAATTCAAAACTAGTCTTAGGATCTTTTTAGGAATGTGGGAGCAACATTGACATGGGCAATCACATGTGACAGAAATGGCATTAAATAACAACATCAATAAGGATGGAAACAAGACAAGATTCCTCACAGAATTATCTTCGTCTTTCACATTGTTCTCAGCACCCGCCTCAAACTTAGAGGGTAAAGTGCAGGTAGCTACATTAATAATAGCAGCAGAAGCAGCAGCAGATGAGTCATGAACTCTTTCATCAGCTGCATCACGACGTGAGGTAACACGCTTCCTTTTGTAGGTTATCATCACCTTAGAGCTCATCCTGAAATTGGCCAATATGATTGAAAGCAAAGCCTGCCAGCTGTATCAGATACATTCACCTGAGCTCACTGCAAAGAGACAAGTGACATGCATTAAGTAAAGTTCCAGAAGTGATAACAACGTGCTGAGAAAATACCTGAAACCTAGGACCAGAAATTTTAAGACAAGTGAGATCTCCACATAGAATCTAGCACATTTTTTTTTATGATCCACATCATTCTTCCGCATAATTTTATTAGTGAGATAGCAAGTTTCTAGACTCTAGCATATGTTTAATTTACATGACTACTCTCCTGCGTACCTATAAATAAGGAGCAACTTTTTTTTAATCTCAGACCGCTGTTTCTCTCAATAAGTTGATTGAACCTCAGCCAAAGATGACAGTTCCTCTTCAACATAGATATTCTTAACCTATTTTTAGCCTCACTAATAGCTCATCCATCAAGCAGTATAACTTTTTAGCTCAAATGGACATAACATTTTCGCCTAGCACATTACTCCTGCAGTTAGAGGAAGAGGGATACTGCAACCATCTATGAATCTTATTCAACGCACAAATCCAGTATATTTCTGGGGGCAATAAACATTCACGACCGGACCTTGATTGAGTGCTGAAGTCATGTGGCACAACTGAGATGTATCAATCTTACGCGCTGAAAAAGAAGCTAATCGAGCCATTGTTGTGTATGGTTTAGTACGCAACAAACAAATCGGGAACTAAAAGAAAGGTAGGTACCCCAAGGCCAAGAACAAAACGAACTCGCAGAACAAACAATCTGTGCAAGCAAGGATACTTACGAACAAACTAACTCATGGTCCAGTACAGGCAGAGAGGACATGAGGGGTGGCGACGCCTCACGACGAGAAGGAGAGAGAATATTCCGGCGGATGGATGGAGGACCAGGTTATCGCCTCCCGTTCGCCGGCAGCGAAACCGCCGATGACGAGGCAGGGCGATATTTGAAGCACGGAGGAATCGAATGGGAGAGAAGAATTGGGGGCGCGAGAAGGGAGGAGGAAGAAGAAGAAGGCGCCTTTTTCGCAGAAAAGCAAAAGGTAAAGCTGTCTCTTTCGCTCCTCCGTCCAAGAAACAAACTCACCAAACCCAAGATTATGAGACGCCTGAAAATCAGACCAAGAATATCATTCATGTCTACTAGGGTGATTGAAACCGAAACATTTACCGTTATATCGATGGAGAGCAGCCGGGGATTTCATCGGATGATCTGGAGAAGAATCAATGTGGGATGGAAAGGGACAAGAAACTTCTGTTACGTATTTCCCTGACCTGGCCCTTTTCAGAGGCGAGACAGGTGAGGTTGGAGCAGTGCGTCACTAATTTATTCATTCATTCATTGTCTCATTGATGCTCAGGTGGGCGGAAATGCCCCTACAACTGACGCTCGGGTGAGGAATTTTTCGAGGGTAATCTGGGAAAGTTAAAATAATAGAGGCTTCAATCCAGTCCAGCGCGAGCGAGCGGTTTGTTTCTGTTTCCCGGGGAATGTTTTAGTTTGGCGCCGCCGCCGCGAGATTCCCCAATCTATACCGAATCCAGGAAAGCACTATCGTTTCTCACGTCTCAGTAGAGACTCTCACATCACGTTGTACCTTTTCCCCTCGCTCTTACAAGCAAAGTATATTGCAACAGACATTTTCATGAGCTACTCCAGCTTTTCATCAAATTTACGGATGCCACCGTTCAAAATCAAGGACCACTCTCTTTTACAAAAATATGACACAAATGGTTTTATCTCTTTTCAGTTTTTACTGGCACGCCCTTGTACATGCCTACACGCTGCCTAAGGTCATCCCGACGTGGCCTTGCAATGTTGTTGTTGGGATCGAAGAGAAGGACCTCCTCAAAAGCCTTGAGGGCATTCTTCAAGTCTTTCTTCTGCTCGTATGCGTCACCTAAGTTGTTCCACGCTGTTACGTACCCTGGCTGAAGCTCCACCGCCTTCTCGAACTGCTGGATTGCCTTGTCAAGTTTGTTGTCTCGCTTGTAGCTCACTCCCAGAGCATTGTACACCTAATAACCAATGAATCAAACTGTTTGAGAAACAGGACAGTGGAACATGATTCTGATTCTATTGTTTTGTGTTTGCAGGCACAGCTGACCAGCAAATGTAGGATCAGATGCATAAAGTTTGACCAAGGTACTAACAACTCTGGGATCAAGAATACATATATTTACATGTGTCAGATAAATGGGGGAAAATGTATCTCTGTCTTAACGAATTCCGAATTCTGTATCAAAAAGTTATTAGGTTTGCTTCGTATAAATCTATCATGCTAACATAATCAATCGTACTTACTACATCAACATGTCACATGTGCTATGGTCATAGTATCAGTTTTCATACAAAACACTGTCAAAGCTTATCCTTTCCAATAAGAAAATAAGGTTGCTATTCCAGAACACTCTTCTATGAGGGTCAGAAGAATACAGCTTAGAACAAATAACACAATAATACTGTAAACTACTGAGAAAAGAAGAAAGCAAGACAGTATCATGCTAATTAGTTGAGGATAACTGACCTGTGCAAGATCTTGCTCGTCTCTATCCCATTTTTGTATTGCTTGCTGTAGATATTTGATAGCGGCTGGATAAAATTTTCTCCGCAGCATAACTGCTCCAAGCTCAAAGTACTCTGTAGCACTTGCATCGCCACTTCTCACTTGTTCCTAGCAAGTAGTTTGGTGGGTCTTAGCATGCCATACATGAAATCAAGATGTAAATATGAAAATTCCAGGTCAATATACGAAAACTGATAAACCTTGTTTGTTACGAAGTAATTCAAATATGAGAGATTAAATGAACGAAGATGATGTCACTGTTTTTCAGCGTCTACATTTCAGAGTTACTCATTTCTACAGGGTCTGTGATTTAAGATTAAACTATTTTAATATAGCCAAGAGAAATGATTGCTGTGGCTTACTTGTAACTCTTTGGCAGAAAGATCAAGCTCCCTCCGCACGAGAACCTGACGAACAACGAAAAACGAACCAGCTCCAAGAAGTCCAAGGAGTATAAGCAGATAAGACAGTTGAATTCCCAGCTCAAATAGCTCCCCGACTTCATAAACCATATTTATCTTTGCTCCAACGCTAGACTCTGCTGGTTGTGAAGTACTCAGCCATGCCATAGTGCAGCATGGAAGTGCACTTAATTTCTGAAGAAAATTTCTGCTTCTCCTTTCATCCTCGTCAGAAGATTGAGAAAAAGGTTCTGGTATAGCACATCATACAGAATAAATCGTTACAACAATTGTACACGGGTAATTCGAGAAATGAAACATTACTAAAGTATACAGCTCAAATATTTTTGGTCAGCGTATGAGGTTCCCTTGTTTATGGGGTTCATCTTTGAGGTAGATAAGTAGCAAGAATGTCACTGACTGTTGTTCATTTGTTCGTTACTAAAAATTCTAAGTGTCTCATTACAAAAACCTTACTAAAAATTCAATATGTATCGTCTCAGGGAAGAACTCCGTGCGAGCTTGAACATTTGTTATAAGACTCACC